>OZ010572.1:25389151-25424151 GCA_963932145.1 Acanthosepion lycidas
TGCTCTATGCTTGATAGGTAGAAATTATCAAGAGGAGATAATGAAAAAATTGTATTGACCACAAATGTATTATTATCTGATGAATATCCAGAAGCAATCTTGTATCGCGTGACAAAATATTAGCATCAACTGAATATAAAAGTTGACATGGGAGTGTGCGCAAATATCTACACTGGAAAATCTGAAAATGTAAATCTTTTTTATGAACACAAGCTAGGCCCGGTTAACGACCTGATCTGTAACACTTTTATGGAATTTACAAGACTTACAAACAGAAAAATCAAAACTTATCGCCAAATATAATGATCAAAGATTCAAAAAGAGAATGTGTTATTCATATTGACATAAGCGATCCTGCAGTTTGTAATGAATATTTAAAGATCTCCACAAAGACTCTCACAATGCATAGATCTTAAAGTCGAAATATCAAGAAGGTGGTACATGTGGACATCAGTAATTCCAGTTGTGATTGGGGCCCTGGATTTGATTGGAAAAAGGTTTTGATAGACTCATCGAAGGGTTCCTTGACAGCCTATGACTTATGGAAATACAAAATATTGTTCTCACAAGTAAAATGTGTAAGCTTCTGTTTGTTTTTACTTTTTTTAATTTTGTTTTGCTAAAATATTCAGAGTAAAATGTAAGGATACCATTTATGTTATGATACACTTATGTCGTTGGTTGAGACCTGGTAGGAAATTGAGTACACAAAGGAAATAAAAGGAAATAGTAATAATAATAATATTAATATATAGTAAAATATTGTGTTAGCCCAAAATTTTGTGATAAAAATCCAGAGACAATTGATCACCTTGTATCAGGTTACACGATAGTGGAACCCCCTGAGAATAAAGCCCGGCATGACAGAGTGGGCCAATATCTGCGCTGGAAAATTTGCGGGAAGGAAACTGAAAGAAACTGGTATGAACACCACCCAGACTCGTTTACGGAGATAGGACCTGTTACAATTCTATGGGACCTGTTACAATTCTATGGGACTACACAATACACGCTGACAGAACAATCAAAGCCAACCGCCCAGACATTGTTATTAAAGACCACAGACAAAAAAGTGCCTCCTTATTGACATGGCAGTCCCATGCAGAATGCAATGTATATTTGAAGATATACAAAACCTGTCAAAATACAAGGACCTTGAAATAGAAATCTCGAAAATGTGGCATATGGGAACATGAACAAGTTGGAGCCCTATGATTGGTTGGAAAAGACTCCTGTAGACTTATTGAAGGGATTCATGGAAGTCCATGCCTCAAAGAAATACCAAAAACTATTCTCACAAATACAGTCCATACTTTACGAAGTGCTTTATATAGAAGAGAGAATATATAGATATATATTGTCTATATAAAGCCCTTCGTGTATATATATATATATATATATATATATATATATATATATATATATATATATATATATATATATATATATTTGCCTGTGGAAAGTGCCATGATACAATTTCTAAGCTTAGGTCTCTGGGATGGGCCCGGAAGGAAATATGTACACGCCAGAAAATCAAAGGAAATAAAAATAAAAATAATAATTATTTCCCTAACGCTACACCAAGCATGGCTCTCATGATTTCTGATCTTAATTACATGGAAGCGATAGCATGTACATATTTCGTTTTTGTGGGTTAAGAGTAAATATTCGGTTCAGTACATCTTGTTTTCCTCCTTTTCATGACTTTAAGCACTTTGGCCTGTGTTTAAGAAATAATGCAGTCTGTATCGATATTTTCTTATCTCCAAACTTTTTACTCTGTTTGGGACTTTTCTATTTTCCTTGGGTCATCTCACAAAATATCGTTTATTAGAAAGCAGCTCTAAACTAGATTATAAATGTTATAGTGTATTGCAAACGACCTGCGTTCTATTTTCTCATATATATACAAAGTTAATATCGCCTTCAAATTGATTTTTCATAAGGCAGATTTCTCATCAGAAATTAATCACTTCAGTCCATGATCCCTTACTGCTATATAATGATACCAAAGTAGGAAAAACGAACATATTAATCATTTTTAACAGTTTTTTTTTTCTTTTTTTAACTGAGCTTTTCTTACCTCAATCAGTGTCTGCATTATTCTGTGCTGCAGCGTGCCGGGTTGACCATATCTTGTTAGTTTCGAAATACTTAAAATTGGAAATTCTTAAATATATCAGAAACAATATATTCAAATTCAAATATTATATATTTTGCTTGCTCGCACATATTCCTGAGTATTTTGACCATCACCATTCTGTTTCATTGGCGGTTTTCGTTACAATTCAAGCGATGAATAATAATTGGAATTCGTTTCTGTGAGAAAATATTTTCATATTTTCTCGTAACAGTAATAAAAAGAGAAAAAAAAAAAGAAAGTGAGAAGAACGAAAGCTTTTGAAGGGCAGTTTTTAGAGTTCGTCTAGCAACTTATAATAAATATGTACGAATATGATTCCAGTTCAGAACATTTGCCTTGTCCATGGAATATCATTGTACAACAGAGGGACTCGAGATACGAAGCATTCACTTATCAGTTGGCATTTGTTTGAGATTGACAGTAGTTAAAAGACTCAGATCTTTGAACAATACAATACTCATATATATTCGAGACACTAAACAAAATATAATAAGAGGAAAACAACAACTTATAAGAGCAAGGGGTTGACATATTACCGTTCCGATTTAGTGACCTGGGTTCAAATTCATCATGTTTTTTTTGTTTTTTTTTATTTGTCATTGTGTTGATTTCTTCGTAATATCGGCCTGAAGAGATTCAGTGCATCGCAACAAGACATCGAGTTAGACCAAATCTTGTGACTGAAATTGGCTAGATGGAACGGTCCAGCACACCTGATTATGAGCTCTTTTGCAGAAATTGTCCTCTTCAGCATACTTGAAGTATAAAATACATATAGACTCTGCGGGTGTTGAACAAACACTAATGTAACAGCGCAAGCGACTACTACCGGGATTAACTAGACATTTATCTCGTATTTACAAGAGGTTTTTGAAATAAAAGAGATTGCTGTATTTCTAAAATTAATATTGTATAATTTTCAATAAGGAAAACCCATTTTTATGGGATGCTCGTAGCCTAAATTTAGTAGAAAATTGATAAATGGGACGTTTGTAATAAGGATGTCCCTGGAAGATTTTATTCCAAAATATAATACTATTGAAACTCAAATAATCATAGAAAAGAACAGATATCTTTTGACTGACTCATCGATAGATAGAGATAGATAGATAGATAGATAGATAGATAGATAGATAGATAAACATACAAAATAATGAACACATATTCAGTTATTCAACTAACATCCACTATTTATATTCAATTGCAAATGTTAAATAATCTTTTTTAACTATTTCTCTGAGAAAACGTTATCAATTTCGCCTAATGAAATTTTCTTCCCATTTGCTCGTGAAATATGATTTATGTTGTCGTTTACTCGAAATTAAAATGTATATTACGAAATGCAAAAGCCTACCTGTGTCCATATTTGATTTTGGGACATACGCGTTCACATATATATATATATATATATATATATATATATATATATATATATATATATATATATATATATATATATATATAATGTCAGTGTGTATGGATGCGTTCGTGTGTATATATCTATACAGAAATATATACAAGCTTCTTTATTTTCCGAGTCTTAATTAAATCATTAAGACGTGTGAAATTCAATTTAAACTTCAGATAGCGGTTGAAGATTTACTCTCTAAAAACGAAATGACACGTTACCTCGTGAATTTGTCACGCACCGAAGCCGTACTCAAGAGACGTGCGCACCAGACAGTTTCAATCATGAAACGAATTGATTTGAATGGAGCATATTGGACTTCTATTGCATCAAACCTTGCTTTAATTAGAGAAATTATACACCACGCGGATGTTAGTGAAAATTTATACTTAAATATATTTGGTGTTTCCTTTCTAACGCATTTTTATTATTGAATTTTTTATTATAGGAGCATCGGGCTGTTTTCAGTGGAAATTAAGTGGCAATAAGTCAGCGCTGCTTCTTTAATCAGTTCTTATAAAGTTCATACTTTTGTCTCTCGCCACTTCCATTTCTCCCTACCAAATCATTCAGAAACTTTATAAAGATCTACACAAGGACGGGCTTTTTAATTTTGACGCTTCAAAAAGGAAACTGCTCTCTTTTAATCGTCTCACAGAAACATTTGGATGATGCTAACCTCCCAACAGAGTGATTCCTTACGTCTTCTCGGCCTAATGTTTTCCGCTGACATGAAGCGCAAATATTATATCGAATCAATTGCTAAATCCTCTGCGAGGATGGTTGTTTCTCTGTTTCTTACTAGACAATGTTTCTCGCCAGAATCGATCTTACATATTTATAATCTACCATTCATCCTCACGTTATATACTGCTTCCACATCTAGTCAGGTGTTCCTGCTAGATATTTAATTCGTGGTAATATCCAACGAAGTATCTGCTATATTATTGGTTCTGACCTGGCAACTCACCTTCAGTTACTTTCCCAACGTCGTAGTATAGCTTACCCGTGCCTGTTCCACAAATACCGCCAAGGTAATTGTCCTGAAGAACGTTCCCTATGGGGACTGAACTTTTTGTATTAATGCACAATACTCGATTGGGGGCATGATCGCATCTTTTCCCATTGTAATGGCTCGATGTAATCGTAAGTTCTACGCCTTCATTTCTTCTATCGCACTTCTCGCTTGTGGGGCCCTCTTCCGGCTTCTTCTTTCCAGTGAAATTTGAACTTTAAAAATTTAAATTTAATGGCAATCGTTGTCCTCTGTCAACTTAATACCTGCTCTCTTAATGTTCTCATTTCTTAAGTCTTTTTTCCTCATATTCTCTAACACTCAGTAACCCTATTGTATCATAGCGACTTTATTGCCTTGTATGGGGTGAAAATTTTGAAAAAAATATGGTATATTTTAATCTTTTCATTCCAAACAAGGCAATAAAATCCACTTGGTCGTAAGTGACTACTGATAGTGAAAAATCAACTGGAAGTTATCTAAAGAAAAAAAACAAGATCCAAGGAGACGGAAGATAACGATTAACATTGCACTTAGATCGTAGAGAAAAGATTTTCATAAGCTATAAGAGCTAGTCAAGAAATTATTAATAGATTTATTATGATCAAAATTAACAACTGCAGCAATGAAACGATTTCATATACCAGCCAATCTAGAACTGCCGTTCAATTCGTGATGTAAAGATAGAATGGAGAGAAGATCAGCTGAATAATTACTGCGAAAATATTTATGGACATGGCAAAGGGAAACTACATCACGTTCTGGGTTCTTTTTTGCATTTTGACAAGAATCTATAGATATATAGCAGAAGCGTCAGACCAAAAGTGGCTACAATATTCGCTGCACGAACAGATAGCGAACTTATAAATGTATAAGATAAATAAACGACTGACCCGACGTAGTGGACTGTCATTCAGCAGACTTAGCATTTCATTCAATATGATCATTCTACTTAATATCAGTGGAAAACTTTGAGACCAAGAAAGCCCAAAATGGATGTTTAAGAGGATTAATAGAAGGCAATTTAGTTTGAAAGGCATTAACATTCAAACGACTCGCACTAGGTCATGTTTGTCTGTGGATTTCGATGTTTACGCTAATCACTTTGGATATCAAGCAACTGCCTACGTTATTTTGTACTTTTCATGCTGTTAATACTCCACCAAGTAAACGGGTCTTCCAAAGAATCGTTTATAAATTTAAAGTTTCCAACCCATGGGAAAATTCGTTAACAGTTGTTTTTTTCAATGTTCTGCTTAAAATTAGCACAATCTATAGCTTTACTAATTCGGAAATAGCAACATAAACGCAAAACGATGTCTACCTATGTTCTATAGATTATCCAAAAGCGTTTGATAAAGAGCTGGACCCGCTAGTTAACCTCCATATATTTGGGAAGGATATATATCTATATATATATATATATATATATATATATATATATATATATATATATATATATATAGATATATATGAATAAAAATGGCAATAGGAAAACTGGTAATTGCTGACGCGTTTCGTCCAATGTGGACTTTATCAAAGCAAAATACAAAAATTTCGTATTTTGCTTTGATAAAGTCAACATTGGAGGAAACGTGTCTGTAATTACCAGTTTTCCTATTGTCATTTTTATTCATAAATATTGTCTTCTCTACTGGTTAAATCGGAGAAATTTTCATATATATATATATATATATATATATATATATATATATATATATATGAATAAAAATGACAATAGGAAAACTGCTAATTGCTGACGCGTTTCGTCTCATGTGGACTTTATCAAAGCAAAATACGAAAATATATATATATTCTCCTACATATAATGACAGCAAACTGAATGCAAACGAAATTCACTAAATATAAAAATGTAGAAAGGGGTGTAAGACAAAAATGTTACTTCGCCATAGTTTCATCTACTTCATCCACGTCATCGGGCAGTCTGCATGTTGATCAAATGTCTTTTTTGTCAACGTATTTTCTGAGAGTTCGCGTTTTGTTTTGTTCTTTGTTTTGTTTTTTTGGCCTTTTGCCATCTCCTGAGCGGCAATTAATAATGCTTGTGTTTCTTTTTAGATCACCTTTCTCAAACATTCAAAAGACTTCTCAATTCGTTGTACTTAGGTGTTTTCTATTCTAGAATAAGTACATATTTTTCCTCCAACCCATGAACTATTTTCTCCGCGTTTTCTCATTCTTTTTTTTTCTGCTGTTGTTTTTCTATGGATTGCGAAAATATTCCACGCAGAATGAAAGCCAGATTGTTCCTCAGCAAATTTTGTGTGACTATCATGATCATTTGATTTCCAATAAAGATGCACATTCAATGTTCGAACCTATAAAAATGAAATATTTGGAATGATGACTTTGCAGATGTTAATACTTGAACGGCTTCTGAAACATATCGTTTTTACATATCTATCTATCTATCTATCTATCTATCTATCTATCTATCTATCTATCTATGCCCCTTCCTTATCTATCTATCTATCTATCTATCTATCTATCTATCTATCTATGCCCCTTCTTTATCTATCTATCTATCTATCTATCATTCATTAATTCATTCATTTTTGCATGTATGTATGCATTACATAAAATCAATGTTCAAAGAAGAGTACTATTTACAAAGATCATCACATTTCACTTACTTAAAATATTTTTAACCAATCATCTTACAAATAGGTGTACACAGCTGGCAGTTTGTCTACTTTTAAACGGATTTAGTAACATGCTTGACATCCGTATGACAGTCACAGTCTGACGAAGACATTTAATTAAATGGCTCGAGTTTTCAGGTTGGTATTTGGTTTTATTTTTACAATTTCTTGTTTTATTTTTACAATTTCTTCTCGGCGAAATTGCATCTGGCGCATTCTATTTCATAGTTCCTTTCATTTTCTCCTATGCTAATTTTGTTATAACTTTTGTAGACACCGAGGAATTTGAAGTGCTCCGTATGTAATAATTCTAACTAATTTTAAATTTTCATAATGGTTTCAAATATATGTACAGCTTTCATTACAATTCCGATCTTAAATACTCTTTAGAAAATGTCAATAGTGAATCTGTTTATTAGAACAATTAATAGAGGAATTTGATTTCTTCGAGATCATTCATAACCAAATTATGAATAACTATTTCATCAGCATAGCTTATTCTCCTACATGATCAGTACATTGGACTTTGGAGGGAAGGCAAAGTTGTCTTCTATTGGTAGATTCGTGAAGGGAACTTCTTACATTATCAGTGCTGGAAAAATAGTTGTTTCATTGTATCGTTACAAAATGTACCGGTCTTCTCCCATATTTTATCTCTACAGGCGTTAGATTAGGAAAGGAAATGGAGTATTACTGCCATGTCTTGGCTAGAGTTTCCAAATCCTGATTTAGGTTTTGATGAAGTCCTAAATCATTTACGTGTTTCTGTAGCGGATGACATATTCTCCGCTTTTCCAACACTTTCATAAAGTAACAGTATTTGCCTCAGGTTCAGATGTCTTTATTTCCACCCGTGAGGACGTTTATTTTTTTAGCTAGGACCCGCCATTTTACATCCATAGAATCTAATCCCTCACATTTTCTACTGAGTCCCCTTATAAAAGGAAGTTCAAATCAGAGACTCTTTCTTTCGAGTACTGCTAAACTCTAGTACCCACCCTGGATGGATGGTTAACAATACAATCTTAACCTAATCAAGCAAGGGTCAAATGCTTTCTAGATTCCTTGTATCTCAAACTAAGCCCCATTACATTTATCAGCCCGCTACTACGTGTGGTTGCTGAAGTTTGTATTGGGTGAGAATCTAGTAAAATAAAAGGTGAAATTGTTTTAAATATGACATTCTCTCGGTCTGTATCTATGAGCATGTACGTAGGTTATTAGTTTTACCAAACGTCAAAGAAGTCGAGGATATAACAATTTAAAAATTAATTGTCATGGGAGACTTAAATAGCAAAGTAGGCATTGAAAGATATGGTGAAATATTTGATAATTTCAGACTAGGAACTGCATGAACGCTGTGAAAAATGGATCAAATAGCATAGGTTGAATGCCCAGGTTTCGGGAACACCCAAGAAAAATATGGACATGGAGAAGTACAGGAGAAGAAAGAAAAAAAACCCAAATAGACAGCTATAAATAAGAGATTCAGGAATGCAGTTGTACACTGCAAAACCCCTCAAAGTGTCTACTGTGGAAGCGATCACCTTACAATTGTATGTAAACTTAACAAAAACTACTGAAATGGAAAAGGCCTAAGGCAGCACCCAATTCACAATACGATATATACGTGAAAGACTAGATCTGTCGGAGAAATATATGAACAGTTTGAAAAAGCAGATATGAGGAACATCATGAAAAGGGAAACTCAAACTCTAAGAGAAGCTTTAGTAACATCAGCAAACTTAGATCATCCCAAAGGAAAATAGACGAAGAAAAAATGATTGGATGACAGATGAGATTCTTGAAATGATGAAAAGGAAACAAAAAATGACAAAAGACGTAACAAAATATATAACACTACACAAAAAATAAAGAACAAATACAGACAGGTTAAACAGGAATGACTCAAAGAAAATGTGCAGAAACTGACGAAATGTTCTATCACAGATAAACGAGGCATGCATAAAAAAATAAGTAAACTAACAGGACAAAAAGAGTTGCTCATTAAAAAAATGCGTAAAATTCATGAATGGAACGCTGATATTAGATAAAGAAAAATGCTTCAGAGTTGGAACGAATATATCGAAGAATTCTTCCACGACAAATGAGAACAATAGGCATTATATAGACATATTGACGGATCGGAAATATGAAAAAAACGAAGTGGAAACTGCACAGGCCAAATTGAACAGACAGTAACAAAACACCAGTGTCATACTGAATTGTAATAGAGATACTGGAAGACTTAGATCACTTTGGCATCGACAAGATTTAACGAAATAATACAGGAAATCTACAAGAGTGCCGAAAGACTTAAATAAATCTATTTTCATAGCACTTTAAGAAGTGCAAACGAATGTGAACGCGACCTTACAATCAGTCTAATGAACCATATAACTAAAACTCTGAATGAACAGAGCACGCAGCGGAATGAGACTGAAGATAGGACAATAACAGTGCGGGTTCGTCAAAGTCATTCGAAGAAAGAATCGAATATTTATGCTAAGAATACATTAAGATAGTTTAATACAAACGGAGAAGACTGTGTACATGTGTTTTATAGATTACGCATAGGCTTTAGATGAAGCAGAAAAAATCTGCTGGAACTGTTCAGCAACCAATATATATTTCGGAAGTCTATTAGAATAATGTATACTGGCAGCAAACCCCATGTATACTGGCAGCAAACCCCATGTATACTGGCAACAAACCCCATGCATACGGACAGAAAATGTGTTCATATATACAAAAAAGAAGGATGGGTCTAAGACAAGGATATGTTTTTGCAGCTATACAACGAGCGATTCTGAGATAATTAGATGTCCTACCAGGATTCAATATTAGTGGACACAATCTTAACAACATAAAATATGAAAATGTCACAGTGTTGATAGCATACACGACAAGCAAAATACAAAAGCTTTTACAGAAGTAGTAAAGGAAAACAAGAAGAATGGCAACTGCAAAAAGACAGAATGCATTGTTGTTAGCAAAAGAATGAACCAAAAAAATGCAAATTACATATCGGAGATACCAAAGTGAAAGAATTACAAAAACTTAAATATCTGGGAAGTATTCTAACAGAGGATAGAAAGTGCGAAACTGAAACCCGAAAAAGCATTGATAAAGAGAAAATGCACACCAAAAGGTACACAAAGTAGTAAAAGATAGAAAATACTTAGCTGGAAACAAAGAAAAGGGTACTGAATTGTTGCATGATTTGTGTCCTCCGATATGGTAATGAATGTTGGACTGTCTTCTCAAAAATGGCGTAAAGACTTGAATCAATAGAAATGTCGTTCTACAGCAGGATGCTGAGGATACCACCGGCCGAACATATGAGCAAACACGAGTTTTTTTTACAGAAAATAGAAACCAAAAGAAAACTTCTACTTTACATCAGGAAGAGACCGCTGAAATTACATAATGAGAAAAGATGACTTCGAAAATATACTAGAAGAAGAAACTGAGGACAAGCGTGACAAAAGAAGAAAGTGCATAACTTACTTGATGGTCTTAAATGAATGAATGTAGGAACAGGGTTTAGAAGAAATAACAAAAGGCTAAAATTCATTAGCAGCTACAAGAGACAAAAGATTGTAGAGAGCCATGACCGCCTACATCCTGAAGAAAATACTTGAAAAATGACATTGATTTCTCGAGTTAACTTAGAGAACGAAGCGGACATTTTTTTAGTCAGGTTTTGATTTACAAAATGATATAAAAAATATAAAGCAGTTAACATTTGTCGATATACAAACTTGATCAGATTAGATTAAATTATTCAGTGCATATTAATTCTGTGCATATAAAAAATAAAATAAGGCTGTTTAAACAACGAAAATAAAAATAGGAAATTTTAAGAAAAGAAAAAGCTAAAGAAGAGAAAGCGAGAAAATGAAAAGTAGAGAAATCGAGAAAAGGAAAAGAAAACAAGTAAAGAAAAGGAAAAGAAGGCAAGAAAAGGGAAAGGGAGAAAAGTAAAGGAAGAGAAAGAGAGGAAAGGAAGGGGGGAGATAGTGAGAAAATGAAAGGGAGCGGAAGAAAATGAAAGGAAGAGAAAGAGAGAAAAGTAAAGGAAGAGAACGGGAGAAAATGAAAAGAAGGGAATGGGAGAAAAGGAAAGAAAGAAAAAGCAATAAAAGGAAAGGAAAGATAAGGGAAATCAGTAAACGAAAAGAAGAGAAGGTGAGAAAAAGAAAAGAAGCGAAAACGAGAAAAGTAAAGGAGGAGAAAGGGAGAAAGGGATAGGAGGAGAAAAGGAGAAAATGAAAAGGAGAGAATGGGAGAAAAGGAAAGGAAGAGAAAGCGAGAAAATGAAAAAAAGAGAATGGGAGAAAATGAAAAAGAGAGAAAGGGAGAAAAGGAAAGGAGGAGAAAGGGAGAAAAGGAAAGGACGAGAAAGGGAGAAAATGAAAGGAAGACAATGAAAGAAAAGAAAAGGAAAAAAAAACTTTAAAAAAAGGAAGAGAATGGGTGATAAGCAAACGAGAAAAAAAGAAAAGAGAAAAAGTGTGAAAATGGAAATGATTGATTAAAGAATAAAAGAGAGAAAATAGAGTGGAAAATAAAAAAGTCGAAAAGGAGAAACTCTAAATGAAAAGGTAACAAATTAATATAGAGAAGGTCAAGGAGAGACCGAAAAAATAATAAGGGAACAGAAATGGAAAGAAATAAAACAAAAGAAATATTGAAGAAGAGAAAGAATTTTTTTTAATTTATTTTTTCTATAAATATTCGTATTTAATTTTTTCTTGATCTTTATTTTTCTTTGCTTCTTTGCTTCTATTTGGCAAACTTTTCACTCAGTAATTGGATGATCTTATCAGTGCTACAATAACTATTGCATTATAAAATCCGATTTGCCTTTAAGATATAATTTGGCAATAGGATGTGCTTTAGTCATCTCTCATGCTACCCCACTTCCGTGAATTTCTAGAAACAAAATAAATCTCATTGCAGACGATGACAAAAATTAATATCTTATAACAATGTATTGCCATTGGCATTGAAACACAATATTTTATTTACCCTGGGAGTAGAAGGCGGGTGGATTCTTTATGTTTACAACAATTGCACTATTCCGTACACGATCAAGAAGTAACTGGTAAAAACTAAGATTTCTTGAAGTTAAAGAAAGCATAGAACAATTGAACTAGAAAATGTTACACAATTATCCCTGTGGTTAGGTGGATGATTCTCATTACTAGAAAATTAACAGATGAAACGAACTCACATATAAACTTGCTACACGCTGTAAGAAAGTGAAGACAGAAAGCAAAGGCAAACTGGAATGTAGCAAAAATGAAATGACTGGGGAAAGGAAAGACTTCAAATACTGAAGTCATTTTCTTTTGTTTTCGCCTTGGGGTGGAGTGAATGTTTTATGACACTTCGGTGCATCCATACACCGCATTAATCAACCTTTCAATGAAATATTGCCTTTCTATTAACCTTTTAACAGGAAAGAAATTAAAATATATCGATTAATCTTTAAACCTCATTATAAATATATCCTTGCCATCAAACGTTCATCAAACCCTTATTTTTCAATTTGCTTTTATATGACCCAAGGAAAGGATTTTTGCCTATTTTCCGAAAGAGTTTTATAGGTATTTTTGATTTTTTTCAACTTATTTCATTATTTCAGTAGATTCGAATTTCTCTCACATACACACATCCCATGCTTTTCACTAACTCGCACCTCTCTTACTCTCTCTCTCATGCTCCTTTCTCTCAGTGTCTATCTCTCTTACTCTATCGTTGTGCTTTTTATATGTGTGTAGGTCTCGCTGATATATATATATATATATATATATATATATATATATATATATATATATATATATATATATATATATATATATTTAAATGAATATTTCAATCCACCATTATTTCTTATCAAAATAAACGTTATTTTCATTGGGTACACGTGTTTAACTTACTATCCCTGCTTGTATTTCTCTAGTGCAGCGATCCTCTAAATGCCCTAAGAAATATTGTCACGGCATTCATATACCGGGTGTAACAGCAAAATTGTCCAAATCGTGTAAAAGCCAAATTGTCCATTTGTTAGATTAAGTTTGATCGGTTGAATCGTAGAAATGAATAAATACATTCTACTGGAATTCGCCGAGTTTTTATAACACTATCGGACAATACTTTGAGCAATAAGAATGTATAATTATTCTCCAACCTTAACAAAAAAATCGTGATGAAATCGATCATAAACACAAATTACATGTTCATCATTAATAAATCATAGCTAAGGATCGGAAGCTCATGAAAGATTGAAATAAAGTTAAAATATATAGATAGTATTCAGGGATCATTTTCGTACTTCTTCAAGATGATCTTCGACCTCTCTACCTTTCTAACTTTATGTCCTGGAGTGCCTCACAGGTTTTCAACTCATTTTTTTTTCATTGCTCTTCGGGCTCTCATATGTAAAACGTCTCTCTCACGTGCCAACTGTCTTATGGATTGAGTTGGATTTTTTCTAATTGATCACCTTAGCACTAAGTTGAAATGATAATCCCTCTTCCTGTTGTGAACGCCTGATCCAGTTTTCCTCTCTACTGTTCCTTCTTTTTAAAACTTATTCACAGTTCTCTTGATTTGTGAATGGACTTTGAAGATGGGAGCAAAACTATGAATGTTGGTAAGACTATTTAAGACCTGAATTGTCTTTTACCTCTCACCATTGCTCATTCGGGAAGACAGTGAATCTGATACAAAACAATTTAACCCAGTTCACTTTCTAGCAGATTAGCTGAAAGTGTTTACGGTGGTTCTTACGATAAATGGTGTCAAGATGGCTAAATTTCTTATCTGAAAATCTTTTGTTTAGATATTAAACATTTTGTAAGATTTGTTATGTCATGCTGTTACACGATTTGAATAATTTTGCTATTACACGCAGTATATATATATATATATATATATATATATATATATATATATAAATTGAATTTTCATTTTAAAGGAAAATAAATAAACTTCATTAACAATGAATGCATTTTTTTAATTTTATGATCTGTCTAGGCAGAAGATTTTCACGCAGTTCACTGCCGTTTCAAACCAAGCTTATAGGAGAATGTCTGTCTTATTATTCAACCAGTAACTGGGGAAGAAGAGATGGATCCTTATCTTTATCAAAGGAAAGTAACGCCTAAGTGAATATAACGAACACAACCGGAATTTGATCTCGGTTCCCTGATTTTTCATGTCGAGTCTTTATTCATTACATTTATTGCGGTGTACAAGTATGGTTATATATATATATATATATATATATATATATATATATATATATATATATATATATATATATATATATATATATATATATATATATATATACACACAGAGAGATAGAGAGAGAGAGAGAAAGAGAGAAAGAGAGAGATAATGGTATTGTTTGTTAATCCGTATGGATAATTTCAAGGAGGATATAATCCAGAGAATTCAATGTAAGAACAGATCAAACATTACTTATTACTAAGAAACAGACAATTTTAAGGTTACATGATTCTAATTTATTTCCTTAAGACCAACCATTTCCATACAAACGGCTAACAAATTTCCCAAGCATAAAAAGTTTTATATTATTTTTAATGTATGCACACATTTGTTTGAGAAGGCATGTTTAAATTGACACAGGAAGAGTTGAAAGAGATGTATACCTCTCGAAAGGGTAAGGTGATGGAGAGATTGAAAGACGAAAGATAGGTAAACAAAACTATATATATATATATATATATATATATATATATATATATATATATATATATATATATCCAATTTTCACGTCCTGGGTATGACGGTAAACTACATCCGCGTCCTGGGTATGACGATAAACTACATCCGCGTCCTGGGTATGACGATAAACTACATCCGCGTCCTGGGTACGGCGATAAACTACATCCAACAGCAAGGTCTCAGATAATGTTTTCGGAAAAATAATGTTGCCAGCTATACTTTTTTGAAACAATAATGTTGCCAGCTATAAGTTTTTGAAACAGTGTTGCCAGCTATACTTTTTTTGTAAAGGATAATGTTGCCAGCTATACGTTTTTTGCAAGAAACAATGTTGCCAGCTATACGTTTTTTGCAAGAAATAATGTTGCCAGCTATACGTTTTTTGTAAGATATAATGTTGCCAGCTATACGTTTTTTGAAACAATAATGTTGCCAGCTATATGTTTTTAAAACAATAATGTTGCCAGCTATAATTTTTTTATTCCATACAAAATAGGCATTTAAAATTCATATAAACTGGATTTGGCATTAAATAACCCACAGTGGTTGATATGCCATAAAACCCAAACAAACAAACAAACAAATACAATTTTCGTAACCGGTAGCACAACTCATACACAACGCAATGTTCACGTGCTGAATTAATAGTGACCGTTACATAATTTAAATTATCCTATATATCCGACTAACCTTATAGGTGAGCAGTCTGTATTATTTACCGGGATTGCTTTGTTCTACTATTTTTGTCCATAAAATTATCTGGTTATCCCAATGTTGGCGCAATTATATATTATACTGGGATTATATATATATATATATATATATATATATATATATATATATATATATATATATATATATATATATATATATATACACACACACAATATGTGGAGTTAACCTTCAAGATAGGACATCTAACGTAGACCTGTTTAACAATTGTAATACTGGAAGAATAGAGACTTTTCTTAGTTAGGGAGGGCTTGTCTCAGTTAGGGAGGACTGTCATGTCTTGAGAATGTCTGATGACAGGATACCCAAGATCCTAATGTACAGCCAGTTAGATCAGGGTTATAGGAATCTAGAACGCCCATGGCTAAGATACAAAGATAAGCTCAAAAGCAACTTGTCAGCTGTCAATATACCACATAACAGCCTTCAGCGCTTAGCCTTGGATCGGGTAGAATGGAGATCAACATATTTTTTTTCAATCTGCTTGTCTGAATCATCTTCAAAAAGCGAGAGCAAGAACTAAAAGATCAGCCAATATAACAGTGATCTCATCTCTCAATCCTCACTCTTTATCCATATGTGGTTCTCCTTTGTAAATCGCTAGCGGGTCTTAAATGCCATTTAAGATTATCGCACAAAATTTAATAACTGAATCAACTAAGCTGTCAGATCCGCACACGTCGAAACCGACGGGAGAGTCCATCACACACACACACACACACACACACACATATATATATATATATATATATATATATATATATATATATATATATATATATATATATATATATATATATATATATATATATATATATATATATATATATATATATATATATATATATATATATATATATACTCGAGTAGAGGGTTGGTATAGATGGAATAAGATTCCGATAACCAAAAACATTATTTATTTTATAAAAATATACTCAGTACAAAGTAGAGAAGAAAATATTTATTCAAAAAGTATAAGCATGTTATATCATCGCTATAAAAATAGACATTTTTTGAAAACTTCTGTTATCTAGTGACGGTGTTGACTGGGAAATAAAAAGTTTTCTTGATAAATTCAAAACCAAATTAAACCCTTTCAATAGGAGAAACATTGTTGCGTAACCTATGATAATCAGATTACAGGTATATGAAAATTTACAAACGTGACATTAACATTTTAAATACAAACGATTGGCGTATTAAAGTTAACGTTAGTCAAACTAGAAATCAATATGTAATAATTAAGTTCTAATTTGTTGTAAGAAGTATCAATAAACGCTACAAATATTAGATACAAGGAGGTCAGATAAAAGGTGAGGTGAGATATCAAATAAAAGCAATAAGTCCAAGAAAATAGCGTATGTATGGTGCATACATACTTTTTTTTTTATCTATATGTTTGTTCATGTATGTAATATTTTAATGGTTGCCTTGTATCGTTTTATTATTCTATTTCTGTTTGAATCTTGTTGAGTTTGTATATTTGCATATGGGTACGGATGTGTGATTGCTTGTATTTGCTTTTAATTGTAAATTTTAAGTGTCTGATATAATTTTCTTTTCCGTGTTTTTTTTTTTTTCTTATTCTTTTGCTATTGATCCACTTTTTATTCTATTTATTTATTTTCCTTTTCTGAACTTTTTTTTTCCTTTTTCTTTTTTTTTATTTGTTTTTCCTTTTTTTCTTTTTTCGTTTTCTTCTTCTGTTTCCTGTGATTTTTTTATATTTGCGTACATCTATAGTTAGTTATATTTCTGTTTGTCGTGTCATTTCTATAATCTGACTTCCTTGTATATAATGTTTGTAGCGTTTATTGATACTTTTTATAAAAGCGTCGAATTTACTGGATAAATTTGCACTTAGCTCAGAACAGTAATATATATATATATATATATATATATATATATATATATATATATATATATATATATATATATATATATATGTGTGTGTGTGTGTGTATATATATTTTCCGTTCCATTTTTTTAATAACTTTGTAACATTTTAAACACAATGTTTGGTTAAATTTAGAATTTGAAATTTGTAATTTTTAATTTTACCGTGTTGTCATAACATGTCATCATTTTTTAATAATACATACATACATATATATATATATATATATATATATATATATATATATATATATATATATATGTATATATATATAAATAATTATATATATATATATAATTATATATATATATACTCCATATACACGTGTATACATACATACACACACACACACACACACACACATATATATATATATATATATATATATATATATATATATATGAAATTTCTTTCAGATATATTTAAAAATATATCAGCAAAACATAATATACACGAATGATATGTATTTAGAATTTTTGAGGTTATTTTTTAATAAATGTTATATATACATACATACATACATATATATATATATATATATATATATATATATATATATATATATATATATATATATATATAAATAAAAAGAAAGAACAGTAAGATATATAATCCGGTGTTCTTATAGATATTTTTATTTTTACAAAATAGTGCTCAATGTAAATTTACAGAGCATTAATATTATAAATTAATTGATTTAAAATATATTTTTTCGCTACACAGTTCTAAACATGTTTCAAAAGTGGAAGCTAAAAGCCCCGAATTTAATTTTGTAATTAAATTAAAGACCATAGTTCCATTTCATCCTCAAGCGAAAAAATTCGCTCCGCATAACCACACACGTGTGTGTGTATATATATATATATATATATATATATATATATATATATATGAAAATCTTTCAGATGTAATTAAAATATATCAGCAAAAGGCAATATATATATATATATATATATATATATATATATATATATATATAATATACCCACATAGATGCATTCACACAGATATACATATATACGTAGACAACTGAATATTTGTATTATTATTTGTTCAAAAGATCTCGCGAATTAATCACTGAATTCTTAAAGCTACTCTCTCTTTCTTCCGACATTATTTAAGCAACTTCCTTCTCACTAACGACAAATATTAATGAATTCTTATTTGAGGAAGTCATTAAAAAATCGATAAATAGCGCAGAATTTACTTTGGAATAAAATGACTTAAAATGCAACATGTAACAAAAAATATTAACTTACAGCTAAATGCAGGCATTCCACAATTTATCGTTGTTTTATTATTTTGAAATTGCTCTGATTATTTGAATTGGGTATATTAAGAAAACCACTTCTGTTAATGTGGCGTGTGACTTTTACAGGAGAATTAAGATTTGGATATTCGGAATCATCCCTGTGCGAAAAATGGATCAATCTAGAAAATTCGTTGAGCGTTGAGGCATAAATTTTGTCGTTAGAAAAAAAAAATCTTGATTGGGGAAACTTGAAAAAGCATAGAATGTGTTAAAATGTCAATGGCGGGAAAAGAAAGACAAGCCAAATAAATACATAAATAATGAATGAAAAAAAAGAATAGAAGGAAAAAATATCGATGAAAATTTGACAAAAGGGAAAATAAGTTTATACATCCTCGAGTGATTAGAAAGAGAGAAGGCGAAAAAATATTTGGTAACAGAGAGACAAGAGGTTTTTATGTGTTGAAATGAAGAAAAGAAATCTAAAAGTCAGTTAAAGAAAAGGATAATTGTTATTTGTTTTTCAAAGAAGGGATAAACGTACGGATAGATGCAAGGATATTGTTTTACACTAACTGAAAAAAATACACAAAAAGGGAAAGGAGGAATTGAAAATGCTGAAACGTTTTAAGAAAGGAAGGACAAAAACAAAACTAAGAGAATAAAAGCAGAGAAAATAAGCTAACAAAATGCTTGGTTAAATTTAGAATTTGAAATTTATAATATATAATTTTTAATTTTAACGTGAATCTAGAAATTATTTTTTTATACTGATTTATAACTTTAACTTTAATACAACAATGATTGGTACAGTATTTACATAATGCGGACTATTGAGTATATTCGAACTGAACTATTGGGTATATTCGAACTGAACCCTTTATTTCGATTACTGGGTAGAATGTTCTAGTTCCACGTGCCATGTTTTGATGGACAGCGATCAAAACATGGCACGTGGAACTAGAACAGTTTATGAAAAACTAGGTAATCCCTATGGGTAAACCTAAAGAAAAGTCTGATGATCCACAGTCCTTTTAAAAGGGCTGCGATGAAATAATTTATTACATAGAACCTTAAAGTGATACAACGTCTAAAAACACAATATCCAGCCGGGCTAAACCATGAATTTAACAATACACATAGTACTATAACTCAACAAATCAAAAGCTACCCACATTTCTCACCTACACTAGACAGACATGTTTATGGAGGTGTGAAGGCCTCACACTTATACACACACCCACACGAATATACACACTTACACACATCATACTCACTCACTCCCTAATGACCCAAATGATAATACACACCCAGAGCAATACACACGCTTACACATATCACACTCACTCACTCCCTAAGAACCAAATAACACACACACGAACGCTTAACCGAGACACGTCCCCCCTCCAGGACTAATAAAACTGTCAAACTGACCACGGGAATTCAGAGAAGCATAGAACCATCCAGCTCTTATCTCAAATAACAACTTAAAAGAGACTGTTTGATACATATGCATATATACATATGCATGCATACATACACACACACACACACACACACATATATAAATATATATATATATATATATATATATATATATATATATATATCAAACTGGCAATTTGTGTGTGTGTGTGATAAAATTATAACTTTAGATTTTGCTATATTTGCGTCTTGTATTGAATACGAGTTGAATTTAAAAAAAAAACAGAATATCAGCCATAAATACATTGGCTGCCTCAAGGTGCAATCCAGTTTCATCATCCTCATCAGAACCATACCATTGCGAATAAACGCTTAAACGAGAAAGGTTCTCACTTGTCACCGCATGCATCATCCCAAGGCTGATTTTGATAGTCTGTATATACCCAGATTCGAAGGATGTAAAAGATTAGTTCAACTAGAAATGCTTTTCAAAAAAACTAGAATAATCGGCCTTCCAAGATACCTGGAAACTACAGCAGAGTGGATGATGATCTGTGACAAATATAATGAAAGACGTAAGAAACATTATTCACTAATAAAGGAAGCCAACATGTTCAAAACTGAGTTTCGAATGGGCGTAGAAATGCAAATAAAATATAATACATTTATTGACGCTGGAAGAACCTTAAAAAAATGAAATAAAGGCAAATGCAATCGACCAGATACTGAAACGATGGCAGGATAAACATCTTCACGATCAAGATTATGCCTGTACCAAGCTGGTGTAAACAAACCCCGTACACATCAGCAGATATGTAGTGCATGTTTAAAGGCTGAAACCAAAGGTTTTATTCATGCTGGACAAGACTAAATGTTACTAACTAGAAAGTACCAAGCTCACTTGTGTCAGCTCAGAATGCATCTTATTTGATAAATAATCAGAAACAATAAACCATCTTGTTTTATGTTGCACGGTATTAGCACCAACTCAATTTAAAACGCGTCATGATAGAATAGGTCGATATCTGCATTGGAAAATCTGCAACTTTCAATGAAATGAAACTGCAGTTAATTTCTACGGACACCGCCAAGACAAGGTTACCAAGATAGGTCATGTAACAATTTTACGGGACTTTAAAATACACACAGACAGAAAAATCAAAGCTAATTGCCCAAACGTTTGAAAAGAGACCGTAAAAATAAAATGCACCTTCTTACTGAAGACTGTAATGTATTTTTTATAGGTTTTCAAAAAATCTATCAAACTACAAGGACCTTGAAATCGAAATCAAAAAAAATTGGTACATGAGGACACCAATAATTTTAACTGTATTTTCAGCACTCGAGTTGACTGGAAAAGTTTTGAAAAACTAATTAGGGAATTCCTGGTAGCCGAAGCCTTAAAGAAAAACAAAAAATTGACTCACAAGTACAGCCCACACTTTACGAATGCATGAATGCATTTAACTATGTGTGTCTTTTTTTCCTCAAAAAATGATTAGTGGAAAATATCATGATGCCATTTCTGAACGTAGGTCTCTGGTTGGGACCCGAAAAGAAATGAGGAATCATCAGAAATGAAAGGGAAAATAATAATAATAAAGCTAAATAAAGATACCGGGAAATTAAGGAAACTGGATGATGATCTGTGTCAAAGAACATGTCAAAGTGAGTGAAGAAGTGCAAATAAACCAAAATACACCTACTGCAGCGGCAAAGAACCTGGAAAAGACACCAAAAGCAAATTCAATGGGCCAAATGCATAAACGATGACAATAGAAACCTCTTTATGGTCAAAACTATGCCCGTACCTGATGTAGACAAACCCCGTACCCATAATTGCTTACATTGTGCAAGATTAAATGCTGAAACCAAAGTTTTTATTCTTGCTGTATAGGAACATTTCTTGCTAACTAGAAATTTGCAAGGACACATACTGAAAAATTTGTTAATCCGAAATTCAAATTTTGTGAAAATATCAAGAAAAGATTGTCTATCTTGTATCAGATTGCAAAGTGTTATCAACCATAAAACGCGTCATGATAGAAGAGGTCAAAAAACTGCACTAGAAAATATGCAATTTTTACGGGAAGGAAACTTCAAGAGACTGGCATAAACATCATCCAAATACATTTAAAGAGGGGTAGGATCAGTAGCGATTTAATGGCGATTTACAATAGACATACACACACAGACACACACACAGACACACACACAGACACATACATGGAACAACGAAAGCTACTTGCTCAGACATCGCGATCAAAGACCAAAAGAACATAATGTGCTTTCTTTATGATATGGCATTCTCTGTAGATTGTAATGTAACGTTGAAGACTTCAAAATACTATCAAAATAGAAGGATCTTGAAGTTGAAATCTAAGAAATGTAGCACGTGTGTACAACAATAATTCCACTTGTAGCGGATTGATTATAATAGGTTACGATAAACTCAATGAAATGATATCTGGTAGCACAAGCCTTAAAGATATACAAACAAATGTCCTCAAAAGTACAGCTTACACTAAAAAAAAAGAGATTTATCTAGGTTAGGTCTCTGGTTGCGACCTAGAAAGAAATGTGTATACAACAGAAATCGACGGAAATAATAATAATAATAATAATAATAATAATAATAATAATAATAATAATAATAAGAAGAAGAAGAAGAAGAAGAAGAAGAAGAAGAAGAAGAAGTGTAATCAAGTTACTGTACAGAAGACAAATTTGTATGGGATATTTTAAAATCAAACGATCCGCTGTCAGTCATGGTATAATAAATAAAAAGAAAATATCGATCTGTATGAGGATTTCGATGTTCTCGCTAACAGTAAACTAGAAAATGATGCTATTAAAAAGATACAAAAAAAAAAAAAACACTGTGCGCACAAGTACAGCTGACACATTACGACGAGTCTTATCTATGTATTATGTATTTGAAAACGAAGGCGAAAATACAGGAACATCACATCAAAGAAATTTACCCAGTAACAGATCAAGTTGTTTCTTTTCTGGTTATCGTACTCCGGACTGTTTCAAGGAAACATTCTGGTACACAGGCTGCCCTGGGAAAATCTTACATTATTTGGAATGCACAGCTGGCAGTGCTGTTTGGGACAGGTCATATGACGAGGAAATTTCTGTGTTTCACAGCTGTGGGTAGGAGCTGAGATTTGATTATCATCACTCGGCCGAAATATCTAAGAGTCTGAGAGGATATCACATCAACCAAAATTATTAATGAAAAACAGAGATGCTGTCGAAGAAATGAATAAAAATAAGTTTCTCTGAGACGTAAGCTAGGAAACTTAAATGAATCATCGTAAAAGAACAGAAAAAATTAAACAAAAGAAATGATTTTTTACTTCGAAAATAAAGCTTAAAATAAAATGGTTGAGACCTTAGGAATTCATCAACAATCTACTGGAGATTTATTAAATATAGGAAATTCATTTTAGAATCAGCAGACTATAAACAAGCACCGCGGACACATGATTAAACGTAGGAAAGAATTAGAAAAAGACTTGTAACATTTCAGATGACAGTACTAATAAATTAATGTATTACTGAGAAGAGCGATTAAGATTTGGGAAGATATGTTGTTTGGTTACATTTCGGCCTAACGATTAGAAAACAATCGTGTAAAAAATGAAACAAATATTGATTACCGCAGCTATTAGAACTGCAGCTACTGCCAAAAGAGTAATAACATTTCGATAAAAATATATTAGTCTACATAAATAAAAATATAAACATCGATAGACATCATTTTCATGAGGTTAGAACGAGAAAAAGAACAGTGCTTACTGAAAACTATTGAGAGAAATTATTATCTTAACAAATTGGCAAGAGATATGCAAGACATCTGTGGGTGAAATAATCTAGAAATAAATAAATATTTTCTTGTTTTAGGCGAGTGCCATAAACAGCAGGTGATAGTATATATATATATATATATATATATATATATATATATATATATATATATATATATGAATGTATTATAAATATATATATTATTTTTTACGTTCTTTATATATATATATATATATATATATATTATATATTATATATATATATATTATATATATATATATATATGTATGTATATTATAAATGTATATCTGTATATATATATATATATATATATATATATATATATATATATATATATAGAGAGAGAGAGAGAGAGAGAGAGATAGATAGATAGATAGATAGATAGATAGATAGATAGATAGATGTGAGTATTATTTATAATCGGATTAAAGCTTGGTCTAAAGATCTCATTAAAGTTTGCCATATATATATAAAACCATATTTTTTTTATTAATATAAAGAATGGCATAAAAACGGTTAGAAATGTAAACAAAATAAAATGATACCTGGATGCCGAATTACCTGCCTGGTTCAATGATCCGAAAATAAAGAATCTCAAATAAAAAAAATAAAAAACAAATCAGGCAAAAAATAATATTCCCACGAATATAATGTCGATTTTCTTTAAAAACTAGAATTTTTGTAATTTCATCAGATTTTGGAAACTGGCATGGGTTGAGAGTTTTTCAACAGCCGATCCCAGATATTACCATACCGGTTCCCTTAAGTATTACTGTACATCGGTGTGACGCCTGTGGTTTATGTTAGAGTTTGATTTTTAACATAGATGTCGATTTCATTCGCTTTGCAGGATTGATGCAACAGAATTTACACACATTTCTTCTTTTTCTATGTAGCTTGTCCCTTCAGGATATAAGCGATAATATATCTCTAGAATTGTCTATATCTTGAGTATCAGATTTTCCTTTGATATATCTCCCACCCCAGCTCCAAGATCTATTCACAGAAGCTAATCAGATAAGTGGCTATCTTCCTTCATTTATCTCTCTTGCCCAAAATATGGCCTATGATTTTTAAGTGTTCTACGGCCACCTTCCTCGATATGTGACCAAAGATTTTCATCTGTCTTTTTTTTGATTCTGGGTAGAAGTCTTCTTTCTGTTGGCATCTTCTTTAAAACTTCCTTGTTTTTTACTCGCTTCATTCATGGAATTTTCAGTATCCTTTTGTGGAACCATATTTCAGCTGTCTCCAGTTTTTGTTCGGGATTATTATACCATTTTCTAAGTAGTTTTTTTGCAGTTCAAATCGATCCCTGTACTAGTTACATTTAGTCAGTTATGTGCCATGAACTATACACGCTTAGGCGACCATGTATCTTTTTTTTCCGCAGTAGGTTGTCATTTACTTCTGGGGTAGACCAATTGCCTTCCAAGGCTACAGAACCAGGTATGTCCTGCTATTTACCCATAGTTGGGTAATGGGTATTAGCACGCAACTTCAATAGCTTGGGGTAGAATCACCGACTGATATAATATCGATCCCGGCTTGAGGTAATCGGATTGTCTATCTCACTGATGAGCTGTGAAACAGAGGAACAGTCTGTGTGTGGATGACAATATATATATATATATATATATATATATATATATATATATATACTAGTTACATTGGTGTTCTATAAAAATCTTTTATGAAATTTGTTATATCTATCTATCTATCTAACTTCAGCTAAGACTAATGCCACATTAACCTTTACATATCACAAATGACAAATTCACCTTAAGCGCAAACATAAAAGCCTGAGGAAGAGACGACACCAAAGATATAAATAGCCAGTTAATCACATTTACTGATTCCATGACTAGATTAAAGTTAATACTGATAGAGTTCTAATGTAGTAACGATTGATATTCATTGGCTTTCAATACCTATGAATGTAGGAAATGAACACAAAGTTCTCACGAAGAGGGAGACAACGTCAATTTGGTAAGATTGATACATATGTCTTTTGCTTGTATATTTAAATGAAAATGTCAAAGGAAAGTTTTGCACTAAATATTTTTGTTAATTTACGTTAAAAATTATCGCGTTAAAGCTACCATATTATTATTAATAATTAATTCATCACCGCCAATGAGTAAATCAGATTAACAAATTCTTGACATTTTTCATAGACATTTTTAATCACTATGACTAATATTTTATTAATAATCTGTTAATAATAATATCCCTCCCTATATACGTCTGTGTTCGTGTGCATGTGTGAGTGTGTTCTCGTGTGTGAGTGTGTATATACGTCAGGCAAACTACACTCGTAAAAAATGAATAATAAAATAAATAACCAAATTAACAAAATGTACGAATGTACACATAAACATAAGTAATAAAAATAATATTATTATTATTTTTATTATTATTATTATTATCATAATAATTAATAATAATAATAATTAATAATATTAATAATTAATAATAAGAATAATTATTATTATTATAAAGCAATAATAATGAATGAATATAAAATAAGCTGTATTAATTAATAATAAATAAATTAACGAATTAAAAGTTAACAAACATTATACATTGGCTAGAAAATAACGGCATTGTAGTCCATAATATTTTCAACTATTAGAATCTGAGAACTTCGATGTGGTGCAATGGTTAGAGAGTTTCTCTCACTATACCAGTTATTGCTGAGGAATGTGTTCAGTCCGCACTAGGTGCTTCATACATTCGAACTTGTACAACAATTTAAATCACTATCAAATAGGCGTTAGAATATTATAATAAACCGTAAATAACTGAATGCTACCAATATATATATGTATGAATGTATATATATATATATATATATATATATATATATATATATATATATATATATATATATATATATATATATATATATATATATATATAAATAATTAATAGTGCGTAAGCGACTTACGAAACAATTGAACATGCATTTTCAAGAAATTACTAGCTTTGTGATTCTACTGTACATCTCCCATACATGTTGATGTTTCTGTTGTAACCTTCATAAAAGCTAGAATAAAAAAAAAGACTTCCTCATCAAAGTACCAGATAAGAAATTCATTTTGATAATCAAAGGAACCCTCACGAGCGGAAAAATAAATTTGTGCATAATACCTCAGTGAAAAGAAAATAAGATTCCTTATGATAATAATCGTCTTATTACATCTAACAAACGTCAGAAAATAATATTTAATCATATTGTGATCGTCATCACAATTCGGCTAAAAACGTACTTGTTAATTATGTTTTTTTAAGGCATTTTTTGTAGAAATATCGAATTCTATGCAACAAAGTTTTTTTTTAAATTTTTAGAATTAAGATTCTTATAATAACTAGATCTGATAAAACGGTAGAAATTATTTCGGATTTTCTGAGCCGACTTGAGCAGTAACGAAAATACCAAAGCAGCTTCTCGGAGGCATTTTGACTTTCGTGTAATTAAACAAGAACAGTTTAAAAAGGATTAAAAACAGTTCTTCGTTCAAGCTGAAAATATCCCTAATCTGCAGAGAAAATTCCTGAGGAAGAATGAATTCGATCTGATTATACTAAAATTACAATTAAAATTATTATATAATTCTAAATATATCTGCTGTTCCATTTGATAACGAAACTGTTCGATGTTACTCCGTGTAGTGAGAAATAAAGAAGTAGAAATAAAGGTGAGTTTAAGAACGAACCCCAAAAAATCGATGTTAAAATAGAGATGGGATAAGGAATATTTAGACCCGTTATAGAAATAAATTTTCCCGTTTCTATCAAATTAGGAAGTTATGTTGCAAACTTCAATTCACACGAGAAAAAAATGGTGCATTTGTGGTCACATAAGGAGAAATGAGCGGTGATCTGAATCTGCAAATAACATGCTACCTCATCGATGATAATTCAGCGGTTCATCATTACCATCTCTTGAACCTAGTGAATATTCTCGTCGGTAGTGGACCTTGACGGGTGTCTTGCTCCTCCTTCTTTGTCCGGCCACTTTTAATTTTCTCAATCAATTCATACACTGCGGTTGTGCCTTATTATATTAAAAGACTCCGATGAATTTCAGATCCCGGCACACATTTCGACTGGTGAAATTGGAACACTGCTCGTCCGTCTTGCAAACTGCTACCAGGCGTTTCATGTTTACCCTATAAAAGCAGAAATAAAACTGGCGCGATCAAGACCAAACTTTGATCACGTGACCGTAATATTACCAACTATAAGCACGCATGAGCAGAATACAGTATGAAAATCCTAAGCCTATTTTACGGAGAAAATACAGATCATTTTTGGCTTATCCACAAACAAATATGTCAAAAATAATTTTAAATCAGCTTACTGTCGAATACTTTTTTCTATTTTCTAAAGGTATCATATCAATGAAATTGGATTAACTTTTATTATCAATATAAACGGATGTTAGAAAATGTCTGAAAAAAAACTCTAATATGCCGTGTGTAACAGCAGGATTGTTCAAATTATGTAACTGCAAAATTCTTCAATTATTAGATTAAGATTTGAACCGTTGTTTCTTAGAAATTATTACAGATATCTTACTGGTATTCTCTGAGGGATTTTTTTTAACACTACTGGACTCTACTTTAAGGAATAAGTATACATAATCACTCCACAGAAGGATCGTGACGAATTGATGCATCAATCCTAAACGTAAATGACATGTTCATCATTAATTTATCATAACTAATGATCAGAAGCTCAGGATGGATTGATACAAACTTCAAATATACACACACACACAAACACGCACACACACACACACACACACACACACACACACACATATATATATATATATATATATATATATATATATATAGATATATATATATATATATATATATATATATATATATATATATATATATATATATATATACACATATACACACTAGTCAAGGAATCTAAATGAAATAATAATAAAAACGAAAGAATATTAATATACAACCCAGTGTGTATGAAGATTTAAATTTTTTTAATTCTTCGAATTCTTGATTTGCCAATAATCAGATCAATCTCGAAGGAAAAAAGGTTTTAAAAAAAGAAAGAGCTAGGAATATGAAAGTCTGTCGAAAAAATCGCATAGATATAGGTTCAAAGCCCAAAGAAAGAAAAAAAAACGACACGAGTAAACAACTAACTAGAAAGTTATTAAACCTAGTGAGCCAGACAAACCTACTCAGGTTTCACCTAAGCGGATCGTCAGGGTAGGTTTATCTGGCTCACTAGGTTTGAGTATATATATATATATATATATATATATATATATATATATATAAAAGAAAGAAGTTGTAGTGCTTCAAACGAGAGAAAAGTATGTATATTAAAAAGAAGAGAAGAGAGGTGCCGTAAACGTTTTTGGTTGTAATGTGGATTTATTTAGAAAAAATATTATGCTTTGTTTTACAGAATTTTACTACACGTGTCTCTTGTCTCGTGACCGTCTTCAGGTAAAAGCGGAGATTTCCACATATTATTAAAAATAATTAATTTTTTCTTTTGTTTTTCAATGTTAAATATTCTCGATATGAGACATTTTCTGTGTTAGTAATCCGAATTTCTTTCTTGAATTGGCAATGAAGAGTTCTGCGCGAAGAGTCATAAAACAATTAAGCTTGGTCCAAGCGAAATGATATATATATATATATATATATATATATATATATATATATATATATATATATATATATATATATATATATATATCATTTCACGATCATTTTCCAACTTATTCAAGATGATCTTAGCCCTCTAACCTTCTAATCTTCTGTCCTTGAGTAGAAAGATGCCTCACAGGTATCACGTACAGTTTAATTTTCAAGTCTTTCCCCCTGCATTTTGGACTGTCATAGTTAAAATGATGATACCTCTTGCATTTGTGACCTCCTGATACAGTTTTCCTTTGGAATATTCTATCTTGTTTTTAACTTATTCACCGTTGTCTTCATGGTTGTTGAATGGAGTTTAAAGATGGAAGCCGGTGTATGAATGTTGGTACCATTACTAAAGGCCTAAATGATACTTTTCATCTCACCATTGCTCAGTTGGGAAGACAGCGGTAGGGACATACAACAATGTTAACCTGTTCTCTTTCTAGTTAAATAAATCAAAGGGTTTTTTCAGTGATTCATACGCCAGATGGTGTCAAGATGGCTAAACGTCTTATTTAAATACCTGGCAAAAAAAGAGACTCAATTAGTTTAGTGGCTTTTTTTTATATTAAACATTATGTGGGATAGACAACTATGTCGTTACACGGTTTGGACAATTTTGCTGTTACACGCGGTATATATATGTATCGAAGATTGATCATCGTTGCTAATAATAAATGCCAAATGTACCTGACATATATCAAAATGAAACATTAAATCAAACCTATCTACGAAATATAGAACTAGCTACCTGTATGATCATCAAAAACAACAGATCGAACAACGGTAGACGTCAGAAAGCATTTCACCAAAATACCAACCCAATTCACAATAGATAAAATAATAAAAACAGAAACAAATATCCATATATCTCCAATAAATAATCATACTAATCCTTTAAAATACACTGTCCTGCACAACACATACTATTTTTTCACTTCATTGTTGGAGTTTTATGACTACTCCAGAAAATAAATTAAAATAAAACATTGTAAAACATTATAATGGTGATAATGACTATATTAGTCGTTTCCTTAAATGGAAAAAAAATCTGCATTTTTTGCCTGAAAGGCCAGTTCCATTTATGAATTTTTCTCTTAAAAGCTTTTTGTCAGAAAAATAGATTCCTGAAGTCGAGTAGCTCTTATCTCACTGTCCAGTAATATATGGGGGGTTTATCTGAAATAGTGTGGTTTATCAACATCTTGATTATGCCATTTAAGTGATCCATTTTATTTCTTGCTGCTGTTAAAAATCCGCAAATAATGTAGTCTCTATTATTTGGTACTGCTCTTTGTTTGGTATTCTCAAGAGCCACTCCACCAGGTTCAAAGATGGCTGATCTACATCAATTCCTACAACATTTATTCGGTCGAAGACATTTTTAATCATTGATCCGAAAATGTTTGTGCATACAGCTGACCGTTTATATATTTTTTTTGTTGGTTTGACACCAGGGATGAGCTCTATATGAGAGTCTCATTTTCACGAGGCCTTTTAAAGAACATGTCTGGAGTTTTCAGATTAATATTTTGGCTATGTAGCAACTTACAAATTTGGATGAAACTACATCTAAAACAGCCTATTCTCAATATTCGTATTTTCCGTCTTCTATACTACATTTTTTTTTCTTTTTTACTCCAAGAAATGCGGGAATGTCACTAGCACGCAAGGGCTTACAGAGTGAAGGTGTGAGAAAAAACTGGGTATAAAGGGGACCGAGGAAAGGATAAAAGCTGAACGAGGTTCGGAAAGATAGGCTTTGGCGATTAACGTTGTATTTAAATGTTTGAAGATTGTGGTTATCAAGGAAGCAACGGAAGAGAAAGGAGTTCCATAGGTTGGTAGGTCAAGAAAAGAAACTGTTGGAGTAGAAGCGGCGGTTATATTTAACTAGTTCAACAGTAAAAGGATGGGAACTAGATGCCAATCTAGTAGCATGTTTACATTCACATAATCTGGACACCAGGTAAAAAAGCTCATCACAGCAAGTGCCATGAAATTATTTATAGAAAAGGTAGTGAGAATGTGACTGAAGTTGAGATTCCAAGTCAGAATCCATTACATTGCAGATTGTTAAGGGGTCCACCCCTTTTTGATACAAGTAGACTAGCCTAGTGTGTACTTGTACTGCTGCCGGTGAATACCCGGAAGTCAGAGAGTCAGGGTAACAGTGATACAGTGACAGTGAGAGAGTGAGAGTGTGAGGTAACTGCTTTGTAGGAGTCACAGTTGCGAGCACGTAGACTCAGAAGGAAGTCATACTTCGATACTGAATTTCCCAAACTGTATATATATTATTATTGCTACTAACCGCATTTCTGGATCTACTAACCGTATTACCAATTGTATTATTGTGTCAATACATTTATTTGCTATATTTAATTCCTGCGTTTGTCATTCATTTGAGGCCGGATTTCATCCGGGAATCCACAACACAGATCCCTCTTTGAATTTTATCAAGAAACTCGACGTGTGGAAAAGTAGGACCTGAGTAGATATGGCAACAGTATTCGATGCACGGACAAATGGTAGATTTGTAAATGTGCAAGATGGACTCTGATGAAAACATCTATCTGGCTCGACACTGTGATCCAACATTTTATTGTTATAGATGAAGCTATTTATACTCTTTTCACTTCAAATCAGTTGAAGACGTGAGGCCCAGAAGGGGTAGTGAGTTGCTCTTCATTTAATCGACTACCAAGTCATGGGCATCAACTTTTCTCTATAATGGTTTACTGAAAGCAGTTTCGTTTTTTTTTTTTTTTGGAGGGGAGGGGCATTACAATTTACAAGCCTTTCCTGCCCAGTTAACCGCAGCTTGGAGCTCCTTTTGTCAGCTCTGATGGATTTGCTATTGAGACAGAAGTAAATGGTACTGTCATCAGATAAATGCCTACTTGGGAACTGGGGGCACATTTCTTTAGGACGACAGCTGGGATCCCGTCACCTTCGCTTGCCTTATGTGAGTCAAAATTCCGAGAATAATGACGGAGTTAGGGGCATAGTAGAGTCTCAATTCTTGGATGGGAAATCAGGTGTACGTACTCCAAATGAGTTGAGTTTTGAGTTGGAAGAGAATTTCCGAGCAAAACATTCAATCTTATTTGATGTAAATGACAGTTTATTCGGAATGATTGACTGGAGGAGAAATTGAGGACTTGTTATTGTTCAGTACACTCTTTCAAAACCGACAATAATCTCTGGAACCGAACTTGCCATTATCGCCCACATCTTTAACTGAAATGAAACAAAGAACGAAAATGTAAGAGATCATTGTACATCAGCTAATATACGAGTCCATTTTAGGTAAAACGTTATTTAAGAAAATGTCCAAGCGTTTGCTCTTACTATAGGGCAGTGAATGTTAGGCAATTTCCCGATAGATGAAGAGATGATTTCATTTCTAGGAAGATTAATGAGGAAATTTTACACATACAGGGCATGCTGATAGCGAGAACGAAACATCGCACGAAATTGTGTTAATGGATGGCCGAACAAGCACTGCAAATGATAGTATAAGACGTATATTCCTGAGAGCTACAACATATAGGATATTGTGGAGAGCCATTATTGCCCACATCTTTCACTGAAATGTAACAAAGAACGAGAATGTAAGAGATCATTGTACATCAGCTAATAAACGAGTCCCTTTAAAAAAAATAATGATTTTGAACAATGATTTTAAATGCAGATAACATATACCTAGTTGGAAGATTGGCGAAGAACAATCATTCTCCCTTTCTAGATTTCAAAATTTGGACTTGTGCAGATGGATAAGCATATTAAGTAACTAGAGAGAACATTTACTATAGCTGCAGTGAAATGAACATTTGCATTAGAATAATTATGATGCAAGCTTACTACATATGTATTTCTTACACACACACACACACACACACATATATATATATATATATATATATATATATATATATATATATATATTCCTATTTTAATCATATATGGACGCATAAATATACTTAATGAATTGGATAAAGCGCAGGTCTCTTCAGACCAGTCTAGATTATGGTGTTTCACTTCAAGCTGTTGGGCATTCTTACGTGTTGTAATTGTTAGCAAGTTTGTCTCGTTAGATCAGTACAACTGAATAGTGAGTTCAATACTTACAGGGTGTCCGGTACTTTCGGCCTTGTACCATATCTAAGCAACGTTTAGAAAATCATTTCTCTTCAGGACGTGCGAGAAATGACTCAACAGTTTAGTTTTGTTATCTGCTGATCTTCATGCAGTTTTGGGCAAGATAGTGGAATGGTTACTCGTTGGCTTCTCTAAGGTTTGGAATTCAGATATTTCCTTCTCTTTAGCTTGTTGCCAACCAAGCTTGAAGATTCCAGTCTACCCTACGTTTTAATAAAAATCTGGCTGGGGAAGTGAAGGATTCATGACTTTCACACCATCATTGGTGACAATGTGATCGAAACAGACTAGTGCGATATCGAACTCGGTCGCCGATTCCACTACATACTTCAACCGTTAAGATTACAAAAGAGAGAAAAATATCCCTCAATCCACAAGAGGAAAAACAAAATGAAAGCAAAACAAAGCAGACAAACAAACAAAACTATGTTGTGATATAGACTTTAATATGAACCTAAAAAAAAAAAAAAAAAAAAAACTACACTGAAAATTATAACAATGCCATTTCAGCGTCAGCGTAATCATTGAAACCCCTGTGCATCTAATTGTTTTTGTGATTTGATCTGACAGATAATGTGATTTTTGATTTATGGGAAACTGGATATAAAATAAAATTCGGAAAGAAAACAAAAAGACTATCGATTTCAGATGGTCAGAATCATACTAAAAAAGGAACGACTTCCTAATTAGAAGCGGGAAAGGGACAAAAAGAACAAAATAGAGAAATCTTACTACAAATAAATACAGATAATGGAAAATAAACAAGGTCACTTGTTTTCAATATCCCTACACAGATATATAAAAGAAAAAAAAAGAGAGAATCTTTTTCTCTCTCCAAGTTCTTTTACTTATTCCCAGTTTGGCTTGGCAGCAGGCACTCATATAACCATGTATAGAAAGCATCAAACTTATATGAATATGCTTGTATGTATGCACAAGCTCGGAGACTAGCTTCTTAAATGATCAATTGCATCATCATAGCTTTGTGTACACAGACAAATCTG
>OZ010572.1:25429151-25436651 GCA_963932145.1 Acanthosepion lycidas
GTGCTTAAGCTTTTTTATTATTATATCCTTATTCATTGAGTTCTACCTGGATTCTATCCTCTTGCAATTTTTTATTCCCCAAAATATTTATGCAAGTATGTATATATATTTATATATTTTTCATATATATATATATATATATATATATATATATATATATATATATATATATATATATTATTCATGATGTTCATTTTTCATATATCGTATCGTCTTGGGAATTTTAAATTTAGAAAAAACATTTTTTTTTTTGTTTTTATGTGCTCATCTTGTATAATCTTGTCAATTTAATTCATTTGATTTCATTATCTATTTATTAAATGCCTAACATGAGCTTTTGCACTTTATCACCACTTCCACACACACACACACAGACACAGACACACACACACACACACACACACACACATATATATATATATATATATATATATATATATATATATACATATATATATATATATATATATATATATATATTATGCCCTGTATCATTTTAACATGTACATACCCACTACAAAACGGTACTGCTTGTTTCAACGTTAAAAATTAACGTTTCCTTAGTTGGGAAATAATGACAGCACTAATATAAGTACCATCAAGTAAGTTTAGTACTATTACTCTTTCCTACTTAAAGAACGTTAAATTTTAGCGTTGACATAAGATGTATAGTTTTGTAGTTGGTATATACATGTTCTAATGTAACAGCGCATAATATATAAATATTTATTCCTCTACATTTGTATTGAGACCTGTTTTAAATTAATGTTTAAACGCTGAAATTTTGCTCTTCGTTCTTTTACATTTGTATGTATATATATATATACACATACATACATACATACATATATATATATATATATATATATATATATATATATATATATATATATATATATATATATATATATTATATGAATCATTCCTAAAAAAAAGTAGATTAATAAAGTTAATGATATAAATAGCAAAAAACATCGTGGACATCCATCGAGTGATTCGTTTGTTAATGCAACTTTAAAATTGTTCGCGAAGGAGATGTTTTTCGCCATTTATATCATTAACTTTACTAATCTACTTTTGAATGATTCATGTATTAGGTTGGTTAAAAATAATGTATTTTTAACGTCAAAAACCGACATTATTTTTGAACCAACCTAATAATATAAATTGAACTGCACCACATATTTGATATATATATATATATATATATATATATATATATATATATATATATATATATATATATATATATATATATATATATGTATGTATGTATGTATGTATGTATTGAAATTTTCAGAATTTTTATATGTAAGGACATTTTTATATATTAGTCAAATAATTACAAACTGGAATATTTTGCACATTTCTATTCATTTCAAAATTATTGTCCTGACATAGAAAGATATATACCATATTTTAACACACATATACACACATATACACACATATGTAATATTTTATACTGATTTATATATATATTTACTAAGTTCATTGTTTACCTCATTCGTTTTTCTTCATGCTATATATATATATATATATATATATATATATATATATATATATATATCCGTGCGTGTGTGTGTGTGTGTTTGTGCGCGCGCTTTAGTATGTGTGTGTATCTGTCTGTGCGGGGGAGTTATGCATCGATAAATGGGTAATATACATGCAAATGCATCTTGGAGAAATTTATATACCCTATATTTTATTGTATATTTTTAATTTAACTATCTTAATTTTTCTCTCCTTTTCTAGCTAGAGAAATTCGTTTGCGCATTGTAGCGAACTGTTCTGACTCTGTAGGCGAAATTCGGCGCGTACTCTTGAAAACTGCTTTTCTCCTTTGGTGGTGCAAGCTTCCTTCCGCATGATTGGTAGTTGAATTTCCCGCCGTGTGACAACGACCTACTCATGTTTGGTAGTTGGCAAGGCGTGAAGATATTCTGTTAATAGACGAATTTGTTTATTTTCTCTTTTATTCCTCTTTTCCTCATTCTCTCTCTCTCATTCGCTTTCACACACTTTTCTCTTCCTCCCTCTTTCTCTCTTTCTCTCTCTCTCGTTTAGCGTAGCTCTTGGTTGGTCCTTTACTCATGCTTACTATTAGGTTGGTGCAAAAATAATGACGTAATAATGTCGTTTTTTGACGTTAAAAATACGTCAAAAAACGGCATTATTACGTCATTATTTTTGTACCAACCTAATATTTCTATCAGTCTACAATAAGTAAATGTTGCAAACACCATCGAGTGAACATATTTGAAACAAAGTTGAATTGAAAATGGAAATTCTACTTAAAATCAGGAAAAAAAGGCATTTGAAATCTCTGGTACACAATAAAAAGAAGAACCACTTGGAAAATGTCATACACATGTTTTGAAGGAAGGCGGGTTTATGATGCATTTTTCTTTTCGCGCCCTTTCTAACCAAATTTGATTTTCAAAAATTAAATGCACTATTGCATGCTTTATTACTCTTCTATTTTTCTCTCTCCGTAATAATGTTGTTCTTTTTTCATTCCTTCGCACACTGCTTTACTCTGTTACTTCAGATAAATAATAGACTCATTTTGCTCGCGCAGAAAGTTAGGGTAAAAGATATATGGGAGGTATTATTTGATTGTAGTGAGAAAAATATAGTATAAATAAGAAGGAGAAAGAAAGATAAAAGAAACAGTAAAGCTCTCACTATTTTAACTCCTGTTTCAGTGAAATGGACCTTGTCAATTTTGAATCTATGTCATTTCTATCTTCTTACTCCTTTAAGGAATGAACTACATTGATACAAGGGATTTAAATAATTAACTATGCAGTAGGTTATTTCCACGAGTATTTTGCACTAGTAGAACTCGCAAGTTACATTTTCAATCATTAAATTAAGTGTTATTATTAAATTAAGTGTTATTATTCATCAGAAAATTAAAATTAGAAAACCGGGATGGTAGCACCTGTTAGGGTCCCAGTTATGGGCAAATAGTAAACCTACAAAATGGGGTCAAAATATTATGAAAATATAAAAATATGGTTTTATATTATAAATACAAGCAATATAATTTCATAAGGCCAAAAATTTTCAGCAACACATTTTCAAGGAAAAAATTACCAGCTATACATTTTCAAACAATCAAAAATGCCAGCAATACATTTTCAAGGTGAAAAATACCAGTTATACATTGTGAAGGAAAAAATAAATTATCAGCAATATATTTTCAAAGTAAAAATATTAGCAGCAATATATTTTGGAAACGCTATCAAGAAAATTAAATGTCGGTATTAAATGACCCAGGAGGAGTTGATGTGCCGTGGAACAAACAAACCAAGCAAGCGACCAACCAATGTTTATACAGGTACTGCGAGTTGTAATTTTAATTTACGATAGATGTACAGTGTAATCCGGGTATAAGAGAGTTGTCGGGACCGGATAAGTCACTTATATCCGGGTTTCTCTTATATCCGGGTTTGTCTTATATCCGGGTTTGTCTTATATCCGGGTTTGGTCTATTTTGTTTAGGTAAGCATGGCTCTAATTTGGGACCAGAGAAAATATCTCTTATATCAGGGTCTCTTATATCAGGGTTACACGGTATTATTATTTTTTAGTATTTCTTACCTTTGCTTACATTGAGTTTTTATTAGGTTGGTGCAAAAAATAATGACGTAATCATGTCGTTTTTTGATGTTGAAAATACGTCAAAACACGACATTATTACGTCATTATTTTTGTACCAACCTAATATCAACACGTTCAGACCGATAGCCGTTCAAAAAATGTTGCCGGCTCGATTTTAGCTTACTTTTGATTTTCACTGTGTAAATAACAGCCATAGAAAGTATTTTTAACTGTTTGAATAGAAAGAAGTAGAGTCTTATGACCATATCACGTTGAAACACCAGTTACGGTACGTTAAAAAATGATGGGTTTGTTCAGTAACTAAGATGCATGACAGCTTAAGAATACCGGGTGCTGTAAGCTTGGATCTGCGGGTGGTGTAATGAATACAGGCTTAGAATTGAAAATCGGAGAGCTGAGTTCAAATTCCAGTCAGTTTCATTATATTCGCCTCCATTAAATTACCTTTTAGAAAGGTGTGAACCACCCACTTTTCCCCCCAGTTATGGGTTGATTAGTAGGACTTGTATCAGTAAATTATTATTATAATAACCTGCAAAAGTCTGACAAGGCGTAAAAAGTCAGTCAGTCAATAAACTACTACATGTCAGTTAATATTAGGGATTCATTAAATTGTTAATAATGAGAGTTCGTTAAAGTGGGAAAAAACCCCAAAAGAACTAGAATTAGAAGCGAGATAATTATTTTTAAAATTTGACACTGCAGCCGATTAGCCCAGAATGTTGTACATTCTGATTACAGGCATAAAAATAACGAAAAAAAAAACGACACTTCTTTCATTAGTAGCTTCTGAAATTTTTTAATATCTTTTACTCTTTTATGCATTTATGTGAGTTCGGTTCTTTAAGAAGAAGGAATGTATTGAGCTAACATTTTTACTTTCAACCTTGGCTTTTATCAGTTTCTAATTCTATTGTAACAACAAGTAACACCACTAGAAATGTCAGTAAGAGTTTTTAGGTATTTTAAGTACATTTGCAGCCAGCAAAACCTCGCCGCCCGCCATTTTTCTTTCATTACTTACACTAAGCTAGTAAGCATCTGAAAACAACGTCATTGCAGACTAAAGAAATTTTATAGCCTAAGGGGAGCGAGAAGGGAGTTCGGAAGGTAACGTACAGAAAAAGCTTATCCAATTAGCTGACGTGTTGCATCTGAATTTGCCTTGGGGTTTCACACTGTGTATCGGTTGGAGATGGTATTAGGGCGAAGAGTTTAAAGCCTTCATTTCTTCAACACCGTCCCGAGAATCACTTTCATTTGTACATTACATTTTGAAAATCTGAAAGGTTTACTCACTTTTTGCTTTGCGGTGCGCTAATTAGCTGTTTTATTTTTATTTTTAATTTTTTTTTATTTATATACTTTTTTTTTTTTTTACTGTTGTCATCCCAATGAATAGATCGTCGCAGGGCTCTTTCTCGAGTTTTCTTTACTTCTTTCTATGCCACTTCGTTTCTTGGGCCTTTCACATTATCCGTTTCATCTTATTGTTATATCCGCTTAATCTCTTTCAATGCATTCACCTCCTTCTGTCTTTATTCTTCATTCATTATCTACTAATTAATCTTCCTCCCTTTTATTATGAACATTTCCTTCTGTTTTTTTTTATTTTTTTCATTCTTCATTTTTCATTCTTCTTCTTTTTCTTCTTCTAGCCTCTTTATCTTCTTCTTTTTCTTCAACATCGAGTCTAACCCGGATATAAGACCCATATATAAGAGAAACTCGGATATAAGAGAGATTTTATCTGGTCCCAAATTAGTGTCATACTTACCTAAACAAAATAGACCAAACCCGGATATAAGAGAAACCCGGATATAAGAGATTTCTTCTCCGGTCCCGACAACTATCTTATATCCGGGTTACACTGTACTTCTTTCTCAACATCCAGCCTTCTTCTTCTTCTTCTTCTTCTAGCCTCTGTGTCGCCGTGTTCTTCTTCTAGCCACTGTGTCGCTGTCTTCTTCTTCTTCTTCTTCTTCTTCTAGCCTCTGTGTCTTCTTCTTCTTCTTCTTCAACATCGAGCCTCTGTGTTTTATACTTCTTTCTCAACGTTCAGCCTTCTTCTTCTTCTTCTTCTAGCCTCTGTGTCTTCTTCTTCTTCTTCTTCTTCTTCTTCTAGCGTCTGTGTCTTCTTCTTCTTCAACCTTCAGAATATCAGAGAGGGGATATTTTGTATCAATTTTCTCATTTAAAATTGGTTGATATCAGATCCGTATAGAACAATGTATAGGGCATGCATTCAAAAAGGGTAACATAAAATAGAAGTGACAAGTAATATTCGATATATTGAAAGGAATTGTCTGAAAATACTAACAATAATTTGGCCAGTCTCATCAAAGCTCCATCTGGACAAATATCTTCTGACAATATCGAAATTCACCAAACAGTAGTTAAGCATATTTCTAAGCAACCGATACAATATTTAATATGGTTCAATAGAGGTCGCATTCTCGATCCTTAGCAATATTCCTATTTCTATTATGTTGGTGCAAAAACAATGACGTAATAATGTCGTTTTTGACGTATTTTTTAACGTCAAAAAACGACATTATTACGTCATTATTTTTGCACCAATCTAATAACTCTTCCACACCCAGTAACTGCTTTTGTCTTTTTGGCTTTATAAATTTGCTTGTGACGTATTAAAACGAAAATATATTTGGTAGCTTTACCTCATCGCCGTTACTGTCCTAACCTTGGTTCATCTGATTTCATCATTTCAAATCATTGCAACATTTCTTGTAGGGAAAATAGTATTTGAATTGAGAAGATGTTAGAACTAATAGTGATTGTGCATGGAAATCTGTGAAGATTACACTTGTGAGATAAACGATTGTGTTATCGTAGTTCACGGGAAATATTGAGCAGATTAATTATGTTAAAAACGTAGCTTTTTTTGGTTTTCATATTTAAATGCAACAAGACTTTCTATACAACAACAAATATATTAAAAAAAAGATTTAGCGTGGTCTTGGTCGTTTTTAATTTATGAATACTTCCTTTTTTAGAGTTAAAAGATTTACACCATTAACACAAAGTTTTGGTATATGATTCCATGAAGAATTGCACCGAAGGAATTACCCAATCCCCTGGAAAATCAGTGAAACTAACAATTACTGTCGTGTAAGTCCAAACAAGACATTACTCAAACCATATGGCAGCATGTAATATGATTCTCATATCTGTATAATGACAATAGCTTCTGTTTCCTATTGCCAATAATGTGCAAGAAATATTTAACGCTACCCGATATCTTATGTTAAATATTTACATTAAATTGATGAAAACGTCCTGTTAGAATAGATATCGACTCCTCACATACACATTTATTTTTTAATAACTTTTGCCTTTTACTCAGATCGCTGAACTTTGTTGATAGTTATCGACTGCCATTTCATTTTTCTTTTCTTTATTTTAACCCCTGACGCCCTGCCAGAGTATTTTGATAAAATTCAGTTTATTTCATTATGCGTACACAGAAATATATCTGCAATGGATATTTTCTAATTTTAATATATGGACGTCCCGGATATGACGATAAACAACATCCGCGTCCGGGTAAGACGATAAACTATATCCGACAGCAAGGCGTCTGATCAGGAGGTTTTGGGGATTCTGGAACAACCTCTTAACTGTTCGTGTTCCCAGGTCAAAACTGAGCCGGGGTGGTAGAACCTGTCAGGGTCCCATATATGGGCAAATAGTTATCCCCACAAAAGCGGGCAAAACACTATGAAAGTATAACAATAACAGCAATACATTCTCGAAAAATAATTCCAGCAATACATTTTTGAAAACAAAATATATTTCCAGCAATAAAAATCTTGTCGCCATTGAGGTTTATATGCCGTAAAACAAAACAAA
>OZ010572.1:25441651-25569151 GCA_963932145.1 Acanthosepion lycidas
TCAATAACAAAAAAATGAAATCGATATATCCAACAGAATTCCTAACTCAAAAGAAAATATCTAATAATATCAATGCTAAATGTTAATCAACAGGGATTGTACAAACGACTGGAATTTGGCCATGTAGATAAAAGGCTTTGTGTAAAAACATTAGCATCTAGAGAAAAAACATAAAGAAATCCTTTGAAACATTGATTATCTGAGGAATTACCAAAAAAACATTTCTGATAATCGTAAACAAAGAGAGAAAAAGCTGTTAGTTAATATGTTCTTTCCGGCAGATTGCAGAGTGAAAATGAAACGGAAAAGCACGATAAATGTCTATAAACCTAGAGAATATATAATATGAAGGGAGAAATTTTACTGATCACTTTTGAGGAATTTGCCACAGACCGGAAGAGACAACAAAAAAGAATGAAAGAATCTGAAATTCGATGAAGCACTAAGACTCATGTAAAAACATCTTTCTTGAAACCAAGAACACCCAAAAGAAAAATCCGAGCGTATTAAAGAGATTTTCTATCGAGTAATTCATAGTGGAAAACCAAGAGATAAGAAAATAAATTGAATGAAACTTTTAATGTAATTGAGAGTCGTAATGATTTCCAAATCCCAAGCATGAATCATTGCTGTTATTGACTTCTATATCTTTTCAAATCCAGTTTATTTGCGTTGCTTTGTACTATGATGATTAAGTCATGTTTTGAATTATAGGAAATTATTTATTTCAATTCAATGCTGCTTACCATATGTTCGTAGATTTAAAAACATGATGTGTACACTACGTTAAAATCAACGTCAGTTAACTGACATAAAAATAAACCATAAATAATAATAATTATTTCATTCACTAGATAACGGCAATGGTAATTCTAGCCGTTTTCTTTAAAGGAAACATTTGCCAATCATTGACCGAACAGTGAGTACTTCTCTCTGTTGAAATTTATAAAATTTGTTTAAAACTTATTTTGACAACCTTAAATTTAGCTAATCCAATAAACTTTTCCAGTATCGATGGGAGCTTCCCTTCTAAACTTTTGTTTGAACTAGAGTAGAACGTTACTATTTCGATTATGTACTTATTTTCCATTCGAATAACATACGCTATTGTGTTTTCCATTTTAGTTGTTGCGTCTGTTGACAGTCACTAAGTGATGTGATTTCGGTTAATTCTTTCTTTTCAATTCCAGAGACCAATTCCAAAAGGTTCGGAGATGCATAAAAATAAAATCCATTATATATATATATATATATATATATATATATATATATATATATATATATATATATATATATATATATTACTCTATTTTTTTAACAATTTATTTCAGGACACTTTGACTGATAAACTCCTACACGAAAAAAAAAAAAAAAATTCTCAAATTACCATATAAATAAAAAAACGCACTCTCTTAAATTTTCCAAAAAGTATTCAACCTTAGCGTTGCGACTGCACGCTCCAAAAGTTTTTATCCGTTAACAATAACACATTTCTAAAAAAAACATGTTTCGATTCGCGTTTAATTTTTGTCTCTGATGCTACGTGAATTTTACTAAAAACAAAATAATTTCTATGCCTGAATATACAGTTTAAAGTAGATAAAAAAAAAGACCTTATACAGTTTGCAGTTTTTAAATACAAGGATCATAACATTCATCAAGTGAATCGTAGGTTAATGCAAAATAAAAATTTTGTTTGCGCAGAGATTTCGCCATATTATATCTTTAACTTTACTAATCTATTTTTTGTATGAATGATTCATTATAATATAAATTGAACTGCACCACATATTTGATACACGCACGAACAGACACAGACACAGACACACACACACACACATATATATATATATATAAATATATATATATATTATGTGGGGTGTATGTGTACGTATCTTAGCTTATATGCATGGACATGTAAATGTACATATATGTATGTATGAAGATATTTACACATATCAGTGTGTTGGACAGCAGGATTTATTCCATTAGGTGCATTGGTGTTACCAACAATCTACAAATCTGTAACTCAAGTAATTTACATTAATCTTAACGGGCTTAAGTTTAAATCCCCCATATTGTATTAAAATTATTGGACACCTGTACTACAAAAACTATCTTTTGTAGATCACAGAAAAACACACTCGGGGCTTTTATAAGAAACACCACATATTAGGAATTGATATTAAACTACAAACAACAAGACCTGCCCATAAATAAACTCCAACACCGGAGCGCTTCTCCCCTGATAAGAAAACTTACGCCCACAACAATCGCTAACACAAACCCATTCACATTAACAAGGCGTCTTGCGGAAAAAGACTAACATTGAAGATATATTTAAAACAATGATCTGAGACAGACACTTAGGGGCTGATGATAACCACGTACAGAATGGCTTGAAATAGACTATCTTTTATTATATATAAATATGGTTAAATGGTTGAGTGGATCGATGAATGAATGGACAGCCGTATCTTTCTAAAGCCAAACTGCAAATCCCTGTTGCAGACTCCTTCTAAAGGACTTTTTGCTTATTTATCACTCACAGATATATAATATATTTCAAATATGCTCTGTAAACCTTAGTGGTAGTTTCTGGGAGAGATCTTTTTATCTAGCGTGATAACAGTCTCAATAGGGCCAGCGCAATCAACATCTCTCTCTCTCTCTCTCTCGCTCTCTCTCTCTCTCTATATATATATATATATATATATATATATATATATATATATATATATAGAGAGAGAGAGAGAGAGAGAGCGAGAGAGATATGTTGACTGGCCTTATTGAGACTATATATATATATATATATATATATATATATATATATATATATATATATATATATGGGGTGTTCGGGTTAAATTCGGTTTAATGCTTTGATTTTCAAATTTGTTTGGGATATCTCTAAATAATATGCGGCTATATCAGACCTAATCATACGTCTTTAGATTTTTCAACGTTAGCTGATATGGACGTGTGAAAGCCACCGGAATATTAGAAAAGTTTAACAGGCACCATGATAATTTGTGCCTGGCATCAAAATACTTCACTCCTGACAGCGGCTCAATGCTCTTTGAAAATTCATACAACAATAACAAATAATGAATGTAGCGCTGCAACGGTGACTATGGGGCCTGGCTTATAGGAAAGAGCTGTTTTGTTTGCCTCTGCACACCAGAATTCAACAACTTCAGGGAAATGTGATGAAGGAACCAGGCCTGGAGTTGCGTGCTTTAGCACGGAAAATGGGTGTTGCAATTTCTACTGTGAAGATGGAATTGAATAGAAACTCCTCTACAAATCATGTCGGGGTGTAAATGTGAATCTTTTACAGAAAAGTTCTTGTAAACAAGGTAGAACATCCTGTTGAGTCAGGGACAACCTGATGAAAGGAAATTTTGTTAGGACCGGCGGCATAGCACGCAAAATAACAGATGGTTTACCTACAATCCACATGGCGTTCCTAGCGACATGAAGAACAAGTTTCCCCAAAATGATGGTTCTGGGGTGAGTCATCCTACGCCACATCTTTGAACAGAGTTTCAGGCTCAATTCAGATGGCTATGTGGAGTTGCTGACCACCTTGGTCAAGCCTTGTTTTAGAGGATAGCTTCTGCAAGGCCATATGTTTGGCAACAAAATTCATCTCTCTGCTACACCTCAAGGAAGAGTATGAAGGCCGCACGTGCCAAACTCCGGAGTCTGATCTAGGCCGTATTAGATCCTGAAAGAGTCAAAGGCTTCTTTGTGTGAGTTGTCTTTTGATTATTATAGCCTGGATGCCATATTTCTATTTTTCCAATAAATAGAATTTTGGCTTAGTTTTTCCTAGAAAAGAAGCTGTCAAATTTAGCCTGAGCAACTTATTATATACAGCTGTATATGTTTGTGCGTGCGTATGCGTGCAAAAAATAATACAAATATTGAGGAACTGAAAACATTTTAATGCAATATATCAGTCATCACAAAACATAAAACGCATTTTTGTAAACAGGGAAAAGACGTCAATTTGGGGACCAAGTGTAAAATTAGAGAAGCGAAAGAAAAAAAAGATAAATTTGGCTCTGAGCAGAGTAAATTGTGAAAAATGTTTAAGGCAAAAGACAATTTTGCTACCTTTAATGTTTTTTAGAAGATGTCTTCAGGCGATACTTCAAGTTGTGTTGTTAAAGAAGCATTAACATTTTCGTGTCAGTCCATTTGGTTTAGAAAGCAAATATATAACAGCCTTTGACAAATAAAAAGATGTACTATGTGCTTGAAGATTTTTTTTAACCATAATATGCATATAGAAGAAAATTTAAATGAATTGTTAGGAATATATGATTAATATGTTAACTTTCAAAGTAATGTGTTTTGTTGTATTCTGTTTCGTGTCCACTAAAAAGTTGGATGATCATAGCTCTTCATAGCGTTATATCTTAGCTATTAGTATAGTCGATCTTTTCTCTTTGCGAATGCTCTCTCACTCCCTTCCTTCATATTTACACACAAGCCCATCAAGCATGTAATGCACTTCCTCGTTCCTTACGTGTTCTATCTATGGTATTCACAGCATTTTTCTATAAAATCAGAGTTTTTGTTGCCTCCAATTTTCTCTTCATCTCTGGGAACGTTGACCAGTATCCACTGTCATATAGGAGGATTGTTATTTACATAACATTTTTGTGTTTCTAACTAAATTTTCTTGTTTCATAGCTATTTGCTTAGGTTTGTCACGGGTGTGATAGCTACGATTTGTTTCTTCGTCTCTAAAGCAGCAACGCCTCTAACTAAAGAAACATGAATAAACACAAATATGGATTTATAGAACAAGCAATAACAGCTATATATTAGACAGGCCACTGGCGCTTTTGAAGAAAAAGATGAATCTATATCCGAAGAATTCGTTGTGGGAACGGTCAGCCCCGGTCATAAATCCTAAGTGTAAGTTTTTCCAGAGCTTATTTGTTTTAGTTTGCGAAGATCGTACTTACAAATAAAACGAATTAGAGGCGGAGCTTTAGTTCTCGTGTCAAATTACTTGTGAGTGAGTAGTCAGTGGAATTTTAAGGCAACGATGTGCGGAGTAGATGTATAGTTTCAGGTCCGAAGTAGTTGCTTCCCTTCTATCGCTTTATTTTTAACTGTTTAAATGCTGATCCTCCTCTGCTTATATCGGTAAAGATAGGCTCGACTTGAACGAAATTTTTAGATTCTCGTACTTGCGTTTGGGTGGTCAACGTTGAATATTTAATGATGATTAACCGATTTCATTTTTTTACTGAAACTGTGTCCGTACGTTTTTTTTACGATGCGGCGTGTAAGAAGATAGCTAATGCTTTAATCCTAGACACATTTTAGTGCACATAAAAGATATTTCTTAGAATTTTGATGGTAAGGGAGTATGTGTATATCCATCTATTCCAAGGAGTGTTCGGATTTCAGTGTCGCATTTTCATTCCTCTCTTAAAACACTTCCCAGATATTGCAATCTCTGTAGTAGTTTAATTTTGAAATATCACTTTTGTAGTTTATATCCTGTTTTTTTCTCTTGCTTGCAACCATATATTCTGTCTTCTTACAATTGATTGCTAGTCATTTCCTCTTGCTTTTCTTTTATCACCTTGCTAGGGATCTCTGTAATTTTATTTATGCACGCACCATCAATACAGTGTCATCTGCATATAACCATAACTTATATTTATACTATTTAAATGGTCGAATTTTGTCCTCATCTTTATTGCCATATGCGCGAAGTTTCCACTGTTTTATGCTCTGGCCTTCTCAACTTACAGTACCTCATCTCAGAAATATAGACAACTAATTTATATTGTTAAGACGGTACCAACATGCAAACAGTTTGCTTCCGGTATAACTTGTGCATAACTAGTTTTTGTAACATTTCTTTGTGCTCTGCATTATCAAATGTCTTCTGTAATCTATAAATATAAACGTCCATCCTTTACTATTAAGTATACTAATCAAACGAAGGAAAAGATTACGAGGAAATAGATTAATATTTAATATGAACACATTCATCGAATTCTGTGGTTCAGTGCAGGAATTTGCTACTAAAATTCACTTTATACAATGGCCGCTAGGCACTCAAGGCAGATGGTTACTGTTAAAAATGTTATGGTGAATGAAATGAGAGGCATAAATGAAATAAGTGTTAGTAGAGTAGGAAGCTTAGATTATGAAAATAACCATGATTGATGACTTGGATAGCTTAAGTTTCTAGTGTTTTCGAAGTATCTACGTCGGGGCTTTTTTCAAAATGCAGTATTTCTTGGAAAAATTTGCCAAAATTATTTTTTTTTTTTACGTTTGGGATAAGGAGAAAATGAAGCGTAATTAACTCCGTGGAAATGATCTTTAAATCCAAGACTGGACATGTCTTGGATAAAAAGGCCTGAACTAGTGGAGCCAAAGAATTACGTACATCTTAACATTTACCATAGACATAGCGGTAGAATATTGCCTGGCTTGTATCGTTCTGTCTGTGATAATGGCGTTGCTAAAAGGGAAAGTCTTTTACTCGCACTGATTTAATCAGTTTAAAAATAAATTCTCAGTTTCGGTAAAAACAATTCCCATACAATGACTTCAAGTCTTAATTGTGTACCAGGATGAAAATGTTGAATATACATGTTTTTTCATCATCCTCTTCTTTTTCCACGAATAGACCTTGAACGAATATCAAAATATGCAATTATAATGCATTTTTATTGCTTGCAACTCTTATTACTGTTTGAAATGTTTCATTTGTTTAGAGATAGTGTCTCTTCAAAAATTCTTCGCCAGACAGATTAGAGATATGATCCGAAAAAATGCCTGTCTTGGTACATACCATTTTCTTTTATTAACACCAGCGATAAGAAATGTATGATTTTTTGGTAATTTACGTATCTATTGCCACAGGTGGTAATCACATAATACAATAATTAACAATGTGCGTTTATTTATATATTTTCTGTGCATAAATTTACATATTTCCTGTCACATCTGTAGTGAGAAGGAAAGTAAAACAACTTAAGTTAGTAAATTTATTACTGATTATTCTCCTTAGTTGTTTTAATAATATGTACTAATAAAATATTTATCTGATTTTCGACAAAATTAGTTACCAAGCAAAACGAGAAGTTTAATTAATCAGATCCTTTAATCATAGTTTTGTTTTTAGATTGCAGTCTCGTTTGTTCCAGCCTTTCATGTAAGGCTGTCAGATATATTTGTCTATTATGTGATCGTCTTGGTTTTGAAATAGGATTTATCGTCGTGGTCATTGTCGTTCTTTTGCCAATCTTTTCCTTTTTCTATATTTCTATTTCACTGTCTTATTTAACAGAAAATTATTAACTTGAAAAGATATTCAGCAAAAAGAAGTTTATATTTCATTGGCTTCTATTTTTAGTTCTGAATCCTTTATCTCGGCTTTATTGAATTCCAATATATTGTTTCAGAAGTGTTCCTTCATGACATCTTACTGTTAAAACTTCCTGACGATGGCCGCCATTTTTAACAGCATGGTAAAAATAGTATTTAATATGTATCTATACATACGTACTTCTTGCATGCTTTTATAACTCTTTCATTAGTAACTAAATTATAGACATCATTTAGTAAAAACTGCCTGTGCAAAAATTTCTTGCAGTGTAGTGTATATGAATTAATTCGGACTTTAATGATTTTAAACGTAGAAGTTTCTCTAAAGTTTCTACATCATTCGGGTAACGCTGAGACAAATTATGAAACGAAGTAGACAGAAAAGGATGGTTTATATAAGAAAGTAAGACGAAGTAAACGAAAATGAAACTATTTAGAGAGAGAGAAGGAGAGAGAAGGTGAGAGAAAAGGATTATGTAAATCAATAGAGTAAAAATTAGAAAAGAAAGGGACGCGTAGGGATCAACAATAAAGGATAGCAATTCATATTATTTATGTGCGGGTAGTAAAGAGTTTCGTCATTTGTAAATAAAAACCGCAAACCGAGTTCGAATTCCAATTAGGTTCATTACGTTCAAGCTACAATCTTGATAAATCTTTGAATCCATCTCTTCTCTCTGAGTTAGCTCTTAAATAACAGCTCTGATGGTGGTCTCTCACCATGAAGTGTTTACCGGACTAAAGGCTAGAATCTTTTGACCAAAACAGACTACTCAGAATACATCTTCGTATGTAAGTTGCGTGTTTTTTTGTTTTTTTTTTTTTCCGGAACGGTCGAAAATGCCTGTTCTACAGGTGCTTCTTTTTTAATCCTGCATCGAGTAATTTATTATTATTATTATTATTAGTAGTAGTAGTAGTAGTAGTAGTAGTAGTAGTAGTAGTAGTATTTAAAAAAGAGCGAAATTTACGAAAGAAAAAAACACATTGCTTGACAATGTTAAACAATATTTCACCAGTATGTCATACTACTTCCCTTTCTTTTGAACAGAAGCATAGGCGTATCCCTTATTTCCTGATTAGGATGGGGTTTCCGGTTTCGTTTTCCCTCTTATTTTGAATTATGATAGTGATATAACTGTGTGGCGGCTACGATTCCTCATATTGAGGGTACCGGGTAGCAGTTTTCTGGTTGCTGTATCCCGACTGATCTTTGGTAGCCCGAATTCTTACGTAGCGTCAAGCGTGGCTGATCTGATAACGAATGTCATATCCGCGTTCTTGCTCAGCCATGTTGCGCATGGAAACCTTTGTTACTTCAAGCACTTTCGATAGGCAACCCTGAAGCCACAGTATGCTTCAGTCTGCGCTAATTCCTAGCCAGCAAATGTTACTTTAATTCCCCAGTAGCTACTATTACTCTTGGCTTTTTCCACCTTTAAAATATACCATGAATTAGCAATAAACCAAATACAACTAAACCAATTTATCACAAAACCAAACAACTCTCCGGTCATCCTAGCTATCTGTGAAACTAATCTGAATTGTTCAATTTCTTCCACTGAATTATCTGATCTTGGCTATCTTACACTCTTTCAGAAAGACTCTAGAATCTACATGCATAGCATGATGTCTATGTTCGGGAACATCTCCCAGTGGCAAGGGAATGCTCTCTTGAGTCTCCGGATTGTTCTTACATGTGTTTCCAACTTTCTCTACTAAACTCAGTTAGCTATCATTTTATCCTTTACCTTCCACTCATCTCTGTTGCGTGCTAGATAGAATTTCTGATAATATAGATAAGGATCTCTCTCTCTCTCTCTACACTCGTATGCAAATATATTTTTGTCCGGCGATTTCAATGTTCACCTTGGTAAGTGGCTTAATCACTCAAATATCAGTGATCCCGCTGGTATCTATACCGTGATCTTCTCTATTACTGATTATCACACTCAATAGATTTAAACACGCGTTTTCGACGTGATTTCGCTTTCCGCTGTCTTTTCTACCACTATTTTCATGGCATCAGCTCTGATGAGATTTTTTTCTTGGTGCACAGACTACATAGATTTTAACGTGCTTCTAGATTGGCAAGTAAACCTCCCCGTTTTACTGTTGAACTAGCTAGATAAAACCACAACTGTAACACATAATGCTTCTCATTTTATCTCATCCTCGCCTCTATCTCAAACTCATGCCGTGCTCTGCAACTCTGTCCTCTTGGCAAATCTGATCATGCGATGGTGTCTATAGATATCTCCGCTCTCCCATGAGACACGAATGTCTTATTAAAAGAATAGTTTTCTGTTATCAAAGCTTGAAATGGGATTTATTTCATAACGTTCTTCGTTATTTCCCTTGGAAATATTTTTAATCGCCCTGTTTATAAATGTGCCACTTAGGTCTCCTCCTGGGGGAAAACCTGCATTAGTACTTTCGTTCCAGACATCTCCTTGGTTCTCACCTGCGTCCTCAGCCACGATGGCGGACAGGAAATAATTCTTACGTGTCAACTAGAGCGATAGGTTTCATTGTAACATATGTCTCTCTGTGATTTCTCGTAATGAGTGCAAGCGTATCCCCAAAGAAGCAAGTTCTCTATTTGCTGATAGAATGAGAGACAGTATCATCTGTCACAGGTTTACTTCTAGAGTTTACTGGCTGCTCTGCAAGAGTGTTCTTAACAATATTAACTCATGTCCTGACTATCTTCAATCAATTTGAATTTTGATATCTACGGCAGATAACGTAGAGTGCTTTGCTCGGAATTTCCTTACAAACACCACTCTCGATTTATCTGGGTTGCCTCTGTCAGATTTCTCCACTAGAACGGAGGTTCTGTTGAGTGAAATGACCATAAATCTTTCACTGGTGTCTGACACCATTTTTAAATTAAAGGCAAGGGTATGTTTTATCGTTGAACTATTAGGTTGGTGCAAAAATAATGACGTAATATTATCAAGGACGATTTTTATTTTCTTATTTTTAAGTTAATGTGTTTTTTTTTACGTATGCATCTGAAGTTATGCTAATGTTTTATTTTACAAACGCTGTCAACACGTTTTGGGCGTGTTCTTATTGTTGGCTTATTGTCTTTTTATTAATAATGCTAGCCTTATTTTTAAATATTTTTATATCTCAATAAGGTTATTATACATGAATTTTCTATTGGTATGTTAGGGATGGAATTTCATCGGTTTTCCCCTTGTGTTAAAATGAGTCCTAATTGAGATATATTGCCAGATTGGTGTAACATGTGTCATCTAGATAGGCATGTAGTTTTATGTCCAATATAATTATTTATGAGTTTTGTTCGATCAGAATCACGGTCCCTTAAGGATGCATACATAAATTTTAGATAGATAAAACCACAACTGTAACACAAAATTCTTCTCATTTTATCACATCCTCGCCTCTATCTGAAACCCATGCCCTGCTGTGCAACTCTGTCCTATTGGCAACTATAATCATGCGATATTGTCTATAGATATCTCGCCCCCTCTCCCATCACACACGAATGTCCTATTAAGAGAATAGTTTTTTGTTATCAAAGTTTGAATTGGGATTCATTTCATAACTTTCTTAGTTATTTCAGTTGGAAATATTTTTAACCATCCTCTTTATAAACGTGACCCTTAGGCCCCCTCCTGGATAAAAACCCGAATTAATGCTTTCGTTCCAGCACGAATCTATTGAAGACAACGTAGAGTGCTTTGCTCGGAAGGTCTCTACCAACTCTACACTCGATTCCTCTGGATTGCCTCTGTTAGATTTCTCTACTAAAACAGAGGTTCTACTGAGTGAAATGCCCATTAATCTGTCACTTGTGTCAGACACCATTTTTAAATTAAAGGCAAGGGTATGTGACGCGATAGAAATGAGCTCCTGATTTGACACCGTTACTCTATATACTTTACAAAAAATTCATCGGTACTTCCTGATTTCCATTTTGTTGGAAGACTTCCTTTTTAGTTCCAGATTTTAATAACACTCGGAAACACTCTGACCCCTCAATTGATCGCGCTGTTTGTCTCTTATATGTTTCAGTAAAGTACTCTAGCCTCTGATCAATGCCGAATTGGTTAAACATCTTGCTTCGCACGGTCTCCGTTTCACCAGGTCTCCAACCAACATTTTAACGTCTATCACTTAATTTGTCTATCAAGCTTTCTTTAAGAATGAAGAAGCTCCAGCTGTGGCTTTAGTTATCTGAAAGGCGTTCTACAGGGTTTGGAATGCTGGCTTTCTACGTAAGCCCAATGGCTAATGTCATGTGACATGGCTTAATTCGATCGTTCCTAACAAATCGTGTAATGAAGGTCGTGTTGAACGGACACAATTCCAGATCATTTCATACTAACATTGGGTCCCTCCAGATCTTCATCCTTGGACCTACGCTCTTTCTCATCTTCATCAATGATTTACCCGATGTTAACATCTCCCAACTAGATATCTATGCAGATGGCGAAACGATTTACTCCTCTCTTAGTCGATATTCATTCCGAAAACGTAAACCTAGCATCTGCTGTTGAAAAGAGCCCCCCCCCCCCAATCAGTGCTTAACTAGGCCGAGATATTGATTGAAATTTTAACCACTCTAGTGCAAAATATATTCCATCGAATCGCCACAAAGGACCTTTCCGTCTGCTACCGGCATGGCTGACGCTAAACTCCAAGAGGGCAACACTCTATACCTTCATTGTCGCACGTTTTCCACTGACAGGTAGCGGATCGACTATATCAAATCAACTGCTACGTCTACTGAAAGAAATGTTGGGTCAATGTATCCTGCCAGAGATTTTTCTCATCAGAATCCATATTTCACATTTATAAATCTATTATTCGTCTGAATTTAATACTGTTGTCATATCTGGCCTGGTGTCGGGATTCTTTAGAAAATCTCGAGAATGATCGGTAATGTAATCGATTCTGACCAGGCATCTCGACTTCAGAAACTTTCTCACCTTCAGCTGTCTTTTCTACCACTATTTTCATGGCATCACATCTGATGACGTTTTTAAAACCTGGTGCAGCGACTACATATATTTTAACATCCTTCTAGACTGGTAAGTAGGCCCCATCGTTTTACTGTAGCACTTAATAAACCACAACTGTAACACTTAATTTTCTATAAATAAAAAAATGATAATAAATAAAAATAAAAACACAACTGTAACACTTATTTTTCTCGCACTTTCAACCTTTCGTTCTCCTTCTCGAATTCTTGCCTCTTTGATAACTAAAATCTTCAAAAATCTAAATGCAAATTCAATCGCCATCTTCTGTCTTCTTGAACTATCTTTGCTTTTGATCCTTTGTTAAATCTTTCTTATTCTCTTTATTTTCATAAAAAAAAAAACCTTTAACTTTTCACTCCCTGTAACCTCCTGCATTTTAGTCACATTGTCGTCTTGATTGGGTTGAAACGAAAAAAAAAAAAAATAGTGAAGGAATTTGAATTTAATTCCAGCCTGAAAAATTTTGGCTCCTTTGGGTTAACTTTCACTAGACACGCTACTACTCAAGTAGATGTGGTGCCCTAACTGTACACCATGGCTCCCAGAATACAAAGGAACGATAACAGTATTGGATAGATGCTGAAATTTTCTAGTGCAATTTTCATCAGATAAGTGTAGGTTTAAAGGACATTAAAACTTGAGATTGTAACATCCAAGGGGAATACTCAAGCAGCGGTCTGCCAATAGAATACTTGCTATTTTCAAGTTTTAAGTTAGCGAAGGAAGCTTTTTAACATCGTTTTTAAAGTGATTTTTTTACGATTGTTAACAACATTCGGGTATAAATAATTCTAAGTAGTTAGGCAAGTCTACAAAGGAGGTAAGGAAAGTCTTTCGCTTGCTTTTTGATAAATATTCCTTGGGTTGAAGACAGATATTTAAGTGGTATGCGCGTTGCAAGGCCAGTCGAGTTTTATTTCAAGTTGACGACAATTCATGTCGAACAATCACATGAAGATCACCCTTGAACATTTCAACAAGTCGCTTAAATTACATACCTTATACTGGAATAACTGTAAATTTTTGCCTTACAAAATCATTCCGATACCATTTCTACATCTAATATGAAGACATATATAATAATAATAATAATAATTATTATTATTATTATTAATAATAATAATAATAAGTAATAATAATAATACTAATACTACTACTACAACTAATAATAATAATAATAATAATATTAATAATAATAATAATAAATGCTGTATTGCCGTGATTTAGAATACGGCGACAGCACACCTATCAGAGTTTAGGACCCCCCCTACAAAAAAAAGAAAGAAAAAAAAACAAAAATAACAACAACAACAAATGATCACTTTCCAGGTGAATACTTGTACATTCACCTATATAACTGACAAATGTATAAATTTTGACGTTATATTTGTCAAACTAGGTATGTGTCTACCTTTTTTACTCAGGTGTCCACCAATCCAATGTCTTAGTTTTTTTAATCTAGACATTTTTTTTATATTTATTAATTCATTTTGATTTTTCTCGTACAAGGTCTGTATTCGTAATCGAATAATTCAATAATAATATTGGATATAGCGTCAAATTAACTAATCCAACTATAAACATATTAACAATTATATCCAACTGATAACCAGCAGATATCTGTCATGTGAGGCATAAATATCACATTAATAATTCATTTATAAGAATTAGAGGTAATAAGTCTGCATATATACATGTATTAGAGATATATCTAACAATATAGAGGACATAACTATCTCTAGCTTAGTCTAATGTAGTATGCATTAAGCGATATTTAGCGATGCTTCAGTTTGTTCCACTTTAGAAAATATAATTTTTAAGCGGGGTAGTACTGATATAGAATAAATTATCCGCTGAGGAACTGACATATATTCTGCAAGATCGATTAACATTCCATTATTATACATTTTTTTTCAAGCACACTCATCAATGGTAAGCAATCGACAGGCCTAGATTGTTACGTTGACTTTTACATAAATCCCTTTTCAGAACGGTGTAAATCCGTCCCTTCTTTTCCACAGCCATGGGTTAAATAGCAGGTCAGACGGAATTATCTACCCTTGCTTACAATCGGTGTAGAGATGATGAATCGATAAAAATATCCATAGCCAAGCTGCTTACCCTGAGGATGTATCGACTTTCAATTTTAGAATGAATGACATCCTTAACTTAAGTTTACCAACCCACCACATGCATAGACAACGTCTACATTTACATCCCCCATATATATATATATATATATATATATATATATATATATTGACACACACACACACACACACACACACACACACACACACACACACACACACACACACACACACACATATATATATATATGACGTTTTCCTGATAACTTAACTGTCCTGGTTTCAATTCACCGTTGGGGTTGCACACTGTTGATGAGTCCCAAATATGGAACGAAACAGTCGTCCAGTGCCTTCTGTTGAGGCTTCTTCTAGACTCGATGAATTACTTAATTATAATTATCTCAAATCCTCCTAAATTCTATCACTTGCACATCCTTGCTTGAACTGGCATCTAATGCTCTGGATGGGCTAATTATATCACAAACCCTACATCTTTTCTTTTTGTGACCCGTTGTATTGTGTATTGACTAAATTTGGATTAGGTTGTTTTAGGATTTTTGATTGGCATTTGCTTTTAATTATTTTGGTCGTTTTTAGTATATCTTTTATTTTAGCATTCTTCTAAAGTAGGTCTAGGTTTCTTGTTATTTCTGTAAATATTTCTGGACTGTTCTTTTCAATGGTCTGCTAAAATTTCTTCATTGCTGCGAATAAATATTTGAGACATAAATTTCCGATTCTGTCTATCGCTGTAATAGTTTTGAACGTGAACCGAGTTATACGATACAAGTAGATTGAATCAATAATTGAATAGCAGTGTTTTAAAACTACCAGTATGTAACCAACAAAATATTGTCCAACATAAAGGAAAAATGCAATTCCTGATCATGTTTGAGGAAGCCGAATATAATTGAACAAACACAGGCCAAACATGAACTTTGTACACTTTATACACATTTCATAACATCTTATTCAACAACTGGAAAAATATAATAACATTGTCGACTGAATTTAAAACAATTTGTCTGAATTTTACAACCCGGAATGTTTCTCTAAACTTGGATACGCGTGTGCTGCTTGAATTTATTTAATGAAAATGTTATTTTTCTATTTCATCATTTTATTTAATATAATTGTAATCATATATATAAATGTATATATATATACATATATATATATATATATATATATATATATATATATATATATATATATATATGTGTGTGTGTGTGTGTGTGTGAAGATATATAGTTTTAAGGTGTGCTATATTTATATCATAGATAGAGCGTATGTAAATATAAATATAAAAGTGAACACTGAAGGCGGCCCGATAATTGCGTCCAGCATGAAACAGCCTGTCGCCTCTGAGTGTTGACTTTAATGTTCACTTATATATATATATATATATATATATATATATATATATATATATATATATATATATATATATATATTCTGCTATACCACCCCGCCTTCACAAGTCATGGCTATATAGTCTGAAAGATAATTACTGTCTGAACTCATCAAAAGCTGAGACATCTGACCGACTAGAATATTCCAATACGCATCGCGTGTGTCACTTCTATTAATTTAATTTATTTAACTTTTCCTGCATTGCAGCATTTAGGAAATTGAATTAATTGCCGGTAATAAGGGTAGATTATTTTACCTTGTACTCTTTTTTTCTTTTTTTATATCAGATCAATCAACTTATGCTTAAATAGTATTATAGATGTTCCTTGTCTTTTGAACATAAGTAGAGGTTTATCTCTTGTTTGAAGTTTAGGCCGTGACCTAATGTTCCCTCTTCGGATGCCTTAATAAAAGTAATTGTCCTTGGTTTGGGGGGATATGACTTGTTGATGGCTACTTCTGTTCATATTGTGAAGCTTACTACGAAATGTTTTAACGACTAATACTGAATTGGTATATCTGCCTCTGAACGAATATTTAACTTCATCCAATCTTTCAGATTGAACGAGCAATCTTCTAAACCCATTTAAATTAACGTGGTGATCCTTGGAACGACAATGTTTACCTTCATCACAAACCTTCTCGACGTCATCAATTCCAAAAAAGATATTCATGGAAATGGCACAAATATTTAATTCTGTCTTAATACTAAGTGCGAAAGGGCCGATAAAGTAAAGCTGGCACCTGATCTCTAAAATGAATTCTAATCAGTTGTTAACTGGAGTAAGAAGCAGTTCTGTCGTCGATAAAGACATTTTTTTTACTCTCAGTGAACACTTGAATCTTGTTGCATTAGCGCCTTGCTCGGCGCGACATCATTACAAGAAATATACCTTTCCGGCATAAATATACTATATATATATATATATATATATATATACACACACAGAACTGGAGTGAGATTATGGAAATATATAAATGTTTATTCCTGTAGCCGCATACACACACACACACTATATATATATATATATATATATATATATATATATATATATATATATATATATATCGTAACATACTTGTTAACAATGGAAATATAATAGCATCATCTACATGGAAAAAAGGCTGAAAATAATGGAAGCCTTATAAATAAAAGCAAAAAAAAAAACAAAACGTAATAATATGAACTATGATCATGGACAGAGTATCTTGGCCATTTTTTGAAAAATAAATACTTTATATAAAGACATACATGCAAGAAACTATTTCTTATTTAAAAGTTAAAATATTTCAGCCTTGAAAATGGCTAAATGTATAGCCGAAAGCGCTTGGAATAAAAGATCATTCGGACAGTTTTTATAAAATTTATCATCTGAAAAGAAAACAATATTATATCGCATGAGAAATTTTATAAAAAAAACTAAATCAAAACACCTTGTCTTCAATGAAATGTACACCAGCACCCAGCGGCAATAATCTGTTTCAGGCATAAACGCTTAATGTTCTGTTAATCTAAACTAAAACTAATATTCGCTCAGTAGAGTTGTAGTTTGGGCAGTGAATCAACACAAATGTCCCTGCGCAGGCGTCCACAACAGGGATTGTCTAGCCGCCATATTTGTAGTCATCATCGGGTACGAGCGGCGATCGATTATGTATATAACCGATATTAAGCACCCTGAAAGTATACATGTAGAAAATTTCGAATATATATATATATATATATATATATATATATATATATATATATATTCGAAATTTATATATATATATAACACAGCAAAATGTGTACAGGCGTATTTGGACACATGCATTGTGAGATGACTATAAAGGGAATGAAATAGATCGTTATTTTGATCGATTGAAAAGAGATGGAAGAATTCGATATATTCCATATTGCTATTCGGAAGGTCGAAAAAATAAGTCTTTATATAAAATAAAAGCAGAAACAATGTATTTCACTGAAACAGAAACACAAATAATAATACTCTAACGGCAATCAGTGCCTAAGACTAGAAACAAAAAAAAAGCCTATCTTCAAACACAACAGCAATAAACATTAGTCACAACACAATAACGGATACGCACAGCCGTATCGAGAAAGCATGAAAAAGAAATTCCAAACTACGTAATATTTTATGAATGATAAACTGCCTCCGGCGAAATTGTATTATGATACGTTTTTTGTAATGTATAAATAAACAAAATGTACAAAAATGAAAAAAATGAATCTACAGTCTGTCAAATATGGCTGGACCTTTTTTTTTTAATTCAGTATTGGCGGAAAGTAAAGAAACACTAATAAAAAGGGCTCTGTCACTTTAAACTCTGCGAGAACATAGAATGGGAACATACACACAAGCACACACACACACACACACACGCACACACATATATATATATATATATACATATATTTATGGGGGGTAAATCGTAGAAGAATATGTGATTGGATGAATGGATATGCAATATTTGAAAATGGACTGTGAGCTTAGTCAACGTGCAAAGAGAAATTTTTACTATATTTTCTACTTTCATTTTTCCATCTTTCTCGGCAATACGAAGCCAAGTTATTTAATACTGCATTTATCTCCGAATGAAAGAAAGCTTGTTTTTCACATTGTTCTTCATTGGAATAAGATTCGGGAGGACTATGATGAATGTTGCATATGATAAAACAAACAAAGAGCCAGAGTGAAATCTATATATATGTATAAAAAGAAGATTGCTGATATATTTAAACAAAAATGGCAGATATTCAGCATTAGTTTGATGAAAAATATTTTTTCCGCTTATTAACATGGCGATTCACAGTTTTATAATGTAAGTTGTCTATATCTGGAAAGAATATTTTTTTTTTCAAATTACAACCCGCAAGGAAAACACAGTGCACAAATCGAGATAAAAAAAATGAAATAAATATTTCTCCACGAAATTAACTTTTAAAATAAATATATTACGAATAAATATTTCTTCTTTTATTTACTTTATTCATTCAGCGTGTAGGCGGTCACGGCTCATGCCAACGTCCTATTTTTCATTACGTCTTACTCTCCTATTCTATCATTCATTATTGAAGATTGTTATATTACTCTCTGTTCACCTGACCTTCAATAATTCCTCTGAGATTCAAATTCTCCAAGACCACTTTCATTATCAACTGTTTCAGAAAATTAAACTGTTTTTTTTTTTTTTTTTTAGATTTCATGTGTTTTGTTGTTTCATTTCTTTTTTTTTTTTTCATAAATATCCTCGTTGATCCGACCAGGGCATCCGTAACATCCTTCTGCAAAACCATATTTTTTTTCAAGTTACGTCTTCATCTTTGGGGAAAGGTTCTTTTACATGAAAATATGTATATCCTTGGTTTACGAACTTATGATCCCGGTAGAATTGAATGTCGCAAATATAATTCTTGATAGTCGCGTGATGTTTTAGAAAAAGAATATTAGTAAAATTAAGAAATTAGGGAAATTAAAAATAGGCAAATATATTTGCAGCCAATTCTTTAATATAACGTTTCATTCGGACACTGAAGCAGGAAATATTAATAAATAAGAAATCATTGATAAATATATGAAACCCTAACCCCATAAACTGACGTCATCACCTATCGTTTCTTAATTCTAGTGTTGTTCTTTTGGATGCCTGGAATTCTGGGATAAGCACGGATGAAATATCCAAATTTATTCATTATTAAACTAAAATCCAGTAAAATTTATTTGACGAAATTAAATTAAGAATCAGTGAAATTATACTGTTTATATATGTTTTATGTTATAAATGTATATATATATATATATATATATATATATATATATATATATATATATATATATATATACTAGCAGCATGGCCCGGCGTTGCCCGTGCTTGATTCAAAACTCGTACGACTAATACAGCAATCGCTATCACTTGACTAAAAATATTTTTGCTTTGCCATGCTGATGTTGCTACATACCTTACTTCTTGCCTATCTCACACTGCGAACTTTTTCTAAGCTCTATACTAAACATTAAATCTGTTACGAAAAAAGAATTAAACAAAAGGAACGCAAAACGATCAGCTTTAAAAAAGGACTCGTAACTGGAAAAACCGAATGAAAAAAGAATGTTACCAACAAATACTATTTCACACCCAAACCCAGTTCTGCGGAATCAGAATCAACGTTGAGTTTAAGCAAGTGAATGAGCCAAGTGGAGTAAAGTGTCATGCAGATTTAAATTTTTCCTTCTTGTGACGAATGCAGCTACGATTATTTTTTGCATGCTAGTTAAAGTTCGTGTCAGTCAGCTGTTGGCTATCACGCTGGCCAATAGCATCTTCCTGCTATTCGTGACAGCCTCTCACTCTGGCCAGTAGAAAATGGCCGCAAACTACATGAAAACTGCCACAGAAGCATGAAAAAATCGATTATTTCCACTATCGACGGGAGTTGGGAAAGGCAAATCCTTTGGTGCAAATCCTTCGAAAATTACGGCCGTGTATTCGTTACACACACACACACACACACACACACACACACGCACATCCTGCTTTTTACATATATATATATATATATATATATTGTGTATATTTAGACGGCAATTTTTCATTGATGCATGTTTCATTAAATAATATAGACAAGTTTTGTCTATTTATTTTAATTAAGTTCCTTTCATATTGTCTGATAAACTTAATAACATTATCATTGAAAGACGAAAGGAAATCACCATATTGATACATGTTTAAATCCAATCTAAGCTTTCGGCTTACATAAGCCATTATCAAAGATGACAAATACTTTTCAATATATCAACCAATAGACGGAACAATAATGATAGTCTCTTTTGAAAAATTTCAAAGCAATGACTAACGAGTCTATACGAGACGCCAAAGCGGAAATCTCGTCACAACTCGTGACGTCACACATGACCATGCGAGAGTGAAAACGAGAAATATTAAGTATGGGAAGCCGTTAGTATAAACCAATGGCTTCGGTTATCAATTATAGTCATTTAAGGATATTTGTGGAGATTTCGTAGTTTATTTTGTTCAGGTTAGATTTCAACTGTTTTATGTATATAGCTTCAAGAATTTTTAGTTTTTTTTATTGTTTTCATGTTTAAGTATAATTGTGTTTTCAACAAGGATTTTCCGGAATTGTGTACGCGTCCAGGCATGCTGTTTTAAATGCCTAAAATCAAGTATATCCAAATTAATTGTTCGCAATGACCCTTCCCCTTGTCCCGTTAGCGATTTGAAAGAACCCCCCCCCCAAAAAAAAAAACAACATAGTTTACAAATTCAAGTCCCCTTTATGTGATTGTATCTCCAATTGATTAAATAACCTTTATGTTGGTCACACCACAAACTCCCTTTCACGACGCTTGGGTCTACATTTGAATCATAACTCTAACATTTTAGTTGAAATACGGTAGTGAGAAATAATGCGGTCATGCAGGCCCAGTTGGCTGATCTGCATGTGGAAGCACTCAGTGACGAGCGTGTTCGTCACGATGTTTTGAGGGAAGGACCGCTAAGGTTATCGGCAGCAGTGGAGCTGGCCAAAGAGAGCCAGAGAGTTTGGGAGAAGGTAAAAAGAGGTGGGAAAAAGCAAGAGCTAAGTCGAGAGGTCGGAAGAAAGGGGGAAGGAGGAAGACCCCCCGCATTGAATTGGAAGGTCAAGCTAGAGGTGGATGAGCCTGAAGTGTGGGAAGGGGATCCCACAAGAAAGGCTTGGTCAACAAGGCATGGGTTCTATAAGCCCACGCCGGGTAGATACGGGCTGGTCTGTTGGACATGTGGGCATGAGGACCACAGAGCAGCGGAATGTCCGACGAAGTGGGGTTTGCCCCCAGACTTCGAACAGGATAAATGTACTAGGTGTGGAAAGAAAGGACACCTAGCCAAGTGGTGCGGGTTAAGAAAAGGTGCCCCACCTATATCGTTAAAGAAGGCCGAGCCCAAGAGACAAAAAGCAGGGAAAAGCCAGCGGGCCACCCCAGAATTATGAGAGAGTGTGGCCCAGTTAAAAAGATGGGAAGTAAAACGTTGGACATGTGGTCAGGAGAGCCACTTAGGTAGAAGGCAGGTCCCCCCCTGGAATAAAGAAGACGGTGGCCCAGTTGAAGAGATGAAGAGTAAAATGTTGTATATGTGGTCAGATAGGCCACATTGCGGTAAACTGTCCGACAAGAAGGTGCTGATTTTGTAGGAGACCAGGGTACGTGAAGAGAAATTCTATTCTTAGGAACAGCCGCAAGAGACTGGGGGAGATCCAACCGGGACTGCCCAGGTGCAGAAAACGCAGAACTCCCCCATATGAGAAGCATGAAAAGAATTTGTTGCTGCCGGCGCCTATGGCTGAGATGACCCAAAGGTGTGAACCCAGGAAAAGGAAAGTCCAAGTATTCTCTTCGCTGACGCAAGAGAAGGAGATGTCTTATAGGGCAGAGATAGGAGGTAGGGCAATGATAGCCCTGATAGATACAGGAGCGTCCGTTTCATTGCTGAGAGGGGAAGCATACAGGCGGGTGAAACAGAAGAATGGGTTGCAGGAAGCGGACATAGAGGTTACGCAGGCAGATGGAGCCACCCTAGAGATAAAAGGGATGGCGAGGCTCCCTGTGATGATTGGGAAATTAATACGTACCCAGAACTTCTACGTAACCCCCGACCTGTGTACGGAAGCAATCTTGGGAGAAGATTGGCTTCAGGGCCAGAGGGCTCGGATAGAGTTCAACCCCACTGTGCTGGTAGTGAATGGCGGCAGAACGCCATTGGATGCCCACCGGAAGAAGATATAACAATAGTGGTGGACGATGATGTAAAGCTACCCCCCAGAACGGCGGTGTCGGGAAAGGGTAGGCTAATGTCAGGGAAGAAAATAGGAAAAGGAACCCTGCAATTGGTCCCTGTAGAAGAGAATGGGGTGGCTCTGTGTGGGGCGGTGGTTGAGGCAGCTGAATTAGTGCCCATTATGATGGTGAACCAGGCCCAAGAGACGAGAAATGTTAAGAGAGGAGAAGATCATCATCAGCTGTTGCTGGAACAACAACATAAAATATTTGTACAGGCCAGAAGAAGAATAAAGATGGCACAGAAGAGAAGAAATGCTGAAAGAAAGGTAGTAGAATTGAAGGTTGGAGACCCTGTCTACTATAAAATCCAACAGAGAGAAGGAAAGCTGGACCAGAGATGGGAGCCGTCCTACCGGATAGTAGAGCAGACGGGTCCAGTATCATATGTAATATGGGATCAAGTGGCAGGACGAGCAAGGAGGGTCCATGCCAACGATCTGAAGAAGGCTGAAATAGCTAACCTGGAAATGAGCGAACCTAGGCCTAAGAAGAGAAAGGACAAGGAAGGTAACTCTGGTTGAGCCGGAAGATATGGAGACGGAGAAAGATTCCAAGGCAAATGAAGAGATAGATCGAGTTGGCCAGATAAACGAAGCGATCCGAGTGACGGAGTTGGAACCCTCGGCGGGGATTAGCGGCGTTCAGTCCTCGCCTGAATCGGTTCAGAGAAGACCCTGTGATGTCACTGTCGCGCCCCCATCCCCAAAAGAAATGGAAGAGAAGAAATCCAATCAAGCAGTCAAGGGCTGTAAAAAGAGGCACCCTAAACAAGACGAAGAGTTCAACGAATGGGAGGAAGAGGATCAAATAACCCTTTCCCAGCTCAAAGAAAGACTAAGAAACAGGAGAGATTTAGACATCGAGTCAAGAAGTAATGAAGATGTCCAGGGCGCGGACTCGAAACAGAAAGAAGAATTAGGAGAGGTAGAAGAGGACAAAACACCTCCTGAACGGAAATTAAACACCGAGGGAAGGTTAGAGGTCGAGCAGGAACTACCTCTGAAAATGAGCTTGAGAAGGGTGGAGAACCCGAAGTCTTAGTAGAAAAAAGAAGGCTGTTCAAAATAGAAGCAGTCGGTGTCGACAGATAACGACACTGGATCATCCAAAAACCTACTGGCTGACTGTGGTGGATGTGGATGGAGGGGATGGAGTCGCGAGCTGCACCTCACGAAGGACGGAAGAAGATTATTGGCATTGCTAACTGGCCATCAGTGGTGTCATGAAGTACGACCTTTGAAGTGGGAGCGCCACGCACCTGCCCGGACCGTTCTGTCTGCTAGGGGTAATTTAGGGGAGTGTTACAAACTTAGAAAGAAATTATGGAATAATTGAGTGAAGAATTGAACAAGACCGAATGGTTATGAAGAATAATACCAAGATAATCTTGTTGCAGGAATGAAAGGGTTGATGATGATGTTAGCTACACGAATGGAAGCAAGGTACAAGATGGAAACAGAATACATAGCTATAAATTCGGGTAGAACAAAATTCATGTTGCTAACAGCTGAAGAAGCTAGAAAGTGTAGAAATGATGCTCTAGGGACTTGTACATCGTTAGGCCCTATCTATATAGCTGGTAACCACAAAATGTGCATACTAGAATTCTTTGAAGGGAAGAAAGAGGGAATTAAGAGAACTTGTCAAGTAGAGGTATTAGCAAACACGGCATTACCACAAGCTATCAGTGTGTCAGACGGGGTGCGGGCAGTGGCCACACAGAAACCCATCAGCTTGTCTAGGGTATGTCGGGTAGATACCACCAGGACATTTAGTGTAAAGCCACCATTATCCCAGTTAAAGTTACTCCTGGGATGTTCGGCATTTGGGATATCTATTTCCTTACCCCGCTATTACCAGGAAGAAGAAAGATATGAAGAGAAAGATTCAATCATAGAAATGATTGGCAGAAGCTTATTCAATTGTACAGAGTTGTGGGAACCAATAGTGATGAGATTCTCCAATGTTACCTTGAATAAAATGCCAGTACTAATGAAGCCGATAGAAAAGATCGATATGGATCAATTGAGGGACAAGTTAAGTGCGTTGGGAAATGAAGGTATGGCTTGGGAAGATGATGAGCAGATTGCTGGTGGGCAATGATGGGTAGATTCATAATTATAGCCATAGGGGGTATGGCAATATGGAAGATTCGAAGTAAGAGGAAATTAACGAGCGATAATCAAATTAGCATGCAGCAACTCGAGAGGGAGATGCCGAGCAGTGTTCCTTACTCATACAGAATCGGCGAAGAAATTGCAGAAAGACCGGTGGAGGAGGCTGACGTGAAACCGACACGTGCGGCGGAAAAACCTTCTACAGCAGAGAGAAAAACATTGACCAAGAAGAACACGCCATAGTAACCACACACATGCACCCACAGGCACACGCGCAATTTAAATTGCATGAGAAACAGAAGAAGATGAAAAGAACCTTACATTTGCATGTAGAACAGAAGAAGATGAAAAGAACATTACATTTGCATGTAGAACAGAAGAAGTTGAAAAGAACATTACATTTGCGTGTAGAACGAAGAAGATGAAAAGAACATTACATTTGCATGTAGAACAGAAGATGAAAAGAACATTACATTTGCATGTAGAACAGAAGAAGATAAAAGAACATTACGTTTGCGTGTAGAACGAAGAAGATGAAAAGAACATTACATTTGCATGTAGAACAGAAGATGAAAAGAACATTACATTTGCATGTAGAACAGAAGAAGATGAAAAGTACATCACCTTGGATGTAAAACCGTAAAAAAAAAGAAAAAAGAAAAGAAGAATAGAATTCCATAGAACAGATGCATAATGCATGATGCATGCTAAATAGTGTATTTGGGTTTAGGTGTCATTTACGAGTAAATGACAAATAGGTTAGGGGAGGATTGTGACACTGTTTATGTCGCTAGAAAGAAAGAAGAAAAAAAGAAAGGCGAGAATTAAATTTAGGTGGCATCACGAAAAGGACACTAAGCGGTGTTATTTTTCTGACAAGAAAAAGTGGTAAGATTATCGAGAAGGTAAAACAGAATTTAATCTCATTTATGTTACGGGGCGGCGAGTAAGATATATCCAATCTGCCCATGGCAATGATAAAAAAAAAGATTTTTTCAAGTTGGACAAGAGACCTCCCGCAGGGTGCTGGGAGATAAAAATTAATTAGGTCAAGTTTGACCGAAACCAAAATGTCCGTGGAACCACCTCCATGTCATTCGGAAAAAAACACCTATTTATCTTCAGGGCTGGCTATGATAGCGAAATTATTTTATCAGAACAGTTAATTAACAACAGAATGCAAATAAGTCCAATTGACCACCCACTTGTTTGGCGAAGGCCACGGGTGATAAAGTCCAAGTGACATCTGACTATGATAGGTTTCTAAGGTTTGTTGTCGGGCAGAAGGAAAGAAAGAGAAAGAAAAGAAAAAGAAAAAAAATGAAGATAATTTTTTTTTCTTTGAGCAAGTTTTTTTAAACCGAGGCTAGTCTGGCCACATCCACGCCGCTGAGCGCCCATTGGCTGGATGGTGGCATGAGCGTTAGGCGGAGGTAATCATGTGAAGAAGGAGGGGAGGCCTGTTGCACCACCCTGATAGGGTAGGTGTGAGATGCCACTGTGAGAGAGAGGGGAAACCCGTTGACACCCTCTGAGGGCATGGTGAGATACCAATATGAGAAGAGAAGAAGGTGGGAAGACGAAAGACTTCCAAAAATGGAAAATAATAAAATTTCCGTGACCGAAAACAAAGAAGTGGATTGTGAGTTTAGAATTATCAAGAAACCTCAAACCCCGACAAGCCCAACCCGGTTTTGGTCGGCGTCCATATAAGCAAAGTCGCAGCGAGTGAAAAGCAGTTCTAGTTCGAGTTCTAGTTCGATTTCAAGTTCGCAGTTGGAGTTGCACCCGCCCTGCAGAAACCTGGCCGAAAGATTCCACGCAAATCACGACTCAATTTCTAACCAAGAACAATTTATTTTTGAAGAACGACTTAGACTCACACCACCAAAACAAGTTTTACGAATATCACCTGAAGATACACCAAGAACCAGTTTCTTAATGAACAAACAACTTAAGATGTTAAGACTCGCCTAACAAACACAAAGGGTCACGAATCCATATAGCGGGTTGGGAAGAAGACGCAGTCTTGTATTCAGCAACCAGATATAAAATATTGTTATCCTTTTTTTAACACATTTGAACTTTTCGAGTTATTATTTTATTTTCTTTTACATATACTTGTGCGGTGTTACCCTTGATCGAACTCGGCTTGCATTACGGCCCGGCGACTGATTGATTTCGTCTGCCTAAGATCAATTCACAACGTGGGTAGCTTAGACTTGAAATCAAAACAGTTACTTCGGTAACCAGACATTGGAGGCGAGCTGGGAACGACAAGGCTGATACCGAATCTAACCAGATTCCCATCCGAATCACCAAAAGGTTAGAACGTCACATTTGGTGCCGCGACCAATACCAAGCCAGTTGGTCGTCACAGGACAGGATAGCACGACGGACGCGGCTAGCTAGGCAAACGTCACATTTGGCGCAGCGACACACGGGGGAACGTCACAATTGGTCCTGTGACAGCAGGATAAGACCCCGGATCAGCCGCTGCCACAGGAGTTGCAGAAAAATTTCGACCAGGACAACGCACGGGGTCTCAAGGACTCAACCTGAAAAGGACTAGAGTAGGAACCAAAAGACTTTGGTTGGCTATAACCATACGGTTCCAGATACTCTAGTACGACAACCCGGAACCTGAGAAGAACGAACAGGAAATCGTCTGTCAGGTAGGACACTTTATTTTCGGTTGATCTCCCAATTTCGATTGTTGCTGCTCAGATTGCTTTTATTTTGCTGTATTAAATATGTCTGACTACGATTCAGATAGGGTAGACATAGAGGAAGAGGGGGCTGGACAGGGACTGCCGGCAAACCTAAGAAAATTATTGGGTGGACCGAGGGTCCTGGCCTTTGATGGGAGTTCAAGGGATTTTGGAGACTGGCTGCTAGTCCTGGATAAGAGCCGCGTAATATATAGACTCTCAGAGGCCCTATATTTGGCGTATGATACAGCGACAGCCGGGGGGACGTCACAACCTTCTTTTTACTTTGATTTTCTTTCGCCACCAACTGACGAGTGGAACACTTTCACCAGCAAAAGCCTCGTTCAATCTTGAACATCAAATAGAATTACTATGTGGCCAACACTGAAGTCCTGGAAAAGTCAAAGCATCGAATTGCTAATCAGTAAACACCGTTTTCGATGGTAAGAACACATAGCAAGAATGTAATAATCAATATTTTCAGGTCAAGTTTTATTCAGTGAGGTCATTTCAGGGAAAAACCATGACGGGGTTGCCCTCTTCGAAGATGCAAGGACCAACTCAAAACAAACTGAAAACCACTTGATTTTAGAATATACCATTTGAAACACAAGCACAAGACCATACCAACTGATAATGTTCCATCACCGTTGGAGCCAAAATCTTCAAAGGAACCAGCATGGAAAAAGAAGAAATCAAAGTACAACAGGGAAATGCTCGATAAAATCGACCTCATCCACCATCAACATTATTATCCAGTGAATTCCACTGACTTGTTCCTAAAAGAATTGGTCTACCTAGCCATCAACGCCTTCGTTATAAAGGATGCGATCAGAACAGACATTACATTCTCGAATACGAGAGAACGTCCACGACGACTAAGACAAAGAAACAGGCAACTGCTTTGTCACGTTTCTTTAAAGACGATGCAAGAAAATGTACTTGGTCATTGATCTCTGTTGATATTATGCATTTGAAAATTCCCTCCAAAACATCAGAGGATTTCAAACACAGTGGGTGATAACTTACAACGTTGATACATATTTTTAAATGACTATTAAATTTCTAGATCTCATCTTCGAAGATTTCCACAGTGAAAAAGACAACAGCAATCTCTCAATAATTTAGTGAGATGCAATTGGCCATCATAATCTTGGAATGGTTGTAGTAGTAATGCTGAAGTCATTTACAGCCTGAGAAGGATCTATAAACTCCTAGCACAGAATGAACAAGGAGAGTATTAATCAGACATTCCATCAGGTATGCCTTCATACACTGCTAGAAAGAGTTTTCTGCTAAAGCCCAGGTATGGGGAGAATTGTAAAGTAATTACTAATTGTAACGACATTCGTTTGAAAAATTCGGAAATAAATGAATTCAACACACACCTGGATTTATATATATTGATATATTTAAATTCACATATAGATGTAACAGCACAGAAAAGGAGAGAAAAATAGCAATTCAGCAACGAACTGACACTCTTCCGGTGGGTGAAATAATGTTTTCTTTCTCTATGAAACTTGTAACGGCATTAAGTAACTACCAGCGTTGTTTATCTGTTGAACTGAGATAGATTCTTATCTTGAATAAAGATATATGTTCCTGTAAGGAGTGAATATAGATTTTCAGTTTGTCACCAAAAGTCAAATAGAATTTTACTAAATACGATATTATTTCTGGGATCAAGTTTTATATACAGGGAATTTTTTGGATGATATGAGTTTGTGAATGTTGTAGGTCAATACGAAAACTGTTTATTTGTTTCGTAGGTTAGAAGATTTTGTGGTAGTTTTTTATTGAATAATTTCTATTGAGAAAGTGACTGAATATTTGCCCTATGTTTTTTGTCATCCTCAGTCTCAGAAAAGATACGTTTTATTACTTCGTCTTTGAAAACACGGGTATCCAGGAAAATTAAAGTTTGAAGTAGAATGCCATACCAAAAATAAATCGATTAATACGTTTTAAAATGCATGTTTCATTAAGCAATATAGACAAATTTTATCTATTTATTTTACCAAACTATCAAACAGACTATTTCATCAATCTATCAACACTTAGAATTACGATATGAAAATAATTTACATAAAATAAATAGCTGAAACTTGTCTATATTATTTAATGAAACATATATATATATATATATATATATATATATATATATATATATATGTATATATATATATGTATGTGTGTGTGTATGTGTGTATATATATATGTGAGTGTGTGTAGATTCAAGGTGTGACAATTTAATTCGCGCAATGGAATCATGATAGGAATGTCAGCTTACCTGGTCAATATTTGTGGCAATCAGGTTTAAAGCTCACTTCCATAGTACCATTGCATGAAAAGCTCTTGCGACACCTAGAAATAACCAAAACTTACAGGAATCTAAGTCTTGGGAACAAGACGAATGGCACCATTCTGCAATGGATTTCTTAAACAGGGACTCGCGACCTCTGAACTTTTCTTAACCATAAGCCATTTTAAATAGGGCTATTCTTTCACTAGAACATTTACCAATCTTCACATATAAAAAAAATGATATCAATCTGCTACTCCAGATTCTTTTCTCATTTCAGTTTCATCTGGTTTACATCTGAGGAAAGCAGAAGTTGGAACATTACCACAAGTGCTTGGGTACTAAAGATTGCTTCACTTAATACGGCAATATGCAGCGGTCAGTGTGAAAATTAAATTCACATAACTCGCAAAATTGATGTACTGTTTATTATTTTATGAAGAAAAGTGCCATATGGATAGTATAGACGAAGAATCATACAGGAATTGAGACCCCAAACTACTACCAGTCACGATGCAAGGATATCCCCTCGGGGAGACACGGTGCCTTGAAAATCTGTTGAGTCTCAAACTCACTCCTGACATCAAGTGGAACTCATACATACGATCTTTTACTAATGATGCAATTAAAATGGTCAGCTCCCTGTACAGCTCCAGTAAGTACCTGATTCCTCCTGATAGCCTTTATCTTTTAAAGAGCCAGATCAGGCCAAAAATAAAGTACTGCTGGCATATGAGGACTTTCCAGACCTCGCTCTCCAATCGGAAAAGTCCTAAAGCGTCTCCGCGCCCTTGTTGGTGATGAATTATTCTCTAAATTCCAATCTCTCTCTCACAGTCGGGAAGTGTCAAGTCTCTTGCTGCTATACATTTACTTCCACGGAAAGTGCTCGGTCACACTACATTCCTTGGACCTACCAGTTCAAATCTTCACGGCAAGACACACCATACCGCTTACATTGTAGCAAACCAGCCACATTCCCTCCGTATTCTGTCGGTGAGAAGTAGGTTCTAATCGAACAGCTTCCCACAACATGCTTTGTTGAACAGATTCCCAAGAGGAAGTTTCCCCGATCACTACAATCTTAACCTCTACAAGGCTTAGGCCAATCGTCATCTTCCCAATGTAGCTGCACAAATTGCCTCCTAATGTAACCCTCTACCGGGTCTTGTAGCGTTGAACCTTACTGTAAGACAAATAGAAAATAGAACAATCTTTTAAATTGAGAAAGGTATTAATTCTTGCGTATCTTTTGTTGAATTAAATGATATTAGGCTGGTGCAAAAATAATGTCGTTTTCTCACATATGTTACTATGTGAGAAAACGACATTATTTTGCACCAACCTAATACCTCCTGGTTTAACTGTTAGATGAGAACATAAAAAATAAAAGAAGTTGCAATAAATTTTATCTTAAGATAAAAGAATAAATGCAATAGGTTTAAATTACAGTCAATATGGAAGGAAGAAGTAGAGACAAATACATATTGCATTTCTTTAGGCTTATAATCATATCTGCTGTAGCGTAAACCATTTATATTTTTGTAATCTTATTAATCTTATGTTATAATTAATTTGTTTATTTTCGTTTCTATTATGAAGCGCATAATAGAAACGAAAATAAAGATATGAAAAGGAAAAACTAACAAAATATTACGCTGTGCGATAAAACAAGAACAGAACACACAAATATATATAAATAAATGTATTTATTCAAACTCTGTGTTAATACATCTTATCCACATATTAAGCCTCCATGTTTTTATACACATTATAATAGGTATAAAGTGACTGAGGTAAGTTTTGTCAACAGGATTTTTAAAGAAAATGATAGTTTCTGTCAATGTTCCGAAACTAAAACTAGAACCATATGCCGTACAGTGTCTGGTTTTACTATGTAAACGCTGAAACTTAAAAGAAATATTTAAGTAAACCTAAATCTACTGAAAAAATACGACAGAAAGTAATAAATAAGAAAACTGGACACATAAAAATAAACAGCTTTAAATATTTAATGCACTGTCGATGACTTCACATGACAGCCATCAGGCGTTTAGCAAATTATTGCCTTAGAGGAAATTAAAATAAATTTTCTTTGATATTTTTGGATGAGGAGTTAAAATCATTTGCCTTCTTACATTCGGTCTATTGTCACCATCTTTGTCGTTATTCGCACAAACTTTCGGTTGTTTGCACTTCTTACTTCTTTGTTTGGAGGGATTGACGTTGGGATAATAACCACGAATATGTGGACAATAATCCGAAAGCAAATAATGTAAATAAATCCAATTTTATCCAATTCATTTCAACAAATCGCCTTAAGGTGCTTTAAATCTAGGGATTCCTATAAGGAGTTCAAATTTTAAGCTTTTGTTTTGTTTTGGTTAGTTTTACGGCATATCAACCTTAATGGGTTATTTCATGTCGACAACATTTTTAGGATAGATTCGTGTGAATAGAATATGTATTCTTTGGTTTAGATTGGTTTGGTGAATCTTGTTTTACAGCATATCAACCACAATGGGTTATTTAATGCCAACAAGATTTTTATTGCTGGTAATATTTATTTCCAAAAAAATATTTCCCTCCTGGGTATGACGATAGACTACATCCACGTCCTGGGTAAGACGAGAAACTACATCTACGTCCTGGGTAAGACGATAAATTACTTCCAACAGCAAGACCTCCGATCAGGAGGATTTGAGGAGCGTGGAACCACCTCTTAATTGCTGGTATTCACAGGTCCACCCGGTCCCGGGGTTGTAGCACCTGTTAGGGTTTCAGCTATGGGCAAAAAGTTAACCCCAAAACTGAGGTATAATGTATTATAAAAGTGTAAAAATAGGTTGTAATACCAGAGATACTTTGTAAAAAAATTATTACCAGCAATATATTTTTGAAAAAAAATATTACCAGCAATACGTTTTGAAAAATAAAATTATTAGCAATATGTTTTAAAATAATATTACCAGCTATATTTATCCATTTTTGAGGAAAAAAATATTAGCAGAAATAGATTTTTTACAAAATAAAATATTACCAGGAAAAAAAAAATTGTCGGCATTAATTAACCTACTGAGGTTGATATATCGTAAAGCGTAACAAACCAAACCAAACCAAACCAAACCAAATCAAACCAAAATGTATTGTTGGTAATACTTTAAAAAAAAAAACAAAAAAAAACAAAGTATTTCTGGTAATATTTTAGTAGGAGTTAATCATTTTCTGGAGCAATACAAGAAACTGACAATTCTTCCAGCATCTTTTGCGACTGTACCAATATACAAGTTCCATTTGAAGTCTGGTGTGAGCTTTAGAGCCAATAGGCGTTCAACGCTAACATCCTTATTGATAGTATGGCCGCTCATTAGGATTGGATCGAATTAAGTGGCTGCTTCTGAAATGATACTAGCTATCTTTTGGTTCTGTTGAACAATATAATACAGTACTTCCACCATTGAGCTGTGAAGTTAGGTCAGAAGAGAGATCAGCTGATAGGTTGTGATCATTCAGATATTTAAACGTACACACATCCACCGTAGTATCATCAGCATATACCGGGTGTAACAGAAAAATTATCCAACTCGTGTAACAGTAATATTGTCCAACTGTTAGATTGAGCTATAAATGTTGTATCTTAGAAATGATTAAAGACATTTTACTGGAATTCTCCGAGGGTTTTATAAGACTATTGAACTCTTTGAGCAATAAGAATGTCTAATTATTCTTCAAGATTAACAGAAGAACCTTGAAGAAATCGATGACAAAAGAAAATGACATGTTCATTATTAATTAAACAAAAATAAGGATCAGAAGCCCATAGAGGATTGAAATGAAGTTCATATATATATATATATATATATATATATATATATATATATATATATATATATATAATCCTTTTCCAACTTATCTAAGATGACCTTCGCCCACTCTAAACTTCTAACTTTCTGTCCTGGAGTAACAAGATGTCTCAAACGTTTCAAGTACAATTCCATTTTAAGTCTCACTGCTTTTTGGACTGTCATAGGCGAAACTCTTCTCTCTTGAATTAAATCTTTTCTAATTGCTCTTTTTAGCTCTATGTTTAAATGATGATATCGTTCCCTGTTGTGACATTCTGATGCAGTTTTCCTGTCTACTGCTCCCTCTCTTTAAAACTTATTCGCAGTTTCTGGATGGTTCTCGAATGTTTTGGAAGATGCAAGCCAGGGTATGAAGATTGGTAACATTACGGTAGGCCTGAATGATCTTTTTCCTCTCACCATTGCTCAGCTGGGAAGACAGCGGGGTTGACAAAAAATTATTTTCTCCTAGTGCAATAAGTGCTTTTCGGGGATTTTTACGATAAATCGTGTCAATATGCCTAAACGTCTTATCTAAAAACCTGCAAGTAGACACTCAATTAGTTTAGTGGGTTTAATGTTAAACATTTTTGTGGAATGGATAATTACGATGTTATAGATCTGGATAATGTTGCTGTTACACACGGTATATTTATGAAGGACCTGTGAAGGATCTTAGGCAGCTAGATAGTATAAATCAAAACAAGGTTGGACCAGAGAGATAGCCTTGGAGGACGTCAGCATCGATACTTGCCGCAGAATACTTCCATTAACAATGAACTTCATGGTCCTACCAAAGAAGACACACCCGTAGATATTGTTGCTTATGGGTTTGTGTAGCAATAACCTATTCCAAACCGTGTTAAAGGCATTCAGTGTAAGGTGACCTCGCTCAGGATATGTTTAGTAGTCAAAGCTTCAATGATTCTAAACGTGATAACAGTTAAAGCACCACCAGTTGACCTAGAAGAGCAAAAGTCAAAGAATTGTTTGCACAGAAATTTATTTCTGTTGTGGCGGTTAACAAATATCTTATTGATGATAGTTTCAAAGAGTTTTCTGATAGCGCTAAGGAGGCTGATTGGATGATATTGTAACGGAGACGGGAGCTCCTCTGCATTTATTTACACTAGACATCTTCCATGGGTTTCGGAAACGTTCCTTTTTCGTTCAACGGTTAAACAGCTTTGATAAGATTAGAGATAGTTCTGGGCCAACGTCCTTGAGAACAACGTCATAAATTTTATCCGGACCAGTAGCCGTGGTAGATTCAAGGCATCTGATAAGTCTATAAAACTTCCGTACAGAAAGAGATATCATAAAACATGTCCTCCGTGAGGAGGGTAAAAACAATTAAACCATGGCCATAGTCTTCTAACGTAGGATTAACGGGAATTTCATGAATAAGAGCTTAGCCTTATTCGAGGAGGACGAGATAATCTGGCTACTCTTAATGGTTGTCATTGACGGTTTGACACTATTGAGCACTGTTTCGATTTTCTATTACTCGCGAGCTGTCTGTGCTTAGCTATTCTTTACATTTTCCAGGACTTTCTTGTAGTGATTTTGCGCAGTTCTGAATGAGTCCACAGTTCTGCTACACTATTCCTTTTGATAGAGACGACAGTAGTGTTTAGAGTGGGTCATAGCTGCAGCAAGTTCAGAGGTGGACTATGGTTGGCTATTTGGCTTTTGTTGGCATATTTTGTGAAGTGATAGAGTTTTATATACCAGACAGGATCAATTCAAAAGGGATCGTATTTGACGAGAGTTAATAGGTATAGTTTGTTTAACGGCATATCAATTCCTTATGGGTCATTTAAAGACGATATTTATGTTCTGACGTTTGAAGTAATAAGAATATATGTTATTCTGCTTTCACAAGTGAATACATAGTAGCTTTTGTGCATATATATGTTTGTGTGGAAATGATTACTAGAGTGGTGTGATATGTATATTTTATGTTGTAGTTTTGTTAAGTTATATTTTCGAATAGAGTTTGATTTCCTTAAGAAATTGTAAGATATATGGATTAATGTTTTGAAAGAGTTATTTCATGCTGGTTAGTTGTTTGGTTGGTTGATTTTGTTTAATGGCATATCAACCTCTAAGGGTTACTTAATGCCTAAATTTAATGGGAGAAATTTAATATAAATTTAATAAAATTTAACGAAATTTAATGACATTTAATGCCGAAATCTAAATATTTTGTACGCACTTTTATGGGTTCAACTAAACATATTTTGAACGAGTTTGTATTCCTTCAACTACAGATAAAATGTTTGTTGGTCATTTAGCTAGAAAAAGTATTGTTGGTAATTCTAGTATAAAATGTATTGTTGGTAATTTTACTATGTATTTTTGCTTTTTCTTTATATATACATGAATCACTGGTATTTTTACAATACAAACATATTTTTATATTTTCATAGTGTTTTGTTTGGTGTTTCACTATTTGCCCATAACTGGAACCCTAATAGCTGTAAGGCTAAACATGGTAACAACAGCAATTAAGACATGATTCCACGCTCCTCAAGCCCTCCAATCTTCCAATCGGAGGCCCGGATGTAGTTTATTGTCAGGGAGACGCATCTGTAGATTCGAAGCTTTCGCAATCAATTTTGGTGCGTTGGTGCATCGGTAGATTGTGTTATGAAATGGCACGTCGGTGGATATATTTGATTTTTTTTTTGCATCAATCAATCTTGGCATAGAAAAATGTATGGAATTATGTACCTAAGGGAGTTAACACATCAAAGAATCATTGATGAGTGTAGCAGGTGAGGAAGTCGTATAAATGTTTAGAATTATTCCCAACCCTATCGGAAACACGTGTGGGCTTGTCCACAACCTGCTTCATCCCGTAAGCTATGGAGCTGCCATAACATCATTTCTTTGTCTGTTCTGTTTGAGTGGACTAGCCACTCACTGTAGTCAATATTGAAATCGCCAAAAATGTAAATGTTACTAGAGGGATAGCGGGAAAGGATGTGCGTAATCAATCTTCTCCGCTCTTCTGCCTAACAAAATAAATTGATGAATGCATTTGAAAAAAATATGCATAACATATAGACTTTTACAGTTTTCAGCCGACATGTAAACATAGAAGAGTTTTCTTGTTCGTATAAGTCAATGATATTTCCAATGAATTTATCGCTATGTCAAGGTGAGTCGTTTCAAATTTGCTTGAAGACAAGGCTGACTGACTGCCACTAATTACATTCTTATTATAATTTTACCTTTACCTCTAAGCCACATGGACTGAAAGGGAATACTTCTATAATATGGAGAATTCTTAGGCGATGGATCATTATGTCCTGAGAATCTAACCTATCGGTACTTTGAGAATGTTTTATAAATGAAAACACGTTTTTTCTCAGCTATTTTATAATACATATATATCTATTCAGTATTCCTTTAATGATTGCTAATGTCCTCATACCATTGAAGGAGAAATAATCACATATATTTTTTTTTATATTTCTCTAACGGATATCTTGAGAGAGCCTCTTTGTGAAAATATTCACACGAGTCATCCAAATCTCCAATGGTCGTTCAAAATACAATTTTACGTTCAAATACTGGGCTGGGCAGTGCAGACTTAGATTCAGAGAAACCGGGTCGAGAAATAAATGAGCAGCTCAAAAGAAAGTACAAAGACGAGATATCTATAGACATGGAGAAGGAAATAATGATCTACCACCGTAATATTAGATAAAGGACCCAATTCGAAGTTCCCTGAAGCTTACTCGGATCGAAACGCACTGATGAAGGCAAGAGGACACAACGACTGAAACGTTGTGACAGCAACTACGAGCATGATGTGTAAAATAATATAGATATTGTATGAGGTCGTCAGGTGTTGTGCTCCGATTGGTCAGCGGAAATTTGAAGATTAATAATATGAATCGATATCTTTCCGAAACAGTAGTTTTTATCGTTCTTATTTTTTCGGACCGTTTTCAAAATGGATGCATGTTATCTACTGTTTTATTTATTTTATACATAATTCTGGTGGAAGACAACCATAGTTATCTCCCCTTGAACTAATCGGCTATAAAAGAAATGGTCGAATCTCATTTATCCTTAGCAGTCAAACTGCAATGAATAAAGCTTAAACATTCATCTCTTTTATTTTGCAATAGAATATATTAAATATTTATTATATTCAGCTGAACTTTTACGTTAGCAGTAATAAAGATAATTACTTGCTTGAAATGTCCTATGTCTTAAAGTATTTTGAGTGTTCCTTGATATAGAATACATTCAAACCTGCATATTTATACCCAGGGCTATAATATACATGTTATTTCTTCTGAATGCGATTATCATTAATACGTACTCTTACAAAATAAGGGGTTATTTTTTTATCTCTGTTCTTTGCAATACTTTGCTGAATATTTAAATAGCTTGAATATTTATGTTCTTGTTTTCTTTTTATTATCTTCTCTCGCGAATTCTTTCCGTTTTCCTCTCTTGATCTATGCTCAGTAAAATTCTGTAGTTTTCATAAACTTTACACAATACAAAAATAATCATACCATTTGTTATCTTATGTTATCTTAAAAATTATGTTAAGAAAAAGCCTCCCTTTATTTAAGATGCTTTTAACCAATCCTCAAAATTATTCTATGGTATCAATATCTCATTTCTAATTACTTACTTAATGGAAATATCTACACAGTGACGCGTTTGCAACTTTAAGCCACAAGTTGTTTTGTTAAAATATTATTAAATATAAGAATATATTACCATTATTTTACTTTCTTTTAACGCATGTATATTAGAAATAAAAAAGAAGAAATATAACTGTCTATATTACTGAGATGAGGTATTGTCACTATTTAACTGGACCTGTGTCTTTCCTACGATTTAAAAATCACACTCTGCAGTGGTTGCATAAGTATTTTCTCAGTATATCGATAGATATATCAGTTTACATTATTTCCATTATTCGGACTGTTGTCCTCATCTTTGCTGTCATATTCACGATGTTTCGGCCATTGTACGCTCTGCTTTTTTTAGGTGATTGGAATTACCAACCGAACCCGGGTAGATTGTTCTAGTTCCACGAACCATGCCTCTTCTGGATAATTTAGTTTCAGTTATTTCCCTTTAGTCACTCAACTTGACATGTTTTGACGTGAGTTCAATACCTGGCCTCTGCTGTGGCCACTTATTGAACTCACGAATCTTTGGGTCAAATCACTCTATTACTTCAAGCAACGATTTTATCGGCAAGGACACCTCGTTTAGGCGATAAAATCGTTTGCTTAACTTTTGAAAGGCATCTTTCACTATAACAATGTGTTTTCTTTTTTCAGTGTCGCACTTTTCATCCTCTGTTAACATCGTTCTCAGGTATTTAAATTTGTGCACCTGTTTGATTTTGGTATCTCAAATTAGTATTTTTCCTGTTGAGTTGTTCCTTTTACTAACTACTGCAAAATCAAGATTGGCGTCCCCAGCCAGCACTTCTCGGACTAACCCTCTTTTTACTGTGCATAAATCATCTGCGTAAGAGTATACTCAGGTCATTTGTGACTATCTATGCCGATCATACAACGATATATGTGTGCTCCTCAAAAACTTGTGATGGCTAGAGTTTGGCAGCTGATCTCTCTTCTGATATCTCCTCTAACATCTCAGTGGGGTAAGCACTAGCTGGTCGCATTACGTGTCTAGAAATCCAAACTAGTTGCATTCCATCATTGCCAATCGGGCAGCGAACTACCACCTGTCACCATGAATGGATGTTCAATCAGGGAGGCCTCGTGCTTTCACCAACAATTAGGCCTTAAACTAAGCCCAGGCCACAAGTGAAACACGTATGTTCCATCGATAAAAATAAATATGTCTCGATCCCTGTACCGCCCCAGTAAATACCTGACTCCTCGTGTTAGCCTCTAACTTTAAAAAAGCCAGATCAGAATTAAAAAAAAAAAAATACTACTGTCATATTTAGGCAAGAGCTGTTAAGTCCTTAATTCTTATCATACAGAGTCCAAAAGCGTCTCCGCGCCCTTGTCGGTAACAAATTATTTTTCCCCCTCCAACACCTCTCTCACAGATGGCATGTAGCAAGACTTTTACTGCTGTATCGCTACTTCCATGGAAAGTGCTCGGACGAACGGAATTTCTTGGTCCCGCCAGTCCAAACATTTGCAGCTAGGACCTGCCATGCCACTCACATTCACGCAAATCAACCTTTCCCTTCGTATTCGATGAGTGAGATGTTCCACTCGTGCAGCTTGACACACGAACCGCTGCCCGGCGGAATTGACTCCCAAGTGGATGTTTCCCCGAATACTATATTCTGAACTTGTTCAAGTCTAGATTTTACAGTCATCTTCCCTACTTATCCGCATAAACTGTGACTTTTGATCTCTATCCTTTTACCTCAAGTGGCTCCCGGGCCTGGTACTGGCTGAATCACTCTGTAAAATATAACCCTCTTCTTTTAATTGATGTTTAGTCTATTCTTTTCAGTTTCTTTTCCTACTTGTTCTAGTAGTGCTTGTAGTTTCATTTCTGTGACTCGCATCAATAGTGAGTCGTCTGCATATATTACGCTGATAAGATTCTGGCTGCTAATAATATATCCAGGTATGGCATCTCATACTCTCAGAATAGCCTCGCTCTATAGGTTGAATAGGTCTGGAAAGACAGTTTTCAGAAGGCGTTTATTTTTTTATATTTACTGAACTCATTTTCCATCTGTATGTAGGCGGTTTGTTGTCAGTATAGTTTCTGGAATATTCTATTTTTCAACAGGCATAGAACAATTAACAAATCAAAGGCAATCTGAATAGAGGTGGCATCTCAATAAATCACCGTGTAGAAGGCAATACAAAACCACTCCACTATCCATCCCCCAAAACTCTTGGCTTGAAGAGGGAATAAAAAGATGCTTTAGATATGTAGAAACTGTCAAACACAAATGAATATGTGTTGTTGGATATGTAAATATTATCTATGAGCCATACCTCATCAACGATAGTTACTTTTGTTCTAACCTAATAGGTAATTCCATAGATATATAGTTATTAAAGCCAATAAGATAAAGATATAGTGCAGGTGAGAAAATTTGAGAAAGGTTACTGTACATATAACATTTAATTAGATTTCTCTTTCTATCCGCTCTTCGTTTTTCATTCGTTCTTTTTTTCCTATCTATCTATCTATCTATCTATCTATCTATCTATCTACATACATACATACATACACACACGTATATATATATATATATATATATATATATATATATATATATATATATATATATATATCATATTGAGTACTTTTCTGGGCTCGTAAAATTGTTTGTATAGTTTCGGCTCGTCCACTCTACTGTTATTATTTCAATTTTTTACTATGTATATATATAGATAGATACATAGATACATAGATATAACGATAGACAGAGAGAGAGAGACAGAGACAGAGAGTGTGTGGGAGAGGAGTAACCAGCTATGTCCTCTTTTTAATACTTAAACTCATGCGCATGCGTGTGATATTGTTAATTTTGCAAATCCATCAGGTTTTCCTAGAAACTTGTACATTCTTCAGCGAAAATTATTTGAATAATAAGTCTTGCGTTGATATTTCACTGAGAGATTCAAGGATACATTTTTTTATATCGACGCTTCAAACTTTTCCGAAAGCCATTCATATTCCTGAAGGCTGGTTAGTAAACACTCGAAATGATGAAGCGTACGGCTTGTATTCAAAGGGAATCTCCAATTGACAGTTTGGACAATATTTGGACAACAAAATTTTTTCCTGAATATGTCAAAACTATTTGAATATTACCACTACTTCACCGTTTGTGACTTTTTAAGTGGGGTGCAAAATTCACATCGCTTAGAGACACCGCAGTTTATAATTCATTTACTTTTTAGATTTAGCTCCATGCTACACCAAAACACGATTCGATGTTGATAGCGAAGCAATCTCTGAAAAAGCAGTTGATGGCAATCTTGAGAGTGGTATTGAAGATATTTGGAAAAGTTGAAGGCATGATTTTATAAGTATTTGGGGACAGTGGGAAAATATTTTGAAGAAAATTAAGTTAACATTGGCCTAGGTTGAATAATTACCGGGAATCTTAAAAGGAAAGAATATTTCTCGCTCAAAGCATAGATAATGAATACGTGAATAAATCTTCTTTTCTATCTCTCACTTTTCCTGCTCTTATTCTCTGTGTCACCGTATTTGTGAATCTGTCTAACTTTTGTTTTTTTCTCACTCTATTTTATGTACATATATAGAGAAATATTTAATGTTTTACTCATTAATTCGGCAGATTTTTATTATTTTAGACATTATTTTTAGTTTATATTTTAATAGGATTTCTCGAATATTCAGGACGGTAAATGCAAATAAATATATTGGGTAAAAAACACTACATATTCTCAAATATATTTATCCTATAAAAAAACATTTAAAGTGATAAAAAACACTAATTCTTTAGAAATTGATTTGTTTACGTTTAGGATACGAAACTGGGTAGATATGACCTTTCAGAAAATTAAAAAAAAAATAGGAGAAACATTTGTATATAAAGGCAGTATTTGTCCTTGCTTAATCGGCGACGCCCATCGTGACTGAGTTGGTTAAACGCATGTCTGGTCTAACAACGGTTTCTCCAGCAAAAGTTGACACAGCGTGGAATCCTGTCGGAGTGCTCATCTTTTTTTTCTTTTTGATGATATTTCTGGGATATTAAGGCCGGTAGACGAAAATAAACGCACTGATTTAAATAAAAAAGAACGTCTGTTAAAATACGTTTATTCACTAAAATAACGTCTAAAGTAACACACACACACTCACACACACATATACATATATATATATATATATAAATATATATGTGTGCGTGTGTATATGTGTGTGTATATGTGTGTGTGTGTGTGTTTATAAGTAGATAGAGTGGCAGAGTATAAAATGGGGAGTGATATCAGAATTTAAAGAGATAAGAACTAAAAAATATATAGGTATATAGATTCAAAGGCACGTACACAAATTCGCCAAAAAAAAAAAAAAAAAAATGCAAAAGTGAAAATAGTGGTTTTCTCACCAATCCCTGATTGGTTGTAAATATGCCGCGGGACTGGAAAGGAAGGTTTGGGGAGAAGAAAAATACATCATAAAATGTGCAAACCATGGCAACAACTTATTAACGTCGAAAGAAAATCTCAAGTTGTCCATCCCGCAGGCAAGTACTCTGAATATAAGGAGATACAGTTTTGCGAAGTGAAAAAAAAAAGAAGAAAGAAAAACTTTCCGAGAACTGTAAACATATTTGGGATGAAAAAGAGTAAAGGAAATGATTAAAAATATTCACACATTTTTACACGTATACACTAGCCATAATAATCGAATAAACAGACACACAATATATATATATATATATATATATATATATATATATATATATATATGTATGTATGTATGGATGGATGTATAAAGCGAACATGGTCGTCATCTCTCAGAGGCGACAGACTGTTTCAAGCTAACAGTTTCTAGATGATGAGGCCTGATAATTGCGTTAAGCATAAAACAGTTTGTCACATCGGAATGTTGGCATCAAATTTCATTTTCATATTTACAAACGTTCTACCTGATATTGATCACTTTATCCCCTCAATATAGAATATAGGCAGAGAGGGAATTTCTCTAGGAATCAGTGTTACCCTGATAAAGGTACTCTTGATGAACAGTTGTTGTATTATATTTTCTACTTTTTTTTTTAATTACCTGTGAAGATTCCAGGTATTGATGAACAGGGATGGGGAATAGATGGAAACCTGTTTGAAAACAGCATCGATATTCTCGTTTACAAAGAATTGTTTTCTCAGAGAAGTGTAAAGATTTTTGGGAGCATTCTATATGTGTAAAGTTGGGATGGATGCAACGGAATAGTAGCATATAGTAACATATAAAAAGGGAATTTTTTCATATTGGCTTATCTATCTATCTGTCTATCTATCTATCTATCTATCTATCTATCTTGAAGCTAAAATTGCTGGTTTTTCAGTGGTTTACTGATAAGGAGGTATTTAAGTCAAGAAGTGGTGGAATGCTCAATATCGAACATAGAGAGAAGGAATTTATATATATATATATATATATATATATATATATATATATATATATATATATATATTAATTCCTTCTCACTATCTTCGATATATATATATATATATATATATATATATATATATACAAACACACACGCACACATAATGCACACACATAAAACACACACACATAATGCACAGGCACACACACACATAATGCACAGGCACACACACACACACGCACACACACATATATATATATATATATATATATATATATATATATATATATATATATATATATATTAGGTTGGTGCAAAAATAATGTCGTATTAATGACGTTCAACTTCAAAAGATCATAACTCCTTTCATAATAAACTTTATTGATCGAAATAAGAAATTAGAATCGACACATTTTTGCCAACGAGAAACAAGTATATTTATCCCATTAGCATAGAAATCCGGAGTTCTGGAAGCGATGAAGTGATTGAAGGCCGATTCGGCATCATCTCGGCTTTTGAAGCATTTTTCGCACAGGAAGTTGTCGAGATGCTTGAAAAAGTGATAATCGGTGGGCGAGTGGTCCGGTTAATATGGCGGATGAGGCAGAGTCTCGTAGCCCAAGTCGTTCAGCTTCTGCAGGGTCAGTTGAGCAAAATGCGGGCGAGCGTTGTCATGGAGGAGAATTGGTCCCTTCATATTGACCAATCTCGGGCACATACCTAGGAGCTTCTGGTGCATTTCATCAATTTGTCGGTAGTACTTCTCCGCCGTAATCGTTTCGCTCGGATTCAAGAAGCTGTGATTGATGAGACCGGCCACAGACCACCAAACAGTCACCATAACCTTTTTTGGTGCAATTTCGGCTTCGGGAAGTGTTGTGGAGCTTCTCCGGCATCCAATCACTGTGCCGAACGTGGCCGGTGGTCGTAGAGGATCCACTTCTCATCACACGTCACAATCCGCTCGAGAAATGGGTCGTTTTTTGTTGCGCAGAAGGAGCGTCGAAGACACCTCAAAACGACGATTTTTTTATTATTATCGTTCAATTCATGCGGCACCCATTTATCCAAATTTTTGACTTCCCCATTTGCTTTAAATGGCGAACGACTGTTGAGTGGTCGAACTCGAGTTCAACAGCAACTTCTCGTGTGGTTTTGCGAGGATCGGCTTCAATTAAGGCTTTCAAATGTTCGTTATCAACCGCAGTCGGCCGGACTGGACTGTCTTCATCTTCGAGGCTCTCGTCACCATTGCGAAATTTCTTGAACCACCGTTGTGCCACACGTTCGTTAGTGGTTCCTGGGCCAAACGCATCATTGCTATCACGAGCTGTCTCGGCAGCTTTTCAGCCTAGTTTAAACTGGAACAAGAAAATCGTGCGGGGATTTGTCAAAAAGACTGCAAAAAAAAAAAAAAATGAATGAAGAGATTGAGAACGGTAACGAATAACGCGATTCGATAAGCGAAAATGGCGCTTCAAAATGATATATAACATGGCTATATATATTAGTGAATTTATTCAGAAATCATATATAAAAGTAACATATGTGAGAAAATGACATTATTTTTGCACCAACTTAATATATATATATATATATATATATATATATATATATATATATATATATATATATATATATATATATATATATATATACATATATATATATATATATATATATATATATATATATATATATATATATATATATATATAATCATTTCACCCCAAGTATGGCAATAAAGCCACTAAGGGCTTAATGAGTGTGAGATAAAATTTGAAAAAAGAACATTAATGAGAGAGAACAGTAAAAGAACTGGGATTAAAAAAAAAAAAAAAACAAAAAAACAGAAGATAATGTCTGACATTGCATTTTCTCTTCCAGTTGCATGTGACAACCATTTTTGTTGTTGCGGTTATTTTATGTGCTCAAGTGATGCGCTTTCTCTTATTTGGTATGTTTTTTTTTTCATTTATTATTCTATAGTACAAATCCATTCGAAGAAGTATGGCCACTGCTAAGACCGACTGGCATCATTTTTACCGAAGCCTATTTTTGATCTGAGGAAGTTGAAGTATATAGCTGATAATAAAGTTTTTTTTTTTTCTGAAAGGGTTGGGAGGAATGCATAACATCTCTATGAAAGTCTCGAGATGACGAGACTATTTAAGAACGAGATTTTAAGTTCAGTTTTAGTCTCGTATCAATGTAGCCTTTCCTCTGTTCAATTTTCTTATTTCCTCTACTCAATTTGTTATAACTGGTCCACTGTGGTATTTCTAGCATATACTAATTTCATATCCTGGATTTTTAGAATGGATTCACGTTACGTGCAATCACTGCCATTTTGAATTGGTTGAGCGTCTCAGTTTCCACAGTCTTCGTTCAAATACGCAGTATGCTTTTCTTTTCTCTAGTTCTGCTCCCGATGTATTGTGTTTCATTAATGAATTTGTCTATCAGGCTTTAGATAAGAACGGCAAGGCTTGCGCCATGACTTTAATTAACTCGAAAGCATTCGACATTGCTTAGTATACCGGCGTTCTCTAAGCTCATGAGAAACGGTGTTTCTTAATAAATCGTGTAATGAAGGACGAGCTGAACGACCACGCTTCTATATCATTACATATTAATGCGGACGTTTCTATATTTGGACCTAGGCTGTTTTTTATTTTTATTTTCATCAACAACCTTCCTGATGTCATCAATATTCAACAAGGTATTTATACTGGTGACACTACTATTTGCTCCCGATGTAATAGTAAGTCGACGAAGTAAATCTGACAGGTACTCTCAAAGATCCCCTCTAATATAGTCAGCATATAAACTTTTCAATACATTCTTGTAATGAATAGAGTTCACCAGAACATTTTCCATGGAAATAGCGATAGAGGCTAGTAAATTTTCGTTTGATGGAACGGGGTTCTTGGTTGGTAAAAAACTGATCACTTATAAGCCCGTTTAGACGCATTTGATTTCTGTCAAGACTTGGAAGGAAAGCCTTGGCAGCGCCGGTACTGTTTCATTTTCCATCTTTTCTCACTTTTGTAGAGACAGACTGGAGATAACTCAGAGCTTATATTCTTAATTACAGCCATCGGGATTTTATCTCTACCATTAGCATTCTTAGGACCAAGGCTTTTGATTTCTGGAAACATCTCGAGCCGTGATTGATATATCACGAGGTATTCACACCATGAAACGGGAGTTGTGAAGAGAATTGTCCTTGCCCCTCTAATGTGGAGTACATTGTAAAGATCTTTGCCTTGTCGAGCTAGCATGGGATAACCTGAGAACAATTTATTACAGTAAACACTAGCACTTAGAGTCTATAGAGAATTCGGCTAGTGATTTTATCAAAATACACGGGAACCAATATATTTTTAACCTTGGATTTTTCCGCTTGTGCATAAGTTTAATATTCATTTTCTGGAACTTTCAAATGTCATACTAATTCGTTCCTCACCATTTAAATTATTTGTTTTCTCTAATCACAAGAAAGGCCAGCTTAGGTAAAAAAGCACCCCATGATTCATTATTTAAGCATACACACAAATAAACATACACACATTTCTTCCTATCGATTTTGGAGCTGATGAATCCTTGAAAGGTGAAACGCGTAATCAAATTTACTTTCAATGAAAAGGTTTCCATTTATCAAATTTCTTTAAAAAATTGTCGGGATTTAATGTCCTATTTTAAATCACACACACACACACACGTACACACACACACTCTTTCTCTCTCTCCCTATCCCACATGCACACACACACACGTACACACACACACACATATATATATATATATATATATATATATATATATATATATATATATATTAGTTATAAGGAACTTGGTAAACCGAATTGGTAAATCCAAAGAGGATGAAATCCTGAGAGCTCAATGTTAGGACAGAGCTAATATGTAATGAAAAACAAACCACTTTAATGTACCATTACGATAATTTATTTCACCTAAATCCTTTTTTAAGGATTCAGGATCATCAGGTAAATCTTCCAACAACGAATTGAGAAAAAAAAATGGGATTAGAAATTGGTGGGTAGTGTAATTTTTGTAATTTAACAGAGGGGGTTGAGAGTGGTAGTTAAACAGACAATATAAAGTATAGGGAGGGGTTAATTTTATATCTCTCTTAAGTATGTTTTATATTGGAGTAGGAGGAGTATATATATATATATATATTTCAGTCTCTCTCAGTGACAAGGTAATTATGTTTAGAATTTATGTTTTTCTTTATGCGTACATGTTTCTTTTCTGGACTAAATGAATCAGATATGAACACGGTAAAAAGTACTGGCCGTATTTGCAAATCATTATGTTTAATTTAAAAGAAATTATGCTGTCTAAAATAGAACTGATATACGATTTATTGCAGTAGCCTGAAAGAAAAAAAATCCTTGAAAGTTTAACTGAAAGCCCTCGGAACAAAACCTTTCGACAATTTTTACGTTCAGTAAATCAGGAAAATAAGATGGTTCTATGTATAAAACAAAAATCATTTATATATATAAAAGGAAGAAGTCATGGTAGATCCAACGAGAGAAAAGTGTGTATATTAAAAAGAAGAGGGATACCGGAAAATTTTTTGTTGTAATATGGATTAAAAAAAAAAATATTATGCTTTATTTTCCATAATTTTACTACACGTGTTTCTGGTCTCGCGACCGTCATCAGATAAAGGGTGAAGATTTCCACATATTAAAAATTATTAATTTTTTCTCCTTTATGTTTTTCGATGTTAAATATTCTCGATATGACACAATCTCTTTTTTGTGTTATTAATCCGAATAACATTGTTGAACTGGCAGTGAAGAGTTCTACCTTATATATATATATATATATATATATATATATATATGACAAAGTGGAAAATTTTTGAGTGACATGTTTCATCCTTTAGGGCTTCATCGGACTAAAAGATAAAACGCGTCACATAATTTTGTCCACTTTGTCATTAAATTCCATTCCATTTTTCTGTAATATAACACATTATATATCATATTCTCCCATACATATACGTATGTGCGTGTGTGTTGTGTGTTTGTAAGTATCCGTGTATGATTCAGCAGTATTTGTTCATATCATATTTCTATTAAAAAAGCAAATTTTAAATGTAAAATCTTGTGCATCGTATTTTTAAGTCTATTGTCACCGTCTCTTTCAATCCGCTTTCCGTGTTTTCAGATTCTGTTGAGTTCTGCTAGTCTGCACCATTTTACTTTCTTTTACAGTCTCTCTCTCTCTCTTCTCTTTTCTTCCCTTCCCTGTCTCGATTAAAATTAAAGAAAAACATGACGCCGACACTTGCAAGTGCAAATTTGAAGGGAAGCAAAGCATAAAACACGCATCATATTAGAATTTCGTACTAATGGTCTTTTACTTTGCTTCTCTGTATACGCCATTTTGTCCAGATTCAAAAGAGTTTACGCAAAAATAAGCCGATCTTTTTTTTCAGACGTCAACCACATTATGTATTCCCTATAGCCAAAGGACACATAATATATATATATATATATATATATATATATATATATATATGTATGTATGTATGTATATAATAGGTTTTAATAAAATCTCACAGTCTTGATTTGTTTTGGCAAGCTAAGCAATAAGATTCGAAACATGAATTTTTGCTAGTTACACAGAAACGAGAGACTGCACTACTATGTAATATAAACCATTCTATATAGCAGTGAATGATGGGAATTTTCATCACAAATGAAGAATAGCCTTCAGACAACAGACCTGTGATTCTAGAGAAGGATACTGCGAATACCTGCACAGAACATGTGACAGAAGGTGCATTGAAGAAAATGTTAACTAGAACTAACTGTATTTTAAATCCAACAGAGAGCCTGTAATGAGTAAAAGGCTAGCGTTTCAGATTCAGCAATTGGAGTGCTGAGTTCGAATTATAGTTGAGTTCATTACATTTAATCTTCTTCTACTACCAGTGAGAAATATGAGTCATCTCTTTCCCCAACTATGCGTAAATAGCAGGACAGATTGGGCCATAAAGTATTACTTCTCCAACCATTCTAGTAGAGGGAAAATTCTGAATTCAGATCAGTCTGAAAAGAGTTGGGATCCCTCAAGCTGTCTTGCCCATGAAACATCACAGCTGCTATCACTTAAATAGATGTGTTGCACCGACAAGATTCGTGATTGCACTTTTTTTTTTGACTGTATGACAGCAATTCAGCCGTCCTGCCCCCGCGCTTCAACTACTTGTTGTTCCAGGTAAACATCAGAGAAATTCAAACTGGACCCTTAATTTAATGGGGTTGATTGTTCTCATTCCACTCTCCATGTCTAGGTATACGTTTCGTATAAGAATTATGCTTAGTTATTGCCCACCACGTATCCAATCAGGATTGAACTCACAATTATTATGTTACCAGTTTCATAAAGCATTGCTTTACTATCTCGTTGCTATTGTCCCGTGGTAAGCTACATAACAAGCGTGTGCAAATGAATGCCAGAACAAGAACTAGGAAAGAGAGTGAAGAGAAAAAAGATGTGCCTTGTAAATCCGTTTCATTTTCATTTTCTTACAAGGTTATGGTTATTCTAATTTAACTACGTTCAAAATTGTCTGTGTGTAGATGTCTCAATGTTTGCATCCATTATCGGTTATTTTTTTAAAAACAGTATATATTTGTAATGACAAAATTACGCAGGTGTAGGCTTAAGAAACTTTATTCAACTGAGAATGCAAGGTTCGTGTATAGTGTCCTTTCACAGTGCCGGTAAACAGAGATAGCTCTTTCAAAGACGGAAGTAAGAAAACAAAGGGAGACCACTCTTGATTATTCATAACAATATTATCGTTTGGAAAATCAAATTTTTTTATTATTATTTTTGTCCGATCGTTGCATCTCGTGTTTAGTAATTTAGCATTTCAGTTGATTTTGTTAAGTGTTCATTTACAGATTATGTAAGACCGATTGTGTTGTTTTACTCACTGAACTAATGTTTTACTTCTTATTGAATATATTTAATGTTTTAATACGTCGGCGGAAACAATTACCAATCTCAATTCATTTATGATGCTTTCTATAATTATTAATAATCATTATTGTTTCAAGATCTGTTTGTGTTAGCCGACTATTTCACTATGTATTATTGTGTTCTGTATCTCCCCAAATGCGACAAGCTTCTCATCGTGAATGGCCCTGATTTTATATCCAGCCAATGCCACACTCAAAAGCGACATCAGTATTGTAAGATTCAAATACATTTATTAAAATAAACAGTTCTGAATTCTAAAACTATTTCTAAAATAAGTAAAATGCTGTTTCCTACTTTCGACAACAGTCGATTCATTTTACAACCTTCTTTGAAGAAAAACACCTTTTAGCAGAAAATTCTGCTTTTTTAAACAAAATCCTGCATAATTTTTAAGAGTATAGAAATCCATTTTTATATTACCTCACTGAAAATTCTTCTAAAAATCAACCAAATATAAACTATATTTTCTCAATAATCATAAATCATTTTGTAAAAGCTTCTTCAAATGATAAAGTGAAAATGACAAGTGAAAATGATAAGTGAAAATTCTGCTTTCTTTCTAATAGCAAGTATTTAGCAATTATTTTCAGATTACCTAAATATTTTGAGGCTAATAAATAATATAATGTGGGTTCGAAATCTAAAGTAAGTCAACAAATGATGTTTATACTTTCTCATAAATTGTATTAGATTTATTTGTTGATTTCTTCCTATGGAAAGAATTTTAACAATTATTTTCTGTCTGCATAAAATAATGAATACAAATCAACAAAAATTGAAAATCAGAATTAAAAATCAACAAAAAATGGTACAGACTAGACATGTAAACATGAAACTTGAAAAAATGGCCTCTAACTAACAGACGCTTGGAAAACATCAAAGAAATAAAATTTATACCTGTAAAACACTTCATTATTTAAATTATTTGAGTTGTTCATTCAAACGAATTACTTGATTATGGCCTATGAAATCTGAACAAGTCCAGAAGAAATTGAATAATTAATGTTCAATTGTTCTCTGTAAACCAGAAAAAATGACCTGAAATGAGTTTGTGAATGTCATTGAGTGCATTTCTTTTCCGCATAGAGAATTTGAATTACTCAACCCCGCTAAATATGCACATTTCTGTCAGAGGCCATTTCGCCACACTAACAATAAACATTAAATTATTGATTATTAGCCTGAATTTTGCCTAGCTATTGCGATAGAACAAACATCTCCCTTGTTCTTTGTGGTTCAATATAAGCATATATGAGGCGTTACTTTTGAAGACACTCTCGTATACAAACATACTGAGAAAGACATGGCTAATTTTGTAACCTAGAAAAGGTTACTGAATGAGGAATAACCAAAAGAGATGCTGGAAATAAAATGGTAATCTTTATAACATCAAAAAATATAATACGAGCCAGCGGCGTGATGTAGGTAAACCACTGCTAGTGGTGGACTACTTAGTATATTACCCTGGCTTACGTGTCCAACGTATATATGAGGATCCAACGATATATATATTTATCTCTTCTCTGAATAAACTCTAATATTCTAGAGTTCATGACAGTCCTCTTTATATAATAGTTTTTCTTTTATACAGCTTTTGTTCGCTAAACCTCTTTGGAATTGCCATATTTCAAAAGTTTTCTCATTTTTTCATGGTCTGGTATTCAATAAATTATGTATATTTTCCGAGTAGGCTAACATTATTTATGCGTTTATCAAGGAGAGACTGAATAGTTGTTGTACAGAAAAATAAACCAAAAGAAAAAAAAAGCTAAATGAAAACTGAATGATCTTAAATCCTAGTCAAACCACAGAATTGAGGAAAATATGAAGATCGGTACAACCAGTTCAGTGTACCGCGTGAAATGCCTGCGATTCCACATTTTATAAACGGCTTTATTCTGTTTTATTTTTTTACTAATTTCTAGTTTTCATAGCAATGCCGAATTGGCTTGAAAAATAATGGAACATCTTCGAATGTCTTTTGAATGCCGTAGTATGGGAGGTTTTTTCTTACACACATCGGGAAGAATTTTCAAACGCGTTACATATTTCAAATGGGGCTGCAATTTGAATTATGTCTCCTCTGTGAACCTGAATAATTCTATTTGATTTCCTTGCCTTTTTAAACCAATGTGTCACTCTAGTGTGTGTAAGTCACATTTCCAGGATGATTGTCAGTGTTTTCACGTAACTGTAATAATTCCGTATCGATGTCCCAATATATGGTAAAAGAGATATTTTTGTTAATATTCCTGATGACTTTGAATTTATAGTCACTTTGATGTTGAGCGGCTAGGTATTCGGATTCTTGCATGTGCAGTTATTTCCAAACAAAGGCATTGGGATTTGGGTTAGTTTAAAAAAAGGAATAAAAATATCCTCACAACTATATTCCTTTAAACTTAAACTGCAAAAACAAATAACTACATAGTCAAGCTTCAAAATCATACGATTGGTTGCAACTATGAAACCGAGAGCAGATTGGACACCTGAGAAAAACTGGAGATGGATCCTATATAATATTGATGAAAAAAGGAAATGAAACCTGAAATAAGATAGAGAAAAGTTATATTATCATTGTTCTAAAAGGGTTACTAAATGAGGAATAACCAAAAAAGAGGTTGGAAATGGAATGGTAATCTTTATAACATGAACAAAATACAATAAAAATACCTATTAGTGTTTACTGTCTACATTATTCGGACTATTGTCCTCATCTCTGTCGCCATATTTATTACAACGTTTCCGCCATTGTACACCCCGGCCTTCTTCAGGTGGTTGTAATGTGGAACTAAACCTTTTATTTCGCTCACGGGGTAGATAGTTCTAGTTCCACGTGTCATTTCTAGTGGCTGTCAGTTATCTCCTTTTATTTCCCTTCTCCAAGTTCTTCACTGCCATAACCAGGTATTGAACTCACAATCCTTGAGTCCTATCACTAACTAACGCCTTTATCCACTAAATCTCTGGCTATTATAAACCTAGTGTCTTCAACATTCGTTTTTTTACCAGGGTTCATATTGCAATTTTAGCAGTTATCATCATGATTTTACCAGAGCTTATATTGCAATTTTTAGACAAATACTCTTATTGTTCATAAGTACGTTCTATGACAATCATCTCAAATATTCTGACAAAAAATATATTTATGTTTTCTTGTGGAAGAACTGTGTTCCCCTTAATTTTATTGAATTCGTTTACTTTCAACCCACTGTTACGATTGTGTGCTTTCCGAAGACTATTCTCGTATTTTTCAACAATATCATTATTTCAGTCACATTCGGTTTTGTTGCATCTCACACTGCACTATATCTGAACATGGAATATCCTTTTTGACAATTTCAACTAAAGGGTCACTGCCAACTAGAGGACATATCCCCGTTGCACTTTAGTATATTTTGACAGACGCGGAACTAAGGATTATTTCCACTGAGATGGCAGTTTGAATTCGCCGAAACCAAATGTATAAAAATTTTAAATAATAATGAAAACAGAAATGATGGACAGTGAAATATTTTCATCAGATTTTCAAATAGCTTCTATTCTTATACATTTATTTATTTGGACAAACAAAGCACGATTAGGTTGTCCATTATAATTGCTCAAATAAATATACAGTTCATTTTTTCTCTCGGTCTGTCGTATTCAAATAAATATACAGTTCATTTTTTCTCTCGGTCTGTCGTATTCAAATAAATATACAGTTCATTTTTTCTCTCGGTCTGTCGTATTCAAATAAATATACAGTTCATTTTTTCTCTCGGTCTGTCGTATTCAAATAAATATACAGTTCATTTTTTCTCTCGGTCTGTCGTATTCAGAAATAAAAAATAAAATTCTGTAATAAGGAAATCTGTGGATATGTTTGTCCTGTTGGCTATCCATTTACGCTTAATTGATAGAGAAAGAACAGGCGATGGGTTTATTTCTATTGATCATTATTTACATTATTCGGACTATTGTCATCTTTGTTGCCATATTTATTACAAAGTTTCGGCTGATGTACGCTCCAGCCTTCTTCAGATGGTTGGAATGTCGAATTGAACCCTTTGATTTGCTCGCTGAGGTTGACTGTTCTAGTTCCACGTGTCATGTCTAATGGATTTCAGTTATCAGTTATATCCTGTTAATTCCCTTCTCCAAGTCGTCCACTGCCTTAACCAGGTATTGAACTCCCAACTCTTTGGGTCCTGTCACTGGATCTAACCAATGCCTTTAAGAACACATGGCACAGTAACTACCTGAAGAAGGCCGAAGCATACATCGGCCGAAACGTTGTGATAAATATGGCAACAAAGATGAAAACAATAGTCCGAATAATGTAAATACTGTACATAATACCTCATCTTAGAAATATAGATATATCCATTAATCATGTTTTATCCATTTACTAGATTCGTTTAATGCATCTGAATAATCCAGATATTTATATGAGAAGCTTGAGTTCCTTCACTAAATCACATAATCCCGACCGAAATTTAAGTTATACGACATATTTTCTAGCATGGAGAGCTAAAGCGGAGGATTTACCTCAAGAAACTATATAGCCATATTTCGTAATCTATTATCCTTGTGCGAAATATAGTTTTGCAAGCTGTCGAACGCTTACGCTATATTTGTACTGTTTAATAGGCCACTGTTAATATTAAAAATTTAATGCCACCTATCCACCATGGGGAATATACGCAAACATATACAGCCAAACCAAAATCAACATGCCAGACGATCAAAGCTTCATGTTTTTGCGTTAAAGATTTTGCTCTATACATATGCATTTTCATCAAAATATTTCAAATAAATTTAAAAGAAGTAAATATATAATGATATGCTGGTATACAATATTGTGAGTTGATCCAGTCAGTGTACGAAGATTTTCTCTAGATGTGTTCTTGTTACCTCCCTTCAAGATCCCATTCCCTCGGAAACTACTTCTCTGTGAAGTGCCATGACCGCTTGGAAAGATAGATGTTTTCCTGTTGTCTTCTGCACAGAAATTAATTCAGAGTGGACTTCAACAAGATACACTCATTCAAAACCAGAGAATCCACCCTATTTTATCCAAGGCTTTCGAAGAGAAAAAATTCATGCATTCCATAAGGATATTAATGCAAAAGTGAACGGAATAGGCTACGTCGAAATTATCATTCGACTTGCCGAACTTATTTTCTATGCCAATAAACTGACTCTATCGAAATATTTCATAAATGATGTAAATAAACAGTAATAATTACATCGACACATACTGTGCCTTTTAACATCTTGAGAATTCACAATGCCCCCATCTGGGACTAATACGCACAATATGAATCACAGCGATAACGTAAGGATGTAACAGAAGAAAAGGCAGAGGTTACAAATGTCAAAACTTTATGGCTGCAATGCCTGAGATGATGACAACTGTTAGAATAGACCAATGCACTAGAATGGTAAAGCTTAATTGTAGAAATTCAAAGAGAAAATATTTTCTTTTTTCTTAAGATGAAACTTTTTTTTTAAATTATCATTTCCTTTTTGACCTTTTTTTATATTATTTCCTATAGTTCTTGCGTTTCTTCAATTGTCTTCTGACAAATAATTTTAATCATCAACTCAGAATAGGTTAACTAGTCAACTCCATTATCATTCTTGTCATTCTTTCTTTCTTACTTCCTTTTTATGTTTCTTTATTGTATTCGTTCATTCTTTTATCTTTCGAATTCTTTCTTTCTTTTTATCTTTCTAAACTTGTTTTCTTTTGCATTATTTCATTATTTCATTTTTCTAATTTTATCATTTCTTTCTTTCTTTCCTTTCTTTCTTTATCCCGTAGTCTGTCATTAATTTTATGTTTTTTTTTTTAATATTTTATTTCTTTTCCATTTCTTTCTTTCTCCCATTCTTTCTTTCATTCACTTATATTCCTTATTTATTTTTATTTTTTTATCCATTCATTCACTTTTTTTTTGTTTCTTTCTCATTCGTTCTTTTTGTTATATTTTTATTCTTTCTTTCTTATCATTTCTATTTTTTATCTTTTTATAATTTATACTTTCTTTCGTCCCTTCTTTCGTATTTTTTATTTCTTTTTATGTATTATAGTCTCGTTCTTTCTTTCTTTCTTTCTTTCTTTCTTTCTTTCTTTCTTTCTTTCTTCGGTCATTCTCTCAATTATCATTACGAAATATTCCCATTTTCTCAAACTGCTGAAATTCTTCCCCTAATAGAGCAAATCGCCAGACGCCGGTGCGGTTAACAACGAAATACAGATTTAGAAGAGAATTGAGAGTCGAATTCCATCAGTGGATAGGCACCCATTAACTGTAATGCACTTCTAATGGACCCACATCCGGTGGGACCTGCAGGGACACGTCACGTGACTCTAGATTTGAAATTTCCGCGCGAGGCTGACTTAAAAACTCCATATATATATATATATATATATATATATATATATATATATATATATATATGACATATATATGTATATAACAAATTTTTATGAGAAATGAATTCTCTAACACGTATGGAAAATGGAGAGCTCACTTAAAATATATTACGTTATCAGATAAAATAGTAAATGAATTTATATATATATATATATATAAATATATATATATATATTTATATATATGTATACATATATATATATATATATGTATATATATATATGTATAAATTCATTTACATAATTATATATATATATATATGTATAAATTCATTTACATAATTATATATATATATATATATATATATATATATATATATATATATCTGTGTGTGTAGAGAGATACAGAGCGATATATATATATATATATATATATATATATATATATATATATATATATATATATATATATATATATATATATATATAAAAGGATAGAAAGATAGTATGGATGCTTATATGAGTTAATGTGTATATGTAATTGTCCGCACGGCCGAGTCTCTCGCAAATGCTTTAAAGAAAGGAAATAATGAAAACACCTGTAACCATTCACGTCTATTACTTTGCGAATGTTTAACGAAAACTGTAATTTCAACTTATTTCTGTCCTTTCTTTTATTATTATCATCGTAGTGATAAACATTATTGAGTTGTGGTATAACGCACGCGTTAATAATCTTCATTTCTTACCACTTCCTCGATGTACATCACACAACTCATTAAACATTGAGATTTAGTTCACTGTCATATTTTATATTGGACCTCGAATATTGTTTTGGGTGAATTTTAGTAGAAAAAAAGTGTAATATACAGGGTGTTATTATGGTTATAAAAATTGTGAATTCTAGAGTGTCACAGAAGCCACATCGGTATTTAAAAATCTAAAATGTAAAAGCTTTCTTAATTATTCTAAAATAGATTTATTCAGAATGAAAATTTAAACAGTGCGCAAATGTTCTCAATTAATTATGAATTATTATACGAGATAAATATCTTCCATTTCTGTCTTCAAATAGATGTGCCCTTTTTAATCAAAAACAGTGGTTCATCTCTCTAGTTAAGCCCTCGTAATTATGCACAGATGTTTTGAGTTGCTTAAACCTAACTCAAACACTAACCCTAATCATGCTAAGAATTGATGCATACAGGTTCCTTATGGCATTCTCAAAGAAAACCGTCAGATCCGAAGATCTAACGGCTAAAAAATGTATCCGGTGATCAGAAGTTTGGGGAATTTTGATTTGGTGTTCAGTTCTTAGATTTCCCATCGGTAATTCACCTATGTTAATTAAAATCCTGATATAAAAATATGTTATGATATTTTAAAATATATAGATGAATTCTGGGACATCCCGCATTAATAAATCCAGACAGATTCACTAGCATATAGATTGTATAGTGGGGAATACAATAAATACACTTAAATAATAAATAGGGAGTGGAATATTAAGCAAGATATATATATATATATATATATATATATATATATATATATATATATATATATATATATATATATATATATATATGTATTCCGGTTCACAAGCTTATATATATATATATATATATATATATATATATATATATATATATATGCTTATATAAATATAAAAGTGAACATAGAAGTCAACACTTAGAGGCGACTATATTTCTTTATAGGCTTATATATATATATATATATATATATATATATATATATATATATATATATATATATATATATATATATACCAAGCAGGTATATCGTTTTTTTTTTTTAAGTTATACATATTTTGGCGGGTACCTTTCTTATCTACCTCAGATTTCCTTTTAAAACATTTTCCCCAATCGCAATTCACATCTTTTTCTTTATATTATTCTAACCCTTTAAGATTTAGAAGAGACTTATTCTTTCTTGTATTATTTTTTCATAATTTTATACATGTTCTTTTCCGAAATCGATTTCTCTATTGCTACACTCTTAGTTTTGTCTATTCTGTTATTCATGACTTAACATTTTTTTTTCTATCGTTGTTTTGGTCACGTTTTAATTTCTTTCATTCTTTTTTTATCACTTTTTTTTTTGTTCCTTTCTCCCTGGTTACATTTTCTTTCTTTTTCGTCTCCAATCTTTTATATTTATATATTTCATTTTATTTTTTTACCTTTCTTACCTTTTTTTTCTTACATTTGCAGCTTATTTTGTTTCATTCTGTTTTGTTGATTTTTTTCTTTTTCATTCGCTCATATATTTTTATTTCGCTATTTCTTTGTTTCTTTCGTAACAAGAAGAAAGAAGGAAAGAAAGAAAGAAGGAAAGAAATAAAGAATTTTTCTTTCTTTCTTTCTTTCTGTTACGTCATCATCTTTGGGAATAGTTCATGTAATTAATTTAAACATTTTTTTTCTTTTCTTCTTCATTTTCTTTTTTCTAATGGCGCCATCAGTTTAATTGCCAATTTGTCTTTATTATAAGTCACTGAATAGTTTATTTTTTTCTTTCTTTTTTTCTTCGCCTCCTTGTAGTCTGTCTTATTTTTTTCTTTCTTTCCTTTCTGTCTTCTTTGTTTAGTATTTTTTCTTTTTTTTTCTTCTCCGTTTTATCGAATCTTTATTTTATTTACTTTATTTTTTATTTGTTATGTTTTCTATTTTTTCTGTCTTTCTTTCATCCATTCGTTTTTCATTTTTTCTTTCTTCTTTCTTTTACTCTCATCTTGTTTTTTTTCTGTTTCTACGGCCTTTATTTTATTTGTTTCCCTTTTTATTTTTCATGTTGCAATGTTATTCTGTCATTTATTAATTCATTCATCATTCTTGCTTTCATTATCAAATTCGTTTTTTTATAGCATTTTCATTAAATTCTTGTTCCTTTTTTAAATGCTTGGCTCATGTCTTCCTTCATTCTTTCGTTCATTCTTTCTTTCATTCTTTTTGCTTTCCCTCGTTCTTTTTCATTCACACATTATTCACAGCATTTGTTTTTGTTCATTCCTATCTTTTGATCATTGCTTCTATTTTGTCTTTTTTTTAAATCAATTCTTGCTCACATTTTAACATTAGTCCTTTCTCTTTCATTTCCCTCTTTGTGGTCATTCATTTTGGCCAGTTATTTCATCCATTCAAAAGATTCAATCTGTTTCTCTTCTACAATTGGATCGTTCTTTCATTTTATTTCATTTTCTGTCGTCTTTTTCTTTTTTCACCCTCTTACTCTTCATTCATTTCTTTCAATCATTCGACTCCTATTTTCATCTTTTTGCAAAATATCTATTTAAGGAGTCATTTTTTTTTCAATTAACTCTCAAAGTTTGCTTGCCCCCTGGCAGATGTATTAACCAGAAAATCTAGTAACATTAAATGAATGCTATGGTTTCTTTCAAATCTTACAAGTTCAAAAATGACAAACTAAAACTGACAGTAATGATTTTTTCCGACTGTCTGTAGTGAAGATCTTTGATGGTAAGCAAAAATTCCGTTCACTGTTGTTTACAAATAACAAAAAGCATGAAATAACAGAATCCATTTTCATAATAACTTTTTATAACCAAATCAAAAACACATTCTAATCTTCTGGAAATTCTACATGAAAGTTATTCTTTGACATCTCCATTCGACACTAACTACGGCTGCTTGCGAGAAAGAAACACATCATAGAACATAAATTGAACAGACAGGTCATCACGGAATAAATCTGAATTTAAAACATCGTGATATAGATTCGATTAGCGTTAAAGCTTTTTGGCAAACCCACATTGAAGTAAAATCGTCGGTGCACGCATCAGTAAATAAAAGTGAGAAGGATGATGTCAATCTAGTTGAATAGAAAAACGCTGTCTTCACTTTATATAACTGTTAAATAGTTTTAACCTGTTTGCGTGATAGACAAGCGACAAACTAAATAATTGAGAAAATAATATGATGTCCTTATAATCATAAACAATAATCTCTAATTAGATACTTTGACTGCTGATTTGTTAAATTCTATACCTACTTTTACTTTTTTTATTATTTATAAACTATATCCCTTCAGAAAGGAGATGAACTCTCAAATATTTTCATCTGCAAATTGTAATGATATCCTGAAAAAACTATTGAATGCTTTTCCGTAGCCTTCTCCGTTGTTTTCAAATTCGGATTAGTCCTTTTAGTCTCCTTACCATTCAAATGCAAACAAAGAAGTTATGAGTCCCTTACTCGGACGGAACAGAATAAAGAGCATTTCTGCGAAAGAGGACACAAAAGGCGAGAAAAGAATACACTTTTCGCACTGAAAATTTTCATGCCAATCATACATCGCCATTTAACTATAAGCTGTGGTTATACAGGTGTAGATATTTTCAACACAGTTGTTGGGAACCAGTTAGGATCGAACTCACAGCGATGAATCCAAATGTTAACTAATTAATTCAGAACAAAATATCCCAGTCTAGAGTGGAACACATTTTGTAAACACTTACGACATAACAAATATACGTGAGAAGACAGCAGAGAAAAGTAAATATACAAAAAAAAATTAATAATAATAATAATAATAATAATAATAATAATAATAATAATAATAATAATCTATTGGGGATATATTAGGTTGGTGCAAAAATAATGACGGTTTTTGACGTATTTTTAACGTCAAAAACCGTCATTATTTTTGCACCAACCTAATAATATGTTTAGGGCTTTAAAATCGGGCATTTTTAAGAAAGGGATTCGTAAATATAGACAAAAATATTTCACTTTGAGTTTAGGCTTAAATTTAAGATTAGATTCAAGTTTAAGTAATACAATATAAAAATATATGAAACAAAGGAAGAAGAGCAAAGATAAAAGTATCCATTGTAAATTAATGCTAATAAAATTATAAGAAATAGAAAAAAATTATTTATCTACTTTTCTTGTTATATTTTTTGATCTATCATTTTAACGTATTTTCTTTCGCTTCTTTACTAGATTTACCCTTTTTTAGAATATTTTTGTGCATTTATATACACTTTTAAAATATGCTTTTCTAAAAGCCTCATGTTTGTACAGTTTCTACAACAGCTAATAATACTAATACAGCTATTACTAATACTAATGCTACTACTAATAATAATAACAATTAGTGAAAAAAAGCAAAATTAATTTGAGAATATATGATTTTTCTAGAAACCTAATGCTGATACAGTTTCTACTACAGCTACTACTACTAATACTAATGTTACTACTACTACTACTACTGCTAATAATAATAATAATTAGAGCAAAAAATAAAAAAAAATGATAATGTCAATAAGTTCGCAGTTAAATGATGGGAGAATCTTTTATTTTATAAAAGCAAAATGTATTTTACAAAATAACGTCTGTCTTTCTCAGTGCACACAGTTCAATGAAGAATATTATCAATATTGAAGCCATATCAAATTTCAGATCAAAATGGTAACGGTCATATCGGATGCATGTGGAACAATATATATATATATATATATATATATATATATATATATATATATATATATATATATATATATATATATATATGTAGCCATAAATGATACAAATAATATTAAAAATATTAATAGCCTCATGATAACCAAATTAACTTGAACTGCTTAAAGAGAACTTTTTTCATAATTCTTGAAGCATTATTTTCATGCGTAAATGGCATTCTAATAAGCATACATAAATATTAGCAGAAAACAAAGTAAATAAAATATTAGTTGGGTTAATAGGAATTGCGATTGACTGGAAAAGTAGAAATAAAATATCATGAGAAACATTGCAAACAGAATTTATTATAATGAAATCAATACTTCACTATATATATATATATATATATATATATATATATATATATATATATATATATATATATATATATATATATATTATAGTAAAAAAGGAAAGAACACTAAAATAGATAATCCTGTGTTCTTATTGATATTTTTATTTTTACAAAACAGTGCTCACTGCAAATTTACAGAACATAAATATTATAAATTTACTGATTTAAAAATATGGTTCCATCGCTGCACAAAAAATACCATGTTTCAAAAACAGAAAATAACAAATTCGATTCAATTATATAATTAAATTAAAAGCACTAGTTGAAGCAAATTTAGTGATTAACTTATTTTGATATTTACTGAGTTTTAAAAGCACATACATTCATTATTTTTATTTCCAAGGATACAGAGAAATCCAATCATTTAGACATGGCCGGTAGTGTGTTCATTTTTATTAACAGAAATGAACACGCTCCCGCCCCTGGTTATTTGTTCTATTTATAATAAACAGTATTAATCACATTTAGCTTCCTGAAGGTCCGAGAAATTTCATAGAAAATATGTCTTCTGATAGGCAATGAACTTGTATCCTACACGAAACCGTTAAATTACTGATGTTAAATCAAATTTCCCACGATCTTTCCTGCGCGATTACATCTGCTCGTAGCGTATCTTAACATAAACGAATGAAAACAAATATTATGAAAAGGATTAATTCCGACAATTATTTTAATATATTTTCTGTTTATACGTTATTTTTATAGCTAAAATTATTTAAGTCAACGCTCTGCTTATAATAAACAGTATTAATTATAATTACTGACCCGAATGACCGAGAAATGTTATACAAAGTATGTATCCATCAACAAGAACAGAAACTATATCGAACACAGAACCGTCAAATTTGACATGACCTGCTATACCATTTAGCTACAGAATAAGCGTTTGGTTAGCACAGTCAAATTAATATTTTTAAACAAAAAACACAAATAATTGTATGTATAAAATGATGTATAAAAAGAATATATGTTAAATTAATTGTCTGTCTTAGTCCATTTCATAACATGTTTTCATTTGTTTATGTTAATATACGCTCCGAGCAGATATGATCCTTCCAGAAAGATCGTGGGAAATTTCTCATTCAGAATGTTTTTCTGGTCCGGACATGTTGCTATTGTAAACAAGAATAAGTTTTCGAGAAAACGATAACATTATATACCAGAAAAGCCTTCAGAATGACATATTTCCAGAAATAATGATACGAGGCATAGACACAAAAAGTTATTTTTGATTTCCTACGAACCAGGATTAAAATATGTATATTTCTCATAACCCAGCTCCGATAAACTTTTAATACCATTATTTTTATCCTCCCTTCTCTTACACAGCGCATAGTGAATTTATTTATTTATTTTTAAATAATAAAGCGTTAATAATTTATTTGGCCCGCATCGCCTGAACATACCGAAAGTTTGAAACCAAAGCTGAACCCCTAATTTTCTGCATTATTTTTTTCTTTTCTTTTCTTTATACACCTAATGAGAACTTTTTTTTTTTCTTTTCTTTTCTTTATACACCTAATGAGAACTTTTTAATACTACTGTTTGTCTAATTCATCTCTGACCAATAACTTCTTTTATATATATATATATATATATATATATATATATATATATATATATATATATATATATATATTTATATGAAATAGTATCTACCTTGTGACAAATATATTTATAGGAATTTATGAGACTTATATATTTATGTAGAAATGTGTACTCAACTTTCTGTAGTGCGATTTATCCCGGAAGGCGGAGATCAAAAATCATTCGTTCTCACTCAATATATGTACACACTAATATAAACATACAGACGTTTCACTCTATCTCTTTACACACACACACGCGCACGCGCATGTATGTGTATATATATATATATATATATATATATATATATATATATATATATATATATGTATATATATATATATATATATATATCGGAAACAGCACCAAATTACACAGACTATATATATATATATATATATATATATATATATATATATATATATATATATATAACTATGCAACCGTACACACGCCTGCCTACTCACACATACGCAGCAGCATATATATTCTGTGTAATCTGATACTGTTTCCGATAGAAAATTTTCGAAGTAGTGATATCCTGGTTTCAAAGACTATCACCTTTTCTCTCTACTTTTGAACTGACACTGATTTCTTCCGGAAATTCTTTGATGTCGATCGCTCGGGCTATTCTTCGAGTCGGCATTAGGAACTGACCAACAGAAGTACAAATGCAATCGATAGAATTCTGTGAGTTCAACAATAAATAGACAACGAAACCCATACAAGCTACAACATTTACGAGAAAAAACTCAGTGATTTTGACGGGTCATCGCATTAGCATTCACTGGGGTACCTCCAAGATATGTGAAGTCTGAACCAGTTTTTAAAGTATCGATGCGGGTACAATATGAATGATCCGGAGGAATTTCAACTCTTTATTGTTTACGATGATTCAAAGCTTAAAGTAATTACATTTATTATATATGTAGCATTGACTATTCTACGCTTGAATATGCGATTTGTTTTAATTGTAACAATGACCAATATTAGTTCTTCAATGTGGTGTGTAGGCAATTATGGCCCACAAAATTTCCTGTTCTTTGTAGCTCTTAACAATTTTAATCTTTTTGGTATTTATCCTAAACCTTGTTGCGACATCCATTTATAAAGATCACTATGTAAGTTATGCGCTGATTTCTTCGGTTGAGCTTACCTTTAATCTCACATGCGAGTATCAAATTTTCCAGTCCCTCTTTCCTCATTATGTGCCATCAAAATTTCCTGTTGTTAAGTTTCCATTTTATTTAAATCTTCACCATTGCTCACATATCCTGTCCATGTTAATCTCACCATCCTCCTGTTCAACCTGTATAATTTCCGCTGCCGTAAGTCTCCATTTCAAACGTGAGGAGATTGTCCAATATTCACTGCTATAGAAGAGGAATAATATTACATAACATCTCATTACTCTACTTCATTTCTGACATTTTAATTCTGTTTGTTATACAGTAGAATCCCTGACAATCGGACTAAGAATGTCTGTCGGATATGAGGAATTCGTTACAAAGTCCGAATCTGAGGAGTTAATATTTATCTTCAGTGGTTTATAATATACAAAATAAGTTAATGCTGAGTGAAATATAATGGAATTGATTTTATAGAAAAAGAAATAAATTATGTAATATTAATGAAAATTCACTAAATTAAGTATGTCACATATTCAAAACAAATAATGTAACGAGGATTTTTAAATCACTGTTGCATAATGGTCATTTCTCTTCTAATGTCATTATCAACATTTTTTGAATTTAGTTTTGCTTTTGTTCTTGAAATCATTTAAATGAAGGATAATTTTTTAAATCTGTGTGCGTTATTGCAATCGTCATAGCTGAATGCTGGCTTACTTTCCATAAAACTGATAATCTTTTCAATAGCTTTATCGATTTCAGTCCACGTTTCATCACAATCATGTTTTATTTCTTTGTTTGTTGTGACAGTGTGAACGCGGGAGATTAGTTTCTTTGGAAAATTTTATATCATTCAATGTCGACTTTCCTATCTTGAACTCAGCTATTAGTTACAATGAACTTTCGCCAGCGTCTAGTCTGTTTAAAATTTCCACTTTTCGCGATAACCCCGAAGTTGTTCTTTTACTCTTATTCCCATCATCTTTTGCACAAATACGAGCCATTAGGATGAAATAAGCATAGGCAATTATCCGAAATAAATCTGAAAAAAAACCCCCAAAAAAACAAATTTGTTACATATCGCTCAAATAGACAAAATATGCACATCAAAATTATGTCCGGATATGCGTGATTCCGAACATGAGGCACTCTGGATATGAGCGATTCCGGATATGAGCAATTCTAGCGTACTTTAGCATTTGGAATACATCTTTTCTATTCCAGTGCGCCTATGTATTTCAGTGTTGTACTTTCCGTCCCCTATTAAAACATTTCCCAAGTATTTATATTTTTATATTTGTTTGATTTTGGTATCCCCAATTTATTATTTATATGTTGGGCTTTGTTATTTTGCTAACAACCATGCATTCTGTCTTTTTGCAGTTGGTGTTTAGTTCTTTCTTCTTCTTTCTTTCACTACTTCCTGTTGGTGTTCTTGTAGTTCCCTTTCCGTATTTGCTATCATCACTGTATCTTTTGCATATATTATGTTATTAAGATTTTGTCTGGAAACGATAAATCCTGGTAGGATTTCTAATTCCCTGATAATCGCCTCACTGTATACATTGAATATTTCCGGTGAGATAACACATCCTTTTTTTACAATGTCTTTCTTTCTTTTTTTTTTTTTATCTACTGAATTAATTTTGATTCAGTATGCAGTTGATTTGCTGCCAGTATAAATTCTTGATTATTTTAATATCCTTCCCAAATATGTGAAGTTTACCAAGCAGTTCCAACAGTTCTTTGTAATATACAGTAATTCCCCACATATAATACGCATTTTTTCTTTAAAAAAAATAATGAGAAAAATTAGGAGTGTGTATTATCTACAGCTACAAAAATATATTTAAAAAATTTCCGTTCCATAGGACGATTTCAGTTGTGAAATGACTACTCACTAGAAACATACAACAATTTGACAGTTACATTATACTATTACGCCACCATAACTATGTCAAATACAATCATATTTACTTAACAATACTTACAAATAAAATAAGAATTATCATAAAACTAAATTAAAATAATATTATTCTATGATTAAAACTATTTTTTTGTGAAAAACTTACGGTTATGCGACGAAATATGGCCGCCGATATGTTGTTCTGCAAGATAAGCTGTGATTGGTTGAAATAAGAAAGTCTATTTTGGTGGAAACGGATATCTGTAAAATGTGTGTGTATAAGCTAAACGACCAGCAGTTCGCAGTCTTCTCTTGAGAAGAACAGGCCTTATTCTTACTTTTATTCTAACTCTACAACACCCCTAGTTAAATAAAAAGAATTAAAGAAGAACAAGTAACCCCAGTGAATTCAAGCGAAAAGTTATTGCTGTGGCAGAACAATTGCAACATTGTGAAGCCGGAAGAAAGTACGATATAAATGAAGCAATTATAAGATTATTGAGAAAACAAAAGAAAAATTGTGGCTGCAAAAACTTCTTCAAGAGCTGCCGGTAGAAGAAAAGTATCCTCAAATGGAAAAACAAAAGAATTGGCTGAAGAAATTCCAGAAAGGCGGGCTACAGGACCTACCATCAGTACTATAGACATAAGTTTGTTGGCCGTAAAAAGATGAAAAATACCCTGTGGAAACTTTCAAAGCCTCTCCAAATTGGCGCAACAGCTTCATGAAGAGGAACAACCTGTCCATCTATAGAAAAACCACAATTGCACAGAAAGTTCCTCATGATCAAGACCAAAAAGTTACAAAATTTTAGAGGATTGTGCTGAACATGAGGAAAGAACACAATCATGCTATAAAGGACATTAGCAATACAGAACAGGCAACTTTAACATTTGATTTACCATCATCCCAAACATTGAACTCGAATGGAACAAGCGACATTAACATTCAATCTATTTGTAATCGAAAAAAAAAAGATTTACGGTTGTGTTTGGTGTCTATGGAAATGGTTCGAAAATGAAGCCCCTTCATAATTTTGAAGAGAAAAACTTTGCCAGTTAGATACCATGTAAGATGTCATGCCAAAGGTTGGATGGACGAGGCACTGACTCAAGACTGGCTCAGAACGGTGTGGCACCAATGTCACTCCAAAAAGAAAAGTATGTTAGTCCTTGATGCCTTCCTGTGTCATAGTCTGCCAAAGATCAAGGAAATCCTTATGAAGAACAGGACTGACTTGGTCATCATACCGTGTGGAATGACCAATCAATTGCCATTTTTTTTAGAAATGTCGGAACTTCCCGGGATTTTTTTAAAAATATTAAATAAATGCATAGGTTATTTTTTTACTTAAAGGATTTTTTTAAAAATATTATATTTTAAAATCAAAATCCCCTCAGTAATATAGTAATATATTTAATTTATTGAATCTATTATTTTATTATTATAGATATAAGTTTAAATTTCAATTTTCCTTAAAGGAAAAGAAGATAAAATGTAGAAGATACTAACCAAAAGAATCTTTACGAAATGTGCCATTCCGAAAAGGAAGGCCAAAAGTGAAGATAACATTATAACAGAGATATTAATAATTTAAAAATTCCTTGTGGTATGAAGGATCGCTTGTTCGGTAAAAGTTCGTAATCGGGGGTCGATGTTGGCAAATGAACGCCTACGACGCCTTGGGGTAAAGTGTCACTGAGTTCGTGAGGTGAGTTTCCATCTATGGCCGCTCGATCCTGCTATGCATACAAAAACGACAAAGATGATCGAATTGACGGTTCTTTCAGGAATCAACAAATAACACCGTCCATATAGCTTTCGACTCTGACTACTTTCAATATAGCCACAACAACTACCACTATGAAGACGACAGAAAATAAATAATAATAATAATAATAATAATAATAATAATAATAATAATAATAACACTGTTCGGACATTGAAGGAGGAGACAGAAGTGAATATCAAAATAAATAATAAAAAATATAGCAAACAATATTGCACTAGTGTAGACAATCAGAAAACAGTGGCGACTATTGTAGGAAAGGAATGTGTAATGATAATAATAAATGCAAAAATACGAAAAGAAAATGTAGGGATATCTATAATTTCGCAGCCTAATGATAACAGCGTTTATTTTATAAATCAAATTAGAATTTTCAAAATAATCCTGACAGCGCATTTAAATCATTGATGTGTATAAATTAATCAAACATGAAATCTATTAAAAGTCAGCTAATAAATTTGGAAGGATAGAGACTTATTGGTCCTCTCTGTCAAATGATAGCATCAACATTAAAAAACGACTAATGATATTAAAAGGATGAGAAGGAAAAGTTATGTGTGATGAATTAGGTATGTAAAACTCAACACGTACAGAAAGGCAAGTATCCGGTTGGTTGGTTGATTTTGTTAAACTTTATATATTTTGCGATGTCAACGAACACTCGTTTCCACTTCTGTAATGCAAATGAATACTCGTTGTAGTAGAGACTTTGTAATCGCAGATATAAATATAGTACGCCGTTGAACAAAGGCTTCGAATATCACTCGCACTAATAGTACTTGCTCGATAATACTCGCTCGAATAGTAATCCATATTGAGAAATAGTACAATGTATAGAGTATAGAATAGGGATCCCTATAATATAGATAATAGACAAGAATATAGCCATCGATTAGACGTCAAGCTACTATCTACTTATAGTCGCGTGGTATACTTAATTCAATAATGGGATCGCCTTTGTTTGCTCACTTGATATCTATGTTCAAATTCAAGTGTCGGCAGCGGCACTTTATTCCTGTATAACAAAATATTTTTTTAACGCCGAAACCTAAATATTTTGTACATAGTTTAATGCTTTTATCTACAGATATTTTGGACATAATTTTATACTTTCAATGTAAAGTTCTGTTTTTAGATACCTTGTTTGTAGGTCATAAAAATATATTGTCGATAATTCTGCTATAAAATGTGATGTTATATGTTTTAGTGTTGCAATGATTGTTATTTTAGTATAGACATATTTATCATTTTATTATAAAAATGTATGTTTGATTTTTGTTTGTGGGCTCACTATTTGCTCATATCTGGAACCCTAAAAGGTATATGACCCCAGGTCAGCGTGGATCTGGGAACAACAGCAGTTATGAGGTGGCGCCTTAGAATGTCCAATCTCCTGATACGAGGCCTTGCTACCAGATGTCATAGTCATACCCAGGACGAGCAACTACCTGTGAAACGTCTGAACAGATAACGTAAAAACGTGATATAGAAATTCGATAGCGCATTAAAATATCTCTTTCAAAAGCTGAACAAAGGATTAAGAGGCTGGAAAATTGCGGAACATTTTTTATGTTGATGAAGAGGGGATTTGAGCCAACATAGGGTTCTTCAGAAGGATATTGAGGATACCGCAAATAGTGGTGAGAGACAAGAAAGTATTAAAGAAGATGTACACAAAAATGGCATTTATACTAAGAATCAAGTTGTAAAATCTGGGACACAAAAATGACTATTCTGTCAACCGCTTCAGTAGATTATTGTAAGATTTAATCTGTCTTACTGTTTTCAGTATATTCTCTAAGTGTTAAATTCGACCGGACCTCTTGCCTTATTTTGTGTCTCAGATATTTTAAATGTCTCTTTCTGATTCTTTTTGTTTTCAATATCATTAAACTTTCCTCGTTGTGGTTATGTTCTGTCTCTAGTATTCTGACTAATTCTGTCGAACTGTTGCATAGCCGCCTGGTGTGGGTGAACAAATCTTGTCATATCTCAGCCGAAAATCGCTAATTGCCTTGGTTCATCAATTAAAGATTTCAGACACAGATGTGTTTACTTAACTATTTTTATTATTCATGTCGACATGTATATTATCTAACTATCCATTGGGGACGCTCCTGGCTCACTGGGGAGCAGTTTCGGGCATAAAAAAAGAACACGTCTACTTAGCATGTCGGGTAAGAACCAACACGCTAAAACTTTTCTCCTATCTATCTTTTCCACGCTAGCTCAACCAATCAAAATCGAATTTCCTATTATGGCTCACACCTAACCCTGAATGTCAACCTCCCGAAGTTTGAGCAAAGATTCACTTCCCTAAAAATAATAGTCTACTAAACTATTATTTTACAGAACATCTGTTACTTCAAGTCTCTTTTTTACCCATGAGAAAATTGTTCCATATTGCTACGTAGGAAGCTAGATATTTTGAATTACCGGGAATTATTATCACAATGTTAGCAAGAGAAGATACACAGCTGACACTATATTGGTGGCAGACACAGATAAAGATACTGCACGAAATACTCGAAAAACTATTAAAGGAAAGCAAGAACGAAGGACTAAAGATCATTTGTAATAAAAAAGAGAAGCTATGGTCGTTAGCAAGAGAGGCAGCTGAAAAAAGAACTACGAAATCTAGATATCAAAATTATATATAACAAGTATAAATATTCAAATACCTAGGAAGCGTTGCGAAGATACACGTGCCACAGGAATTTGAACGTTTATTGGAATAGAGAAAGTTGACTTCCGAAAGTTTAAAAAAAGATTGGAAAACAATATCTTTTGGCAAGAAAACAACAAACACAGATTTTATATTCAGCAAGAAACTGCGTAAAAAAATGTACAGGTGAATAGGTAAGAAGTAGCAATTATTAAGACTTTGAAATTCAAACAATTATTCCATATAGTAGAACGGATCTATTCAGTTTTTAGCAAAATATCTTTTGAAATTAAAAGCAAATAAAAAAAAGGGAAATATTCAGATATTACTAAAAAACCGAAACTTTGAGGAATAAAGACTAAGTTGATATTTGTATAATTTTGGCATCAAATCGCTTTGAATAATATTGCAAGAATATTTGAAGTCGTGCAACTCTGGGTTTAAATCGAAAACACCCATTACACGCCCACAAATAGAGAGAAAAAACACTTTCAAAAAATTAAAATCAACAGATTCTATCAAAAAGAAAGTTATAAAAGTATTTAAGTCGTCTAGTTCCAACGATTCTTCTATGTACCGTGTACCTTAAGCACGTGGCTGTTCATGATATACTACGGGTTTCCATCCTTTGGGATTCTTAGTAAATTGTGACTTTTCGCTATCTCTCCTAATCTCTATTCTTCCAACCATTTACACATGCACGTTAGGTAGAATGTCCGCTGTTTTTAACCTGCCGCTTGCCTTTAATATGTTCTGTCAGTGTGAAATTTTCTATTTCTGCTTTCTTCATTGTGTGTCCTAGAAATTTCAATTATTTCTTGCATATAAGTGTCTTCTGTGTTTCCCCATTCTGTAAAACCTCGTCATTTCTCATATGTACATTCCATGGTATTCTCATCATCCTTCTGTATAACCCTATTTCTCTTGCCTCAAGTATCTTTTTCATCCGTGTGAAGAATGTTCAGTATTCACTGCCATATAGCAGTATTGATATCACATAACATTTAAGCAGTCTTTTCTTTTTTTCTAACACGGGTAGAAACAATTATGTTATTCATTCGTAGTGAAGTCGCTGTATTACTGAACCAGGTGTAAAAACAGAAAGTTACAAGTGTTGGGTTATATTTTGCTTTTCATTTATAGTGAACCCGATTCTGGTTTAAATGATATAGACTAAAACATATAATGTAGGCTACAGACAACTCTTCGGGGAGCGCAACTGCTGACTGAGTTTGTTGCTTTCACTTACACAGTGTCCGATTAATTTTCCGTTCATTTCCTTAATGACCCTTAAACAGACCCTTAACTGCCATCAGGAAGATCCGCTCTGTACAGGACAGAATTTAAGGGTAGATGCCGCGAAGAGAAAATATTTTGAGGGATGAAGTAAAAAGAAAGTGAAGTAAAAGACAAAAGAAAAGAAACACAGTCGCTAGTCTCAGATTCTTGCTCGCCCTGGCTGATATTAGAAACAGCATTAAAAACGCCTTTCTCTCCACTACAATTTACTACTGTTTTGGGTTTTTTTTTTTGTTTTTTTACAGTAATTGTGGTACAAGGTCGGAATTAGCAGAAGGGCCAAGGCTGGTCGACACTATCCTATATACCTAGTTAATCAGATTCACGACCCATTCATTTATAAAAATGCATCCATTTAACAAAAACCCGTCTCTCGTCATTCATTCCTGTATATGCTACAATACCACAATTTCACAGGGAACCTACAAGACCTCTCACCCCACTACCAATTTCATTCGTTCTTTTATTCCTTCGCACATTACTTGAGCCGGGTTTTTGGATTAAAATTCGCATATGCATATTCACATCGCATCACTTTTCCGACATCCAGGCTTCTTTAATGTGCGTTCATTCTCCTCGGACAAATCAACCTCAATTGGCTAATGCAAGACTCAGGTTCGATCGCACCGAAACCAATTCTGCTTACGGCTACACACTACATGTTTCCAGGAGAAGTCTTTTCCCGGTGGGCTAACGACACCTCCTTTTTGGCAACTCCTTCGTTACATGGAAAGAACGTGCTGGATTTTGTGCGTAATTTTAGGATTTTTAATATTCGCCTGTTTTCCTTTTCAGGATCGGAGAATAAAATGTATTACACATTTTTACTTTTTTTTTCCATAAAATGAAACTGATTTATGTTCTTACGAATTCTATTAGTCGACTTTTTGGTTTTCATTTTTCTTTAAATATATGTACCTTCGGCAGGTATAATCAAGCTCAGCCACATATATTTGAGAAAAATTATGTCTTTGGAAAAACATGGATCCGTCTCTTTAATCCACGTGTATAGATTAAATAATAGTGTAAAATGATTTCGTTTGAGGGGGAAGACAAGTGTACTATACTGAATTTAAAACCGTATAAGATTTGCGTGGAAACTACTCCAATAACTTTGCGAGTAAATAAGGTGAAAGTGGTCGATCATATAAATGAATTGGTGTAGAGTTCTGATCACCTACACCCTGAAGAGATATGGAATTATATAGAATTTTTTTTTTTAATATAATCATGGAAAACCAGTAGGGTTTGTAAGATGAAGATATTTATTTTTACCTATAGTTAAAACTGATTATATTCTTTTCTAAAAGAAATCAATTTATTCTTTTGAATAGAAAATACAGAAAAAAGGAAATAATTTAAATTATTTTTACATAAATAGAGTTCTTTTTTCAGCAGTAATTTGATAGTGTTATATTGAAGTCTACCATTCGTCTATACATTGAATATTGCTGTCACATCTGGTCAGGTGATTCTACCCTTTATCTAGAAATTCTCCACATCACCCAAAGAAGCTTTGCCCGAGTCTGTCTTATAAATATTTCCATGTTAACTGTTCTGGTGGGCTTTCCTCATTGGTACTTCTACTATAAGAATTTAACAACAGTACTGAATCGGCTGCTAAGTCTGATGATTTTACAGTTGAAATGGCTACATATAACCAAAGTTTGTAACCTAACAGTTTATTTTCTCACACTCTGGCTTTTTACTTTCCAGTCAACTTTGATATTAAAATAATATAAATGAAAAACTCCTCCTTAATTTCCTTATTATTTAAATTCCTAATTGTCCAGATTGCTACTAGGGGACGCTAACCCTGAAATTTAAATACATTCTTTCTCTCTTTTATTCCACGTTTCAGCGGACTCTGCGACCATGTCAGAAGATTACGTTTACTCCTTTTATGGGGAGGCGCTATAGGTTTTCCTTGGAAAGACACCATGAACATTATGCGAGAACATACACACACACACACGAACATAATATAGAACATAAACACTTTACGTTCATGCACGCAAACACGTTTATGTTTCTTTGTCTTTTGTAAAAACTTTTTGTTGTTTAATACATATACCTGTGTGTACATATACAGTGACACGCATAAGTATTGGATACATGTTATTTTCTGTTATGACTCTAGTTTATGTTGGCCATTTTTCCCGATATTTGGTAAGTAATCGTAAAGTTGTTTTAGTTGTATGTGGAAGGAAAATTAAAAACTCAAGGTTGAATCCATTTTTTTTTAACAAAGTTCAAAATTATCCTATGCAAAAGTATTGGATTCATCAATTTAATATTTTGTTGCGTCGCCTCTGTTTTGTTTCACTGCTTCCAGTCGCTTTCTATAGTTGGCCACAAGTTTTCCACACTGATCCACCGTTACTTTACCCAATTCTTCCTTGCATAATTCCTCTAATTGCTTGATATTTTGTGGATTCCGCTTATGAACTTTAACCTTCAAAGTATTCCACAAATTCTCAATTGGATTCAAGTCAGGAGACTGACTTGGCCAATTGAGAGTATTAATACCATTATTTTCAAACCATTCCTTTGTAAGTTTTGCGGTATGTTTGGGATCATTGTCGTGTTGAAGCACGAAATTCCGACCATGTCCTAAAGAAGTTGCAGTTTTCTGAAGGTTCTTCTCTAGAATCTCCCTGTAAATTCTACCATTCATTCTACCATGGATAACTTGTAACTCACCAGTGCCATTGGATGAAAAGCATAACCATATCATAATGGAAGCAACCCCAAACTTAACTGGAGGGATGGTATTGTGCTTGTTGAAGGCAGTGCCATTTTTTCGCCAAACACTTGTCACTGTGTTCCTTCCGAATAGTCCAACATTCGTTTCATCCGACCAGATTACCTTTTCTCAAAACTGCATACATTTCTTTTCATAAGTTTCGACAAGCTTAATCGGTCTTTGACATGTTTGGTTTTCAGTAAAGGCACTTTTCTTGGTGATCTTGAATGAAAGCCTGTACAACCTTGTCCTCCTTTGTGATGTTCAATGATTCTACCTCGCATATCTCTGGATAAGTATTTAGTTTTTGTCATTTTTAATCGTTGAATTACTAAATGCACATCAAATAATCAGATGATTAGTAGCACTATCTTGTAAACAATTGTGTGCTTCTCTGATTGGTCAGAGATAACATTCTAATACTATCGAAAATTTGAATATTTAAAGTCTTTTAAAATACAAAGTTTCGATTGGAAATTTAAAAAAAAATTTCATGTATCAAATACATTTGCATAGGGTAATTTTAACTTAGATAAAAAAAATGGATTCAACAATGAGGTTTTAATTTTTCTTCCACATACAACTAAAACAACTTTACGAGATATTTATTACCAAATATCAGGCAAAATGGCGAACATAAATTATAGTTATAACAGAAAATAACATGTATCCAATACTTATGCGTGTCAGTGTATATTAGTTTCAGCGAGACTATATGAATAACACATATATTTAAAAAATGAATCTAAATTTAAAATTCTCAGCGACGCCTCTCCTTCGTGCCAATCTGTAGTCGCATCAAAGTAAGCATAAATTTAATCTGATGAAATCCTAAAGAACGAAATTTGTCACCCGATATATATATATATATCTGTGTGTATATATATATATATATATATATATATATATATATATATATATATATATATACAATAAATGCGAATGACCCTGTGTCACACTCTTTCAACTCAAGGGACACAGCTCTCTAAATTCCCAATGGCTCATGTTAAAGAAGTTTGCCATTGTTTCGTAAATTTTTTTACGTGAGTTTTTGCGACAAATGTTTGCGTACGATAACAATTTTTATAACTTTGAAATAAATTTGGGAATAACCGAAATTAATTGGGAAATCCTGCAAAAGTTACTCATGAAATAAAAATAATTGTTTGCAAGGAAAGTTAGGACCTACATACATCAAACTGTTTTTAACTTAAATAGCGACGGAAGAATTAGCGTTGAACTTTCAAAAGGTACGCTTAAATATAAATGCATTGCCTAAATGTAGCCATTCATTTTTAGTTTTCCTGAAATTTATTGTTACCTACCTCATACGGCAGAAGCATGTCTCTCAAAAAGGAATCTCCACATTGGACATGATTGCAATCAGAGAAGATAAGGCTGCAGCGATGTAAAAAGAAAACAGTCCCGTGCAAATGAAAGGCAAGATCAAACGACATACAGGAGAGCTCCCAATGCTAAGAATATGCAAAGATTTATGGCCTCTCAAAATCCCAAACAAAACGAAAAACAAAAGTCTATTCAAGATCCCATCGCAGGAGCTAGCTTTAGTGCAACCTTTTAGGACGACTTTTAAAAAGTATATATATATATATATATATATATATATATATATATATATATCATGGTAAATGTATGGCAAAGTGGAAAATATTTTCTTGTGACGCGTTCGTCCTTTAGAACATCAAAGGATGAAACGCGTCGCAAGAGAACTTTTTACACTTTGTCATACATTCTTCCCAATATTGATATATATATATATATATATATATATATATATATATATATATATATATATATATATATATGTTGAACAATAAAAAAATTAAAATTACACTGGGTTGTAGATTAATATTCTTTCGGTTTTTTTTTTGGTGGGGGGGTGCTTATTATTATTCCATTTAGATTCCTCGACTAGTTTCGGGAGGAGAAATATTTCTGCTTGCTGGTAGTACTAAACTACAGAAATGGGTCTTTTGCTGGAGAAAATGAACTTTTGTCTGTAGTTTTCATTTGTTTTTTTTATTTTTTTATCTTTTTAAAATGAATCTTTTAACATTCCTTGTGTTGGCCAAACAGTCTCTTTTAAGTTGTTATTTGAGATAAGAGCTGGATAGATACATGTTACTCTGAATTCTCTGGTCAGTTTGACAGTTTTATTGAACCTGGCGAGGGGATGTGTCTCTGTTTAGTGTTTGTGTGTGTGTTATTTGGTTCTTAGAGTGTGAGTGAGTATGATACGTGTAAGCGTGTGTATTGCTGTGGGTGTGTGTTATCATTTGGCTCATTAGGGAGTGAGTGAGTATGATGTGTGTAAGTGTGTATATTCGTGTGGGTGAGTGTATAAGTGTGAGGCCTCCACACCTCCGTAAGCATGTCTGTCTTGTGTGGTTGAGAAAAGTGGGTAGGTTTTGATTTGTTGAGTTATATATTGTTAAATTTATGGTTTAGCCCGTGTGAATATTTTGTTTTTAGACGTTGTATCTACTTATTTTCATGGGACTCTAAAATCTTTCTAATGTTATCTGCTCTGAACTTTATCTATCTATCTATCTATCTATCTATCTATCTATATATATATATAAATATATATATATATATATATATATATATATATATATATATATATATATATATATATATCTTAAACGCATGCACACACTCACACATATATATATTAAAAATCATTTTGACTTTTATTGCTTAATCATTTGTCAAGAAAAGTAGTCGCTATAAATATCAAGATTACTAACGATAGTGAAATAATTGTTTTGACTTTATATTCATCGAAACCACAAGATACTGGTAGGGAAAAGACGGATAGATTTCTTGAATGACTGGCAGAAAAATCTAACATTCTCCTTTCATGTCGTATATTCGCTTAATCCATTACCTGTATTACGAGTGAAAACATCAGGCGGCCGGATTTCTTTGAACATTTGTTCAATCATCACAGTTGGACTTGCATTGGTATGTTCGGCCGATTAATGGACAAATTTCATTAGACGATCACAACGCGGGCAACAAATAACTACATTCCGGTTGTGGGGCAAACCGTTACTCTTTCTTGGATTAGAAGATGGATCACAAATAAGAAATTTTTTTTTTCATGCAATAAGGAAATATATTGTCATCTATTTTTTGTGAAGATACCCACGTATCCATCCGCCTACATAAGAGCACACATATTTGGTGTAAATAAACAAGTGTAAACATCATATTTCAACGGTTTTAATCGGGACAATTTTTAACATTCACACCCACACTATATAGTTAGCTTTGTCGTACTGCGTTCTGTTCATCGGTGCTTAAAGGTGGTACTGTTGTGGTCAAGAGAGCTAAGTCTGCGCTTGATTGCGCCAGGTTTCTTGTTGCTGTTACATTCTAAACATAACCGGTCTGCTAGCTGTGAGCATCAAGAAAGAACAAGGAGCAATGGTCCGATTTCAATGGTCTGAATTTTCATCATGGGCAGAAATTCATTGGAGGCTTTCAACACGATATACTGCGTAGAAGTGTGTATGAGTGGATCGATGATTTTAAAAATGGTCGAATAAGTGTGGCAAACGATTAAGGAGAAGGAAACTCGTCAAAGATGACGAGAAGATTCGCCAAGATCGAGCGATTGAAATGGGAAACCGGTGAGTTATCATTGATGTGGTATCATGTTCTCTGTAGAATAGTCATGATTTTGCCTATCGCTTCCATAAAGTCTGTGCATTATGAGTGCCAAGAGAGATTATCACAGAGCACAAACGCAAACGTGTTGATAGCTGCCATAATGTTCTTGACCACTACAATAATGAAGGTGAAAAATCTTTGATCAGAATAATCACAGGAGATGAAACGTGGATTCAATGAGTCAGAATCCAAAGGACCAGAGTATAGATTGGAAATATCCTGGCTAGCCAGCGACGAAGGAATTCAAGACTCAATCTTTGGCGGAAAGATAATACTAAGCATTTTTTTATTGACTCAAATAGGGCTATACAGAAAGACTACCTGCAAAAGTGATGTACAGACAACAGTGTAACATACAGTGATTTGCTGGACAACAATCTGAAGCCAGTAAATCGCACCAAACACCGAGGCCTATTGTAGTAGAAGGGTTTGTATTTGCATGACAACACGATCGACCAGACCGTTAAAACCATTGACCAATTGGGTTTTGATGTGCTGGATTACCAGTACAGATTTTGCGTCTTCCCATTATCATCTCTTTGAAACGCTCAAAGATGCTTTGCAATGTCGTCAATTTCCTAAGGATAAATAAGTGCAGGAAACTGTGTATAAATGGTTGCGCACTCAACCAAAACCCTTCTTCTTGGAAAGGATACACAATGCTGTGGACCGCTGGACCAAGAGCATTGAAAAGGAAGGAGAATATGTAAAAAATGATGTACTTATTTAACTGCTGATTTTATGTAAATAAATTGATAAAATCAAAAATACGGATAGTTGTTTTGTACATTCCTTCATATTTATTGGGACCAAGAATCACGAATTATGTTTAGAAAATATTTCACATATCTTTATACTACACCCTTGTGCCAATTAAAATAAAACGAATAATTTCGTTATTATTTACGTTTTTTCGTATTTTTCCAATGAAACATGATCAAGTGCACATATTTGTACTGGTTATATCCATTCCAAGAAATCGTTACTTGCAGATTGACCACAGATTATCGATTGAATTTAAATCAGGACGGTTTACAAGCCAGTCTATAGTACTTTGATTTGCACATTGGTAAGGCTTGCCATTGTGTTTGTGTAGAGTTACACTTTTCGTAAGCTTCCTTGGAGTAACGTTGTAATCGAGAGTCAAGAATGCAGTGTCTGTGCGTGAGAAAAGTCTGAGGCAATCTCGCATGACGCAATATTTTTCGAAGCCAAACACATTGTATCATACACATCTCGAAAATAGATTCATGTTACTGAACACCCCGGTAAATTACCTAATGTCATGCAGTTTCTCTATGACCTTTCTACCAATATTTTCATGGAAACAGTTCTAATTTTTTTCCACTAGCCTAAGTAAAGTTAAACTTTCTCATAGACTGCAAATAGTTTTCACCATTTTAGTGTTTAACTAGCTAGAGGCAACCTCTGTTTAACTAGCTCTTCTAACACGTTCATTTTTTCGTACTTATCACCTTTGAATCTCCTTTCAGATTTCTGGCTTCCCTGCCAACTACAATTGACAAAAATTTAAATGTAACGTCAATCGTCTTCTGTATTACTGAAACCTGATCCTTTATTAACCTCACTTCACTCCTCCTCACTAAAATCTACTCATTCTCTTTCAGTTCCTTTAAGCCACTGCGTCTTAGTGGTATCTACGCCTTCGTCTGGCTGAAACAATTAAAAATATTCTGATTTGACTATCCGTGTGACAGAACGGAAATTGTCACTCATCACGCCGGGTAAAGTTTATCCAATTTTCTTTTTTCACGTTTTTGATCTTTAGCAAATTGTAGCCTCTTGTTCTTATCTGACGAGAATGACAACCGGCTGTAACAGATAAACTTTCACGTTTCGCAATATTGTCAGTTCCGATAGGCTCTTCTGCATACCTCAGTAGTAAAAATGTTTTTTCTTTAGTCCCTTTTGTCTCTCTGTCAGCTTGAAGCATTCTAGACATTCTGCTCGTCCTCTTTCCTGAAAGTGATTTCTAAAGACAAAATTACCGCTCATTGGATGTTTTTCTTTTTCTGACTACTTCATCTGATATTATTCTTAACATTATTGCATGAAATGAATTTCAGTGGATCACCATTGCTATGTATAAATGCCTGCATTCGTCAGGGATTTTGCTGATTAGAAATAATGAATTAGTCAATGAGTATATATATATATATATATATATATATATATATGGATCTATATATATATATATATATATATATGTATATATATGGATATATATATATATATATATATATGTATATATATGGATATATATATATATATATATATATATATGTATATATATGTATATATGTATATATATGGATATATATATATATATGTATATATATGGATATATATATATATGGATATATATATATATATATATGTATATATATGGATATATATATATATATATGGATATATATGGATATATATATATATATATATATATGGATATATATGTGTGTGTGTGTGCGCACGCGCGTGCCCGCCTGTGTGTATGTGTGTGTGTGTGCGTGTGTATTTAGGCAGCAATACTTCTTTCATACACATTTCATTGAATACGACAGACAAGGTGCTTTTATTTAGTTTTTTATACAATTTCTCATGTGATCTAATATTTTTTTCTTGATGATAAATCGATGATAAATTATATAAAAACAGTCCGAATGATTTTATCCGAGCGCTTTCGACTATACATTTACCCCTTTCAAGAATTAAATGTTTTAACTGTAAAATAAGAAATAGTTTTTTGTATGTATGTTTTATAAAATGTTTTCATTTTTAAAAACAATATATTTTTGTTCATGTTCAAAGTTAATATTATTAAGTGTTGTTTTGTTTTTTTATAAATAAGATTGATGTCTAAATACACAAATTTTAAATTGCATGACATGGCAGTCAACAAGTAAAGCGACACTATAACTTTCAGGTAAAATCTTGTTTTGCAACACATAACGAAACATAAGAATAAAACCCAACATATAAATGACGAAATCCAAAAACATTGCTGTACTAAAAAACACTTTAACTGAAACTGAAAACTCAAAATTTTGTTGTTTGGACGTAATTCTAGAAATTATGTATGGAGGAAATAGAGTGAAGCCTTCAAACAAAAGAACACGGTTCCATTAGTGAAATTTGTTGGTGACATTATCATGATTTGGGGATCTTTTTAGGCAGAAGTTTACTGGAAACATATTAGTAATAGACGGTAGTTGAACGCTGCAGCATATCAACATCTTTTGGAAGCAAATTAAATGATTTCGGTTGAAAATCTTGACCTTTCTCCTGATTGAATCTGCTAAGATAATGTTCATAAGCACACTGCAAAATCTAAAGAAATGCCTTGCTGAAAATAACATAAATATCCTGAAATGGCCAAGTTAATCTCCAGATTTCAAGCCTATCGAGAATCTGTGGGGTTATTTGAAAATTCTAATCCAATTGAAAGTTCCAATAAACATCACGGATCTGAAGACCATATGCAAAGGAGACTGGAACAAAATACCAACTAAAATTTACAAATCATTGAAAATACAAGAGGAGGTTGGTTGTTGTAGAAGTGAATAAATGCTATTCTACGAAATATTAAATAAAGATTATATATCCTTTTTTGTATTGTACAAATATTTTTTTCGCCCATTGAAATAGATAAATGAAATTTACTTGTATTAATTTTTCCATTTTCTATGAATATTCAGTTATTATGCATGTGTACTGGTAATTATATGAAAAGTGTTTGTGTGAAGACGTTCATAATAATGATTGTTCCTTATAGCATATTCAGTGTCTTGTAATATTCGTGTTGTTCTATCGCAATTATCACCTGCTTTATTATCCTTGTACATATTGAATTACTTACTGATTATATACTTCAGGAGAAATGAAAATTGTTTGGAATAGCGACATCCTTTCCTTGTTCATTTTCATTTGGTTTTATTTTAACGCGTTCTTTTTTTTTTGTTAATTTCGCCGTCTCGCTATTTTTTTCCAATATCAACTTAGAATTTTAAAATTTTTATTTCGTTTTCATTTGAATAATTTTGCCAAATAATGCATGATGTTTTTCCATTCACAATTTTTAGTCCAAATGTTAACATGGCTGCAGCTACAACTGTGTAAGGTTCTGTTTTATCCTTCTTAGTTATTATCTTGCTCACTTGTGATCTATATTCCACGGTTTTATTTTCTCCTAATTTTACGTTTTCTGTGTTCATTCTTTCTTTATTTCCGTAATTCACTTTTTCTTCTTTTTCTGGTTAGTTCTATTTATCATTAGCATACACCACTTTTTCTCTTTTTTTTTTTCCTTTTTTTTTAACCAAGTACGCCCATAACCTCGCGCAGTTCCCTTTTTCTTTTTTTCTTTTCTTTTTCATTTCTTTTTTCTTTCTTTTTTCTTTCATTTTTCTTACATTTTTCCTTTCTTTTTTCTTTCATTTTTAACTTTCTTTTTTCTTTCATTTTCTCCTTTCTTTTTTCTTACATTTTTACCTTTCTTGTTTTAAATTTTTCCCTTCTTTTTTCCTTTTTTTTATTTCTTCTTTTAACCTTCGTTTCATTCTTTCTTGATATATCTATTGCTTTCTTTTTCCTTCTATTGTTTCTTAAAAAAAAGAAAACTATGTAAAGAAAATTATTTCTATTTCGGAAATGAAGACAGATACACGCATTCAGATTAAAATGATATGGTAGCGTCATTTACGATGATGATAAAGAAGTTATTAACCTAGACATTCAGAAATAGTTGCCTGTTCAATCGGTGCATGGCTCCCCAAGGGAGAAGTGATATTCCAACATTGCCTCGCCTTAATTTCAATTTGACCAAGTGCGCCCATAACCTCGTGCAGTAATAGTAAACACTGGTAAACATCTCTACATTACCATAAAAATAAATCGATAATGTAGATATATACCAATAATACTATGAAAGATGTTCGTAATTATTTTTAGCCATAAGTACTTCTTATATATAATTATAGCATAATGTTTTAACTCAATTGTTTTATTTAGTAATATATTAAAACCAATTTGCTGAGTTGACCTATCGGTGGAAATTGGCAAAAAAAACACATTCATACATAATAGCCGAAATAGACAGTTGAAATATCTAGAATACATAATGAGGTCTTGGAAAATTGAACACGTACTGGACATACAAGAAGGACGGAGGGAAACAGCGCATAACCCCTACCTAAAGAGCTTGTGTAAATGGGGGGGGGTGCAGAACAGTTATTAGAAGAGATGGCAAAATAATAATTACTCAGAGCTACAAAAGACAAAGAGTTTTGGAGAATCATAATCGCCAACGTCCTGAAGAGTCAAGTTACAAGTAAGAAGATTCTACCAGATTCTCCGTATCTTTTGTTTAAGTCTGTTTTCGGTGATGTGAGATATTAATTAACAGAACAGGTTTAATTATTTTAAATTAATCAAACTATATTTACTTAATTGGCCTTGGTTCATAAGTTATTTGTAGTACTTCCTGTTCATACGTAGCACTTCTCACTTGCAAAATTATTTAATTTATCTTATCCAGTGAACACGCGAGAATTCAACTTTAGCAAATGTAATCAAACCTATACTCCTTCGGATTTTTCTGCTATTGGGCTGTTCGGAAAATAATGTCTGACTTAAAATCAACTTTTATTTCAGAATGAATGTATTGAAATAGCGATTACATCCGCCAAAATATGAATCCTGGACGTCTTTACATTTCTGTCAGTTTATTTATGCTTTTACGATAAAACTCCAAAGGTTGGAACGCCAATAAATCTTTGAATGCTGTTTCTGTGGGTGCTGGACAACTCAACACCGGCAACTGAACAGTGCCGACTGAGCGCAGGCACAACTTAGGATTGCGACAACTCAGGAGCGAGACAACTCAGCACCAGAATATTTTTACATTATTAAAAAAATAATTTCCTTTATGGTATACTTCATTGAATGAACTAAAAATATTCACTAATTAAGGTTTTAATCCTTTATAAATTTCTTTTATTCGCTAATTAAAAAAAAGTTATGTATTGTTTCGGTTCTGAGTTGTCCCGGTTTTGAGTCGGTGGTTGAGTTGACGGTGTTGAGTCGGTGGTTGAGTTAGCGGTGTTGAGTTGTCTCTTCCCGAGTTTTAGAATCTTTTCAAAGGAATGTTTTTTGGCTTAGAAAATCGACTAGATGCTTGATAATATGGTACTCAGTAGGCGTGAGATAAGATGAATATGGTAGATTTTGCAGAATTTCTTATTCAAAGATTCTGGCGTATCATACAAGAGGATTGGCATGAACAAGATTGAACCTCATCGATTAACCAGTACTAGTCCCATTTTGTTTAACTGTGTGCTTTGTTTAACTTTCGTTAGTGATGTTCTAGTTAGACTTCAGGACCTTCAGACAATCACTTTAATCTTTAGTTTCAGTTTTGAAAAGTGTTTGGGTATTTTGTTATGTTCATACCTTTGAGTCTGTCCATTACAAGTCACTATTCAATGAAGAAATGCATCATTCAAATTTCGCAGAGACAGCATCAAACGCTTCATAATCACAAATCTTTCACCGAGTCCATGTGTTTATCAAGGTCTTGCCCCATAAAAAGTTTCTTGAGATTGTCAGATTTTGTTGAAATGCTGACTCCGTTGTCTGAGACATTTCTGTCACAGTTAGACTTGGGTTTTGTTCGATTATTTCTTTACGATGTTGATTGTCAATTGTAGATGAACGCCATTTAGCTCCTTGATTCTAGTTTCGTATCCCCACACCTGGAAGAAAAAAGCTACGTGCCGTCTAACCAAAAATGGATCCTTGAGCCCATGCTCTGTTAATGTTTTACCACTACAGGAAGCACCTGATTCTACCCACGATACTTTATCTTTACAAAAGTCAAATCAAGCCAAAAAGGAATGATCTTGTCATTTCTGGAAGAAAGCTGTCAATTTCTTCTTTATCCAGCCTCGAAAAGCTCCGAAAGGAATTGCACAACATTCTAAGTGATAATTTTCCTCCAAACAACACAAGCCCGTTGCTACTCTGTCGTTACACTGTCGCTACTCTGTCGTTACACTGTCGATATTTGCATAGGAAAATATACTGACGAGTTACATTCCCTGATTTCTTGTGATTAAAACATTTACATCTAATCAGCGCCATTTTTATACACTGGAGTAGACCATCAAGATTCCCTTTTGATGTAATGAATATGCATACACCTGGCTTCCCCCTCACTGGTGTCAGCCATAAATACAGACTGGTGTGTACGCCTATAAATAAATCGGCAGACCTATCGTTAGCGCATTTCGACCCGAAGAAGAAAATCATTGTAGCAGCAGATGCCAGTAATGAGGGACTAGGTGTGGTATTGCTTCATAAATTCGAAGACGGATCTACGAAGCCAAGAGCACATGCCTCGATAACGTTACTGCTCGCGGAACGAAGTTACGGTCAAATCGAAAAAGAGAGTTTAGCAATAATCTACGCTGTAAAAAAAAATTCACAGGTTTCTATACGGAAGAGAATTTATTCTGAAAACAGACCACAAACCGCTGTTAACAATATTTGGTTAGAAAAACGGTATACCAACTCACACGGCAAATCGACTACAGCGTTAGGGTGTAATTCTATTGAATTATAATTTCAAAATAGAATATGTGCCTTCAAAGAAGCTAGGTCACGCCTATGGGTTATCAAGATTGATACCTAGATATACGGAACCACTGGAAGAAACAGTAATAGCGGCGCTAAGAGACGTAAGTGAATTGTCGGGTCAGCAACACTATTAGAGAACTACCAGTTACGCTAGAAGATGTGAAAAAAGCAGCTGTGAACGATGATTTCATTAAAAAATGAAAAATCTGTAACATTTAGTTCAGGGGGAGGTGCTGTAATGAATATGCATACACCTGGCTTCCAACTCACAGGTATTGCCTACGTCTATTGCCTACCTCTACGACGAGGACCAGTCGATTACGGTTACCTGCTCAATTGTCCTACTCGTTTACAGTAGTCCAAAACCACTTTGCTACTTCGAAGAAATATATCCCTTTCCGGGACATATCACCTTAATACTTAATTGTTAAGTATGGTGTTTCATACTGACTTAACCTTCTTAAGAGGCGTTGTAACACACTCCCAAGTAGATTATGTTCCTACCACTACAATTTTAAACTCTTCATCTCCAGAGTCAACTTTTATCTTTCCTACATTTCCTGCTAATCTACAATTCTTGCGTTTATAATACACAATACAGTAGTGATTTTCTAAGTCAGACTTAGTTGTGGCACAGGGCCGAGGGTATGGGGCATCCAGTGAGGATCGAACTCACTACTCAGTCGTAATTAATCTAGCAAGACAAGCCTGCTAACCATTACACCACGTCGAAGTTCCCAAATACACAATATGGTAACCGATACTTTGAGCAATTCTTGGGCGTCGTTGTAGGCTATCTATAGTTCAACATCTTGAAATTACATTTCCTTAAAATACCGAAAGAATTTTGATATAAGAAACTTTATTCTCTTTTAAAAATACTGTGTCGTTTGAAACTGGTGAATTTTCTTTCCTGTGTTTCTTAAAATCTAAAAAAAAAAGGAAACCAAATAATTAAAGAACTAACATAAAATATATATTTAGCCATAGAAAAACGAATGGAACTATAATACAGGTCGAAGTGTCCATGAAAAATTCATGACTGATGCAACCAATAATGCAGGTTGAGTTTTTACACACGTTCTTGGAAACACGCCCAGTGGGCCTTCCGGGTTAGTCGGAGTTTGCCAAAGCAAATTTAGAATCTAGTTCGGTGACTTACAAAATCTCATCCTCATAATGCATTCTTGTACGTACGGATACATAAAATATTCGTCTCCCTCGTTTGCCTCTCAGTCCCACTGACACGTAGGTAATCAATAGAAATACACGTGCGCATACGGAGAGCAAAAATTATTTTTCGCCTAAACTGTCTTAGATAAATGATCCCGCTATTTACACACACATGGAGCCAGATTGACACAAGCACAAGTATATATTAACATACAAATGTCATCTATAAATATAAACATGTCTCGCTATCACTTTCTCACTCTCTTTTTTCTCTCCGTCTCTCTCTATATATATGTGTGTGAGTTCTCTCTCTCTCTCTCTTTCCTTCTCTCTCTGTATATATGAGTGTGTGTAGGTATGTGTAACAAAAAAAAATTCTCCATGTCGTGTAACAGTATGTGATAATTGTCCATCCCACAAAATGTTTAATATCTAAAAAAGCCACTAAACTCATTGAGTTTCTTTTTCTGATTTATTTAGATAAGACGATTAGCGATATTGACACCATTTGTCGTAAGAATCACTGAAAAACCGCTCGAGTTATTCGGATAGAAAGAAAACAGGTTACAATCGTTTTGTTTCAGAATCACTGTCTTCTAAACTGAACAATGGTGAGAGGAAAAAAAGATCATTCAGGCCTTCAGTGTTGGTACCAACATTCAAACACTGGCTTCCATCTTCAATGTTCATCCAAGAACTATCAAGTGAATAAGTTTTAAAAAAAGAGGGAAGAGTAGATAGGAAAACATGATCAAGAGATCACAAGAAGAGTGATCAGCAATTTAACTTAGAGATAAAGAGATCAATTAGAAAAGATTCAACACAGTCCATAGTACGATTGGCATGTGAATGAGGAGTTTCAACTATGACAGTCCAAAAAGCAGTGAACAAAACTGGAAAAAGAAATCGTACGTGAAACATGTGAGGCAGCAGCTTGTGACTCGAGGAGAGGATGTTAGAAGGTTAGAGGGTGAAGATTATTTTAAATAAGGTGGAAAAGTATTCATATTGCATATATATATATATATATATATATATATATATATATATATATATGTATAATAATTTCTAAATCTTAATATAAAATTGAACAGTTTTACTGCTAGTCGATTTGCACAATTTTGTTATTACACCGGTAACACGCACACGCGCGCACGCACACACACACACATATATTAGGTTGGTGCAAAAATAATGACGTTTTTGACGTATTTTTAACGACAAAAACCGTCATTATTTTTGCACCAACCTAATATATATATAATGTTGTAGCCTCTGTCTGTCTGTTTGTTATCGAACTCCTCCTAGGCTTTGGGTGATAGTCCCCCATAACGATATGTATTCTAAAATTACATTACACATGGTACTTGAATAATTATATTTCATCTTGATCAAAGGGGGTTGAACAATTATTCCGCGCTGTTACACGATGTGGACAATTTTGTTGTTACGTATATATATATATATATATATATATATATATATATATATATATATATATATATATATATATATGCTTGTGTGTGTGTGCGTGTGTGTTTGTGTGTATATATATATATATATATATATGACACTAATAAACTTTTAAATGTAAGCAGTTATACTCGTCCGGCAAAAACTTAGGTCTTTTAGCTTGTGAATGAACAAACCAATAACCAAGGGAAAAAAAAGGGTAAAAAAAGAAAAAAACTAAGAACATGTACTTCGGGCGAAAATAATCGTCTAGGATCAAAGTTCAGAGTCCCAAAAAAAAAAAAAAAAACTCCCACACGAGTAAAGTAAAATAACTAAACAAAGTGCTCAATGCGCTAAGCAGAACAAAATAAGTAAATAAACCTAAAGAGCGAGACTAACCTACCTAAGTTTCACCTAAGCGGATCGTCTGGTGAAACCTAGGTAGGTTAGTCTGGCTCTCTCTCTCTCGATATATATATATATATATATATATATATATATATATATATATATATATATATATATAGATAGATAGATAGATAGATAGATAGAGAAAGAGTGAGAGAGAACCACTGAATTCTATTTTCCTTTTGATTTAAATTGAATTTAAATTTGAACAAGGGAATGTTTCCTATGCCATTTGGATAACTATATTTCATTTTTATCTAAGGGGGTCACCGGAGGGCACAATAACCTCCAGTGATTTTTTCCCTTTTGATTTAAATTACATTTGAATAAGGGAATGACTCCTATCCATAATACAGGAGATAACCAGAAGATGGAGTCACATCGGCAAGATCATTGACTAATATTGAAATTTTGTATACCCCGTCCCTTTTGGGGAGGTCTTTTGGTTGACGTGGGTCGATTCCACAACAAAGCTGTATTCTTCTCCCTAGGCCGTGCTGATCGCTAGTTGGCTTGTTCGGGGGTAAAATGAGAACTTCAACAAAAGGGATTTTAAACTTATCAATTTAAAAAAAAAAAAAAAAAAACACGTCCACGTGTACATTTTTAGCTAGCCAGGGGGAATCCCTCTGTCTTCCACACTTGAGAGCAAGTTTCCCGAGATACGAAATAAACACGTCTAATCTGTATGACGTGTAAAAAATTAGCTAACGGAAAACACTTCTAACTGTAACTTTCGAACTCTGCCTATCAAAATCAACATCTTTGTTTTGTCTAACACCTGACCCAAAGCGAACCAAGTACATAGCCACTAAAAAATAATAGTTATAACAGAAATGCTTTCATTTGTTTTCCACAAATTATAACAATGATTTAAAATCAAACATAATTTTCTTACAAAAAAAAAAATGTGTGACACACAGCAAGGTGCGAGAAATTCGGATAGTTTATTAATAAAACTTATTAACAAAAAAAGAAGAAGGGAAATATCCGAACAAAAATGAAAATTTGAATTGATCCAAAGGAGTATAAAATGGAAAAAAAAAATCATTTTTCCTTGTATATTTCCTACCCTTTCGACATCGTTTTTAATACTAAGTTTTAAAAAAAAATTAAATATAGATATGTAAGTATAAACATTGATAGATGTTGATAGTGTTAATAACAGTGCCTGGTGACTGTCAGTTTCACTCCTCAAGCGAACATGTGAAAATGTTTCTTGAAATTCCAAATGTCCAAACAAATTACAAAATTTAATGGCAGTAAAACTACATCTCTATTCGTCTCTCTATATGGAAGATAGTGAACGAATGGCTAAAATGTTAGCATTTCGGCCATGATATTCGAATTAGAATCTCACCAAGATAGAAATGTCATGGGCGTAGTTTCTTGATAATCTTGACAGAGGGACAGGACTCCATCGTGCGTCTCTATGAGGCAGTGCCAGAAAATCATATTACAAGCTGAGAAAAAAAAAACACTTGCAAGTGAAATTGTGCACATTAAACTGTTTGGAAGCCATCGACAGTCGACGCTAACTTGAATGCACAAGACATCGTGGCCGAGGTTTTGGGCGTACTGACCTGTTAATCACACAAGATTATGCGCTTTTCACAAGAAGCAGTAACTAATGTCTGTTCAGAATAGTTGCCGTTTATATCTGTGGGTATTGAATGAGCACAAATCTGTTTGAGAAGACCTCTACAGCGGGAATTATCTAGCCACACGAGCAGACAGGCATACTTGGATACGTGCGACAAGCCGCACACATGCACGAAACGCACAAACGCACACGCGTGGAAAGATATATATATATATATATATACCTAGGTTTCTCCTAACAGATCATCAAGGTAATAATAACCCGATGATCTGTAGCTAGAATCTGGCTCAATAGGTTTTTTTAGTTTTTGCTCTACGCAGTGTGTTGAGCAATTTTACGATTTCTTTAGACATTGCGCTGCTAATTGATTATTTTCAACTGGCACGGATGTTTTTAGTCTTTTCTTTATTTATTGATTTTTTTTTTCCACTGATATCAGTTGGTTCAATATTTATTTATAAATTGTATCATCTGTTTCTTTTTTCACACCCTCCGAGTCGAGTGTAGATAGTAAATTTAAACAAAATATAATAATAATAATCATAATAATAATAATAATAATAATAATAATAATATATATATATATATATATATATATATATATATATATATATATATATATATATATCCTCAACCGTCTTGCATAATCGAGAAACTTATTAACGAAAATGCTTGCATACTCGAGAAAACTTATTAAATAATATATATATATATATATATATATATATATATATATATATATATATATATATATATCGTAGCTTTTCTCTTTTCTATAAATAATTTTATTGTAATTGTTCTGATCAACTTTTATCTATGATACATAGGCTTTATCAATAAATAACTATATAACTTTTATACTATAAAATATATAGTACAACAGATTCAAATTTACAAGGTTATATATTATTCAAAATTATTTTCACATATACAGTTGAACCCTGTATCATTTGTGATTGAGTAGTAACGTTTTGCATAAGTTTAGGTAATGTCTTTGATTTAGCCGGCAGCATTGAAGTCTTATGGAAAGAAGTGGGTGACTTGTCAGGGTACTGGTAATTTCATCAGCCCATGCAACATCATAAACATCATTTTATTTGCGTATCTGGGTCAACTTGCTAGATTATACTATTTTTCTTAAAATTTTTATACTATTTTTATACTATTTTTCTCAAAATCGAGAATGATTAGTAATGTTTTTGACATTGAATTTTTATAACCTTTCAGGGCCAGCATACATGTTGCTGCACTGTCGTTAATGTTGCACTCTGGTAGATAGAGCATCTTAAACATAGTTATGCAGTAAAAAGGCCATGAAAAAATATTGGGCAAAAGTACAAAACGTCAGAGTATGCAGTTGGTAATTAGTGTTGCTCTCTTTGGCTCGTATGATTCATCTGTGCCTTATCAAATGGAACAAGGTCCAGATTTTCTCATTGGGATTTTTTGCCATTCTTCTTGGCAGTAATGCCAAATCTCTTGAAGATTGTGTGATTTTATCACCTGCCTGGCTATCTCTTATTGTCATCTTCCTCTTCAAAGTCACGACATTCATCTTTGTTTCAGCATCACTTTTAGCCATGATTTTTCTGTAAAAATGCAGGATAATATTCACCTACAATGAGATGCCAAAACATAATGTGCTAATGTTAATACAATGGAAGAATTCATACTAACAAAATTTCATGTTAATATGTCTTTATCTTCTCAGATCATTCGTTGTTCTATTATTTTTGCATGAACATTTTTAAGCTTTGAGCTGCCCAATTTAGTGTATACTCATTTACTTGGCCCCTTCAAAAATACAAAAAATTATTTTCAGACCCTTAAGTTCCACAGGAGCTACTGATAGAAGATTGCTGCTAACTTCATATCTTTGTAATAAAATAAAGGTGTATCATCAATTTATGTAGTTGGCCAAAATGTATTGCATAGCAGTTTAACACGATATGTATCATCTTTACATCGTCTTGTTTCCCTCTTCTGTTTAATCACATCAGGAAATAACAGGAATAACGCTGGTGTGACATCCAAATATAGAACTTGATTACTGATTATATTCGAAGTTATACTAGGATAGGCTGTTTTAAACCCACAATGTAATTTCATTTTTAAAGATGAATATATTAGGTTGGTGCAAAAATAATTTCGTTTTCTCTCATAGTAAAATATGTTAGAAAACGAAATTATTTTTGCACCAACCTAATATTTTACATATTTATAAGTCTACCATTCGTCCTTTCTTTGAATATTGCTGCCACATCTTGTATGGTGCTCGAAAAATCCAAAGATGAATATGCAATACTATTGTTCCTGATCTAGCCTCTCGGCTTCAATCCCTTTCCCAATGTCGTAACGTAGATTCGCTGTTTCTTTTCTGTAATTACGATCATAGTGATTGTTTTGATAAACTTTCTTCTATGGTAACGAGAATTTATGAATTTAAGCCCAGTAAGTTCTATGCTAACAATTTCTTCTATTGCCTTTCTCGTTTGTGAAACTCTCTTTCGATTTCTTGCTACCCAGGCAACTCTGATCTTCGAAAGTTTAATGCAATGTCAATTGTTAGCTTTTATTGTCCTTTCTCTGTAATAGTAGATTTGTTTTCTCATATCCTCTAACACACAGAGGGTTCTTGCGTCCTATGGATAATCTGATTAAAAATATATAAATACCTGATTATTGTTGTTCGAAATCATATCAGACATTATTGTCTGTTTGTAGACTGTAATCATCTTATAACATTCTAGTTAAGTAAAAAAACAAAAAAAAAACAGTTGTTGATACTAACAGCAAAACAGGGTATAATTGGGATTAGATCAGTACTGTTTAATTTAGGGTACTTTATATCCTGGGCTATGAAGTCGTCGTGTACGTCATGGGTTCTGTAACCATTAAGGGACGTAGGAGCATAATATCCCCCTGCCATAGTAATAGGTTTCATGTCTGCGTTAAAATAGTCCGGTATGTATATGGTTTATTAATTTTAATTCATTCAAAATTAAACTGTTCATTATCGATGATCTGAGTGACATTTTCTGCCTTCCATCAGCATAGCTGATCCTAAACTCTAGTCGTTGTGCCTTGTCGGGCTAACATTTTCCAGTGACAGGCAGTGCAAAGATTACATTGAAATATTTGCTAACCCTGTTTCTAGGGAAGTTGATTCGCTGTTTCGGGATAGACAAATTTTCTCTTCAGAATTGATCTTACATATTTATAAGTCTTCTTCTCTTCGTTTCTTTAAATGCTGCTTCAGAGTTTTCCTTCTAGATTGGGTGCCATGTCAAGGTGAATCCAGTGTGCTTTGCTATTTTACACATAAATGAAGGCGGATACATGCCTGCACTAATGACATTACCCCGGATTAAATGAAAAACGAGAAGCCAATTTCTGTTGTTTTTTTAAATCTGCCTGCTAATATCAACCGTTTTCAAAGACTTCGTCAGCTAGGTTCGGAGACGGCTAAATATAATTATCATATGATAAGTACTCGAGAATAGGCTAAAAATATCCGGGTATATTCTGACTGGGGATTATTCTCAGCTCTTGTGCTTATTAGGCATGAGCTTTGATTGCTTCACGGTTCTCTTGGATTTTGTCAGATATAAATTAGCCACTTTTTTAATCTTGGGTTAATCCTTTTTATCCTCATGATCCACACGTGTTGTTGTGAACACTCGGTGATCGTCCTTGTCGAATTGCAGGGTGCTGTTGTTAATAATATATTGAAATGCTAGATTCAGCCATTCTTACACATTCTGATCGCTTATAATATTTCATTTTCATATTCACTGACACAACTCCACCTGCGGACACCAGGAAGTCGCTGGCCAATTTCAAGAAGGAAGTTATCGCCGACTCGCATATTTTGGAAACTGGTGCTATCATCATGGCAGCTTTTTCATATCCTGCATCAGATTAGAAGCTACTATGTGAATTCTCACCATACATTTCTAAGAGAAAATAATAAACAATAATAAATGTTAAAAGTTGACGCATGCGATGTAATATTATATTGAAATTTATTAACAATCGTCCAAAATTCTCTCCATAATTCGAAGCAATTTTTCTGAGTAAAGTCTTGAAAGATTTTTATTCGTAGCACGAATGTAGATATATACGAGTGGGCGTTGAAAATTTTTGGACTCAACCAAGATTAAAATATTGATCAGTTTTAGGAAAAATGATCTGCCCGAGTGATTTTCAACGCTACTTCTATCTCTCTCTACCCCTCCCACACACAGGCGTCTCCCCTCTCTCTCCATATATATATATATATATATATATATATATATATATATATATATATATATATATATAGATAGATAGATAGATAGATAGATAGATAGATAGATAAAAGTGTATTATTTTAATGTTTTTATATAATTTATTCTATATATTTTGCTACACGGGTTTCGGGTTTTATGTCATTCATCAGGCGGAGAACGGTTATTTCCACATATTATTTGTTAAATCATTTATCCATTGTTTTTGTGTGCAGTAGTAGTAGTAATCTGCATCCATCTTGTACTGGCCATTCTTTTGCTTGAGGGGTAATAAAACAATTAAATTAGGTCAGAGAAAGAGAAAGGAGGATGATATTTTTCTCATTTTTTATGCCCCCCGCCTTGTATCTGTTCATTCCCTCCTCTATTGTTGCGTATTGTGCATGTGTGTGTTTGTGACAATATGTATCTATATATACTTTCTCCGTGCTTATATATTGCACTTTTACAAGAAAACCTATATATATATATATATATATATATATATATATATATATATATACACACACACATACACACACTTTGGATGGTGTGTAGGCTTCGTGTGTGTGTGTGTGTGTGCACGCGCGTATCAGTGTGTTTGTGCTTGTGTCTGTATGCGCGCTTGCGTGGTCCGTCCAGTGTGTTTATTTTTTGCCAGTATGTATGTATATATTCGTTCTCCATGCATATATATATTATATATTATATTATTATAAGAAAACCTATATAGCAAATGCATGCGTTTTTATCGTATGCTTGTGTGTGCGTGTATGTTCCGACTTGAACGTTTTGCCACTATGTCTATATGATGTGGGTTTTCGCTCTAAAAATATATATATTTATAAACAAACACATCTGTGTGTTTGTTTATATATGTGTGCGTGTGCGTGCATTTTGCGTGTGTGCAACCTGTGCAAAATTAATGTTCTTTTTCTCGTGTTTTTGAGAATATCACACATTTTCAAGTACATTATATTGTCTCTACTGAAGCTGAATGTTCTCTGCGCTGCATCATGATATTTTTCGGAACGCAATATTTCAAATTTATACATGCCTGTATTGCATAGGGGTGATAATGCCTACATGGCAGCATCAGAAATCTACCACATTAAATATTTTATGAGCCGTAAAATAAATTCATATGTATCTTAAATATTGTATATAAATTTCAAATTGATTTCTATACTGTGCCTATGCTTTTATATGCAAGATTATTTTTTTTATTTCCGATACTGAATAATCTTCTCACTAAATATAGCACATTTTAAATTATCTATTTTAATATACTTTATAGTTATACGTTATTTATATAGACACAAATATTTAAGTAAATGTTTTGTTTATGATAAACAACATTAACAATATTTGACGTACTATAACAGTTTAGCTACAGAGTAGCGTCTGGTTAACAAGGTTGATTTTACTGCTTTTAAACTACAAATTTCCCCGATTATCTAAAGCATATCTAAACGTAACCAAATGACGTTACACACCACAGAATGGACAAAGTCCGACAATTATTTTAATATATTTTATTATTATACCTTATTTACGTTTAGATACGCTTGGAGCAGATATGACCTTTCGAGGGATATCATGGAAAGTTGTAGTTTAAATGCAGTAAAATCGACATTACTAACCAGACGCTCCTCTGTAGCTAAACTGCTATAGCTCGTCAGGCTATATAACAGTTCTGTGTAGAATATAGGTTCGATTCCTGTCGGAAGACACATATTTACTCTGAAAATTTCTCGGACGTTTAGGCCGGTAAATATTGTTAATACTGTTTATTAAAAAAAGGGTATTTACTTAAATATTTGTATATATAAATAGCGTATAACAATAAAATATATTAAAATAATTATTTTTCTCCATTTCATAATATCTATGGGCAATCTCAGTTTAATGAACCCAAAATATGTTCATAAAAGATTAATTTCAAGGTCTTTCTGTTCAAAAACTGTAAGCAGCAAATATGTTGTTTGAATACTCGGTAGAGGAGGAAAAATAGTGGGGAGATACAGGTGGATACTTACAGAATATCGCATATGCCTTAAAAATGTCTACCTTTTCTGACTCAAGATAAAAACTGAACCTATGTGTAATTTTTACCCCAACCAATATCTCAATACCTGATTCAAACCCTTCGATTAATTGAATCGGTCATATCTGTGACACATAATGAAAACATTTGAGAATTTGACATTCAGAAACTGTACTGACTACGAGAGAGGCTGAGTGAAACCTCGAGTAAGCCAATTAACGAGCTTGTTTAAATGGATGGCGAGAGAAAAACTGTTGGTACACGATATAAGAAGTTACGCAATGCAATGACTACCATATCCTGTTGGAAATCTCTACACAGAAAACGAATACTGATAGTCGAAGATAAATAACCTTACAAGAGTTGATCTTTCAGCATCACATATTCCTGTCTCTTGTAGCTCTTAAGTTTTTTTTTCTTTATTTTATTCCTCCACAACCTTTGGTCAAGCTCAAGTTAAAATCTTTCTCTCAGGCTCTCCTGTGATTTTCCAAGCCCTCTTACTTCAATACGTGACGGAGAAATTTCAATTGCCTCCTCCTGGTGTTAAGTATAAGATTCCTTTTTGTTTCCATTTTCTCTAGAACCTCGTCGTTGCCAACATGTTCAGTCCATGGAATACTCAAGGTTGACATATCACTAAAATAACCGATCTAACTTATAATCATTTTCAGATTTAAATCTCGCTTGCGACAAAGATCTAGAGAGATTAATGATAAAAAAAAGATATATTTACCTACTAATATGACCTACTTCATAGTGAATGATCTGATTGGAATATTATTCAGTGAACATTGATCAAACATTACACAGTGAAAATTTCAGATCCGAATCTCAGCTAATAATTCTGTTGCCACTCTACAGATTACTTGATCACTCGTATTTAAGGCCGACTTTTGTCTGACAAAAAAAAAGAAAAAAAAGAAAATAGATAAAAAAGGAGGCAAATAAAAAAGAAAGAATAAAAATGTTAAAAGTTATAATTAAATTGTGTATACATATATGTTACGACACCGTAAATATCTGTATGTATATATATATATATATATATATATATATATATATATATATATATATATATATATACATATATATATGCGTATGTATGTATGTGTGCATGTATGTATGTATCTATGTATGTATGTATGTATATCTTTCAAATACCCTTGTGTGTTTGACAGATTATGTAGTTCGTCAATGCCGAAAAGATTACATTGCAATCTCTACAGAAAATACCATCGGTGTTGGGGCAAAGTTAATCAGCGGTAGGTAAATGCGGCTATGCCCTTATCAAACCTCATCTTTGCTTTGCCAATTTTCTATACCAGCTCTAAGATCAACAGAGCGATTCTGGCTAGCGGCGATGTTACTATTTCTAATGACAACTTTCAACGATGCGATGAAGTAGATTTCGTTCAGTAATGAAACCAGCAGACAGTGGCACAGAATTCACAGATTACAGTCGTCGTCGTTCAGTCGAGAGTGCTAAAAGACCTAGGGAAGGAGCAGTAACAATTTTGAAAAATCACACTTTAAAGCAATTCATTTCATAATAATATATATGACAGGATAAGATTGCTTATCACGTGCATGGTCTGTTGGCGGATTCTAATTTTAATAATAATATTAGGTTGGTGCAAAAATAATGACGTAACAATGTCGTTTTTTGACGTATTTTTAACGTCAAAAAACGACATTGTTACGTCATTATTTTTGCACCAACCTAATAACAAAAATATATTGGAAATAAAAATGAGATGATGCCTAGAACTTTGTGGTCCACTTGAAAATAGCAAGATGGCAGGGCCGAAAATATTAGAAAAAAATACCTGTTCGAAAACCGAGACATTATTGTTCATATAAAAAAAATTAATTTACTGTAATTTTACAGACGTAGGCATTTTCATCCAGTGTAATAAGTTTTTGAAAATTAAAAAAAATAACTTACGTCGGACAATCTCCAGTGAAATCCCTTAGAAACATATGAATTTGCAAATAATAATAATAATAATAAATACAAGGTCCTTGAAATTGAAATCTCATAACTATGGCACATATGGATATCAAGAATTCCAGTTATATTTGGAGTCGTCAGTTTGATTGAAAAAGGTTCCAATAGACTCATTGATGGAATCCATGATAGCCCAAGCCTTAAATTTATAAAAAAATTGTAATCACAGGTCCAGCTCACAGTTTACGGAGAGCTTATCTATGTAAAATGATTGTTATCTAAGTGGTTTTTATTTTCAAAAAATGCTCAGTGGAAAATGTCATGATGCTATTTCGGATCTTAGGTCTCTGGTTGGAAAGAAATGAGTATATAACAGAAATTAAAAGAAATAACAATAATAACAATAATAATAATAATAAATACAAGGTCCTTGAAATTGAAATAGCATAAATATGACACATGTGGATATCAATAATTCCTGTTGTATTTGGATTCCACAGTTTGATTGGAAAAGGTTCCAATACACTCATTGAAGGAATCCCTGTTAGTCGAAGCCTTAAACAAATGCAAAATATTGTACTCACAAGCAAAGTCCACTCTGTACAAAGAGCTTTATCTATATAAAATCTGTGTGTTTTCGAATGATGTGAATTTTGTTATTTCGTAAATATATGTGATTCTGCAGCGCCAGTGTCCACGACGTGACGAAGGACAGTCCCTCTTCAAGAGCCACAGAGTTGATTTGCTCGAATTCATTTTTTAATTATTGATCTGAAATAACTGACTCACATCGTTATGTTTGTAAATAACACAATTGAGTATCACAGAAGTGCTTTTAAGCTCTCTGAACTTAACGAATTGGGATCATCCCTTAGGGTGATTATACTGTATATGAATAGGTCTTGTGTGGTGTATCATCCTTGAGAGTAGCGAATATTGTTTTATGTTTCAATTATGAGGCAACAAAGTCATTTTTTCTGACACATCCGTATAATATGGACAGATTCAGTTAAAAAAAATCTGACCGGACTGGTTGCTTGAATTTGAAGTATTTGTAACTGGATCCTTCCTGTAATGTTATGCACTGGCTTTATCAAATCCTGTCTTTATTTTACGCATATTTGGCTGTGAGGTCTATGCAACAAATACGCTTATTAGTCAGGTGTCATCATTGGCTTCCTATATTTGTACCCGAGTACCACTTCTTTGCGAGCTTTTCTCACATTGATAATAATAATAATAATAATAATAATAATAATAATAATAATAATAATAATAACTCTTATCATTATTATTAGTAGTAGTAGCAGTAATAGGGGTAGTAGTAGTAGTAATAATGTATCATCAAAAAGTATGCCAACTTATATAAATGTGCAAACAGAAATTGTTTCCCAGTTATAAGACCGCAAAAAAAATTGTGTCTAAACAGTGAAAATTTAGAACAACAAAGTTGAGAAGCACAATTAATCGAGAAAAAATGTAATGTTGATATAGAAAAAAAATGAATAAACACAAATTATTGAATAATCTAAAAAAAGTAATCATACGGTGATTGAACAAAAAGCAAGGAATATTGGAAGACGATTAGATTGAACCGAATGAAATGAAAGGAAAAATTAAGGAAATAATTTGTCGGAAGGCATTTTCAGAAGGAAATGGACTTTGGAGACGAGACTCAAGAACAGAAAAATAACGAACAATGTAAATACGACGACACTATTCATAGTGATGTACTTAAGGTCGTTCCTCTACAACGCAGAATTTAATATTTCTAGAGAATAAGAAAATAGAAAAATCGAACATTACTGCATCGATGCTCATAGTTTTTATATGTAAAAACAAAACTAGGATAATTCATATAAATTAAAATTGGCATCAACTTAATTATCAGATAATTTGAGAATTACAAAAGAACTAAGAAATTATGAAACTCAGGATGTGCCATAGAACTGACATAGGTGATATCAGAAACAAAAGAAAAAACTAGGAGAGAAGCTAAAAAAGGAATGGCTGAGAATATTATCAAAAAGGAATTGTCAAGTGAAAGGAAATAAAAGAATTGCCGATCAAAATGATATAAATGAATTGCCCAGAGAAAAGCCAGATTTGAGCAGAGAATAGTTGGGAAGACAAATTTACACTTTATTAACAAAGTACAAAGCATTTGCATTCAAATGTATTAAAATAAACATTTACATGACGCGGAAGAAGTGAAAACAAAATTCGTTTATAAGAACACAGAGATGGAAACAACAGTGTTACAATAAGCAAATGAAACCGGATATCTTGGAAAAGCAGAAAAAATGACATGTCTGGGTAAGAAAAGTGATCGATCAACAAAGAACGGTGAAAAGAATTGTGAATTCATGTTATTGGCCTTTCATCTCTGAAAATCTGAAACTGTTCTAGAAAGGAGAAAATGTTCTGTGGGCCTATAAAATTCGAATTGATCATTTGATGAGGGCTTGTAGACAAAATCTAAACATTGTAATCAAAGAGATTTATCAGTGTACGTTTTCATACCGGCAGTTTAAAGAGTAATATAAAAAGAAAGCGAAAAGTTAGGACAATGTCTATCAACTGTCAAACGCATCATTATTTTGCTGACTATGGCATTGTGACCATCAATATTTCAACATTTCTACAATTTCCGAAGAATTTTGCAACGATACAAAAAGACTTGGATATTCAAAGGAGAATTAGATTTCTAGAGACAACATCGTTTTTAAAATCCGAAGATACTCAGTAGTGTGAAAGATTATTGTGAAGATTTATTATCGTTTTAGTATTTGATAAGTAGCACCAGAAAAAATGATTCAAATTCCTAATAATTGTATTTTGTGTTTGTGTGCTATGGAATTATATTGAGAGTAATATGTTAAAACATTTTCTATTCACACTATCGTAGAATTGTTATCTATTCGATGTTGTATAACTGGTTTTCATTTTATTTACTGTTTTAATCATTTCTTTAAAAAAATATTGCAGTATTTATCAGGTTAATGGAATTTAGATATAAGTTGAATCCGAATTGGTATTTATAGGTGGAGTAATGGTTACAGCTCGTATTCGAATTCCAATCGAGTTCGTGTCATTCGCTTTCACACATTATACAAAAGTATGAATCCATGTGTTTTCCCCATCGAGTACAGAATGGATGCTTCAAATTTATTTAGATACCAATCTAAGTGAATATAGATGTTTGGAATCCCCAAATCTGGTAAATCGAAATCGTTATCGTGGAAACGCATGGTTGTCTCTGTGAAGGAATTCGCCGACAGAAAACAAACCCTCCTTCAGAGTTCGGGCGTGGTTCCAAACACCACACCCCAGATAGCAGCTCAGAATTAAAACCGGAGATCCGTGTTCGAATCAATGTTTCCTTCGTTACATTCGCTGACGCATAAATAACATTTGGAACGGTATGAATCAACTGTCTCCCTTCTGTTATCGGTTAACTAGTAGGACTTATAGGAGGAAAATCATAGATATCCACAATACTTTGTTAATGCAATATTCTCCCATTAAAATAAGTATACTTACAGTCCAAAATATATTACAACTTTAATAACCCACAAAGGGTTGATAACACGTAAATAACAAATCATTTAATCACGATACTCCGTAGAAAAATTAGGTTAAATGGCCGTATGTGCCACAAATTATATGGCAGATAGCAACGTCATTTATTCAAATCGACTATTCTAAAAGTACACTCAAGCTTTAAGCAATAACTATGTAATTAAAATTAAGCATGTGCGGAAACTTAAATATCTAGGAAGTGTTTTGACAGAGGATGGTAAGTGCGATGCTGAGAACTGAAGATGTATTGGGATTTCCAAACACGCATTCCAAAATCTACGCAGATTATTACGAGACAGGATGCTTTCTATCGTAACAAAAACAATTGAGCTGCTACATGACATCTGTTCTCCTTTACGGTAGCAAATGTTGGACGATTTCCTCAAAGATGAAGAAGGGACTCGAAACAAAGGATGTATAGTTATACAGAAGGATGCTAAGGATGATATGGACCTAGCGTGTGAGAAACGATGGGATTTTGGAGAAGATGTAAACAAGGAGTAAGCTTATATTTAACATCAGGAAGAGGTAGATGAAATTTCTGGGACACGTAAGGAGAATGGAGTGCTTAGAGAATCTGATTCTCACAAGTCGAATAGAGGGAAAGAGAGATAAAGCAACGCATGGCATTCCTAGCCGGCTTACGCAAGTGGATAAAAGAACATGGCCTGGGTAACTATCAAAGGGATAAAACTTATTGAGAGCTACAAGAGATAGCAGGAAATAGAGAGCCAGGATCGCCTACGTCTTGAATGGACACGGCAGATAAAAAGAAAAAGAATGCATCAGCGGTTTATTTTTTAAAAATTAACAATTTGTAAACAACTGAAAGCTTCGTAGATCCACACAAACTAATGTGGAAATGTGATCTATTCATAGCCATCATGTGAATTACACAATACAACTGGCATCAATCTACCGAGAATAAGAAAATTCAAACATTTCTATTACAAAAACTTTCAATCCTGGGCGTTGCTCACTTTTATTCTGTAGCTTGTTTTTTTTTTTTTTTTTTTTTTTTTTTTTATACGAAACCAATTCCAGGTGCTTGTTTTGCGACTAACAATCAACTATTCCTTCAGATTTCTCATCATGGAACTGAAATCTGTCTTTTACTGTTCTTTAATTTTGCAAAGTTCTTTTTCATTATCTACTTCTTCCAACTCTAATATGTCCTCACATGATACGTTTCTGTGCGTCAAAAAATAATTTATGTTCTTCACAGAATTCACAGCTGCGCTTTGCCTCGCAGAAATATCGAATCCAGCCAGTCAGAGAATCGTTTCCGAAAATTTATAATTTAAAAGTGTGACTACAATTCTTTTTTCAAGTTTTATAATTTATTTTTTTCTAGAATTTAGTTTAAGTTCAGTAGCACAACTCTCAGTGGCACAAATCTAGGTAGAAATGAGCAGCACACAACCGAGATAATAATTTTAAAAAATCTCATTTTTTGTTCCAGATCATTGAGAAATGTAGCTAAATAAAAAATGATGGTCTGTACTTTATGCCTAGGAAGAAATGTGTCATCTTCAATATTGCAACTTTCTAGAATAAAAAGAGTATTTAAAAACCTTGAAAGAAAATAACTCCGCAATTTTTTTCTTTCTTATCAATATCCAGGTACAATTGTTTATTTTTTCATTATTTTATTATGCATTTCTGAAGAGGAGATTCAACATTTTTGTTCGATTTGAAACACATAAATCTTCATAATAATGCTAAAAAGCCATGTTATTAGTCGATAGACAATTAAAATGGACACAATATTGCCAGAAATTCGACATCAATCCTATCACAATGACAGCTGAGGTCATGATGAGTCCACAAACTGCTAAGAGGTTAGTATTTATTTCTGTTTGTCAGCAGTTGTGTTTATTCATCGCAATTCCGAAAACTGAAACTATCTGCGGAGAAGCGCAGAGGGAAGGAAGAAACACTTTCATTCCTAAATGCATCAATTTTTAATCACCGTTTTGTGAAGCAAGAGACCTTGTCTTATCTTACAGAAGAATAGGCAACATTTTGTAACGATTGTTTGCCAAAATATTCACATCTGTTCAAGCCTCGGTTTGAAATTCCCTGTCCGGTCACTTACCGACAGTCAGTAAATGTTTTCTCCATAGCAACACCAATAGACGATTAGCTGGTAACTATTTAGCGAAGGAACGAATCTGGAGGTGGGGGAGAGTTTGGTAGGGAAATATGTTTTTGTATCCAAATAAAACAGCCTATTATTTGTTATCTCACAGGAAGTGAAGAATCTCGCAAGTTTCTCGCTACTCTATCGCCATTTCCACCGGAAATGTCCACATTAACTATATCCTTTAGATCTAACAGTTCAGCTAGGATCCACCATTCCGCGTACACAATATCAAATCATATAGTTGCCAACTGACATTTCCCTCTTGAGAACAGCGACCTCAGTGAATAAACTCCCAAGAGGATGCTTCCCCGATTGCTACCTTCTTAATTTCTTCAATTATCGTGTCAACCGTCATTTATCCTACGTGGCCTCATAATATGCACTTATTTTCTGTTCTTATGGACTTAAAATACCTCATTCAGTAACCCTTTACTTTATGTGGTTTTGGGCTCTTGGTATTGGTGATTTAGTAAAAACAAATTTTGTCAACAGCAAACGTCTGGTCATGAAATTGCTCATTTCTGAAACGAACAAGTAAATTGAAAACAAAACTATCAAAGCTGTTAACTGATGATCGATGAGTAACGATTATTGGAATTTTCGAACTAGACTTATTTGTGGACGGTTTCATCACAGCGCCTGTGAGATTGTTTTAAGTAAAAATCGGTTTGACTGCCGTCAATTTTTCGATATAGAGTAACGACTGTCAACCACGAGCACGCTGAATTTTGAAGAAGAACAAGTAAATATTTGAACCAATAAACGACACTGTACGTTCTGAAACTGACTCTGATGATGATACGAACGGTAACTTCAGTGCATTAATTGTATGTGAAAGAGCAGGGCATGATGAAAGAAACCTACATTTGTAAATCTTAGCTTGGGTGTCATTTTTAGAAAAAAAATAAAACGCAAGTAGAGAAAGAACCAATGTACGTCTATTAGTAGATATTTTGAGTTATAATACACACACACACACACACACACACATATATATATATGTGTGTGTGTGTGTGTGTGTGCAAAGACAGGCGGTAATACGAAACAGAGCCCCCCTTTTAGTTCCATCCTAAGAATCCATTTTAGGTAATATCATACGATAGACGAAGTTTATTATACGTTTCGTTCATAATATATATATATATATATATATATATATATATATATATATATATGAGGAAATGGCATATATTAATAAAAAGTTCTAGCTGCTAGGAAAGTCACGGTTCTATTTTAATCGAATGTGAATTTGCTACAGATTTACATAAATCAAACTTTAGCTCTTGGTTTCACTGCCCACTAATACAAGTTTTCCCCATTGATGTACGCCGTCTCATTTTGGGGATATTAGGCATTATAGATACTAACTTATAATAAAACATTATTTTTAGAAAATGATAGGAGTACCTAAGGCCGCGCCTTGTTTCTCCATTGTATTTCCCCTCACAGCTGCTCGGGATGGCGTACACACAGTTCTTAGTCATGTTCTCTTCTATTGCGGGGTGTTACTCGGAAGAAGTGTCTGCGAAGTGCGGAACCACTTTTGAAGATTGTCCTGATGTTATATGAACCACAGATCATTTGTATTTTCTCCGATAATCCCTTCACATAGAGTGGTTATACTGTTTTCTGAGTGTTGTTATCCTCTTGTAACTTTCTATTCCAGTAAGATTGCAAGAACACCGTAAAGCGCTAACAGAAGGAGAAATAGAAAATAAATCAGACTTAGCTGATCACATATGGAGAGAGAAGGATGATCATTGTCCCCTGTGAGATGAAGTTGAAATAATAGACAGAGAGGATCATTGGAAAATACGAAAACTTAAAGAATCAGCACATATGCTAGGTTGCAAAAATCTCCTGAACTGACAAAGCATAAACATGAATACAATATGGGAACCAATAATAGGGATTGCTAGAGAAAAGCAATGAATAACCACACAAAAAGTACAATATAAACTCTGATAATAAAAAAAAATGTCATAATAATAACAGAAAAATTGCAATATGATCACTGGTAAAAAATGTTTGCTGAGACATTAGGTTTATAAGTCACAAACATTCAGACGCAGAACAACCTCAAGGACTCATGGCCCAGTGGATAAAGACTTAGCTTAGTTCCAGTGACTAGATCTAAAAGTCTTGTGAGTTCAATACCAGGCCACACTAGTGGTAAACAAAATACATTGAGAGATGAGTTAAATGAGAGTTGAGTTGAAGAAGCGTGGCGCGTGGAACTAGAACAATCTGTCTGTGGACGAAATAAAGGGTTTGGTTCGAAATTCCAATCACCTGAAGAAGGCTGGAGCGTAAAACGGCTGAAACATTGTGAATATAGCAATGCAAATGATTATAATAGTCCGATAATGTAAGTAATCATAATATTTTGTTATACAGATAGATACACCTTTTTGTTTTTAGAACTGGGATCATCGGGATTTTCAGGACTTTCAACATCCTGGGTGAGCCTATCTGGCCTACGTGCAACCTGATTATTTTCCCCATAACTGAATACTAGTTCATACACGTCATTTCAATTGTTTGAAGTCGTGGTTCCGATTTTATATGTTTTAGCGACGTTACTACCTACGAATTTTCATTGGCCAATCGCCCACTACTTAAATCTCGTTAAGCTGTTAGATTAATTTGGCTCTTTGTTCATAGAATGATATGACGAATGTTTTAGTATGTTTAATTTGGCCCTAAATCATGTGTATGTGCTGGAAAGATTTTCTTTGTTGAATCTTTAATTTTCTGGGGATTTTTTTTTTTTTTAATCGTTTGTTCCATAATTCAACCTGTATGTGTTACTGTTAATTACGAAAAGACAATCCGCTTGTTCAATATAGTTATCCTAGAATATCAGACAAATTTATCGTTTAATATGCATTCATATATTCTTTTACTATAGTGTTTTGGGAAGGATGTGAAGATATGATTCATAACTTTCTCAGGGGTGTTTACGCGTAAGAAAATATAACGAACGCAATCGGAACTGAAACTCGGCTATTCGATTTCCAATCCGGAGCCGTTATCCATTACACCAGCCGCGTATCCAATTTAGAAGCGATTTTCTATTAGTATTTTAAAGTTGAAACGCATCTTTCCCCTTTAGAATAATATATATAAAACATGACAATTTTATATTAATTTAAGAAATTTTTGTGAAAGATAAAAAAAAAATAGTTACAATATGGTACATATTTATTTAAATACTTAAAAAATTAATATTTATTTCTGAAGATCTTATTATCTGATTTCATAATTGTAAAAAAGTGATCGTATATGCGATTTGCAATGTCTTGACAGAACAGAATCCATTATTGCGTGGTCAAACGTAAGCGTCCGCTTTACAGAATTAAGCGTTCTTGAAAATTAAGTTACAAATCTCAACGAGTAACGTGTATTGTTTCTCATATAAGTTCGAAAAATTTTAAATTCATATTTATTGTTCACCTTCAAGTGATTGCTATACATCCACCATAATATGACGCAGATAAGAATCGTACAGTGCCCAATTTAGTCTAGAAACATGAAGAAATTTCCAGAAGAATCTTAACTCATTAAAGTTTATATAACATCATATTTAACTCGCCACAAGTACTCATATAACTTGCTCTATATTTTTAAGGATATAATATCAATTACTGAGTTTTCGTGGAATGTTTATTTTGTAAAGAGTTTTTATAGTTTGAAGATTATGTACAACCGATCAAATTTCATTTGGTAACTCTTTTAACTATGTATATCCTAGAGTCCTGAAAATAATGATGTCTTTATGTGAGAATTTTGTAAGCAAACATGCAAGTTCTTCATACTTTAATCCCAGTTTAACTAAGGAAGCTACTCACCATTTTGTCTTGATCCTGCATTGGCAATTTTTGTTTTGTTAGTGGTTTATAGTAGAAGAGGCTACCATCCAAATGCTAAGCAATGTATAAGGAAACGGAAAACGTTCATGTCAAAACAATGAAAAGTTTATTACTATATAATAGCATTCCTCCGATGATGCAGTAAATGCTGTAAAATTATTCCCACAAATGAATAGGAGACAGCAGGCAACAGTGATGGGATTATCTAGAAGATTTCTGTAAATTAAATCAACGAAGCATGTGTCAACAAGGAACTTTTATGAAAATATACTTCGAATGTTCTTAAAACCAGAAGAAGGCAAGTGAAAAAATAACAGGTAACGAGAAAATAGAAATTGAAGAATTTGACATTCACAGGATAGTGAAGGCAAGAGGAATTGTTGGAAACACATCCAAAAGAGGTTCAAGGCAGAACAGAGAGTGACAGATACAATAAAAAGACAATAATTACTGTGAGCTTCAAAGAATAGGAAATTGTGGAGAGCCATGATCCCCTAAAATTCTGAAGGAACATGTCACGTGACGATTTTTCAAGAATTATCGAATACAAGGGATTATTGCATTTATTTTATACATTTTTTAAGTTATGCATTTATTAGATTTATTTTCATTACTTTTAACTGCATCTAGCCACTAGTAATATTTCCACGATCAATGTTATTGTTACATTTGAAATAAACTTTTCTAAGTTCAATTATAATATAAAGATAAGTATAGTTAAAATATCTCGTATGAAAAGGAAAATTTTGGCAAATAAATCAATCGGTTGTTTTCATAGTATTGAACATTTATTTTCAGGATTTTTATCTTAATTATATTATTCGTTAATTTTTGATCTGTCCGTTTGCCTCTTTTTAAAAAAAAATTCATTTTAGACAGCCTTAGCGTCCATACATAAGCCTGCCGAAATCGGAGCATAAAACAGCATGCGATGAGACATGAGCTCTCATTATCTATTCCAGTACTTACTTCGGTGTGATATGGACATTACTTTTTTAAAACCAAATAGATCTCGCATCAAAAAACCTATATGGCCCTTTCATTTTTACCTAAGATACTTTCAGATGGTTTAAATATTCATGACCATTTAAAGAACGGATTAAAAGAAATCTTTTGAAGAACGGAAACAGTGATGAACCCTGCAATGCTATTAAAGATTACCTATCGTTATGTCCTCCCAGGATCAAACAGGTTTTCGATTAACTATACGGAAATAGACCAACATTGGCAACTACAGGCAAAGTACAGTTGCTTTTGCTGTCAATTGGAGCAACAAAATGAAGGTAAAAATGAATGAATTTCACATACACTGTTTCCGTTTTCGTGGCTTCTTTTATGTGCTCTTTTCGTTTATTTAAATTTTAGTTCTCCTATCTATCTATCTATCTATCTATCTATCTGTCAATCTATCTATCTATCTATCTATGTTTCTTAGTCCAGTGTTCAAGCCTATATATAAGACAATGTTTCGAATATTTATTTTAGACGAAAAAAATAATTGCCCATGAAAAAAAAAATGAATTCTTTCTCCTAATATGTTCATCATCATATATGTTGGGCAAAGTTATTTTCTATCTGTATAGTAGCGGGCAAACATATTTTATCATCTTATTCATGTGCTGTATTCCCTAAGGCGGTAGACAACCATGGCTCTACATGTATGTCTTTTGTATCTCTTAATACATTGTTGTAATTTATTTATTTCTCGTACAACCGGCCCTGCCAACCATTTACTTAGTCTGTTCTGCGTCGTTTTCCTCTATCACTCTTCCCTTCACACTGGCCTGTGAGTATCATATTTTACAATCCCTCATTTCTCGTCTCATCTTGATGTTAAATTTAAGTTAATTTTTGTTTTAATTTTCTCTGAATTTTCGTCGTTTCTCTAATGTTCCGTCCATAATATGCTAGGCATCCTTTTGTAGAATCACACTGCAGTTCCGTCAAATTACTTTTATATCTCTGAGATTATCCAGCATTCACTCTAATATAAGAGGACATTACTCTTTTCTTTATTTCTTACGAAGATGTTCTCTTTCTTAATACTCTGCTTAGCTTTTGAAAAGCATATCCACTTATCCCAATGCGCCTTCTGATTTCCGTCCGTTATTTTCCGTTCTATGTTAAAACACTTCACAGATATTGAACTTTGTTTGATTTGGGTATCTCCGATTTGCAATTTTCTAACAACCATTCATTCTGTTTTATTGCAGTTGATGTTTAACAATATCTGCTCTATTTCCTTCACTACCATCTGTAGGAGTTCTTGTAGATTGCTTTTCGTGTCTGCTATCAACAATGTGTCATCTGCATATCTTATGTCATAATTGTGGCCGCCGATAATAAATAACGGAGAAGCTTCTACTTCTCCCAGGAACGGCGTGCTGTATAGATTGAATAAGTCCTTGTCTTACACCACTTTTATTTTGGAATATCAGCTGGCTTCATCTTCTAAACGTATGCAGGTGGTTTGTTGACAATATATGTCATTGGTCATTCTAATATCCATCGAAGGTATGAAGGTTGTTGTGCAGTTCCAACAGACCTTTGTAGCGTACTTTATCGATGGCATTTGCGTAATCTATAAAACACAGATAAAATCATGATCATAAAAATCGCGTTACTTGTTCAAGTTTCTTTGACGGTCTGATTCTGCTGCGTATTCTATGCATCAAAATTCGGATGATGTGTTTTGTTACATGACCCATTAGGATGATTGTCCGTTGGCGTTCACGTTCCTTTGCACAAGGTTTCTTAGGCAGTGTTGTGAAAATAGATCTACTTGGCTCTTTCGGTATATCACAACTGTTGTAGATTACATTTAGTATATCTTTAATGATGTCTATGCTGAAATCATTTAAGGCTACCAGCATCTCTATTACAAATGCGATTCTACCTGTCCATGCTTTACGTTAAATTTGAACGGTGCAAATTTTATTTCAGATTTTAATATTTCCGGTTCTTCGATATATCTGTGTATTTCCGTTTGTCCCGTTTCATCCTGGAAGACCTCTCTGATCTATTCGATCCAAATTTGAAGTATTTTAAAAAAAATAATACCAGTTTTCTATCCTTGGATTATATACATCATTCTTTACCAATGTCAAAATCTGCCTCGCTTTCATAGTCTTCTGTTAGATTGATTATATATATATATATATATATATATATATATATATAGATAGATAGATAGATAGATAGATAGATAGATAGATAGATAGATATAGATATATAAATAAATCACGTTTATTTTAAATGGTAAATATATTTTAAAAAATAATAACCTTTTAATATATGGACTGTGCCAATATTGCCAACATTTTCAGCATTTGAATATTGCATTGTGCTTAAAATTCCGAGTCATGCTACCGGTGAAGGTTAATAAGTATATTTATTAATATATATATATATATATATATATATATATATATATATATATATATATATATATATATTATTTATTTATTTAAAAAAAATTATAACATAAATATGTTATAAAATCACTACAAAAATAGCCATTTTGTTTCAACACCCTCGGTGTCTTATCAAGTGATGACGTTGAATGTAAAATAAATGGTTTTAAAAGTTTCAAATTAATTAACAATCCTTCGCAAGGGGAAAACGTTGTTAAAAAAGCTACATTGACCAATCAAAATACAAGTATAGGAAAATTCAAATAGCTTGACAACGAAGTCATGTTATAATAGCTATTCAGATGTTTAAAATATGGGTAATATTAAAAAGAATTTATTCTAACCAATAATTACTAAATTATATGATAAAATTTCATATTAAAATTAAAATCTGCTAATTTCAAAATCAAAATTTAATCACTATTAAGTTTACAACTATAAAATTACTGAGGAGAAAAGAAGAAATATATATGTTATTCTATTTATTTCTTAATTGAAGTTACTTTAGAAGCTAATTTTATATCCGGTCCTTTGACAATATATATGCATTTTAATCCCAAGTGTGTGAATGGGTTCCTAAACTCACGGGTAAAACAAACACAATCAGATTATAATATATAAGCACCCAAACATAGACACCTATAAATACATACACACACATTGACCCAGCCAAAACCAATAATTATTTAAGACTGAAAGTATCATTAAACAAATGCTAACCACTTATTGAAATATAACATATATATATATATATATATATATATATATATATATATAACTTATATATATATATATATATATATATATATATATATATATATATATATAGGAAGTCTTTTAGAAATTATTTAACAAAATGTACCTCAAGCAAACATACATTAGTCGTCTTAAAAACCTCTCTCCATAATTTTTAAGATTTAACAGACCGTTATTTGCACCTTCCATAAATTCGTTAAAATAATACATGGATAATACAAACACATAAACATATTATAGTAAAAGGAAGTCCTTCAATAAACTTAATGTATGAGCCGAAGGCATTTAATACAATATTCGCAACGAATAGTTCCCAAACTGTTAAAACCAGTAAATATTTGAGAAAAACTATTATATATATATATATTGATTCTTCATGATATCGTCCATGGTACGTACTCGGCCTGGGTGAGTCACATTAGGAAAGTGCCTGAAATGTGAGTGTAGTCGGGTAAAGGGAAATATTTGTGAGTCTCGGGTAGTCATCGTTGCCAAGGGATTGAAGGTACTGGACATGCTCAGAACTGTTGCTTGCTAACAATAATGAGGTCTTACCAAAAATTGAAACTAATGTCCGCTAGGCAATGGATATCAACAGGCGTCTACAACAGGGTTTGGTTAGCCACCCTAGAAAACAGGATTAATCGGATACGAGCGTGCTGCCTATACATATATATATATATATATATATATATATATATATATATATATATATATATAGATAGATAGATAGATAGATAGATAATATTAGTTTTCAATATATATATATATATATATATATATATATATATATATATTGAACGTTTCACCCCAAGCAAGCCGGAAGCCACTATATATATATATATATATAAATATATATATATATATATATATATATATATATATATATATATATATATATATATATATATTTTCCAGGAGGATAGAATCCAGTTAAACTCAATATCAAGGACGTAGCAAGAATATAATATAAAAGGCTGAAACACTAATATTCATCAGACCTTCAAATTAAAAAAAAATGATGAATTGGATCGTGATTACGATTCAAATGTAATAAATTATAACCACGGAATATTAGTGTTTGAGCGAGCGTTATATATATATATATATATATATATATATATATATATATATATATATATATATATATATATATATATATATATATATATATATATATATATATATTTCCACAAAGAAAGCGTCTAGTTGGTAATGGATAGCCCGTACGGTATAGCACGTCAGGCTATATGGTATTTCCTACACGGATATAAGTTCTATTCCTGTTAGAGCAGACATATTTTCTATGAAATTCCTCGGACACACACAAACTCATACACACACAAATATATACCTAGATAGATAGATAGATAGATAGATAGAGATGTAATGTATATCCGGTCAACAATCTTTCCTCTGTGGATACTTTGTAAAATTTGTTAAATTAGACGGACAGTGTATATTTTTTTTTATTTAATGTTCTTTTTGTCATTTCAATTTTCGTGGATTCTAAATATGTATGGATAAAATGTTCGCTGTCTTAATTTTCCGTTATAATTTGGTTCATTCTTCAACCATTTTCAAGTGGTTTTCTTGTCTGTTCTAAGGAAGATTAATGACATTTTTTTGTAACAGTAATTTTTTTTCAATCAGGGTTTACTTAGTTCCCGAAAGATACATAAATATTTGAGAGCGACTCAATTCCCTAAATTTAACAAAATGAAACAGAACATCAGAATTTTAATGTATATATATGTTTGCATACTTGCAGACATGACAATTCATGCAGATATTTATTGAGAAAAAGAGAATAAAATACAAACTGAGATGAAATTCTTTTTTTTTTGTTCTTACAGCTATGCTATATAATGAAAGAAAAAACAATTTAGAATTTTTACTTGTCGCAGTTTATTTTGGCCCCTGTCACCTTCTCGTACCGAACAAGCGCCTTCTGTACCGCCTCAATGTCGTTGCGGGACGACACGAAAGCAGATACGTCATCGGCGTACGCGGAAACCCTGGCTCGAGACCCTCCAGGAACGGCAATTCCACGTAGGGCCGGACTGCCGGTCTCGTCCTTCAGCCGGCGAAGGAGAGGCTCCAACGCCAAAGCATAAAGGAGAGACGACAGCGGACAACCCTGACGAACCGACCTAGACAGCACGAACGCGTCCGACAACCTTCCGTTCACCTGTACCACCGCACTGGGGGAGCGATATAGGAGGCTAATCCAGCGGCAGAAGTTGGGTGCTAATCCAGCGGCCTGCAGGACAGCAGCAAGGTAGCGATGGTCGACCCTATCAAATGCCTTGGACTGATCCAAATTGATCAGCGCGGCTTCTTCGTCGTCTTTTACGCCCTCTATGACCGTGTGGATCAGATGCAGGTTGCTCTGAATTGTTCGGCCCCTCACAGAACAAGTCTGCTCAGGTCCCAAGAGAGACTCGGCAACTGACTGCAATGCTCCTGCAGGATCTTGGCCATAATCTTTAACTCAGTGTTTAGCAGAGTTATGGGCCTGTAATCATCTAGGTTCCCCTCACTACTTTTGCCATTTTTCAACAGAGTGATCACACCCCTGGTGATCCGGTTGGGGATGGACCCCGACCGAAACCAGTTGTTGAACACTGCAGCCAAAATTGGAACAAAGATGTGCAACAGCCTCAAGTATAATTCATAGGGCAAACCATCCAGACCGGGCGACTTGCCTCTGCCGACCTTCTTCAAAACCGCGTAGACATTGCCCTCCGTAATCTCTCCCTCGCAGCTAGCAAGTCAGCCAAATAGCTACGAAACTCCTCATCACGCTCCTTGGTAAACCGGTTCTCGAAATGGCCCGAAGAGTACGCCCCTCCGGGGATTTGACTTCACGAATGTAACGATCGCCACCTCGTCGGACCTCTTCCCTGCGCAGATCTGCGCCCAAGTTCACGGCTTCGGAAGACATCTTGCTTAACTTATGTCTAATTACCTGACCCATGTACCGCTCGCTATTCGATCGATCCAGGACCTCCTTAGCTAAGGCTATCTCTAGGCTATCGCTATCCCCCCCCCAGTCACCGCCCGGGAATAACTAGCTTTAAGCGTCTTCACCTTTTCAGCTCTATCTAGAGCGAGCCGTTTGCTGAAATCAGTGGTGAAGGACCTAATCCTACACTTAAGGCGTTCCCACCATCTATTCCCGATAACCGCCGCCACTAGCTCCCGCTGCACTAGTCTAATTATCTGCTCCTAGAAGTCCCGCCTGTCCAGTAAAGACAGATTGAACTTCCAGTACCCAGCCATTCTAGGCCTATTGTCTAACGCTACCCGTGCCACAAACGAGTTTGTGATCCGAATAGCCTACCCAGTGGAACGTAGGGCAATCTAGTAGTTCTATGTCGGCTCTTCTCACTAACATTCTGTCAAGGTAGCTAACCACCTTGTCAAAAGGCCAATTAAGAGCCCACGTCCACATTTTTCCCTTGGGATGATCGACGAGACCATAACAACAAGACTGGTATTTATTGGTACAAAAAGTACAAATTGTGGCACGAGGCCAATAAAGGGGAGGGGTAGAGGCTGGTCAACACTAACTATCTTATACCTAGCTAATCAGATTTGCGACCCATTCGTACATTACATTTTACACATTCACCAAAAGAACTCGTCCATCACCAAAAAATCCTTGAACCACCATAATACCACGTGCTCTCAAGGGAGACCTACCAAAATCGCGCCCCATACCATGAAAATTCTAATGATGATATATATATATATACAATTCTAATAATGATAAAATGAGAGGGGAGGGAAATGAACCCAATAATAAACTTAAAATAAACACAAATACAAACTAAACATAATTGATGTTAGTAGGGACCGTCCAACCCATAAAACAGAGAGGCCGCTGTATTCTGCCCAGGGGACAAAACCAAGAGACGCTCTCGCTATGGGAGTGGGAAAAAGTATAAAATATTAGGCTGGAATGGGAAAATATAAAACTGACCCAGTCGAGATGAAAATGGGGCGGGGGTCAAAACAAACTGGGGAGGATGGGAATCTCGACTTGGATCATAACCAAAGAACGGCCGGGATGCAGACTAGGAACAACACTTACTCACATTAACTAGGTACACTGAAGCTTGTCTAACCTAACCAAGGGGAGGGTTCCACAGGAAGCCACCCCGATGTGCAAAAGGTTGACCTAGAAGAGAAAATCAAGGCTAGCCCCGTTCACACGAAGCAAGCTCGCTTCTTTTACCCACCTTTCGCTAAAGACTGTCGAGTGCAATCGTTTTCTATCCGATCTAATCTTCATCTTGAGCTGATGCTCAAAGAATCGAATCAGATCCGAATGAGAAAGACGATTGCCTCGCAAGATTTCCTCCTTTCGCGTCGTCCAAATCACCATTCGAGCCGTGGCCATCAGCTTCAGAAACACCATCCGTTTCATCCCGGAATACGGAGGCGACACATTGTCACACGCGTGTGCGCGATCAATGGACACAAGCTGTTCGGGAGCGAGACGAGCCGTCAGCTCGACGACATGGTCCCATAAGGGGCGGACCTGGGGGCAATGGTAGAAGGCGTGCGCAGCCGTTTCTTCTAAGCCAAGGCCACACCGTCCACAGTCTGGCAAATCCGCCAAGCCCCATATGAAAGCCTTGTCGTTGAGAGGCAGCCGATTCCGAGCCAATCGCCAGCTAAGCGAAAACTCAGGGTTACTGAGGTAATCCGCCGCTGGCGCCCAAGACCAGTAGGAGCAATACTCCTCCTCCGAAAAGCCGAGCGTATCTCGTAGGAGATCCTTCGCGGGCCTCTCCACTAATTCACGATAGAAGACCTTCCTAGGCCGAGAAAGGTCACTGGACCGGGGAACGGCCCTCAAGGCCGACCGACACTCGCGAAGGAAAACCGATTGATCCCGGGGTTTACGACCGCGCTCAACAATCCCCTGCAGAATCGGATCTCCTCCAGTCAATGCACGGCGTAGGAAAGCCAACCTAGAGGCACGGATGTGACTCGACAGGTGCGGCATTCCCAGCCCCCCATGACACGGACGTTTAGTGCATACTCGTCTGTCGACCCGATTCCCGCGTCCCCTCCATAAAATGGAGGATAGCGATTGCTCGAGCGCTTTCTTCTGAGTCTTACAGAGAGGAAGTACGGACAATCGATAAAGAATCAGGGGGAAAATATATGTAGCACACACCTCCGCTCTGCCCTTCACGGACAACCTCCGTCGATTCCAAGTCTGACCGGCGGAATCGACCTTTGCTCGTACTTCAGACCAATTCTTCTCCAGCTGGAGGTCAGGCCCAAACCACACTCCAAGAATGCAGACAGGACCGTCTGTCCAACCGAAGCGGCCCGGAAGAGTGACACCCTTCCAGGCACCTAACCGCAAGCCGGACGACTTGTCGCGGTTTATTTTGGCCCGTGTCACCTTCTCGTACCGATCAAGCGCCTTCTGTACCACCTCAATGTCGTTGCGGGACGACACGAAAGCAGATACGTCATCGGCGTACGCGGAAACCCTGGCTCGAGACCCTCCAGGAACGGCAATTCCACGTACGGCCGGACTGCCGGTCTCGTCCTTCAGCCGGCGAAGGAGAGGCTCCAACACCAAAGCATAAAGGTGAGGCGACAGCGGACAACCCTGACGAACCGACCTAGACAGCACGAACGCGTCCGACAGCCTTCCGTTCAGCTGTACCACCGCACTGGGGGAGCGATACAGGAGGCCAATCCAGCGGCAGAAGTTGGGTGCGAATCCAGCGGCCTGCAGGACAGCTGCAAGGTACCGATGGTCGACCCTATCAAATGCCTTGGACTGATCCAAATTGATCATAAGAACAAGACTTATCCAAACAGATAACTGAAAGTTTTATAAGATCAGCGTTCCGTTTAAACATGGTCACGTTGTCGTCACGTGGGTGACGCTGTGAAAACGTATTCCTAAAATTTGAGTATTTTGAATGAAAAATGAAATATATATATATATATATATATATATATATATATATATATATATATATATCCCTACGAAATGAGAATCAATCTAATATAAATTACGACGTTCGTATCATTAATTTAAAAGAGGGCTCAATACAATAAAATATTCTTTATTTTAGTGTGTTACATCACAATATTTGAATAACACTACAGAAATGCAATCATGTTTCGATGCGTATTGACACATCTCATCTGGCGTTAGTAATGACTGGTTAGTACACAGCTTATGAAGATCTAAAATTTAAAACCACATGCAAACAATTTACACGGAAAAAAGAAGAAAATGAAAAGACTAAAAAAGAAAGACACAAGATAATATCTCTCTTCCAGAAAAAAGGAAGAATAAGGAGAAAGAGTAGGAAAAAACAGGAAGGGGATAGCAGCAGACTTTGTTTTGTCTATAATCTGATCCACTACTCAAAATGGCCTACGATAAGTACGAAGTCATGACCTACAGATTTAAAATTGTGGACAACTTAGACGTTATATTCAATACAGATTTGATTCAAATTTAACTTTGCTACAATGTTAGCATAAGGCAGATGACATTTCCTATGAGAAAGGAAACGTGATTTAAGAAGACACTTGACAAATAGCACACCATGTGAATTAAAAGTTAGAATTAACAACTATATAGTCGGTAAATAATATGGATCTTTAAGAAATAAATGAAAAGAAAACAAAATGATTTAACAAAATTACTAAAAATATATAGATAAAAAAAATATTTATGATGGCATTTGTGTAGCTTTATTCACATGTTTTGTTGTAATATCCAGAAACAAACTCTCTCTCTCCCTATATATATATATATATATATGTGTGTGTGTGTGTGTGTGTTTGTGTGTTTGTGTATGTGTGTGTGAGTGTGTGTGTGTGCGTGTGTATGTGTGTGTGTGTGTGTGTGTGTGTGTTTCACGCCGAGGAAGACATAAAGGCCTACAGAGAGTGAAAGTTAGAGAACAGAAGATGGTGAATGACGTTGCATATACATTTTTGAAGATCGTAGTATTTAAGTAAGCAAGGAATCGCAAGGGAGTTCCAGTGTCTGGACGTCTGACAAAAGAACTTTTGGAATAGATGTGGCTTTTACATTGAAATATTCCAACAGTAAATCAAGAAGCCAAACTAGCAGCACGCTTAAATTCATGTAGTCAGAGCAACTTACTTAGTAAACTTAGCACCGTATATTGGAGAGTTTGGTAAGAGATTTATCAAAGAAATCTGTTAATAATTCCGATTTTCTAAGGTAGTTCACAAAGAATCACCTCATAGCTACCAGAGAAGATAACTTCTCAGGATGTCGAAGCATGAATTAAAGAAATGTCAACTTAGAACTTTGCATGAGTGTTCCGTTAAATCCGGCTCTGTAATCTCGCAACATATCTTTAAAAATACATACTGATACATATCGGCCTGTAATGAATATATGTTTCTGTTGTAGTGATCCCGTACTGACTTTCATCTAGAAGTTCTGGAGACAGCCTTTATTAAATCTGTTTTATAAGAGTAAATGTAGTTACCGACAATGTGGTCTGAAACTAGATCGCCTGTGTGTAATACGGGCGATTACATTATTAAGTAGATCACGTGACCATAAAAGAAGTGAAAAAATAGGAAGTAGCCTGATGACTATATTATCGCTGTTCCCTCCTTCTTGTCTATTCACTATTGCTATGCTTTCACTCTCCCTATTCTACTACTATACGGATTACGATTCTCTTCTGATCCTTATACTATTTGGCGATTACTACTTGAACAAATATTACTAGTGCGGATATTATTGGAAGGCGTTACTACTAGTACCGGCGTCTACGAAGTCTTGGATATAACGATTATTTTGGGAACTGATAACGAGCTTTCGCTTGAAATAGTAAAATTGACAAGCGAAACCGCCCAACATCACAAGATAATCAAGACAGGATTCGTTACGTAAACGAAAGGAATGGTTGTTCTGTCTCAGCATGATGCTTTTATGTCATTAGTATTCGCGCCAATATAGTATTAAAATGATTTTGTTATCCCCATTAACTGTTTCTTTTCGACGTGCATAGTCTGTTAATTCCTTGATTCAATACCGGAATGCAAAATGAGAGGAAAACCGCTAAGTTATTAGGTTGGTGCAAAAATAATGTCGTTTTCTCACACATGATACAATGTGAGAAAACGACATTATTTTTGCACCAACCTAATATTTCTAATATTCTGTTCGTATTGCCATTTAAACTAGTTGATTTTTTTGTCCAAATTCCTTTTTTTTTTAATTACGTTTATTTTTAATAGAATTGATTATATGTTGTACATCCGATAAGATTGTCAGCAATTATATCGCATTTATTATCGGCGTATATGACGTTAAATCAACTCTTATAAAAGCATGACAATCTCATGTTTTTAAATGTAAAAAAAAAAACTACCAAAGAAAAGTATTATTTTATATTTATCGACCTTCTCATATATTTCTATATTGCGAGTCAGAAAAAATATCGAAATCAGAAAAATAAAAGAAACGTATTTTTCATTTCATTTTTCAGAATGTTATGATTACCATCTTTGTTGGGGAGGGATGGAGAGAGAGAAGAAGAAGAATAAGAGAGAGAGAGGAAGAGAGGGAGAGAGAGAGCAGCTGTATTGGACATTTTCATGGCCATCGGGTGGTCTAGGCTTCTAAGATGAATGTCTGGCAGAATGATTAAGTATTCTTGACAGGCGCCATCTCCGAGATAATGTTTTGCAAACAGTTGTGATTCTTTTCTCGGATAATACAGTGCTAAGCAGACAGTAAACATAGGTAAGAAAACACACGCGCACGCACACGCGCACACACACACACACAAACGTACACACACACTCACACACACACAAACACTCTGATATAAATATATATGGACATCTTGTCTAAGTCGTTGTTTTCACCGCCGCTGGTGGCCGCTATTCGAACATAGATAAAACAGGATTTCGAAAGCTGATATTCAACGTATATATTATTTGAATGATTGATGCGTCATCATAGTTCTACTGGCATGTTGTCCTGTTCCTGTTCAGTTGATATGGATAATGTTAACAATAGGTATTTCTGCGTCGAGAAGATTAATCCGTTGAACTAATTGAACTTTAGTTCTTTTATACATATAATTCGTGGGAGGAGTTTAATTTGTTCATCAACTATTGATGATAAAATAACGCTAAGCAATGTTTGACAGTTTATCTCCTGAAGAACCTAGTATGATCTGTGGACTTGTACGATTGCGAAACCTCGGCACTGAAAACCGCAGATGTTAACAAACTGATGTCATCAGCGAAAACGTGCTACAGGCCCCAGCGGGACGGACTGAAAAAAAATACTAGGATAAATAAACAGAGAAGCAGTTAGTTGTGACCATAAGGAAGCGAAAACTTCTATACGTTAGCCATGCCATCAGGGTTCAGAATCAGTGCACAAACATTTTTGTGGGACGCGTCGATGGCTGGAGGTCAAGCGTGTGACCAATGTGCACACTTGACTGATGTTGTCCGTGATTGGAAAACAGAAGCAAACTGACAATGCCGAATATTTTAACATGTTGCATGAATAATTAAATAAATCTTTTAATAAAGAGTTACGTAATCGAATCCAAATGCTATAATCTCAAAGCTGACAGCGTTTGGAGGTTGGATAAATTAGAATTTTTTTTTAACAGAGATGGAATATTTCTAGCAAAAATATTATTTATGAAAATCGGTTTCCACTCATTTCAATTTTATATGCTAAATCGTCTTCTAATTATTATTATTATTATTATTATTATTATTATTATTATTGCTGTTGTTGTTTTTATTGTTATAATTATTATTAAATATTTTGCGTACGTATTTTCCTTTCTTTCCTATTTGTAAGATGATACTGTGCATAGTGCAGAGGTTATCGTCGAGTAAAATTGGACTGACCTATCGCGTTAAATTACTTATTTCTGCTTATCTATAATAATACCCCACTATTTACAATGTTTAACTCAATTTGTAAATTTATAGCCCCACTGGAAATTGAGATTCTCATAAAAAATCTTTTAAAATTTTTATGCGTCCAGTTCTTTTGCATGTGACTCTAGCTATACATTAATTTCTATTCAACCAACATAGCTTTAAATTCATTGCTATTCAAATCCGACCAATGTAGCTCTAGATCGCTATTAAACTTTTCCAAAATCCTTTTTTCGTCATTCAGTATGTTTACAATATATTGTTCCTCTTTTGAGCTTATATATTACTTATCTAACATAGACATTTTATGTAGCAGGATGAAAAATAATGCATTTAAATAAACATAATCTCCTCTCTCTCTCTCTTTCTATATATATATATATATATATATATATATATATATATATATAGATAGATAGATAGATAGATAGATAGAGAGAGAGAGAGAGAGATTATTAATTAAAGAATATCAATTAATTAAAATCATAATTTTGGATGTTACATGTTAGATATCATTAACAATTTTGCTCTGCCTTTTGACATAGCTCACCCTGGATCAATATCCTCCTGGAAATTCCATACGGATTACCGTATGGAATTACCATTACTCTCTCTCTCGCTCTCTCTCTCTCTCTCTTTCTCTATGACACAAGTGTGTGTGTATTCCTTATACTAATACAAGGCCCAAGTGACACTCAAGTAATAGCGTCGTTGAAGTTAATTGTTGTCAGATGTATGGATGCTGTTTATGCGGATATAAGTGAAAGACAACATCAGACATGAATAGATGAAGTTATTAATAGTCGAGAAATCAGCTTCATGGGATTCTGTACCACAAAGTAACAGGTCTTTGGAAGAAGCTATCCGAGTGGAACATATTCATTGTAAACCGATACGAAGGGAATGAGGGTAAGTCGCGTCTGTAAAATGAAGTCAAGGCTGTGCAGCTACAGAGTAGTTATAGCAACATTACTCTACTTTCAAATCAATCTGTCACTTGGAAGAAATAAAGAATAGCAGAAGTCAGGTCTTAGTGGAGTAGTACACTGAACCGACCATTTTCCAGCATCTTGGATCTACTTAGTTCTTCCAATTTACAGACACTGTTGTATATATATTATATTACTTATGTAATTCTGTAAAATGAAATTCACATTGTATATACTTCATATAATTATAAGCATATCCAAAAAACTTGAATTAGCTTGAATAATAAAATTTAAAATGTATATTATAGCTTTTTTGGTATTTTTTTCAGTATATTCCTTTTTGTAATAGGCAGGAGTTTCTGTTTTATTTCAAGAGATTATCGTCAAGGATTTGGATGAAATTGCAAATTCCCTTGATTCCGTCATAGTTACGAAGCCTCAGAAATCTTGCTCTGTATGACAGTGATAGTGTTGTTTGCTGGTTTGTGATCTATGCCAATTTTCTACTACATAGAGTGTTTTGAATGATTGCCAGATAATTCTGTCCACATTTAATCAGACACAATAGACCTCGCCTCCTCATTCCTGAGTCATTTATATGTAGCATTGCAAATGTTCATATCGACTATAAATATTTACTTTTAAGCATCGGTTTCCCTCGAGCCACTCTACCTTTAACGCGAATATCGAGCGATAATATAGAAACTATTTTATTAGATATGATTGTCAGCAAGAGAAGGCCAAGACAGGAACGCCAAATTAAAGATGTCAAAATGAAACAAGTTTAAACTTCTCGGAAGTGTTTTAACAGAAGATTAACCCAGATTAAGACAGAAGATTTATTTTTAAAAAAAAAAAGGAATAATAAACAAGAATAGTTCGTAAGAAAGTAATGCTAAACTGTTATGTAATATAAATCCCAAACTTTTATGTAATATCAATGGCAGGAAATGCCGGACGATTTTCTCCGGTTTGAAGAGGTGAACAACTATGAAGTTTTCGATGAGAGAAATTCAAAAGAAAATTATACCTCAAATCCAGAAAAGACAGTTAAAATTTAAGGGTGAAATATTGAGGGGGGGATGCTCCGACCATTTGATACTCATACGACACGCTGAAAGAAAGAGAGAAGAAAGCAGTGAGTAAACATCCTTAACGGGCTTGTGTAAGTGGATGGCAGAAGAATGAGTGGAAGTAGTAACAAAACGACAAATATTACTAAGAGCTAAGAAAGATAGGAAATTGTGGAGAGCCATCATCGCATAATTCTTTAAGAAACGGATCATAGAAGCCTTAAATTCCAACCAGACCAACTGAGATCTGCAGCAATTTCAGATTTCCAAGTTTTTTTTTTTTATCGGTATCTTTAGATGAAGCATTTTTACTCTGTTTTTTTATTTAGATAGATCCAAGAAACTTATACTGCAAACTTACCGGACACTATATTGCCGGAAGTAAAAATACACATCCCCTATAAACCTTAACATATTTTAAAAGACTTTAGAACACATCTTTTAAGGACGTCTTTTTAACCAATTCAGTCTTTGAATTTTTCTTTTCGGAGAACGAACCTGGCCATTCTACCAACTATTATTCTGGTTACTATCGGAAATTTTGCTCAAATGCCAAGAATAAAGCAGTATTCCATCCCTTTTTATTGGTATCAAAATATATGTTTTCACTCTACTCAAAGAAAAGTCAAATTTTTCGGTTTGTTTTACATTATGTTGATATTATCATAATTTTCAGGATTTTTATGTTATTTCAATGTCATTTCAACTTGTAATTTATTTCACGATGCGCAGCTGGTCTAATCGTTAATGAGAAAGCCGAGTGCGACTATATTTACTTCCGAGCAAATACTACTAGGAAATATATACATTCATTTTCCTACTCCAAGCTATGGGTTAAATAGCAGTGTTGCCAGAGCCCTCTGTTTATGATTGGCCAACAGACAATAAGAACAAATATGAATAAAAATGACATGTAGTTCTGGTGTACCATATACTATGCAACTATCGACATGACCATGAAGTGCACAATATCTATAATCTCTACTGCAATTGAGCTTCGACTGAGGTCGCATTATTATTATTATTATTATTATTATTATTATTATTATTATTGTTGTTGTAGCTGTTGTTGTTGTTGTTATTTTTTATTATTGATGACATTACTCTTATTATTTTATTTTACTTTCAATTGATTCGCATTATAAATATCTGGGGGCTTCTATGTTGTGTAAAACGAGTCTAGTCTTGTTGACTATTACCCATTAGCAGATCCGCACTGTGTGCCCCTAACAAAAATCGACAATTCATAAAAGAACACATGTTTTAAAAATCAAACCAACTTGTCCGTGAAGAAGGCGTGGAGGACATTAGCTTTTGTTTGACATGAACAGATAT
>OZ010572.1:25574151-25589151 GCA_963932145.1 Acanthosepion lycidas
CGAAAGTAAGTCTCTTACCCATTATCTGTGCACTGTCTTTTTAAAATTACTGCTATCGCACGCCATTAGTCACTAGTCACACATTTTTCATTAGTGTGTGCTTCACACACACACGTAATGGCATACATATAATTTCGAACATTGCAGACTCACTTGCAAAAAATCACTTGAAACTTTGCAAACTTTGTGACAAACCCTTTTGAACATTCGGACTATTGGTCTTTTCATGACCACAACAAAGAATATTCATTTTCAACATATAAATATACCTATCTGCCTGTATAAATGTTATTGTCATATTTAGCTCGGTATTCTTTTTCTGCGAATATCATTTCTTTACGTTGTTTATAATTTCGTATTGCATTTGAAGACATGACACTCAGATTTTAGTTTTCCTCTCAAAATCCTGGGTGACTGAACCTAGAGACTAACGTCAGGAAGAGGTTTACAGGATGTTCATATAGTTGATACATGGCAAAATAATACCTTATGAATGTTACAACACTACATTTCCCAGCAAAACATGTCTAAAATCATCACACTGCTTTCAGCAAACTGCCTTCATCCTGCAGAACTCTGTTGCCAGTCTCAAGTGCTAGAAGTACATTGGTTGCAGTTTAAGAAGTGTAAAAGTTATTTCTTTATTATATAAACTGTTTTAAACCACTGGATTAACGCTGCTCCTGATATTAGTTTCCCATATAGGATGAAATGTCTAATTACGACCATGATAGGAATAAATAAGAGTAGTATTAAGCAATGAAAAACAATGTCAGTCCTTCAGTCGGAAGCGAGAAACACATCCATCTTTCAGCTGCTTACATAGCCTACTTAGCAACAGACACTGTTGCGGATTTAAATCAACCCACAACAGAAAAAGGTGAGAAAATTTCTTAAATATAAAAATATAAATATTTTTATTTTCTTGTTTTTACAACTATTTTTTTCTTACCGGGTATGAGTTTTTACAGTCCTTGTTTGTAACTGTTTGCTGAGGTGTAAAAAATGTGATTACTTCGCCTCTCTGGGAGAAAATGAGGCAAAGAAAAATGTGGGGAGGAAAGTGTAAGTGTCACGTAACTCAGTAAGGATGACGGTTGAATAAGTAAACCTATTATTTTTAAGTTGTGGGGTCCTGAATCTGTTGCAGTATCTTAACGTTCCTTGTTCTTACAGCTTGACTATTCTAGAGATTTGGCTTATATACTTTTCAAAGGAATCATAAAAACATGTTTGTTAAATTGTCGGCGGTAACGCGACACATTGTTTTAAATATTAAATATTTATTTTCAAATGATTGATTTATAAGGATGGACGCGCGAATACTTCTACTCGGAAGTCATTTTTTGTTTTTTGATGTTTGACTGTATTGCTGTTTATTTTTCTCTTCTTCAACATTTTATTAGGTTGGCGCAAAAATAATGTCGTTTTCTCACATATGTTACTATGTGAGAAAACGACATTATTTTTACATCAACCTAATATCTAGATGGTGATATCGTTTCCCGGGTCGGAAAGCCTTGCGATTACCTTTTTTTGCTAATGTTGGGGAGTAAGGGCATTTCCCAGCTGAGACATATTTATTAATTTTATAAGGAGAAAAATTTATTTTTTATTTTCTCTCTCTCTCTCTCTCTCTCTCTCACACGTTATAATTTAAACGAACTGGCATGGGATCGTTTAAATAAACATGATCTTGCTCAAACAATATACAAAGGACAGATTTTTACAAAGAATCAACATCTTCTCTTTTATAAAGAATCAACATCTTCTCTTTTACAAATTATGAAAAAACATTTTGTGTTTATCATATGTGAGTAAAATCCATGCAACCTATACTAGGATCAAATATAATGCACGTATTGTACAGTTTTTTTTTAATTTTTAATAAATTTTATTTGATTACAGCTTTGATGGAGAGTCCATATCTAATGCTCCAAAATTCCAGGAGAATGTTTCTTCCTATGTCAAAATAGCGCATCTATATTCTTGCCTCTCAAAAAGAAAATTATAAATATAAATTGAAAATAAAATCCACTATTATATCAAAAACAGGACCACACAATTGGATTCCAAGCCTTTAAATTAAGAAAATATATCTTCTTACATTAAAATAGAAAGCCTAGAAATCCGGACGGCAATATCTTCCTAAGTTATAAAAACACGACCACAACCTTGGATTCCAGTTGAGAGCTGATCTCTTCTCTGGCAGCTCAGTGGGGAAAAACTGGCTGGTCATATTCAATACTTCGAAAAGCAAACTAGTGTCATTCTACCATCGACGATCGTACCAAGAACGATCCATCGCTAAAATGATCTGTTCCCTCTAGCGGTAGAATGTATCTGACTCTTGCTGCTATTCCATAACACTATGAGACATATCAGATCGAAAATAGAATGCTACTGACATATATGAGCAGCAAATTCCCAATACTTACTTTCCATTCTCGATAGTTAATGCAATGGGCGAATTATTTTCAGCCCTATAAAACCTTTCTTAGATGTGATGTCGCCATCCTCTCGCTGCTCTATCGTTATTTCCATGAAGATTGCCCCGATGAAATACACTCCTTAAATCCACCAGTCCTAACTTTCACGTCTAATAACCTCCATCCTACTCACATTGTAGAAAGCCACCCTATTTCGCATCGTATTAATTTGGTCAGATGTAAATTCCATACCAGCAGATTTTTCCCACAAACCGCTACCTTGTTGAGAACGACTCCCCTGAGCTTGCTCGCCGAATCACAACACTCCTGTTCAAGTCTAGGGTTAAACCTTATGTTACACACTTATCCGCATAAGCTCCCTCTTTCTCTGTAGCGTGAAGAATTAGATTTCTACATTTATTGTTTTAAATCTCAAATATGTGCAAGTTAAACACATAGAGGCTCACAACCAAGTGATGCATTCTGATTGGCTGAAAAAATATCAATTAGATGTCGTCAACTACGTCCGATGGTACCACCTCAAATTTTGACTTCGAGTTGACGCCACAAAATTTAAACATGTTCTCGAGCCCCCCAGGTGACCAAGAGAACTCATAAATATAAGGCTGGTGCAAAAATAATGTCGTTTTCTCACATAAAGTTTAACGTCAAAAAACGACATTATTTTTGCACCAACCTATTACGAAACGTCGACGCGACTTGCTCAGTGGGACGTTAAAATATTCAACTCATCACACGAAATCTATGAAATCAATTCCAGCCTTAACGTTAATTACTTAAATTAACATAAACCCAGCTTGCCAAAGAAAGCTCACTCCAACAATTTATTTTCGTCACTACAAACATCTCCTGTCAAAGGTCAACAACTTTGTAAAAATCACAGTAAGTCAAGAACAATATTTTTTTATTTAAATACAAAAACAGAACAATTTAATTTTCCTACAATATAAATAATTCTTAAGCACACTTTCTCATATTCATACATACAGATCAACAACTTCAAATCTTTCAATATTACTTTATTCACACAATCAAGAACTCTAAAGTATTTTCACAACTTTAGCATATATTTTGTGTTTGTGTTATATAAAGATATTTGTTGTTGAACACATTTTTCTACTTGATTATTTCTGTTGTTATTGTTGTTTTTGTAACATTTGATTTAGTAAAAATAGTAGAGCGTCAGTTTCATTTGTATTTTAACCAATAAAGATTGGCTAACCCACTATAAACCCACTGCCTCGAGTGACCCTCTGACCTTGTCCCTGTTTAATATCATTGTAAAAAGGACACGGCCACAGTTTTACTGTTGTATAGAAAGACTGCCAAACTTCGCTAAGTGTTGAACATGAACTCGTCTATTTGTTATGTGTAGAACGTCTGCTCAGAGGAAGAGTTGTCGCAAAGTGGGTCGCAAGTCGTAGCGTTTGAGACGTACGGATTGTCGCAAAGAAATACAGTAATGTATATTACTGTATTATTAATCCATGTCTCTCGTACGATTAAACCTGTTCTTCATTCAACCTTTTCTTACAGTACTTACAGTATTATTAAAGCAAAACTACGAGGGTTAAACGAACTTTATATTGTTTAACTTTCAAGCAACCAGAGATATCTTTGTAAATAATTAAAACGCGGCCATTGATTTGTCTTCCAAAAAAAGGACACAACTAGCTTCCTAAGTCATAACAACAATAACAGAGAATAGAAAACCTATAAATTAGGAATTAAACTTAAATATGGAAAACAAATCATAACAACAAACGTATATGTATATATAAACATCAAAACATTTCTTTGATTAGCTAACAGTGTGATATTATATTTTCCTTCTCCTGAAAAGCACTAGAGTACCATATCATGGTTCGCCACATAATAATGTGTGTAATTTGTTTATGAGTCTAATGATATTTACGTGGATTAGTCAGGTTATTAGCACAAATTAATTGCTTGTCTAATTACACTTAATTTAAACGAAGCCGATGAATTCCCAATTTACAGTCACCACCAACACCGCCGATGTGACACGGGCAACATAATAAGTACCATTCAAAATGATTGCAAAATCCACTATTTGCATTGCAAATGTATACACCATTGAAATAAATCTATATAACTTCCAATTTTTTCTTGTTGAAAAATCGACTCATTCAAAGAAAAAAAAATCAATATCCTCTCTTCATTAATTATGAGATTCCAATATCACTCGATCGATTTTAATTCCATTGTTTATATTTATATTTTTTCTTTCGTATCGATATTTACAGCTGAAGTGTCAGGAATTTGTCAAACACGCTGAACGTTTAGCTAGATTAGTCAATAGTGGAGAAAGTCTTCGCTTAAATTCTACATGTAATCCAGCAGTCCTTTTTCTAAACGTTACATATAAAAATATATTTAAATTTTATCAAACATATAATAAAAGGGTGTAGTTAGTTTCCCCATTTAGCAGCACCGGGGTACACACATTAACTTCCGGATCAAAAATGTGGGAAAGGAAATAAACCCAACAAATAACATAATAATAAATAATAAAATAATAAATGAATTAATTTTCCCATGATGCAAGTTATAAAGAAACCGGAAATGTTTTCTCGTCACATGAGCGATTTTATGACCCCACTTCCAAAAAAGATATAATCTTTCTCTTCCCATTTTCTGCGATACCGTTCGGGTGCTTAACAGTGTTTCAGCAGACCTACACATTAACTAGAGGTTCGGTCGTCCCAACTCGAAACTGACTGGAGATCGATCTGCTGTACCCGTTCGGATCTTTACTTCTCATAAATTATTTCATAACCAAAATGAAAAACCGACATACTTCAGAGACATTCAATTTATTTCATTACAGTTGACAAAAAAAAGAAAAAAAAAGGAATAAACGTCCGTAGCCTTTTTGTACGCTTCTTCTACACTTTCTTTGTTTATATATTAAACACGAAGCTGCACCTAAAAATACACACAAAAACCACGACCTTGTTAACATCCATATCCGGTGATATTTCTGGCGGCATATTGTTTTTTAAATCATGACATTTGATATGAAAAAATAAAATTTATTTTGTACTATTTTTGCATTCCTTCAGTGTTCACATGAGTAATATCTGATAATTGCCACAAGAGATCCAATGACAGCATGTCTCTCCACGAATCCAGTACTCGCGACAGTATTTTAGTTGTTTTCGGTAATGCGTTCTTTTCTTTTTTTTTTAATAATCTCAGTTCTTCTTGGAATTTTCAAATCTTCGAAACTGTCACGGAACAATGCAATCGTTCTGACGTCTCAGACAACTAAGGGAACAACTGTCTTTTTGCGAGGTCTATATATATATTTAGTTGTTCGTTCATTTTCTTTCGATTTTAAATCTGGATGTCTACAGCTGACAAATCATCGTCTCCTACTTGGCGAGAACTCGATCTTATCTTTCGGGCAGGAATCGGCGAATATTTTTAAAATTCTAAACACTAGAAGTTTCTTGATTTTTATTTTATTTTCTAACATTTATTCTGCTCTTTGCATGCGAAATAACGAGTATACTCAAATGTCCCTGGTTATCACAATTCGCAATACATCAATCTCCACTCTGACTTACTTTTTTGCATTTTCTCTGAGCCAGTTTAGAACTACGTTTTATACAAAAGCTAGTCCCCATAATTATTATTTGTAGAATTAGTATTAACAGTAGTAATATTATTATCATTATTATTATTTTATTACAAGCAGCAGTGTTGCGGTTGTTTATTTCGTTTGATCAAATCATTTACAACGATTTTTTCTGAGACAAAATGATACATTGTAAGTATATTATAAAGTAAGGTAATTTAAGTTTAAGAAGGAAAAGTCTTTTGACTAAATAATAAGCAGCGACAAAGCTTGTTGGAAATAGTGATTTTCTAAGTCCCGCTTAAATGATGCACAAGGCTGAAAGTATGGGGAACCCAGTCAGGATCTAAATCGCTACTCAGTCGTAATTGATTTAGCATAACAAGCTTTCTAACCATTACACTACACCGAGGTGTCCAAAGCTTGCTGGAAATATATCGTATTTCTGAAACGCCAGGTGACGACCACAAGACGCGCAAAAAATAAGGCGAAAAATGAAACATGATATAACGAAGTCTTTTCATGAACGAGCCAGAATATGAAATTTCCGGGTTTAAAAAATAGTTTCCTTCACCTATCTTGGGGGGTTATGTCATGATAGAATTTAGGTAACCCAAAAAGAAGGCTGTATGAAGGAAATTGTTACCCTCACATTGCCCTTACGCTAACCTTGCTGAAGAGTAGTGCCCAATATTTTCCATGCTGGTAACAATAAGGAATTACCGATATACCTCAAAGCAATGTGGCATTTGTTATGATGGTAAACCTGCCTCATGGTGAAAAGTTGACTTCTAGGTTTCATTGAGAAATCGCGATAGTGTGTTTGCTTTATTGCACCCCACAACGAAGCGACTATCGTAGCTCGTTCAGACACTATTGAGAGTCACACAGTAGCTAGTGACGATGGCACGCTAAGGCAGTCTCTAAGTTCGCTTTTCGATGCAACCATTCCTTTTCATTTTATTAATAATCTGCTTAAAAATAAACTCAGATCTTTGGAGAATATCTATGCAGATGATACAGCTGTAGATGGGTGCACGTTCAAAAATTTACATGACCAGTCTGGCAGCTAATCTCTCCTCTGACCTAGCATTGACAGCTCCATGGGTGAAATCTGTTGGTCACAATCAATGTCCCCAAAGCCAAATTTGTTACATTCCATAAAAACCGTGACGCCCTTGAATACCCATGTATCGCAATGAATAGGTGTTTTCCCAAGGAAGCTCCTTGCCTCGAACACCTATTAAAACAAGCTCAAACCAAACCCCAGAAATCGTATATATGATCTATCGGTAAAAATGCTGTGAAAATGGCCTGTTCTGTGTACCACTCTAGTAAGTAACCGATCCCTCTTGCTATGTTCCGTTTTTTGCCAAGAGACAGATCAGGTCAAAAATGGAATACTCCTACGATATCTGAGCCGAAGATACCCAGCCTTCGTTATTCAGTCTCAATAGAGTCAGGAAGCGTTTACATGGGTGATGAAATGTTTTCCTGCTTACAAAATTCATTTCCACACACGAAACCTTTCAAACCTTTCACTACTCTATCACTATTTCAATGTAAAATATTCAGACGAGCTACGTTCCTTCGTTCCCCCAACACTAACCCTCCCAGCTAAGCCTTTCCACGCCGCGTACATTGAGGCGAACTACTCGCATTCACTTCATATCCATTTAGTACGGAGTTAGTTGCTTTCGGATATTTTCTTCCTAAGACCTGTTGCTTCTGTTTGATGACTTTCCATTTCAGGTAGCATCAATGACTCATCTAGAAGAGGTAACTGAACAAGGCTCTGTCTACAGAATTCTGCTATGGAATATTGGCTGGTGGGTACGTGAATTTTGCCGATGTCAGGGCGATTCAGAATGATAAGGACAGGCCAAACCCTCGAACAGACACAGTTGGTTGTCTTCTGTCAGGATACTTGATGTTAGTAAAGGCTGATTGCTATCAGTCAGTTCAACTTTATCTACCAAGGGGTCGGTCTTGCTGATACGGATAAATAGCCTTGATAGTACGGTTGCAGATTTCCTTAACGAATATATGAGCGAGTTCCCATGAGAAGTACATCTTCGAAATTTGACGAAACGCTTATCGGGTCAACAGTTAGTAGCGGTACACAACATTAACACAATGGAATGAAGGGTCTGTGGCAAAACTTGTTTCCAGTGTTGTTTTCTGATGGGTCCCGTGACTTAAGATTCAATTGAATAGTTTTACATATAACCCCAATTATGTCGATGTACCTGCCCTTTACCTTGGGGATTATATGGCGTCGAATTACTGCAAATAATTAATCAATTAATTAGTAAATACCCATTCAATTTTCGTGAGATAAGAGAACGACATCTATCTGAGTGAATAAATCTGGCATTCTCCACATACAAAACAAGGTTTCTAGGCAGGTAATAACAGTTGCAATATGCACATTTGGGTTAGAGAATATAAATGGGTAGCGAGATTATTCATCGCCAATTAAGAACAAGTACAGATTACGAGTAGATTTTGTGAGAAGCCCCTTTAGGCGTTACTGACGTGTTCCATTATTTTAGAAGTGTACCTTTGAAAGGTTGATAGAAATGGGGTTTAATTCAGCGCTAACTCTGCAAGATGCGCATATTTTCTCAAAGTCTTCAGCTGAAAAAGGGAGATTTCTTGATCTGACAAAATGTAGACGTCTTGATATACCTCCGTGGAATAATCTCGTGTAAATTCGCAAATGTCGAAACTCGAGAAATTACAGACGTGCAATGAACGCAAGTAGAAGCATCCACAGTTAAGTTACTTGTCCCGGGTCAAAAATTGATATCGAAACTTAATTCAGTAAGTAACATTTTCAATTCATTTTTTTTAGCACATTTTTTTTTTTTTTTACTTTTGTACGCTTTCAGTTATCCTACATTTAAAAATCAACAACAACCCCCCGCCCAAAGAAAAAAACACTGATCTACTATCGGTATATAATTTGAAACGGCATCATAACAAATATACCACCATTTACGTACTGGGATGATTATAGCCAATGCTTCTTTCTCGACCACACTATATCCCTTTTTGATTCCTTGGAGTATTTTTGGCAGAAACAGGACAGGTCTTCCATCTCCAGTACTGCAGATATAGCATTATCAGAAGCATCACAATCTACCTGGAAAGTTAAATTTTGTTCAATTTATTATTATTTATGTTGTATGTTGGGTATTCTTTCTGTTTAGCTTTTATTTGAATAATATTCATTTGTAACCGCGTTTCAAGAAAACTTCAATAGTCTTTGCTATTGTAATCATATTCTTACTTTCATATGACACAATTTATTAATCTAATGATGTTTTCCTTTACCACATTTTAATTTTCTAATTTTAGATAATCAAAAATAAATTCCAAAAGTAGATTGGTTGATTGGTTCACTTTATTTAGCGGCATATCAACCTCTATGTATTATTAATGCCGAAATATAAATGTTTCGAAAAAGAAAATTATGGCTTCAAGCAAATATCTTTCTAAAGCAATTTTATGCTTTCAAATACATATAAAATGTATTGTTGGTCCTTTTGTTATAAAATATATTTGAATACTTTCATACTGCTTTGTTTTTATTTGAGGTTTCACTATTTACCTGTAGCTCGGACCCGATCAGGTGCTACCACCATGGTTAAGGTGGACCTGGGAACAACAGAAACAAAGTGGTGATACCACACTCATCAAACCGCCAATCTAACCATAAGCAGAGGAAAATTAAAAAGAAACATTTTGAAATGTTTACGCTCAAAAGATTCTATAGAAAAGAAAGTTATAGAAGTAATTATTTTTATTACAAAAAGCTAGTGGCAATCATTTTCTTCTATGAGCCGTGTCCCTTAAGAATATGGGTGATCATGGTTCTCCACAATTTGCTGCCCTTCATAGCCCTTCGTAGAGCTTTTTGCTATATTTCTTAATCTTTTTTTCTCCAAACAACGTACAAAAGCTCGTCCTTCCATCCCTCTTAAATTCAATATGTTCTGTGAGTGTTAAATTTTCCAAACAACCTTTCCTCCTGAGCGCTAGAAAATGTAACTGTCTCTTTTTGATGTTACCTATAATTATGCTTTTTGTTTCTACTTTCCCTAAAACTTCGTTGTTACTCTAATGTTCAATCCATGGAATTCTCAGCATCCTCCTGTAGACCCCTATTTCTGTTGACACAAGTAACATCTCCATCTTCCCTATAGGAGAACCGATATTACCTAGCGTTTTGAGCTAAAATATATACAATTGATTTCTAAAGAAGAAAATATATTCGATTTTAAACGAAATGTGTAAAATTTTCGAAGAGAAAGATTCTTTATTTTACTCTATCAACTTCTCCTAAGTTATCACGGCGAAAAACCGCTGCAAAGTTTATGAACCTCTCAAGTTGTCACACTAAAATCTCAAGGTCGATGATGTTTGCTATTACAACAGAATAGGATAGATCTAAACGTGCAATTCCTAAAATATTAAACATTTACAATGATACGTTATTTTGAAATATTCACGAAATAAAATGAGAGTCTACAGAAACAACGTGGTCATCTCGCACTTCATGAAGATCACAAATACACAGCAAATCCTTCAAGAAGAAACTATGAAATTGTATGGACACGTCGTAAAAGACAAAATATTTCAACTGATTATCCTACGAGGTACGAGCATTGGCAAAAGTAGAGTTAGAAAGATTGAAATATAGACTGAAAACATCACTGAGTGGATTGAAAGATCACCCACAGCAATCGAGACATTGGCACGTAACCGAAATATACAGAGGAGTTGATCGTTTTTGCGAAAACCCTCGGTCAAGAGACTGATGATAATACAATGTCCTTTAAGTCACATAGATTAACATGGTGTCTACATAAAATGACCGGTGATTCAATTAGGGAGTTTCAAACAATGCCTATGGTAAATTTTATTTTTAGCCCATAGCGAGCATTTTGTATCATTTGACGGAAGAAATTAACTCGCGATTGTCACTGTCGAGCCGGTTATTAGCGGAAGGGCCCGTGAGCGAATTCCTTCAGTTCAAACCTTTCTTTCTATGTGCTATCTACTTTCAGGACGTAGGCGATCATGTCTCTCCACCTCCCTTTATCTCGTGCAGTTCTAATCAAGCTCGTTCCCTCTGCTTCCTCTCCCAGACCACGTCCTGTCGGATATGTTATGCGCTGCTTTCCTTTGTCTCTCTTTCCCTCTATTCGACCTGTGAGTATCAGATTCTCCAGGCCCTATTTCCACATTATGTGTCCCAGAAACTTCAGCTGCCTCTTTCTGATGTTAAATATAAGCCTTCTCCTTGTCCGTAACCTCTCTAAGACCTCACTGTTGCTCACATATTCGGTCCATGATATCCTTAGCATCCTTCTGTAGAACCACATCTTCGTCGCCTCGAGCCTCTTCTTAATATTTGAAGAAATCGTCCAAAATTCGCTGCCGTAAAGAAGAACAAATATCAAGTAACAGTTCAGTAGTCTTTTTTGTTACCAAAGAACTCCTGCTGGCTCGCAATACTCTGCCCAGCAGTTGGAATGTGTCCTTGGCCATCCAAATACGTCTACGGATCTCAGTGTCGCACTTACCGTCTTCTGTCAAGAAGCTTCCCAGATATGTAAACTTCTACGTCTATTTTATTTTAGTGCTCCCGACCTGCACATCGCATTTTGGGGGTCTTCCTTGTATTGATGACCATGCATTTTGTCTCCTTATAGTTTATGCGGAGTCTTTTCTTCTCACTCTCTGTCGCTATCTTCTGTAGGAGGTTTTAGCTACACCAGCAAAAATTCTAGGAAAAGAAAAACTAGAATTTTCAAACATGCCTGTTTAACAAGTCCGAAGTAAATTTCGTGTATTTGTTATTCAGCGATAAAACAAGTTAAAATTGGTTTGATTAGACAAGCAATATGTCAGATGTAAAGTCAAAGTTGTTTCTCAAATGTGTGAAAAATGAGTTATATTCGGAGGTGTCAGAGTATTTATTTTAAGATCTCTGGAACATGTTTTGACCTACTCTTTCAATGGCAGGCCAAAGTAAATGCTGCAGCGTGAAGGAATTTAACTGAAAATAATAGTGTTACTTCTCTGAAAGCCTCACTTGTCACTGCGATCATCTTTAGGTAATGTGATTCACTTGTCTACAGAAAACGGTTAAGCAAATTGTTTGAAGCTGAAAACGTACAGTTTATTTATGGCATCGACCGCCTAAAGGCCAATTATCAGTTCAACTGAAGATCTTTGATAATCGGCGACGATAAGGTCAGGGCAATGTAACCAATCATAGTGACTAGTTCGTGGAAGAAACCACTTTCAGAACAGGACAAAATCAACCTTAAAAATATAACAAGTTTGAGAATTTGTGTACTTATGGACTTTCAAGTAGAATTCAAAGCCACGCTCTGTATATGTTTCAATAATATTAAGGCACTGTTGTTGTTAAATTAATTTAAATGTGAATTTCAAATGTGTTCTTTAATTTTGAACTCTAGACTTTAAGTAACAATATTTATGATATAAATGTCTTCATATTTTTTTTTTTTTACTTTTTAGGCAAATATTTCATAATAAGGAAATAATTTAAAATATTAATCTCAAATCATATCTCGATCGAAATTATAAGAATTTAACTTTTTTATTCTTAATATTTCGCTTTTTAATATTAGCCAGCTGTCATTGACTACATAACACACTTTTAGTATAAGATATTTTCTCTTCCTTTTCGTGGTGTGATAGTATTAAATATAGTATTAAATACCATTTCTTTATTTAGTTAAACATATATTCATCTGCAAGATAAACAGAGGAGGCACGGTGGAGGAATGGCTCGGATTGGGGAATCGTAGAGCCCAGTTCGAAATTCAGTCAAATCCATTACATTCACCTACGTGTTAATACCCTTGGAAAAGGTATGAATCCTCTTATTCTCCCCCCAGCTATGGGTAAATAGCAGGACAGAACGGGTGCAACTGGTCTACCGCAGGCAACCTACTGCGGGAAAAAATCTGCCTCTTCAGTCATGTATCGAAAGATACATGATCGCCTAAGCAAGTATGGAGACAAATATTTACTTACTTTCTTTTGTTTGAATACTCGAAAAGCTTAATGTATATCACCTCCCTTACCCTGAGATATCTGCTTTGTTCTCATATTGAACGGCATTACAATATTTCCAGTGTCACACAAACAAATAAGCCATGCCTATTTCTATGTGTTTATTTTGAATTTGTTGTAATTAATTCTATTAGGTTAGTTAAAAAATAATGACGTAATAATGTGGTTTTTTGACGTTAAAAATGCGTCAAAAAACGACATTATTACGTCATTATTTTTGCACCAACCTGATAATACTGAGATGATTGATTAGCTACTTGATACAATCGTTTACGAATACTTCCACCAGAAAACTATAGTAAATGAAGGCTTTTATGATAAAGTTATTGTGTATATTGGATCGAAAAATGATTATTTGAAATTATGAGCATAGCACATTAACGCAATCTCACTAAAGAATTTCAAAGTGTTTCTTAACATGAGTTTATGATATCAGTTCTCACCGTAATCATTGCATGCGTACTTACTAATATTATTGGAATGATCGCTTTAAGTGCCACATCCTTATTGCTTGAGATTTTATCAATGTCTTTTATCAATGCTTTGTTTTGATGGCAGGGTAGAGAGATGATTTACGTTTTCTGAAGATATTTATTCATCTGACCAACTATCTTGTGTAGTGCGGTCAGTAGCTATGGATACGTTATAGAGTAAATAACACATTCACCTACTATAATTTCTAGTATACTGTTATTGCTTTTCTCTAGGTAGTAGATAATAATGCTACTTACGTTTTTCTCTATTTCTTTACCCTAAAACTCATTTTAGAGTTTTGGTGGTGTTAGAGTAGTGTACCATATGTGTTCCTGATTACTACTATTTTCAGCAGATCGATAGAAACCGTACATTGGATTCGATCTATTGCGTAAATTAGAACCTGGAGGATAAACTTTCCCGTTTCTTACTTAAAACCAGGGCTCCGAAGGATTATATTTTCCTTTATATCAATTGTTTTGCAATTATACTTGTTATTGCTTCTTCTTGTAATTATTATTATTATTATTATTATTATTATTATTATTATTAGTAGTAGTAGTAGTAGTAGTAGTAGTAGTAGTAGTAGTAGTAATTACTCCTATGATATCTGGTGTCTACTCATTTCTTTCCCGGTTCTTATTAGAGATCTAACGTCAGAAATGGCATCAGAATTTTTAACACTGAGCTTTTTTTTATTAAAAAAAAGAAGTAAGACCATATATATTTTACATAGATAAAATCCTTCGTCAGGTGTAAGCAGTAGTTGAGTGTACAGTTGGTTTTTGTTTTTTTTTTTAGCTTTTTTTTTTGTAATTCATGATGACTTGGGCTACCAAGAATCTCTTTGAATGACACTATCGGAATCTATTCCAATCAATCCGATGGCTCAAGCTCTAGCTAGAATTTTTTTATGTTATCTGGCGATCAGCTTTCATTTTTAAGTCTACGTGCATTTTAAAGTCCCATAAAAGTGTCACAGGTCCTACGTCTGTAACCAGGTCTCCGTGGTGTTCAAACCAATTTCTTGAACGTTTCTGTCAGTAAAACTTGCAGATTTTCCAATTCAGATATTGACCCATTGACTGGTTTTATATTCAGTGGTTGGCACTACCGTGCAACCTGATATAAGTTGCTGAGTTGTTTCTGGATAATTAGTAAAAAAAAAAATCTGTATTTTGGGCTAACAGAATTTTTAAATATGGCTAGTTGGTGATTTCTAGTTGACAATAATTGGATCATGCTTATCAATAATAAAACTTTTGGTTGTAGCGTTAATCCCTGCACTACGTAATCACTGATGGGTACGGGGTTTGTCTACATCAACTTCTTTCGTACGGTCAGAATATTGTA
>OZ010572.1:25591651-25809151 GCA_963932145.1 Acanthosepion lycidas
AGAAACCCGGATATAAGATACTTCTTCTTCGGTCCAGACAACTCTCTTATATCCGGGTTAAACTGTGTATATATATATACATATATATATATATATATATATATATATGTGTGTGTGTGAAATTTGTGTGCGCGCACTATTTACAAATTCAGATATCTGCCTATGTGTTAATTGCCCAGTGGATGAAATCGTTAATCCGTTGATTTGACTCAACAATTTGTGAGTTAACAGCAGATGTGACAATAACTTCGGGAGATGCGTTACTAAAGGGAAATAACTGAAACTAAGATATCTGGAAGAGGCATGGTACATAGAACTAGATCAATCTAACCCGGTAGACGTCATAAAGATGGCCGGGGCGTACAACAGTCAAAACGTCGTCAATATGACAAAAAAAATGAGGACACCAGTCCGAACAATGTAAATAGTGTAAATCCATATATCTATTGATACAATGACATAATTTATATGAAAGAACTGCATAGTTTGCTTTTTAAATCTTAGGAAAGAAACAGGTCTAGTTTGAAAGTATGTGTGCGTCTGTTGTTAAGTCTGCTATAGTGATGAAGTAATTGTCCTTTTTACGTTTCTGTTCCTATGTATTTAAAATTGACTTTAAACTCGCAGTAAAACTAAAACGTTTTCACGGGAAGAAGGTAAGACGTACGCTGACGGTATGTAACGAATGAGTAAAAAGATAGAATCTTTATTTTTGTGAGATTAATCGGACTCAATAAATATATAAATATTAGAACGAAATTAAAACAAGTAGGTTAAATAAAAAGAAATATTCTCTTTGCCGACAGCTCAAGAATATGGCGTCACGAGACTGAAGCAAGTGACGAGATCTGAAGAGATAATGAACGCATTATATGTGACTGCAATTTCCGACAAGAGGAAGGTAACGACTTTTTTTCTTTCATTATTCTTCAGCGGAAGAGCGTAAAATGAAGGAAGGTTAAACGCAGAAAAATAAGAATTATATCTAAAAAAAACAAAACAAAAACAAAAAAAAACAAAAAGATAATGCCTGGCCTGTAATGTTTTAAAAGAATCCTATAAAAAGAGAAAAAAAACAAAAACTGAATAGACGAATTAGGTTGGAAATTTGATGAAATTCTGAGAAAAACACCAAAAAAAAAAAAAAAACCAAAGGGCTCTGCTTGAAGGAAAGTGCCATTGAAAGAAATAAAAATGCTATAATGGAACAAGTGAGAGAAAGCGAAGAAAAGCTGAAAGTAACGACAAAGGCGGAAGAGTGAGGTTTAAGGCTTTAGAAAACGCAGAAAAAAAATGACCAAAAACAACTGATAATTAACTTCAACGATGAAAAGCAAATACTCCTGATGGCGAAACGAAAGAAATGCAAAGAGTAAAATATAGAAAAGAAAGATAGAAAGCTGGGAACTGAAAAGGGCTATAATATTAGGAGAATCACCGCTAAAGGAGACAATAAAACAAACACAAAAAATAGAAACTGAGAGATAGAGTAAAGTAGACGCATATTTTATTTTAGCCTAACACGCCAGCAAAATATATATACAGAAAACACAGTAGCAAACAGTATAGAGGGAAATCACTATCAATAAACATGCACTAGGAAAATACTGTAACAAAACGTATAGAGAGAAAACACCGTAGTAAACCGTATAGAGAAAAAAAAACTGTTGTAAAGCGCATAGAAGTGGCTTAGTGTACCATATTATTTAGAACAGAATGAAAGCGTCATTATATCCAAAGTACCTTAACTGACTCGGCCACAGAGAAGCATAGTAAAATTTAAACAGTGCCAAGTTCAAATCTTGTTGGAGGGCGCACGTTTTATTTGTTAAGATTTCTCAAATATTCAGACTGGTAAATTAAATAAATAAATATACTGTTTAATTAAAAAAAAACAACAACAACACAGCGTCTACTCTAATATGAGTATCCACTAAAATAACGTTTAAACTGATAAAAAAATTGTCGGATTGAAAAATAAAAATCTATTAATTTAAGAATTTACATTGTAGAATTAAAAGATTTATAAGTTTTAACACAGATATTTCTTACTTTCGTTGTTTGACATGATGAAACCTTGAAAGTCGAAACGCGTAATCAAATCTTGTTTACATTATTTAAATTTCTCGGACTATTGTCCTCATCTTCGTCGCCATATTTATTACAACGTTTCGGCCGTTGTACGCTCCGGCCTTCTTCAGGTGGTTGGGATGTCGAATTGAACCTTTTATTTCGCTCACTGTTGTAGACTGTTCTAGTTCCACGTGCCGTGTCTAATAGATGTCAGTTATCAGTTATCTCCTCTTAATTCCCCTCTCCAATTTCTCCACTGCCTTAACCGGGTATTGAACTCACGCTCTTTGGGTCCTGTCACTGGATCTAACCAACGCTTCTATCCACTGTGCCATGTGTCCATAAACATGGCACGGGGAACTTGACCAGTCTACCCCAGTGAGCGAAATAAAGGGTTCAGTTCAACATTCCAACCACCTGAAAAAGGCCGGAGCGTACAACCACCGAAACATTATAATAAATATGACGACAAAGATGAGGACAATAGTCCGAATAATGTAATTAGTGTACATAATACCTCATCACAGAAATTTAGACAGATACCAAATCTTGTTTCAATGGAACGATTTTACATTTGTGTTATTTTTTCAAAACGTAGAGATATTTTTTCAAATCATTGTCGGAATTCTGTATCCTATTTTACAAAGCACATGGACAAACTCAGAAACTTATAAATCTTTTACTTTCAGCCCATTCTGAAAAAGTGTGCAAAGATATACCTTAAAAATCATTTCAGAAAAGGCTGTATGAATCTTTTGCTTTGGAGCCATTCTGAAAATGACATTAGTGTTTAACTTAAATTATATAAAGATTACTAGAAAAGCGAAACAGCCAATCGTATCTAGTTTCAATGAAGCGTATACTTCACTAAGAAAGTAATAAGCAGAAACAATAAAATTTCGGAGCCATCTTTATTAAAACATTAAAACCAATACTTAACAAAATTAACAATGAATATAGAACAAATGCTTATAGTATATAGTTCTTTGGAAATATCTATGTTAAAACTAAATAGTTTCCTTTTAAATATGCAAATTGTAACCTCCTAACGAAGTCAATTCTTAACTAAGTTGCCTCCCTTATATTAAGATGTTTACAATAATGGAAAACTAACAAAATTCATCGTTAGTGATTTTGTGCATGAGCGGAACTGATAACAGTTTCAGTGAAAAAGAAAAAAAAAATACTTCGGACACACACAACTATTTAGCCATCATAATCCTGAAGATGTTATTGGAATATATCGAAGGTGCTGGAAAGTGCTGGCCAGTTTGTGTAACAATACATTGTGCCGCACATTGTCAAAGCCGTCGATAACCTTCGGGATAATTTTATTATCAACCGATTCACTAATTCCAACTGGGATAATAGTGTGGCACCATTTAACGAGGCAGAAAGGGAAAAGAAAGGAAAGAAGAAAAGGTGAGTCTAAGAATCGAATCGTGAGTGATAAGCAAGAACACACACACAGCTAAGAGACAATGGATAAAAGGATATTTTGATAAGTAACAAATGGCGAAAGAGTGTCATTACAATGACAGGGAAATTCTGAGTAAAACGAAAGGGAAAGAAGGAAAGAATCAGATATGTTTTGGCATCGGCTGTGTTATCTAAGGATATGAAAACAAACTATTGGTACGGGAAGACATCTTATTATCAACTACAGACCGGCTGGCCAAAGAAAAAAAAAATTCAAATGAAAATGTTAATTCGATAAGTGACGAAAAACAGTCAACTAAAGGGACTTTGGACAGATATAAAATTATGTTATCAGAAATATGTACCGAAGGAAAATGAATGGGAGCCTAGAAATGTTTTTTTTTCTTCCTTCGAGGCGACAGACTGACTGGAACTTTGGAGATGTTTCTGCGACCAGGGGACGACGTCACAATAGTATATTGGCACTAGACCTAGAAGAGCTAAATTTATACACTTTGTTGTTCAGGTTTTTGTTTTTGTTGGGGTGTTCAATAAGTTTCTTTTATATGATAGTTTCAGATCATTTGCTAATGACGCTAACAGGGCTTATGTGGTGATATTGTGAAGCGGGCGAGGGCTTACCCTCATTCTTGTGCAAAGGGTACATCCTAGTCACCTTGCATAAGTTTGAGAAACCTTCTTCGTGCAGCGTTTAAACAGCTTCGCCACGATATTAGAATTCCGATTCAATGTTCTTGAGAACAACAGCAAGAATTTTATCCAGACCAGTAGCCTTCGTAGATTCGAGGTATTTGATAAGTCAGGAAACCTCCAGAGGTTATACAGAATAATCACAAAGTCAGTTAAGGCATGATATTAATCGTCTACATAGAGTTAGAGGCAAAGTTCATAGCGAATAAGCTTAACTTTCTTCGATGAAGATGAAATAACCTCAGGGTCATTTAGAATAGAAATAAGTGACGTCTTGCTTCTATTCAGTGTTGTCTTTGTAATTTTACAGAAGTCTCGGGATCGAAATTTTTGGTTTCCTACTTTGGATTCGACTACATGCGGTTAGCTGCTCTTTGCATTTTCCGGGACATTCTTGCCGTGATTACGCGTAAGTTTGAATGATACAAGGCTTCTGCTTCAGATTTGCCACTGATAGAGAAGGTAGTAGCGATTACGGTAGGCCATGAACGTAGCACGTTTAGGTTGATACTAGGACTAGTTGTTTGGTTTTTGCTGATATTTTTCTGAGTGATAATGTTTTCAATGCCGGAGAGAATCTCCTCGCAAATACGGTAGGCCATCCTTGAAGGTCTACATTTGAAGAGGGCTGGGATTGGATATTTTGCAGTGTAAGATCTTAAACGCTCGCAATCAGCTGTGTGTCTCTTGGGATAGTTTACGGTAAATATTTTAAAGGAAAATTTTGTAAGTAAAATAACTCACTGTATATAACAGATTTACCACAAGAAGTGTGATTGAATTATAACCTAGGTTTAAAAGAATCCTAGAATAACTTTTATCATTAAAGTTTCATTTGTTTAGTTACTGCAAAACTTCATCAATTCCTCGATTCAAATGATGTGAACAATGATATGTTCTGTATTTTCCTTTATAATGGGCGCGAACGTTTTGCAAAAGTGAAGTCAGTCGGATTTCCTGTCGACCTCTAAGCCCTAGAAAACATATATAAGCAAATGAAAAGTAAAAGCAAAAACAAACGAACAATATTTTCCAAATAATGTATGGCCCCGAACACAAAAATCTGACAAGATTCTTCATCAAAAACCAAATACGAAACTACAAAATATTCTGATTTTTATGCTATTACTTAGCTCACAATTACAACATAATTCTGTTGTAAAATTCATTATTATTCTAGAAGAATGCATTTTAAAGATTCCCTATGAAGTTATCTTCACAAGGAAAGTAAAATGCACAGTTCATTCAGAGTTAAATCTCCTTGGAAAATGCTTTATGATACTCATTTTAAAATGCCATTTAAATTCTGCATTGATGTGTCCGTAACGAGAAAGCAAAGCAAATTTTAAACTGTCTCTATCGCATTCTTACTCGCTTCTTCATGTTTTAATGTACGATGCACATTTTAAAATAAACATGACATCACTGCAAATTAAATTTGACAATAAAATACTTTATCGAGTTACCGGTTTCTCTGTAGTAGTTATTTTCCACGTTTGTTTAATAGCGTAAAATATTAGCTGCAAAGGAGAAATATGCATTTGGTTCTAGCGGATTGATCCATTCCCTTATAATTTACTTAGCAGCAAGTATATGTGTGCGTGTCTATTTCTGCGCATGTGCCTACCGTCTTTCTCAAGAGAGGTCGTCCATCTTTAGAATCGTCACTAAAAACATCTTTTCCGTGACCTTAGATGACATCACTTCCTGCACAGCCGGAAGTACTTGAGATGATACGGTAGCCCTTCAGACTGCTTGCTAAAAAGAAGAACAAATAACGCAAATAATAAAAAATATTATTAAGAAATAAACGTAAAGACGAATAACAATGAGTGAAAGGGGCTGCGAATAGCTAGAAAATGGTGTCTTAATGACAAAAAATTTGGGTGGGGGCTGCATCTTGTATGGCGTGTCCTGTTAGCTGTCATATAGACAAGGCATTGAATGTAGAGTTCGATGGTGGGAAGTTGAGGGATAGTTCGTTATTTCTCGGTTCTTTTGTTGTTAGAAAAACCCGCGCTGACAACAGGGGAAGTTGAATTGGCAACGGAAGTTTCATGGAGTAGATTTCCGCTGTGACCCATACGAGTGACATGACCCACGTCGATATTTTTTTTTTTTCAATTTTGTTGATGTTGATGTTCTCCAAAGTGTTATTTACTGACCTGTACAGATTCTGAAGATACACACACTAAACGAGTGTAAAAGAATATGTATGGTGTACAGGGACAGCAGATCATTGTTCAAGCGTATATTGTTAAATATATCAGACAACGAATGTCTATTATCTTTTATCATGAGCCTTTGCAAGCGTCGTATAATATAATAAATTAATATACAAATGTTGGACTGTTATTGTATTTATTTTCTTTGAAACTAAAGCCATTATAAGATGTTTGGAAAGGCTCATGATAAACCAATTGTTGTCTGTTATATTTAACAATATATATATATATATATATATATATATGCGTGTGTGTGTGTATGTTTGAGTGTGCGTGCGTGTTTCTCCCACTTTGGCATTGTGCCACATCTAAGCTATGCTTGTGTCAGTGTGTGTGTGTAAGACTGAACTCTCCTCAGCCCGACCCTCTCTGACGAAATAACCAAACAACTAAAATAGTATGCAAGAACGAGATAGCTATGCATATGGAACCATCCTTTGGGTACCACTTATTTTAAAGATTTAAAATATCGTGATGTGCTAAATGTTACAAGCTGAAGAATACAGCATTTGAAACTGTTGCTTTTTTTTCTGCTAAGATGATTGACTACACGAACCTCATATTACAAGCATCAGCAAGTTTGTTAAATGAAACCAAGACCTAGGGAAATTCCATGGGTGTTTAACCTCATGATTTCGATTGTCCACTGCAGTCTGGTTTTATACTTATATCTCACAAAGCTTTTAGATTATCATTCACTACCACATTTTTTAATCATATTGTGAGACCGGGAACTACCTACACAATAGACTCTTCCAGGCCTATATTAAGTAGGCGACATAGCACTCTATAGAGGAGAGTGATAGAGAGTGACACAGAGCGACGGTGAGAGTCGTACTAGACTACCAGTGTTGGACAGTAACTTATAGTAAGCTCTGCTTACACTATCTCTGTAACCTGTTGTTAATATATCTTTCTTACATCTAATCCGTGTTCCGTGTTTTACTTCTGTGGGCCCAACTTTGGCACCCACATCAAATCATTTCACCCCAAATAAGGCAATAAAGATACTAGGATGCAAGAAGTTACTGTGTGTTAGAGACTATGAGAAAATTATTATTAAAGAGAAAGGACAATAAAAGAAAGAGAATTAAGAAGATAATGACTGACATTGCATTTAAATTTTGAAGAGTAATGTTTACTGGAAAGCATAAAACCGGAAGAGAGTTTTACTAGCGAAAAGTGCGTTAGAAGAAACTGTTAGCATGGAACTTACGGTTACATTTAGATATTTCAGCAGTAAAATGATGAAACGTTGTAGTCAATCATGTACTGTGCTTAAATTCATAAAGTCTACGCAAAATGGCTTTTACTCAACACAGTTCTTTCATATGTTAATTTATTATGCAAATAGTTATAATTTTCATATACAAAATTTGATTTATGTAAAGTTCAACTATTTTTATATTTCTTTCAAGTTTTTTTTTTAATTTCTCTAAAGTAATTTTTTAAATAAAAGTATTTACTCAATACTATGTTTGAGAGGTACTCCAGACAGAGTGGTAGAGCCAAAATGGTAATGTTGAATGAGGTGTCAAATATGAATAGATGTGAAGATGGTAGCAAGTGAAGTTTAAAAGGATATGGAAGAAAGACAACGATTGACTTTCTACATGAAGAGGTTAACATTATATTATCCAGGGGATGGGGCATCAGTTCAGAAGATGGCTGTTCTTGAGCAAAGGCTATCTGAGTGGAACTCTTGGGACTTATACTTTTGGGGGGTTATTTTTTGCTTTGTATTCGAATACATGGAGATGATTCGACTTTGGTAAAATAGTGTGGCGTTTCCTAACTTTAAATTTGAAAACGTGGAATAAAAGAATAATGATCATAAGGTATCATGTCAGATCAATTTCTCCTGGCATCATCGAATAACTCTGTTTCTATTCCCCCAACTCCACCTCTTTCTCTGTGTGTGTCTCTCTCACTATATATATATATATATATATATATATATATATATATATATATATATATATAATATATATATAAATATATTCAGTGGTTGGCACTAATATATATATATATATATATATATATATATATATATATATATATATATATATATATATATATATATATATATGTAAAACTAATTATATATATTTGTCCTCACTGTTTGGTGGAAGACTGAGTTTTATGCATGCGATATTCATCTGGCACAAATGGAAAATTATTTACCGATATATTATTTCATTTTTAAATTTATTTCGTACCAATTTATTTTTTCTCATGAGTAATAGACTGATTTACTAGTTTAACAATTGGTTTTGATTATTGAAAATATATATTTATTAATAGTATAAATTTTAGTTCTGATACTTTATATGGATCACTGTTTTATTACGGCCTATCACTCACTGTGTGCTATTTTACAGACACACATTTTATGGATAATATATTATGGATGGCCAGTGCTTCTGGCATGACCTCAAACCTCCAGAAAAGCTATGGTCCTCGCATAATTGTTTATAGTTATTCATAACGTATACAATTCTACGTAGAATCTACGCATCAAACAGAGCGGATCCATTGACAGAAAGCAGTCATTTTAATTACATACTACGTGTACTGCATACCATTCAAGTAGTGTGATAATAAGACAGGATCGTGGTCTTTAGTGTACGTGACATATCTTGATAATAAGATCTCTGCCGATACATACAGGTGTTGGACAATAGAATTGGAACAGTTTCAAATTCCATTCCTTTATTTCAAAAACCTATTATATTAAGAACTTTAAATAAAACTTTGTAATTAGACATGAGCCAAAATTATTGTTGTACAGAACGATATTAAGTATTTTATAGACTGAACCTCTGAGCAATGACGATGTTTTGGGGGAAGTGGAAATAAAAATGACACTTATCCTTAGAATCAGAAAGAAACAATTAAAATGTTTAGGGTGTATAGTGAGGAAAGAAGGTATGGAGAATTTGAAACTCATAGGACATGTTGAAGGCTAGAGGGTCTAATAAAATCAATGAATAAACGTGCTTGTGTAAATGTTTGAGAGAACAGGGATTAGGAGAGATGGCCAAAAATGAAATCTTACCAGTATGTATAAAAAGGCTGGAAGTCATAGAGCTGCCTACGTCCTGACAGGATACAGCACGTAGAAGAAGAATTCTTGGTTGCATCTGTTATAGAATTTTCCGCTTTTTAATGTCACGTACTTGGTTTCTTTTCTTTTTCAGTCATTGAAGGAATAGATAACGTAACTCATTCGTGTTAACTTTTCCTTATCGTCAAGGAATCGATATTTCTGTAAAAACATATCAACGCAAAGAGAATTTATGTAAAAAAAGAAAAAATAGAATAGCGCTGTTGTCACAAGAACACACAAGTGTTTTATGTCTGTTCTGCGACCTGGGGTCATCGGTTGGTAAAAATTAAATAATGAAATCAAGCGCGGTCGAGAACAGCAGACAGACGTAAAACTGAAGATTGCGAAAGATATGAATACAAGAAAAAGGAAAGGAATAACGAGAAAATGAATGGAAACACATTTAAATGCAGGACAAAAGAATTAAGCGTATAGAAAAAAGTGAAGAATGCTGTATATATAGAGATACTGAAAATTCTTTGGCGCAGGCCAAAATAACTGATTGGTCAGATTTGAAGATGTGGTTTTTACATGGACTTTTCAGAACCCACCTGTTCGAATAAACTTCTGGTATTATTCTACTTTTCTAGCAAGAAAATTTTGTTAACACTGCTAGACAGCTTTGCCAAAAATTAATATGAAAATAAAAGGTGAAACGTCTCTATATTTTTCTCTCTATATATCCATCAGGTCAGGCCGTATTATGTTTACCCACTGGGGGATTTTCTAGTCCCTATCGAACTTCATGTCGCATTAAACACAGCAGAGAAGATTTTATTCAAATAATCTAAGCTTACTCTAAATCATACAGACATTTATGTCTACAAAAGAAAGGAACATTTATCAGATACAAGGTTTTACAGAATTATACACGGATGGGGACATTAACGGAATTATAAGCGCATGGACGTACGAATAAGGATATCTACATACGTATCGTCATACACTTTTTGTATTCTTTCTGTTTACTTAATCCGATGTCTATCAAACACACAGCAAACATGCAAAAACTGTTATATACAAGGTGTCCCTAATTATAAAAATGGGAATAATTTCAAACATAAGCCCTTTATTTGATTATTTTAACTACGTTTTCTTTTTATGTGCCATGTCCTTTCAGGACGTAGGCGATCATGGATCTCCACTTCCTCCTATTCCTTGTAGCTCTCATTAAGTTTCGTCCTTCTGCCACCACCCCCCAGACCACGTTCTCTCATCCACATGATTAAGCTCTCTAGGTAAGTCATGCGTTGTTTTCCCTTGTCTCTTCCCCTCTATTCGACCAGTGTATCAGATTTTCCAGACCTCCTTCCTGTTTATGAATCCCAGAAACTTCAGCTGACTTTTACCGATGTTAAGTATAAGCCTTTTCCTTGTTCGCATTCTCTAAGACGTCATCGTTGCTCATACTCTCGGTACATAATCTCCTTAGCATCCTTCTACAGAACTACATCTCCGTCGCCTCGAGACTCTTCTTAGTAAAATGTCCAACATTCGCTGTTCAAAAGAAAGACATATGTCACGTAACAGCTCATTGTTCTTTTCTTTGTTACCAAGGAAATTCTCCTGTCTCGACGTCTCGAATTACTCTGTCTAGCTATGGGAATGTGTCCTTGGCCATCCCAATACACCTACGGATCTCATTGTCGCTCTTACCGTCCTCTATTAAAACGCTTCCCAGATATTTAAACTACCACGTTTGCTTGATTCTACTGTTCCCGACCTGCAACACCCATTTCGCGCTCATCATATCACTGATAGTTTATGCTTAGTCCCTTCTTCTCGCTCTCCGTCGCTACCTTCTGTAGAAGATTTTGTAATTTCTTTTCCGTGTCTGCCATCAGTACTGTATCATCTGAGTATCTTATGTTGTTATGTTTGTGGCCGCCTATGCTAAATCCCGGTATGGTTTGCAAATATCTCAGAATTGCCTCAGTGTATAGGTTGAACAGATAGGTTGATAGGCTTCTATTCTTGTTTATTCGCTGAACTCGTTCTCTATGCGTATGCATACTGTTTGCTGCCAGTATAAGTTCTTGATTTTTCTGATATTTTTCCCGAATACATCAATGTTGCTGAACAGTTCCGGCAGATCCTTGTGGAGTACTTTTTCGAAGGCATTTGTCGAAGGCCTTTGCATACTCTACTATTCATTTCCTGTTATCTCTTTTGCTTCATTTGCTATATTGTGATTAAAATGTGCATGTTTTTTTCTGGGATATATTTCTTCTTCTTTATGGACCATATCCCTTCAGGACTTAGGCGCTCATGGCCCTCCATATTTATGTCCCTTGTAGCTCCTAATGAGTTTTGCCTTTGTTTTTTTACTATTTCTCCTAAATCTTTTTATATCATCCATTTATTAAAGTCCATAAAGTATGTCAAATCTGTCCTGTAAGTATTGGATCTTGTAAACCCTCCATCCCTATTACGCGTCCCAGAAATACCGACTTCCTCTTCCTGACGTTAAATATAAGTTTCATTTTTGTTTGCAATTTCTTTTAAACGTCGGCGTTGCCCATGTGTTCGGTCCATGGTATCCTCAGCATGGTTCCATAGAACTACATTTCGGTTACTTCAAGTTTCTTAATCTTTGAGGAGATTGTCCAGCATTCACTTCCATATAATTGGACAGATATCCCATAACAGTTCAGTACTCTTTTCTTTATTTCTTAATACACTTAGCTTTTGAAATACATCTTTGACCATCCTACATGCATCTTTAACCATCTCTGTGTCGCACTTTCAGTCCTCTGTAACAAACTTTTGCTGTCACCCATGAATTCTGTCTTGTAGCTTATTTGTAGTCCTTTCTTCCCGCTCTCTTTCGCTACCTTCTTTGGGAGAATTGGTTGTTTGATTTCCGTGTCTTCTATCCAGACTGTGTCGTCTGAATATCTAATATTATTAAGGTTGTGGCCGTCAACAACAAACTCGGTAAGATCACACGCAAAAAAATAATAGGTACAGTGAGTCGACTTCAAATTTCGACCTAGGCTATGCGTTCGCGTTCACACTAATGGTCTCGGTAATATTATAAAACCATTTCTTCCCATACCATTTATAGGTTAAATAGTATGCTTGTGTGTAGGGATATATTAGGTTGGTGCAAAAATAATGACATAATAATGTCGTTTTTTGACGTTAAAAATAGGTCAAAAAACGACATTATTACGTCATTATTTTTGCACCAACCTAATAGCATTTGAAATATTCTGTATAAACGAGGGATCAGATTATTTAAAGTATTCTAGACAATTTTAACACACCTGTCGTTTGAATTATTTATAATGCTTTTGCCTTGTGATTCATCGCTTCTCAACCCAACTATTTTGTAAATAACAGGTCAAACTGTTCATTTTAAAGTTGGATGGCAACGAGTCTAAAGGAAGGAAATTTTCTCTATCCGTGGAGAAGGAAAGAAAAAAAAAACTACTCCAACATTTTTCCAAGAGCGAATGAGCAAACTACAAATAAGAAAAAAAGAGACTGTGGAGAATCATGATCGCCTACATCACGAAAAGCTTAGGATTATAAATATTCTAAATTCACTTGTGATCCAGTGTTACGAGTATTCTCATTCTTCATACCGATTTTAACACAAATGTCGATTGAATGATTGTCGATGACCTTACGAAAGGGTCTGACTCCTTCTCTTCTTCCGTATCAGCTATGGGTTAAAGAGTAGGGCAAATTGGGCTTTATCCATATCCATTCTAGCCAAACTAGGAGGGCTAGTCTGAATTCAAAATTATGCAGAATCTCACCACTAACTTTTCCAAGTAGCCATAACATTTCACAGATAATAAAATAAAGGTATTTCCGAGGAAGCGTTATTGTTTATGTCCTGAAGGGACATAATGTTAAAAAAAAACAAAAAAACTTGAAACTATTGGACAGCTATTGATAAATCTCGCTACTCTAGCAATAGCTTGTTAAACATCGCTTTTTAAATCGGTGTTTGCATGTTGATGAATATACATGTTATTATAAACAATAAATATCTCTTTGATGAAAGTGGACAATTCTCGAAAAGGACCTCCAATCGTTTGTTGACTAGGGCATGAAATGGCTGGTTAACTTTAAAGCCTCAAAAACAAAGCTGCTCTCTATTATCCATCACAGAGAATCCCTTGACTCCCATTCGAATGTCTGATGCTAAACTCCATGAGAGCACCTCTTTGCTGCTGCTTGGTCTCACTGCCCGCTGCCCTGAGATGGAACAATTACATTGAATCAATAGCTTCATCCACCGCAAGGAAATTTGGTTCTCTGTGTTGCGTCAGAAAGTTTTTCTCTCCCAATCCATTCTTCAAATCTATAAATCAACCATTCGTCCTTGCATGGAATACTACTGTCATATATAGTCTGGACATCACGCTGTTCATCTTAAGGTCCCAGACAAAATCCAGAGACGGATATGCAATATCGTTGGCCCTGATCTGTCATCTCATTTACAGTCGCTCTCTCACAGACGTGGCGTTCTCTCCCTCTGTCTACAAATACTTTCACGGTAACTGCTCTTAAGTGCTACTTTTGCTAGTTCTCAAACTGCATGAATTTAAACGTGCTACTAAGTTGGCATCTCAGTCCCACCCTTTCACTGTCCAAACAGATAAATATAGCCGTCTCTTCTATTCCAATAGCTTCATGCCACGCTCTTTCCGTGGAACTCCCTTCCTCTTACTTGCTTCCCTGATAGCTATAATTTCCAACTATTCAAATGCAATGTCAATCGGCATCTCCATATGCCTTGCTCTATTGCCCATCCTTCTCTTCACCCTTCCCTCTATCACGCCTCTTTAATCTTGCTCCCACTCTCTGTAACCTCTTCCGTGCTAATGGCACTCACATCTTGCCTGGGGTGAAAAGCTTAAATATAATTAATTGATTAGGCAACCGAGTCGTATTTTCCTGCCTCAAATTTGGATTAGAAGTTCTCATTGTATAACATTTTATCTATCTTATTGAATGCTACCGATTGATAAATAAGAAAATAATATTAAAACTATTTGTTGTGTAAAACAAACATGTTCTTCATCATTAATTTGCCGGATTATTAGTGTATAAATTTACACTGTCATTCACAAGATACACCTCTAAGTATGATTTATTGACTGTTTGAAATTTCATGCACACAGTTACACACACAATAGAAGTGAACGCATTTTACGTTCTTTTACTGTCAGCGAGAGAACATGTTTACGTTTAAATTTAGTGACGTGTCCGTTGCTACGTGGAACACACGTGTCTCTTTACCCATTCGCCAGCGTCCGACCTATCAGTATCATATGACTGGGCATAATTGCAACAATCACATCCACCTGAACAGACCCAGCTTCGAGGACAGAAAATTCCCCCATCGTTCCGGTAGTAAAGAAGATACAAACGTCTCGAGGTCACTCAGCTTCCACGAATTACTCATTACTCAACAGCAAATGCAAAATAAAGCAAATGTTAGTAATTTTACAATCATGACTAAATAAGTTGATTTATTTATTTTGGGAGTTGGAGTGGGGAAATTTGGTTTGAAACACGATATAGTAGCTTCACTACCTGACAGCAGAATGGACGAAACGACTAACTCTATTAACGGCCCGTATATTTGGCCTTTTGTGATTAATGCATTGGTACGAGGTACGGAACGAAGACTGATGGAACAGCAATTGCAGTGAAAATTCCTTTCTACAATTTAAGATACACGTCAGATAAATCAACTCAAACCCCGATTGATTTCAATTCTCCCTGTTTGCGGCACACCATATTCCCAGTCTCAGCTGATTCCGAAGGCATATAACAATTAACTTAATAGTAAGGGCTTATATTACAAAAGGTGGCACTTACTAGTGTCACAAGAGACTAGTCATCAAACCAATGCGAAATAGATTAAACAAACCAAGACGATGAATGCCAGAAAGACTAATATCGTATAGGGATAATAGTCCCAAACGGAATTGTATTTTTAACATCTTTTGGCGACACGCCACGTGTTTGTCGCTGGTTTTAGTAGCCACTTCTCGCACTGAACCGTTACAAACAGCAGACGCGTCCAAAATTCGGAGAAAGATCAAAATTTTTGTGACGAGCATCTCAAAGGGCAAAAGGGACTGGTGTCTGTGAAGAGACTTCTCGACTGCAGATAACGAATACCTCGAGGGGATACAAAAGTTGCTGGAAAAGTTGAATAGGGAGACAATTAATTAAATATGATTGGCATTCAGCTGAAAGCACCCAGGCGAATATCTCGGCTCTTGCTGTTAAACTAAAGATCGCATTCATTGTAGAATAGAAAAATATTGGTTAAAATTAGATTAAGAGAAAATGAACCGTTCATTTCTTGACCATTATAGCATTACCCGCTGCAATATATTATTTCTTCCAAAAGAACTAATCCAATGGAAAGGGCACGTTTTCTCTAAAGAGTTCAAAGCTAGAATTTGGATGTAGATATTGATAAAACTGATTAATTGATTTTTTTCAATCCGATATATTTTTATCACTCCAAACGTTATTTTTAGTGGATACCCGTAATTCAGAAGACTCCCCGTTTATTTTAAACAATTTTTATTTCATCTACCGGTCTGCGTTACGAAAAGAGACTTAATAAAGAAAATGTCTGTAAAGCGCTTCCTAGAGGAGCAGCTAAAGCCCACGGGATAAGACGGTGGAGACGCTTGAAAAGGGGGACGCTGTTGGTGGCGACACTTTTCTTTGTTTAGTCTTCTCGAGAAAGCAGGCCGGTAGACGAAATAAATACTGATGGAAATAAACGGACCATCTACTCAAATACGTGTATGCATTAAAAATAACGTTTGAAGTAATATATATATATATATATATATATATATATATATATATATATATATATATATATATATATATATATGAATGTATATATGTATATGCAAAGAATAAGAAAGAACCGTAATATATATAATCCGGTATTCTTATTGAAATTTTTATTTTTATTTTTACAAAACAGAGCTCAATGTAAATTAACTGGTTTAAAATATGATTTTTTTTTGCTACACAGTAATAACCATTTTTCAAAACTGGAAGCTAGAAACTTCAAATTTAATTTTGTAATTAAATGGAACTAATGTTTTTAATTTAAATACAAAATAAAATTTGAAGTTTTTAGCTTCCACTTTTGAAACATGGTTATTACTGTGAAGCGAAAACATATTTTAAACCAGTTAATTTATCATATATATATATATATATATATATATATATATATATATATATATATATATATAATGCTGTTAAAAGGTGATCAAAAATTTTGAAAATCTCTAAACGTTAGTTCTTAGTGGAAATGCGTAAATTAAATAATAATAAAGATGTTAATTTACCCATACACACATAAACCACGCACAAATCAAACACATGCTTGCACACAAACCCATATATATATATATATATATATATATATATATATATATATATATATATATATATACATATATATATATATATATACATATATATATATATATATATATATATATATATATATATATATATATATATATATATATATATATATATATATGTGTGTGTAAAGACATGTTTCATGGAATAATTTAGACAAATTCTGTTAAATTATTTTCAATTGGATACTTTCATATTCATGGACAAGCTTCTTGGTGTCGTTATTAAAGGAAAAGAGAAAATTACCGTACTGAAAGACATTCATTTCTTCCGAGTACTTTTGACGTTAGCACAATATCATCATCAGATGTTTATTTTTTTCTAATCAAATATATAAAGCTAACATATTAAACGATAGTATCTCATTGCCGAATGGCTAAGCTCACGGGAGGCTATTTTGTATTCATTATTTTACGTTTATGTGGTAAAGTTTTTATGTTATAGGAAAGGATTTTTCGGTTTTCTTGTTTTATGTTGTGATTATACAGTATTAATTGGTGACATGCGGTTCAATTTAGCCATTATCGAATAAATAGTAAATTAACTGATGCAGTCTTGTAGTGATTGTATAACCAACTAGTGCTGTTTAGTTTTTATATCTCTTTCCCACATTCACTCTCTTTCTCTATACACACACACACACATATATATATATATATATATATATATATATATATATATATTTGGACAGCAAAGCTAACCTGTTTTAAACATCTTTCGTTGAATATGGCTGGCAAGGAAAATTTAATTAGCTTTGCATTTACCTTTTCCAGCATTCTGGAAGAACTAAATGAAAAATTAATTAAATTTTCCATGTCTGCCATAGTCAATGAAAGATATATATATAAATATATATATATATATATAAATATAAATATATATATATATATATATATATATATATATATATATATATATATATATATATATATATATATATATATATATGTGTGTGTGTGTGTGTGTGTGTGTGTGTGTGTGTGACTTTGATTGTGCCGATGTCTAGCAAATTTGAAAAACTATCTTAATACTCATAGTATATTTATTCCCTCATCAATGTATTTCTGGCCTTTGATGGACTCGCTTTTAATATTTGATCAGTTTTATTTTTATTGTTGGATAAAAGAATGTCTCCAGTTTACATTTTTGGATTTTATTCAGCATTGTCATGTTAACTTCGAAATACTTGGAACCGTGTATCTGATAAGGTGTTTTACATAGAGAGAATGACATATCTGAAGAACACGCCAAATCTATAAATATTTTCTATCAGAGCCATTGAGCGTTTACAGAATGGTGACGTTGCTTCATCCAAATTAGTCTTTTATAGTATCCAGTCTCTAGCAATTTCTAAAGAAATTTCCCTGCAAGCAAAAAATGAATACAACTATTTACAATAGTTCATTTAGTTTAATATGATGAAAGTACACCGATGTCATTGACAACAGCATGTTCATGAATTTGGTAGAACGTAATAAAACCATTTTTCATTGAGGGTGATAATTTGTCATCGAAAATGTGAAGACATTTATATAATTGCAATTACAAGGAAATTTATAATCCGAAAATAGAAGGTTAAATTGATGGGACTTTATGATGTTTTATTCACCAGAATTTCTTGCCTTATACATTATAAGGCAAGAAATTCTGGTGAATAAAACACTCAAAAAAGATACGGAAAGATACTGGAAACCAAGAGAAACAATGAGTAAACTTTTTAACAAATTTGATTTAATGGATAACAATACAATGACAAAGAATGATAAGTTAATTAAGAAGTTTTATTTAGAACAAAAAATAGTAGTAAGTTAGGGAGAGCCATCATCACCAGCGTCATTAATATGAAGAAATATACTCTTAAGGTGTGCTATATTTATGGGATAAAGCGCTCAATAAAAGAGATAGAGCATGTGTAAATATAAAAGTGAACATTGAAGTCAACACAGAGGCGACAGGCAATCACCAGGTCATGAGTCTGGCCTGAGGATTGCGTCTAGCATGAAACACCCTGTCGTCTGTAAGTTTTGACTTAAATGTTCACTTTTATACATACATATATATATATATATATATATATATATATATATATATATATATATATATATATATATATATATTTATATATATATATATATATATATATTATTTCACACCAAACAATGCAAAAAACAATAAAAAGAGGGGTTTTATTGAGTGTGAAAGAATATAGGAAAAAGAAAACATTATGCGAATAAAGTTTATTACATGACGTCCGCTGATGACATGGGCATTTTTCGCTTCGCCAAACCCAAACTGATATTAAGACGAGTGGCCTGTATAAACAATGCATATACCAACCTAAATCACTGAGAGAGAAAAAAATCTATATGGAAATATGGTATAGCCATTATTTCACGTCTGGCAATTATATATGACGCCAGTCTTAAAACGAGAGACACAAATATTAGTAAAATACAAAAACTTCAATAAATTCGTCACTATTACGGGATCTATATGTCTTATTGCTCGGAAAATTCGATATTTTTGACAAGGTCGGCAAATTCGGTAACTATGAAATAAAAGTCGATTGAAAATTGATTTTAGGACCGGTCTGTTGAGAAACAGTTTGTAGGGTGAAAAATGTAGAACAATTGGGTTTTTTTATACAGCGGTTTTCGCCTGTCCAAGCTCAGAGTCACTGGTGTTAGAGGGTTACAGATTAGGAGACACAGCATATACGGATATGGTTTTGAAAATAAAGGTTTACACTATAATTGAGCTGGTTAAGATTTTAGTAGTTAGAGAAACAACATCTTAGGAGCCGGTTTCGCAATCAATTGTTCGTGAAAAGAACCGGGCTGATATGAAAATTACATATCACCAATGGAATACGAAGGAGATGAGTGTGGCTGACTATAAGTGATTTTCCAAGAGTAGCTTAGATGTGTCACAAGGCCGAATGTATGGAGCATCCAGTGGGGATCGAACTCACTGCTCAGTCGTAAATGTTGCTAGCTAGACAATCTTGCTGATCAATACATAATCTCGTGGAGCCCAAGGGTGGCTGACTATAATGTACGTTGCATGGCTGGTCTTTGTAAGGTTAGCTCTGGTGGAATGACGGAATGTAATCTGTATACTCTCCATGGAAATAGCGAGAGAGCAGCGACATTTTTTCAAAGTCTCGTCTGTGAGAAAGGGTTTGGACAATGGAAACGCTTTAGGAATCTATCGAAAGTGGAAAGTGAAGACGTTGGAAGAGAACGACCTGTTTCCTACAACGTATGTCAAGATTGTCCAATGAAGACAGATGTTGTGCACAGCTTCTTGCAAGATTAGGACCGTGACAAGTGCATTATCATAATAATCATTTAAACATTAATAATATTATCCGTAGTTACCGTCTCCATAATATTTTCTATTTTCTTTGTTTAAAGATGGAGATAACGTTTGAATATAATAAACTTCATGTCAATATCTGCATGCGTGTGAATCTTTGTTCGGTAGGTCAGATGAATGCGTATAACCTATTCTCTCTGATTCAATAAACCCGTGTTTGTGCGTGTGTATAAGTGATTTGCCAAGAAATCATTAAATTACAGCCTGAGAGAAGCGTCTCGTCCTTACGACGCCAATCTGGACATGACATTGATATAGTCAGACTGGTAGTTGGGTTTGGCGTGTAGTGCATCAAAAGTCGCCATGTTACAGTGGACCAACACCTAATGAGAAACCATGAAACGGATATAAAGTACAAAGTATAAGAGAATAAAGGCAGTAGAAGAACTGGTGGGTGGACAATGGTGGCGCAAAAATGTACGGCTGGTGGGCATCCAGATGCAGAATGAGATAGAAGGAAGAAGGATATATAGATAAGGGAAAGACAACAGAGGTTGTCCGGGGCTTACGAAAATTGAGGTATTAGTAGATAGATAGATACATAGATAGATAGATAGATATATGGACAAGTTCCGTTTGAAATATGCGAAACAATGATATATATATATATATATATATATATATATATATATATATATATATATATATATATATATATAAAAGTCAACATAGAAGAGAATTGAATGTATCAAGCATGAAACAGACTGTCGCAACTAAGTGTTGAATTCTATGTTCACTTTTATATAGGTACCTCCACGAAATCGCTAATAAAGAGCATAGCTTGATGAAAAAGACGCCAACCTTGCCGAAAACAAAATTTTATCGTCTAAATGCTTATGTTATCATTAAGAGGAAAGACCAAAGTTATTTTAATTATCTTTTAAAATTTTTCATTCTTTTTAGAACATTCTAAATTTTGATTAAAAAAAACCTTGTTTCTCTTTATATCAGTGGAACTATTAAATAGCATAGACAATTTTTAGCACGTTTTTTGGTATGACACACATGTGCAAAAATATAAATAATTGTCGGATGTTAATGAAACTTTCAGGAACTATTCACAGATGATCGAAATTATTATAAATATTTTTTTTTTATTAAAGTCATGGCAGAAATATTTTTTTATATTTATTATGCCCCCATAACTAATTTTATGAAAACGCTAGAAATTCGATCGAGTCTAATTTAATGATGGCAATAGTTAAGAGCACAAGGCTTTGAGGAATGCAAATCATGTTTTTATTTTGTTTTTAATTGGGCCAACCTACCTGAAAATCATCTCTGAATTGTAATATACAAAACTCAACAAAACAAAGATATTATTTAATTACAAATTATTTTATTTGCTTTTATTTGTTTTTATGAATATGGACAATATTTTCTGAAAGTGAAAATTTTTTCGATGAAAATTGAATTTTTAGTACAATTATTTGTTATTTCTTAATCATAATAGATTTTTACATTTAATTTTTAAAAGTATTATAAAATTAGTTAAAAGCCATATCAGGTTTCCTAATTCTACTCATGAGATTTTTTTTTAGCGCCTTGTAAATTGTATCATTTTGACTAATCAGAAGATCCGCAGTAATTAAGAAATGTCATTTTGTGTTTATAATCTGGCTGTAATTATAACGTAAGGAAGACCAACCAGAATACAATTAAGTTGCGTTATTTGAGTTAAGCATTGTTCTCCGCTCTTCAGGCCTTCACTTTTGCGAAACACGTTTGGAGAAATTAATTTGATTTTTCAATTTCAATTGAGAAGGGTACCAACAAGTATCAGTATCATCTTATGAAAATTATATGATCTTTTTTTTAGATTAATCTCAGTTATGACATTTTTCAATAAATGAAATATCAAAATTAATAATAAAATGAATGGAAATACAAATAACGCAGTAAAATGTAATAAATGTACATACAATTATAGTATTTTATGTATAATTCTGATAAAATTTCATAAGAAAGGTACCTATAAATTAATTATACACATTTTTTATGAAATATGAAATTTAATCTCACTCTTAACAGTCTAATTTTTATTTCTTTAGAATATATTTCCATAAAGCATCGTAAACGTAAATGCGAAAGCTAAGTACAAAAAAATTTAGAACACTTTTCCTTAAAAATAACGAGGTAAATAATTTGTTCACTTAAATGTAAATTATTTCACTTTTCTCTTTCCGTAGAACAAATTATCCTCACAGAATCTGTGAATATGTCATTCATCACCTGTCAAGTGACGCGAAAGTTTATGACCTGCTTTGTTTTATTTTCAAATTACTTCTTTTCGGCGCAGAAGCTAAGTTAAGCTTGGTTCAAATATTTTAAATAAAAATTTCTCATTTTCATAAAATAAATTTTGAAAAAATGATAATTGATATTTAAAAGAACTTCAAAGTGAGATTTCCAGTTTTTTTTATAAAATGGATAAAATGGTCAATTTTGCTGACTCAAAAAAACCCAAAAAAAAACAAAAATTTTAACGAAAATTTCGAACGTGCTAGGAACGATTAAAAAAGTAAAGACATACCCCCAAATACTTTGATATTTCATCTTAATAATAACATAAACATTTAGACGATAAAATTTTGTTTTCGTCAAGTTTGGGGTCTTTTTCCTCATGCTATACACTTTTTTTAGCGATCTACTTTTATATTAACATACGTTCTATCTCTGATATTGAGCACTATATCCCATAAATATAGCACAACATAAGACTATAATTCTTCATATATATATATATATATATATATATATATATATATATATATATATATATATATATATATATATTTAAATATATACTTACGCATATATATATATATATATATATATATATATATATATATATATATATATATATATACCTACCTACATAGATATATACACATTAATTTCGGCCTTGTGCCACATCTAAGCTACGCTTGTAAAATCACTACATATATACACACACACACATATATATGTATGCCTACATATATATATATATATATATATATATATATATATATATATATAGAGAGAGAGAGAGAGAGAGAGAGAGATAGATAGATAGATAGATAGATAGATAGATAGATAGATAAATAGATAGATAATAAAGGTTAACAAGATCAGTTTGATATATGCAAAACAATGCGACACACACACACACACACACACATATATATATATATATATATATATATATATATATATCGTCTGAATATCGCTTAAAGAGTGAAAGTGATATAAAGCAGGCTGAGCATATAAATAAAACCCTATGTATCTACACACGCATAAGTGTGTACGTCTATTCTTCAAAAGAATTAAGGGAAATTACTTTTTATTCAAGCATAATAGTATTACTTCTAACCTTATTTTTAGTGTATATCCTTATTTGAATAGACGTTTCTTTATTTTTGTACCAGTTTTTTACTGTCGAAACCGTTAAACGTAACTGCCTCTTCTATTCCAAGAGCTTCTTCTCTCGCACTTCCCGTCATTGGAAACCCCTTCCTCTTACTTGCTTCCTAATAACTATAATCTTCAAAGATTTAATTGTAATATCAATCGATATTTTCTGATACCTTGATCTCTATCTCCGTCCTTATCTTTATCCTTTCCTCAAACACCACTCTTTATTCTTACATTCATTCTCTGTAACCCCTTGCGGGCTAGCGGCACACGCGCTTTGCTGGGGGTAAAATGGCTAATAAACAAAAAAAAAAAAATAAATAAAAAAAAAAAAAAAAAAAACACAAATGAATGTTTTTTTCGTCCTACTGGCCTGTGCAACCGAAAAGACTAAATATATGCACATTTTCTTTATTAATTTTTCTAGAGTTCGCATTTAGATATATAGGCTAAAATAGAACGTTGTTTGTTATGAAGACCTTCGTGTCTGAGGGGTAAAGCAATCCGGGTGAAATGGCAGTTTCGTCTAAAATGGGGTACAAATGTCCTATGACTAACGGAGTAAGTATTTTCTTAACTTAGATTTCTCGAACGCGCAAGTCCATAGACGTATTACAAACTGTTTAATAAATAAACAAATAAATAAATAAAATGAAACGTCTATTTCAAATGGGAATTATCCACTATGATAACATTTGAAGTAATAAAACACACACACGCATACATACATACATATATATATATATATATATATATATATATATATATATATATATATATATATATATATATATACGTGTGTGTGTGTGTGTGTGCGTGTGTGCGCGCGTTTACGTAGCAATTTCTCTTTTAGGTATGTCTGATTGAATAAATTACACACATTACGTCTGCTAATTTTTAACAAAATCCGTTCTTACTCACGAATAACCTTCCGTTTATTGATGTTAAAGGATGAGGGAATGTGCTATAGCTGTTTATATTTCTTTTATTTTCATTTGCGAAGTACTTTCGATATTTTACAAGATCATCTTCAGTGGGGGGGGGCAAGTGGTACAAAACTGTATATTGTTCATTAGGACAAGTATTTATACAAAGTTTTGCGTTGTTCTCCATCACCGTATTTCTTTCATTATGCCTTTAAATGCAAAACAGTTGCCAATGTAGTGAACGTTCATTAGAACGTGAAAAAATTATCCATTATGGAATTCTTTTCATGTTATAATATCATGATTATGCGCACATTAAAGCGTGAAAAAAAAAACTGTTCCTTCACAGGCATTTCAGTATATTACTACAGTATTTCTATTTTATTATGTTCAGTGCCGGCTTTAATTGTTTAATATAAAGTGCTTCTAGGATCTTTAATTTATTCACAGACGCAAACGCGCGCGCGCACGCACGCACACACACACACACACACACATATATATATATATATATATATTGGGTTGCGTGTGTGCATATATGAATGTGTGTGTATATATATATATATATATATATATATATATATATATATATATATATATATATATTTATATATGTATATATATATATATAATTGGTCGCTTCATTTATGTATTTCATTACGTATCTTATTATTGAAGGAAGTATGTCTTATTCTGTATAGTATTATTAATGAAAGTTTACTATAGCTGGCGGTGATAATAGGGACAATCTTAAATTGTCTATAAAATGATTCTGTGGCGTGCATCTCAAATAGTCTTTGACAACTAAGTCCAGCTCCAAGACAGGAATAGGCGATAACGGTCAACTGGCGCCTCATAACCAGCTGAAACGACTAGATGGAGCTCGGCAGGTCAGGAAGTCAGTTCTTGTAGGGGAAAGAAAAACAATGATTTTAAAAGGCCACCGCCTTGCAGTCATACTCAAACACAGGAAATGCTATGGAAGTAAATCCAGTAAAACACCTACAAATCTCCTGAAACCTCTGCAGCCTAACCAGCCCCAAATGTAATGCACTCTGTTACTTCGGATCTTGTTTGTACGACCGTGTGTAGGGAAGTGGGGGTGCAATCTGGTCAGTGCACTGTCTACATATCCCTTCGCTCATGTTTGTGCCCTGAAGACGTCACTCCAATCTCACCACGAAAGGGCCGCATTTTGAACTAACAGGACGCTACCTTTATCGCGCGAGGAACTGCCCATACCTACATACCAGTTTGTTTAATGATTCAAGCTTTAGACTAACAATGAGAAAATAATGTAATATTTCATTTATTTTAAAAAAAAAAAAAAAAATATTCCCCAGATTTCCCAAGCATGATGACTTTATACTTTATCTTTCTCACGATTTCTCTGTCTCTGTCTCTGTCTCTCTGTATATATATATATATATATATATATATATATATATATATATATATATATATATATATATATATATGGAATAAAGGTATATTAAATGTTGTATATCAAAAATAAATTTAAGGTAAAGAAATATGACAAAGTGGGAAATGCTTTCGTGTGACACGTTTCGACGTTAGTTTATATTTGTGTTGATACTACTATATGAGAATAAGAGACGCTGAGAAATATATATATATATATATATATATATATATATATATATATATATGTATGTATGTATGTATGTATGTATGCATGTGTGTGTGTGTGTGTGTGCGCGTGTGTTTTGGTTATATAATCTAGCCAATTTCATTTAATATTCTTTTTCTTTTTCTTTTTCCTTTTTTTGTTTACATCATTTTTTTAATAAATTACCCACACTGGTAATAGAAGATTCGCCAAGAATGATGAAACGTTGAACAGGTTATCGTCATAACATTTAAATGATTATTAAGATGAAAGACCACAGAAATTTTTGATTATTAAATATATTTTTGAACCATTTTTAGAGCATTCGACATTTTGGTTAAGAAACTTATTTTTCTCACGTCAGCGGTGATGGTGGGGTCATAGTATAGGAAATTTTATCGTATTTTTTTTTGTTTGTAAATTCTTGCAAAAATGAACGACTTCTGGATTTTAATAAAGCTTTCAGGTCATCTTCACGGATGAATTAAACTATTTTACAAATATTTCTTTGTTAGAAACACATTTTACCTCTATTCCTTCCCCTACTTATTCAATTCAATGAAATTTCAATGCAGTCATTTTTGTATCACTTAATGTTAATATTAATTATATGTAGAAATATTTGGAGAATTTAAACTACGATTTTTACTTTGTAAAATAGGAACCCAGTTACCGAAAATCTGATCTGAATCGTAAAACAAATAATGCGATAAATCTATGACATTGCTTAAATTATAAGCTTTAAAATCATGGACAATAATACCTCGTCAGAAATTGTATTATAACGAAGTAATGAAATTTTACAAGAATTATTTCGCTTTTTTTGTTTTTAATTAGTATTATTTAACAAGTTTTAAATCTTTTCAAATTTTGTAATAAGTTGTACCAATTAGGAGATAGTATTATTAAGTAAAAACTATCTTTGCCAATAATAAATGAAAAAGCAAGACAGAAAATCAAACATTTTTTTTTAAATTTTGATTTTTTGTATGTGTCTAAACGTGTCAATGCTTGTTAATACGGACGTCCGTATGGCACTCTCAGAAAATAAGAGCGATGTCTATTGTAAATTTAAAGCAAAAGTACCTAAATTTCAGTGAAAAATAAACGGGGAGTAATTTCGTAATTTTTAAGATAACTGGGTAGCTAATAATTATATAAACTAGGCGTTCACGTTATATTCCTCAAGTAATTTTAGGTATATGTCACCCATGAAAAAAATAGATAAATTTTCGGCTATCAGTTAAGCTGCCACACAGTCAACGACATAAATAAATACATACCGCTGTGTTCAGATATGAATTTCTGCGATAATCTACAAAATTATGTATTATTTACTAAAATTAGAGTTATATAACTTAATCATTTAATATTCCTCAAATAAAGTTTCAGGAAGTTATATTTTATTTTTGAAATAACTTTTAATAAAGAGAATTAAATTTTGCCGAGAGATTGTTTAAAATAGAACTAAAATCAGCGACACTTAGTGATTAAAAAGAAAATTTCAATCAATTTAAATTCATTTTGAAATGCAGCAATTGTTTTATTGGAAATATCAATGTTAATATATTAGCTTGAAATCAAAAATAAAATAATAGCTTCAAGGAAGATTTTTCATTTTTAAAAATCATTTTTAAACGTCATCCCTTATATATGCATGGAAGAATATTGAAAATATATTTCAAATGAGTACTGTTGAGTGATAAACTAATTCTATGAAGAACAGCCACATGCGTTAATACAAAGCTCTTCAGTAAGATGAATAGAGCACTCCGGCTGATTGGCATTTGTTTACATTCGTAAAAAACAATACGCTAAATTTAGCTGTTTCACTCTGATGAATGAAGACAGCTCAGTAGTAGAAGCTCTGACTGGTCCTGGCTTGAGGCATTCGGGTGTCTAGTCGCACTGAGGAGCTGTGAGACAGCGAAACAGTACTATCTGCGAATGACATATATATATATATATATATGAGAAACAGCTAACTGTAAGATTTTTTTTGAGTATTTATAGTCTGTAATGTACACGTGCCATATGATTAGTAAATTGTGTACGAAAAATTGTGTGTGCAAAATTATTTTGAAAATACTTTTTTATTATAGTAATAATCAGAAGCTGAACTGCTGTCCACCTTATATAGCTTACTCTTCTATTTTTATTAATTTTCATTTAATTTTGTTTTGTATTGATGTTTGGTTAGTATTATTAACATCTAATATTGATGTACAGGTATTTAATTGGTATTTTTGATTTCTTACATTGATTAGTTGGTATTATTAACATCTTATATGGATGCTCTTTATTTAGCGGTTGCATATTGATTTGCCAGAGTAGTTCCGTATTTTTTATCCGTTTTTTTTTTCGAACGGTTAAATTATTTACAAGTTTCTTAAAGGGGCTTTTATTTATCAACTATAAAATTTTATGTAAGAAACTGAACGCACATATAATTACAGCATTATATTATATTACTTTCCTACCTCTTTCGATTTTGCTTCTTAGGAAATTTGAACGTGTGACTTCGATACATCTTAAGAAATAAAGTAGCAAGCTGTATCTGCCCATAAGGAAATTGTATAGGTTTCATATGCAGACAACTGTGTATCATGACCTATATTTAAAAACAAAATTCCGGTGAATTTGAATTTAGCGTAGGTGAGATTCGATTGGTTAATCGCTGCAAAAGCCCACAAGACTATTTTTTAAAAGTATTTTGCTTTTGAAATCAAATTAATCTATCCCTCGCCAGTAGTTTAACATCACCCGAGGAGACACATGTACAGTGTGGAAACAAAATTGAAATTATGTAGCGTTTTTTAACATGTTTTAATATCCTAAAATAAATATTTAGCTCTACTCTGTATTGGGCCCTCTTTTAAATTAAATGTTGCGTACAGTAGAATTATACTGCATTTCATCTCATTTTACCTGGATACATTGATATATATATATATATATATATATATATATGTGTGTGTGTGTGTGTGTGTGTGTGCGTGTGTGTGTTTGAGTTGTTTTACCTGTTTTTTTTTTTTGTTGTTTTTTGTTTTTTGGCTTTTTTATCTTAAGCCATGAATTTAATGATATCCTGCATATATTGAAAAGTCAAATAAAGAAAAATTGCGCCTCTGACAGCAATCAAATTAAAATCATTTTTTACGTCAAGGAAAACACATTTTTAGGCACTGTGTGCCATGATCAATTGTCCACGGAGACCAGCTTGCCAGAGCCAGGTTTGAACCTATTTTAGGAAAGCCCGTTTCTTGTTACCTCTATATGAGCTAGTTTCAGTTTCATACACGTAACGTAGACAAAAATAAGTTTTTAATATATTTTTATCTGGCATTATTTTATGTTATAAACAATATTCTAATAGGTACACGAAAAACAGAAATATACATTAAAAACATATTAAATATCTAGCAAACATAAATAGATCGAGTCAATTGCCTATTAATGAACGAAAATATTTATTTTGCGCATAGCTGCATCTATTGCAAGGAAATTTGAATCACTATGTCGTCCTACAATTTTTCAAGTCAGAGTTCATCTTGCACATTTACAAATCTACCATTCGTCCGTTCCTTGAATACTGTTGCCATATCTGGTCTGGTGCTTCTGCTATTCATCTGGAGGTTTTTGACAAAATCTAAGGAAGGATCTGCAATGTAATCGATCCTGACATGTCATCTCGACATCAGTCACTTTCCCACCGACGTGACGTGTCTTCCCTTTGTCTTTACTACAAATATTTTCATGGCAACGGCTCTGACAAGTCTTTCTCTCTGGTACTTCGACTGCATGCATTTAAGCGTGCTACTAGAGTAACATTAAGATCCCAAATTTTTACTGTTGAAATAGTTAAATTTAACCGCCACTTCTACTCCAACATGTTCTTTTCTCGCACGTCCTTCCTGTAGAACGTTCTTCCGTTTACTTGCTTCCCTGATAACTAAATGATCAAAAATTTAAATGCAACTTCAATCGCCATCTTCTGTTTTCTTGAATCCCGTTCATCTTTTACCCTTTCCTCAACCCCACTTATACCCTGCCTTTTCTCTCAATTTTAATCTTTGTATCCCCACTGCAAACTAGTGGCAATCCCGCCTTGCTGGGGGTGAAATAAGTGAAAAATTAAAAGATTTCTTTTTTTCTTAAATATTTCTTTTTTTCAATATACTTTCTTTTCTTGTCATTTCACATAATTCAATCCGTTTCTATTAAGCACATAGATCGAATGATATACAGTAAAAAAAAACAAAAACATTAATAACAAAATGTAAGCAAAATCAGGATTCAGAGTTAATGATCCACCCTCATAGATAGATAGATAGATAGATAGACAGATAGATAGATAGATAGATAAAAATTAAATCAAACTATTAATAATTAACTTAATTTCTTTGGGTGGTACTTTTTCCTAGTTCGACTTTCACTGTTACACTTTCTTAATCTTTAACCTTTATGGTTTCCTGTCTCCACTAAAATACCGCTTTCATAATGAGAACGTCTAATTGGGTTTCTGACAAGGTCGAGGTGAATCGTGGTATGCTTCTCTCTATTATCTCTGAACATGAGAGTATTATTGTGTAAGCAAATATATGTCGGGACAGTACATTAGTCTCAAGATCTGATTGGTCTTCGTGCAGTAATATTATGGATCTCTTATTAATTGGTACTGTAGGGAACACTCTAGTATTAATTATTCGAATAAGTCTTCTAATGAGCATTCATAGTTTCTGTGTTAGATAATGGGGGCTTATAATATGGATAACTCCATGATAATTAATTTCTAGTGCCAGCTCATCGATATTCGATATCCGTTTACTTTTATGAAGAACTCCACATTAGAAAATGAATGCATCTAGACTTAAACGATTTTATAGTACATTGTCTGGCGTTGTCATTCTGAAACGGATTTTTCAACTCTAGTAGTATTGGAAGATAATTCGCTGACGCTCTACATCGTGTTTCGCAAACTTTTAAGCAACGGCAAACCTAGGCGCAAATGAAAATATCACGGTACTCTTAGCAAACATTTTTAAAGGATATAAATGTAAATGTTATGAAATAACACCGTAGATTAAAAAAAACACACGAAAATATGAACTTTTAATGTTTTTATTCAACTATTTGAACAGCCATTTAGTGTGCAAACTTTGCCTGTTATTTTTTGTTCATATTCGGCCGAATATTTGATAAGCAGACCCTCATTTCTTCTTCAGTTGAGCGTAGTCTTTCTGGCTTCTTAGTTTTATGTTATTTGGGGTTGTTTGAGAAGCTTAATTAAATAAAAAAGTAGAAAATTGCAATAATTCTGATAAAGCGTTATAGCTAATATGGGATAAAATAGTGAAAACTTATGTAAGTATGCCGTGACAATATTTCCCGGCACGCTTAATAGGATCCCGCGGTATGTCGCGGCACAGCTTTTGAGAATCACTGCTCTAGAACAAGCGAGCACGTTTAAACATATTTTTTTTAAGTTTAGAAACCATACAACATAGTTTCTGAATTAAAAATAAAAATAATTAAAATTGCTCGGTTTGTCGACATTGCCCGCGGATTTTCTTCCAATTGAAGAAAAACGAACATCGTACTAGACAGACTTCGAATAATATATACTGAAGGAGTTGAAAAACATGTTCGCTTTTTACTGAAAAAAATTCTTACCATTTATTTGAGAACAGTACGTGTACTTTAGCTATTCTTTACGTGTAAATCTACTATATAAGCCCATCTTCTTCAGTGCAGTTTGATTTCTATATTAGAAATATCCAGTCCTTTTAAATTATTAGCAATACACGAGCCGTATTTTCCGTTCTTGATCAGCCAACGATTTTACGTTCGTGTCAGGTGTTTTGGTCGAGCTGGGTTCTTGAATATGTAAATCCGACATTTGCAATTCTCTTGTAGATAGCAAAATCTTGGGTATGACGATAAACTACATCCGGCTACAAGGCCTCTGATCCTAAAATTGAAATTTTTTTCTGGAGTGTGGAACCACTTCTTAACTAATGTTGTTCCAAGGACTTCGATGACCCCGGATGGTATCACCTGTTAGGATCGCAGCTTTAGGCAAATATTGAACCCCAAAACAAAAACAAAACACTACAAAATTAGAAAAATACATTTGCATGGAAAAAAGTACCAGCAATACATTTTTCTGCAAAATAAATTACCAACAATAATTTTTTCTATAAAACAATTTACCAGCAATATATTTTATACAATAAAATCAACAACAATGCATATTTATAGTAAAATTATCAAGAGTACCTATTTATAATAAAATTACCAACAATACATATTTATAGTAAAATTAAGAACGAAACATTCTTATAGTAAAATTACCAACAATAATCATTTGTAGTAGAATTACCAGCAATAATCATTTGTAGTAGAATTACCAGCAATACATATTATAGCAAAATGACCGACAATACATTTTGTCTGTAGTTGAAGGCATACAATTGCGTTCAAACCATATTTACCTGAAGCCATAAAATTGTGTTCAAAATAGTTAGAATTCAGCATTAAAATTGCCCATGAAGGTGTTGATATGCCACTAAAAAAAATCAATCTTTAACGATGAAAATTTAGTAAGGGTGCTTCTCATGAAGCTCAATCATGCAAATTTAAATCTGTAACCCTTGAGGAATCGGAGAGCCGAGTTCGAATTCCAGTTGAATCCATTACATTCACTTGGGAAAGTTATGAATCCTCTTCTTCTCCCCCACCCAGCTATAGATAAATAGCAGGACATATCGGGTTCTATGGCCTTGGATGGCAACTGGTCTACCACAGAAAGAAATGGCAACCTAATGCGAGAAAAAACTGCGGAGAGATAACTTGATCAAAACTGCCTAAAGCCTTTAAGCGCGGGTTGCCGCAAAATTATCAAATGTTGAATAGCCCCTCCTCCGTCGAACAAGTCAAATAACCCATGAGGAGTTGATATGCTGTTAACCAAACCAAATCAAACAAACACCAACCTTACATTTAAAATCGATATTTGAAATCTGGCCTTATTATTTGAACTCAAAAACCGACCGATGTCACTATATATTTGTGACGACCTTGGCTTGTAATGATTTTTTTAATGAATAAATGTGGTGACATTTATATATTTTGCGTTCTTATAGTTCCTTTAGATTGCCATTTGTTTCATACTAATTACTCAAATATATTTGCCATAAATTGCGTTAGTTGTTTTCATTAGCGAGAATCTATGTTAAATTCGAGTGTTGATGTTTTAGCGTGAAAATTTCTCCTTGGAGGAGTTTCTAACGCATTACTTATCATATCTCAGTGCGCTCAGGGGGCTACTCAGTCAAAGGACAGAGGGGCAACTGAGAAAATTATACTGATAGGTGCCCAGCCCTGGGGAACAGCTGTCCGAGGCCGTGCACTCCCATTGCACCAGAGGGAGGGACCGGTGCTCGCACCGAGGCCAACGCAACCGACGGATGCGAGTACTGAGGGCAATTTTTGTCCTTGTCCCGGGCGTACGCGCCTGGGTCTCCACCTAAAACAGACCGTGTGTCACATCTCGTCCAAGTGGGAGGAAGGAATTAATACTACACGTTGATGTTTTTAGCGTGAAAATTTCTCTTTGGAGGAGTTTCTAACATATTACTTATCATCTCACAATTGCATCTCTGTCTTTGAGCAGAGTCCGCTCAGGGTGTACTCTGTCAAAGGAGAGAGGGGCAACTGAGAAACATTATACGGAGAGGTGCCCAGCTGTGGGTAACAGCTGCCCAAGACCGCTCCCTATCATTGCACCAGAGAAAGGGATTGGTTCTCGCACTTGTAAGCCCTCATTAACCCTGTCTTTCTACCCCATTTCCCATTTTATTATTTTTCCCCATTACTACGCTTACCATACGTATCGATAATAAAAGATCTGTTTCCACGCCGTGTATCTCTTTATAATTCAAATGTCATGTGTCTGAAGGAGAGTTGAAATAGGAACCACTGACAAGTAAATCACAAGACACGATGTAAGAGCGAAATATGCCTCCGTAAAGGTAAGCAATCATTGCGAAACAGAATCAGAATATTGTTACACACAAAGAGACAGATATTTTTCTGTAAATATCGGTCCGGCTATAAGGTAGAGAATATAAGATAATTGCATCACAGATGAAGAGAAGCATCGGAGCAAAAGAAATATGGTTCTACAGAAGGATGATGAGAATACCATTTAACTAACAAAGAAATTTTAAGGATAATGGAAACAAAAATGAGACTTATACGTAGAATCAGAAAGAGAGAGTAGAGATTTCTGACACAGCTAACTAAAAATATGATGGCTTGGATAATTTAAAACTCAATAGACATATTAACCACAAGAGGGTCGAGGTTATGCAAATACACACACACACACAGATATATATATATATATATATATATATATATATATATATATATATATATATATATATATATAACAGTTATACAACAGTTATTGGTTAGAGTTGAATTAGACCAGGAAACAGTGGTATTAAAACGTGCTCAGTACACATATAAAGAAAGTGACATTTAACAGGCAAAGCCTTTAATTTTAGAAAATAGGAGATCAAACAGTGCTCTCTCTTGTAGAATAGAGCTATTAAGTACATATTCGTGAATATACATAATATCCCACGTCGATAGTATGGATTGGAGTTTCATTCAAACACGCAATCTTCAGGTGCAAAATACTCACTGACCGTTAAGCATTATGAAATTCACGTTCTCTTTGTGTTGATTTAAAATTCTGTGTTAAGACTTGTTCGTTTTATTATTGCTGTTATTTCTTATTGCTTATATTTATTATAATATTAGAATTAATTATTTATAATTTGTATCGGTCAAAATCTTAAGTTCCAAAGGCAAAAAAAAAAAGGATTTTAAATAATTTAAAAATCAATTGAATTTACGAAAAGATGCTTCGTATGAAGGGGGATAAAACCCATTTTTGCACAAAACCATCGGTTTTTGAAGCAACTTGTGCTTATTGAAATATATTATTAATGCAATGTCTTATGGAATAAACTTAACTCCCACGATGTTAACATTATTATAGGTTAAGACGCTATATATAAACAATTTGGAACCTAGCCTTTTATATATATATATATATATATATATATATATATATATATATATATATATATATGTATGTATAAATATGTAATCGTCAGGCCACCTGCGGCCTGACGATTGCATATACCATGAAACAGACTGTCGCCTCTAAGTGTTGACTTCTATGTTCACTTTTATATTTACACATGCTCTATCTCTGATATTGAGCACTTTATTCCATAAATATAGCACAACTTAAGACTATATTTCTTCATATATATATATATATATATAGAGAGAGAGAGAGAGAGAGAGAGAGAGATTTAAAAAAATTATAATATATTTAGAAGTGACTATAAAATGACTCGTTGATATTATAGATAATGATGCGATCACGAATAGAAAGAGGTGTCTAATCTCTGCATTAGAATTTGCAACCTGGATGAAATTGGTATAAAATCAAGTAAACAAACTGCTAAAAATAATAATTATACTATACCTCAGAGAATATTAGACGGGATATATTTCGTTATAAGAAGAAGAATTTCGAATCGAAGCGGGTAGAATTTTAATCGGAGGCGTATTGGGAATGCATTTCATTCATAAGTCATGACAATAACGGTGAAAAAATGACTATGTGACAATTCAATACGGCGGCGAAGACTGAGGTGGACTGATATTGAAATTGTAGAACTGTGAACGGGGACTCTAAAAATCAATGATCCAACTTAAATTACATTTAATTTATTATTTATATTTGTGGCGTAAAACAGTCTAAGCGATTTTAATCGGATTTTATCTCGGCTAAGATAATTTAAAATTTATAAAATATTTAAAAAGATAATAATACCAATTTTACATTTTTTCATGAGAAGATAGTCACTTTCTGACAAAAATCAATTAAAAATTCATACCTGTTTTTTTTAATTTCAGTCGATTCTCATCACTCTTTATCTTTCTGTCTCTCTGTCTATAAGCTATGGCTTTTCAGGTCCTGCGCGATCATGCCTCTCCACTACTTCGTTTATTTTTTAGCTTTCTCATTTACTGTTTCTTTTTCTAGCTCCCTTCATTTTCTGCTATAAATTTATCGAAATTTTTAAGCCAGCTTGTTAGCAGATTTTCCATGCTCTTATTTTAAAAATCGGTATCACCCCAAGTAAGGTAGTAGAGCCACAAACACTCAAGGGGTTATAGAGTGTGAAGGAGATAGGAACAGAAACATTAATAATGGGTAGATAAAGAAAAGAGTGACGAGGTATACAGTAGATAGCGATTGATATTACATTTAAAATTTGGCAGATTAAAGATAACTGGAAAGTATAGGGCTGGAAGGGAGTTTCACAAGTGAGAGGAATAAGAAACTGTTAACATAGAATTTACCGCCACATATATCAATCACGACTTTAAATTGATGAGATATCGATGACAGTCTAGTGCTGCGCTTAAATTCGGGCAATCAACGTACCATAACGAAAATCTCATCCGAACAATTATCATTGAAGTATTTATAAAAAAGAACAAAGAAGCAATGTTATGCCTGTGCCCAAGTGACTGAAGCCGAGCTGCCAGATCAGGACCAGTAATATTGCTGATTATTCTTTGGATCTTATCAAGGAGCTCCAGGTAAAGAGCAAGGGCACCGGACCATATATGTCAGCAATATTCTATAACTGGACGAATGGTACACTTATAGATATGCAAGATACATGCCGTTGAGGACAGCATTCATTTCTTTGATAAGAACGACTGGATCAGCTCAAAAATGATTTTGACTTGAATATAACCTGTGGGTGTTAATTTTTCCAAGCCGTTTTGTCTCCTTGTATGACTCACCAAAAGATCAGATATCTCTATCTGCATCGTGGATTTCAACTTTGGTTCATGAATATGGAGGCACAAGGATTATAAGTTCAATCCCTAGGCCGGATGGCATGTTCTTGGTGACAGCAGAAAGAAGGCGAACGATAAATAAGAACTGGACAAGATATGTCAAGACATGGGCAATAGAACGAGAAAACTCTACCGACGTCGTTTAATAAAGAGTTCAGTTCGAAATTCCCTGAAAGTTACGCGGATAGACAGGATCTTGATGAAAGCCGATGAGAACAACGGCCGAAACGTTATTATAATAACAACAAAAATGGGTACAATAATCTGCATGTAAATAATATAAATACCGACTTTTTCTTTCTTTGTCTTTATTATTGTTAAAAGAGAACTATAATTTAAGTATTTTCTTCAACTGTGAGAAATTTGTCCAGCATTATATTTATTATGGCACCCCGATATGGTGTAATGGTTAACAAGCTTGTCTTGCTGGAACAGTTATAACTAAGTAGTGAGTTCAATCCACACTGGGTGTCTCATACTTTCGGTCTTGTGCCAGATCTAAGCTACGATTAGAAAATCAACATTATTATATATATCGTATATTAAATATTAGAACGCGAATAATTAAAAGATGTATTTAAAATTCTGAGTCAGATCAAACAAGCACACCAAAAGATTTACAGATGGGGGTCTGGCTGAAAATTTTTCAGCACCCGTTTGTCTGGCGCGTCTAGGAAAAATTTGAACATGCCATAGAAGTAACAAATCATAGTAACCCGAGTTCATTAAAAAGAATTAAAAAAAAAAGTTAATGTAACGAAAACTTCTATTGCCGCGTACCCAACTCAACCCAACACCATTAGTTTTCCTTGATGGCCTCTCTCTTTTCCCTTTGAGCGATCCCTGTCTAATGCCTGTGGCACGGAGGAGAATCTCTCTGTCACCTCCGACCTTTTGTCCGGCAAATGAATTGACGTTGATGACTGGCATCGTTGTTGGCTTTATTTCATTGTCGCTCAGACTGGGCCACCGGCTGGACCGTTACTTTGTAAAGAACAAACCCGTCTACACCCCCTCACTATATGATAGCCGTCCAAACGAAATCCTGCGTATGTGTGTACGTATCGTTCGCGAACACACACGATCATCGAGGAAAAGACAAAATTTCATATTCACACACATGCCCACGCATGCGCACACAGAAGCACATACACAAAACGTCTTATTAATACCCAACGGCAACTTCACAGATAACTGCCTATATTAGAGTGGTAGTCGTTCCTACATAGTGTTGTGAATGTAATGAGATCGATCCTCGTAAGATACCGAACTATGTTTTTTTTTTTTTTTCATATTTAATTCCGAGGAAAATAATTTAAAATACTTAATGATAATTGTAATTCTTTCTGACGATATTTTCTTTGTAAATGAAGAGAGATAAAAAATTTAAAGAAACATGACTTTAAAAAAATTATCAGCTGAAGTTTTCATGAAGATATAGTTAAAAGAAAAAGAGCCTCAATATATATATATATATATATATATATATATATATATATATATATATATATATATATATATATATATATATATATATCTATATATCTTCATTTAAGGTTACTTTATAAATTCCTGGAATATTTGTTCATGCACTTTCCGTTTACCCTGCAGATAAATATTGCATTTAAAGGCCTACATGGCCAGTGAATTATTGTTTTTGTTTAAGAGACTCACTTGTGAGATAAAACTTAGAAGAAATTTCCAAATCTTGCTCATTCTAAGCTATTAGATTGGTGTAAAATCATGTCGCTTTCTCACATATGTTACTATGTGAGAAAATGACATTATTTTTGCACAAACCTAATATTTGATATAATTACATATTTTAGGAAAAATTTTAGGTTTTTATCGGACTAAACTGATGCCTACGATGGGGTGATTACAAATGTACACGAACGAGAGGTGACGCCGAAGTTTTAATTATATTTTTTTAAATATGTTTTTGCGTATCTAGTTTAGCCGATTTTTTTTGTGTTTTTATCACCTCAGTTACTAAGCATCCCACATTATGGTAATAAACGAGCTGCCATAATTACATATTTTTTTGCACATCTACATAATTGTATATATGTATATAATTACATTAAATGCCATAAGCAGAACATGAGTGCAACAGAGATGTTTTAGAGAATATGGGACTGAAACGAACACTTGTACATTGAAGTCAAAAGAAACAGGTGAAATTTGTGAGATATCTAAAAAAGACTTACAGTATCTGGCATTCTCAAGGCATATTTTGGCAAAAAAGCGAGTTTGTGTAAACTGATTTCAGAATAGAGATTGATAGGGAGAGTCAAGGGACAGACACTTCTTGGCGCTACCTTTACTTGTTATCGTTATTTTTGCAGCGTAGCTTAGATGTAGCACAATGCCGAAAGTATGGAGCACCCAGTGAGGATCGAACTCACTAATCAGTCGCAATTATTTTAGTGAGACAAGCTTGCTAACTATTACACCACCTGGAGGTGCCGATACTACTGTTTGTAAATTTTTGTATTTATTTTTGGAATGATATCTACATAGAAAAGCATATTATAATATATATATATATATATATATATATATATATATATATATATATATATATATATATATATATATATATATATATATATATATATATATATATATATATAGAAAAGCATATTATAATATATATATATATATATATATATATATATATATATATATTATAATATGCTTTTCTATGTAGATATCATTCCAAATATATATATATATATATATATATATATATATATATATATATATATATATATATATATATATATATTAAAAATCAGGAGACTCGTTAATTCTTATTCCGAGCCGATATCATTTACACCACAACGCACAACGGGCAAATTTTAATTTGGAATGATATCAACATAATAAAACATAACATATATTTTACATAAAGAAAATGTAATTAAAATATTTTAATATTTTTTATTAGTGATATTCTAATGAATAACAGCACGTACACCGGCTAAAAATAGATCACCTACCAAAGTAGATTTATAATATTTAGATCGTAATGTAATATTTAGATCGGATACCTAAGTAGATTGACAAGCAAAAGTAGCACCCACTGCTTATTAATGCGAAGTATAGGAAGATGAGGAGAGCGATGTTCGCTCTCATTTTAAAGGAGCGCGGCACATAGAAGAATAAAAAATATTGGTCTTAGAATGAATAATGAACCCTACTCCTACGATAAGTTACATCTGGCAGCAAGACCTCTGATTAAGTGATTGGATATTTTGAGCAGTTTAATTGCTGTTGTTCCCTGGCCCACTCTGACCCTGGGTTGTAGCACCTGTCAGGGTCCCAGCTATGGGCAAACAGTGACGCAAACAAATCACCACGAAAGTATAAAAAGTACATTTTTATTGTAAAAATTCCAGCAATACATTTTTATATGAAAAAAATGCCAACGATACAGATTTATAGTAAAATTAACAATACATTTAAACATGCTTAATACATAATTACCAACAATATAGTTTATAACAAAATGACCAATAATAGATTTTATCTGTATCTGAAGCCGTAAAATTGTATTCAAAATATTTAAATTTTAGCATTAACCCCTAGAGATTAATATGCCGCTAAAGAAAATCAACGAACCAACCAATAATATCGAATGTCGTTTAGCAATATTGTTTAGTTGACATAGCAATATTGTTCAGTTTGATTATGTTTTTCCTATGAAATTATGCTTCTGTTCTGATCTTACAAATATACACAGAAAAGGAAGAGAAGTACAGACTGTCTACCTATGACCTAATCTTAGCTAAAACAACATCGCTATGTATAATGTTCAGCTTTTGTCAATGTCTCGTGGAACTGTGGTTAATAATTTGGGTTTTCTTCATTATCCTTGGTTTTCCTCGTGACAAAGGTAAATAGTAAATGTGCTATATGCTATTTACGACGAGAAAGATCAGAGGTTTGAATCGAATTTAATGTCCATCTGGAAACTTGATCTAAGAAGAATCAATCTATGGTGCCCCAATATATACTTCATTCCTATAAAGAAATAAAAATTTCCCAGGAGCTTCTTGTGGTGATCTTGTCAAAGACACCAAGTGCAGAATCGAGTCTCAAAATATTTCGGTCTGTGCAACAACAACAAACAAATAAATGTTAACCCAGGTGAACGTTGGACATAAAAAAAAAAAAATTAGGTTGGTGCAAAAATAATGACGTAATAATGTCGTTTTCTGACGTATTTTTAAGGTCGAAAAACGACATTATTACGTCATTATTTTTGCACCAACTTAATAAATAAAAAAGTCAACTGTATCAGTTGGATAAAAGAATATATAAACGCCCGATTTAGTAGAGGAGAAACAGAATATTTCACATTCCTGCAAGGTCAAAAGTTCAATTTATGACCTGAAACTACATACCTTCATCACTGTTGGTGTGAATTTTACGTACTAGGGATAAGGGTAAACATTTATTTTATATAGCAAAAATTTAGTCTTGTATTCTCAGTAGACATTTTTAATATAACAATGCATTTTAAATCACGGACCTTACTAGCTAAATATATTTTTAACTATTCTTAAACATGAAAATAAAAAAAAAATAAAATTCTTGAAGCTTTATACATAAAACAGTTGAAACCTAAGCTGAACAAAATAAACTATGAAATCGCCACAAATATCCTTAAATGCCTATAATTTGTAACAGAAGCCATTGGTTTATACCAACGGCATCCCATACTTAATACTTCTCGTTTTTTACTCTCGCGTGGTCATGTGTGACGTCACGAGCTGCGACGTGATTTTCGCTTCCACGTCTTCTATATATGAGTTTGTCGTTACTTGGAAATTTTCATGGAGAAAGAGCGGACTATCATTGTTTTTTCTTCCGTTGTTTTGGATTTATTGGAATTGTCATCCTTGATAATGGCTTGTGTAAGCCGAAAGCTTAGTTTAGATTTAAACATGTATCAATATGGTGTTTTCCTTTCGTCTTTAAACGATAATGTGATTAAGCTTATCAGACAATATGAAATGAACTTACTTAAAATAAATAGACAAAACTTGTCTATATTATTTAATGAAACATACATTAATATATATATGTGTGTGTGTGTATGTATGTATGTATTTAGAGTAAATAATAATAAATTAACAAACCAATCCCACCATAATAAATGTCACAATAGACTACAACAACCAATCCAAAAATTGGACGACAAAAAAGCTATAATTGCTATATAAAAAAATCCATCACTACGTCACTCAAAAATCGAAAACCAAATAGAATAAATAAAAATATACAAAATAAAAAATAATTAAGAAAAAATAATAATAAAAATGAATCCAAATAACTAAATAAAAGAACAAATCGCCCCCGCTAAAATAACCGTTAGAACTAATAAATATAAGCATGAAGCAAAAACAATAAAAATAGTCAATCCAAACAAATAAATTAAAAACTGTCCACTCGACAAAATATACAGAATAAACTACTGCAAGCAATGTAAACATTGGACGAATAAATAGATTTAATTTTTTTCCCAGATCAAAACCAACTATTAAATAAGCGACCTAAGTAAATCCACACCCCACCAAAAAAATTTCCTACGTTAATAAAACATCAAAAAACGAAAAGAATATATAATACAAAATGAAAATGAAAAACACGTAAAATAAATTAACCCAAACAAATAAATAAACAAACAAGCCACTCCCGCAAAATAAAAGCCAGATTAGATTACCTACAATGCACCACTGACCCTTATATATAAATATACGAGGAAATATCCAGCATTCTTGGCCTGACGATTGCATCCAGCATGAAACAGCATTTTGCCTCTGAGTGTTGACTTCAATGTTCCCATTTATATTTATGTTTACATACGCTCTGTCTGATATTAAGCACGTTATCCAATAACTTTAGCACACCTTAAAATTATATTTCTTCATATATATATATATATATATATATATATATATATATATATATATATATATAACTCCCTGTCAATGCTGACTTAGAGTGCAAATATTCATTCCTGGTTATACTTTCCGATCTAAGAAATGCTATCTTCCAAAATCAAGATATATTACCATATGGTTGGTGTAGGTTTCTGATTCTTCTTGATAATGCTTAATTCTATAGAGTTAGATTAACGGTAAATATCACGATAGGCGCAAATCGTATATTTAACATTGTTCCCATCATTTTATTGGCTTTTCTGATGAATCTGAATGTTGATGTCCTATTTTAACCCATTTATATTTCCATGTTGTATCATTTATTGATATCGTTTTATTTAAGCTTACTTAGGTACCTTATTTAGACATTCAAACATACTTTGATACAAAGATTGTTTGAGAAGTATTATTGAATCGTTAAAAGGGAAAAATCGCCGGAGAACCTCTTATTAATACAAGATTTACAGTAAACGTATGAGAAGGAGTGGAAGTTCATGCGCTTACAATTGCAGTTGAATCAAGCTCTGACGCTTCATGCCTATTTTTATTATCAGATTAGTGAACAATGCCATACTATTTGATGGCTATTAATTTTCTCAATCATCCAATCAATCATTTACTTATTCATTCACTCAATCATTCAATTAATCATTCACTCATGTATTCACTCAATCACATCACTCAATCATTCAATTAATCATTCACTCATGTATTCACTCAATCATTCAATCAATCATTCAATCAATTATTCACTCATTCATTGACTCAATCATACAATCAATCATTGATTCATTCACTCAATCATTCAATCAATCATTCAATCATTCACTCAATCACCCAATCAAATATTTACTCATTTATTCAATCTATCATTCACGCCGTCATTCAGTCATTCACTCAATCCTTCAATCATTCACTTAATCAATCAATCATTAGCTCAATCATTCACTCAACCATCCAATCATTCACTCAATCATTCAATCAATCATTCACTCATTCATTCAATCAATCATCCAATGAATCAATCATTCAATTATTCACTTAATCATTTCATCATTCAATCATTCATTCACTCAATCATTCAATAAATTATCCAATCAAACATTCATTCATTTATTCACACTATTATTCACTCAATCATTGAATCAATCATTCACTTAATCGTTCAATCATTCACTTGATCATTCAATCATTAACTCAATCATTCAATAAATCATTCACTTGATCATTCAATCATTTATTCAATCATTCAATCAATCATCCAATGAAACATTCACTCATTCATTCATTTTATTATTCACTCAATCATTCAATCATTCAATTAATCATTCACTCATTCATTCACTCAATCATTCACTCAATCATTCACTCAATCAATACTCATTCAATCAATGATTCACTCCATCATTCACTCATCCATTCACTCACTCATTCACTTATTTATTCTCTATCCGAATTTACTATTGTTTTTCTCACACTTTTGAAAATATACTTTCTATTTTCACAATGATTATCAAACTTTATGCATTCTTCGCTCTTTTGTTTTGTATTTACTTATTAGATTCCTATAAAATAATTAACAGACGGGATGTTCAAAGAAGATTGTATTGAGCAATCTTCCAGTTAAAATAGTACAGTATAAATTGAAATCCGCATTTGAACAACTAGTTTTGACTAGAACACCGTTCTCTAATACTTATGTCGTTTTATATTTATTTTTTATTATCTATGCCTAGTATAGAAAAAATAAAACCAATTTTGTTTTTGCACCAATCAGCTTAATCAGTAATTTTTCATTGTAAATCAAAAATGGTTAAGATATGAACTCGAAACTCGATCATTGGCACTGTTACTTAGTAACACGTCTGTTCTGTTAATATTTTTCTTTCTTTCTCTCTTTCTTTCAATAAACTTTTTCTTTCTTTTTCCATGTTTTATTCTTTTCACTCCATTCTTTCATTTTTTTTTCTTTTCCCCACATCCCCCTTCTTCAGCCATTACTAGAAATTTACAGATATTCCCACCATTCAATATGGTCACCCTCTAACTTCACTTAGTTTTTCAAACTTCCCACACCACCAATCTCTCACCTAACGTCTAATCTCCCCACCCGCCTTAGAAATCAATACATTCAAGCCATACACGGATTTCGGCAACCCACCCTCTCTTACCGACCGCTGCTGCAGCTGCCAGGGTCACCAGTCAGTAGACTGACTTAACACCGGAAGTGTGAACCGGCTGAACCGGAAATGGAATTCATGGCCAGTTAAATGGGGCCTTCATTAGGCAAGGAATATGATCAGCGTTACACCGTAGCCGCCACTGGGAACAATTTTCCTTAATTCAATCATTAAGAATGGAACGTGTGACGCGTCGGACTTGACGCTGAATAATAGGCTGAATGGCGACATAAATAGTGGAATGAAATCCAAAAGAAAAACTCGAAATCAAATTAAAGTCGGGGGGGAAAAAAAAGAAAAAATTTGTTTCATGTCGACTTGTTGAGATTGTTTATATTTGTTTTTCTTTTGGCGATTTATAAGTTTTAGTTCCTCGAAGATTTAGATCTTTGAATTATTTAGTTCTTGTTTAAAATATTTGTCAAGTCTTCAGGCTTATCGGCAACCGTTTTTAGATATCGACATCATATTTTGAAGTGTCATGAAAATCTTTATACAGATAAAAGTATAGTTGGAAGATGTCTATATATCTATCAAAGGACACGGATGGTACAGAGATGTTACACGGACAATTGCATATAACGTTTAGAAAGACTAGTAACATTGATAAAACGGAAAAGCCTTATTTTGAATAGAATCGAGCCACTACTAATTAGTCTGTCGTCATTTGGTACGAACGTGAAACTACTGAGTGAAAGACTAAAGGTCCTGTATACATTTCTGAGATGAGGTATTGCAATTATTTACACTATTTACATTGCACAGAATGTTGTATTCATCTTTGTTGCGATATTCACGACGTTTCGGCCATTGTGCTCTCCGGCTTTCTTCGGGTAATTGGAATTTCGAACCTGACCTTTTATTTCGGCCACCGGGGTAGATTGTTCTAGTTCCGAGGGTCATGCCTATTCTGAATATCGCAGTATCAGTCCAGTCTTTTCAATCAATCCAGTGACGTGACCGAAAGAGTTGTGAGTTTGTGGGGTTCAGCGTACCCGGATTAAAGGAGAATTTAATACGAGATACCCTGCCCACAAAATACAACGCAAATTTCAAGAAGAAACAACACGATAAGGAACGTTTGTAGAAAATAGAACATTGTATATTTATTATCTTGTGAATAGAGTAAAAAGGATTAATGTTTTAATTAGTTTAAGCAAAATGTGATTTTGACAAAAATGTCTGTGTTCGCTGTCTTTTAACCGAGTAGCAGAGTAATGTCTGTTCCGTTTGTTTTTGTATATGTGTAAAGGAAAACGGGTGATCAATGTAAGTTGACAAAGAAAATGTGGATGAGGAATAAAGATAAAAGGAAAATGTACTTATGAATTGTTTGGAGTCAGTTGTAAATTTGTAGTTGTTGTTGTTTTCCTTTCCTAATCCACTTTCGGCTCTTAGTGTCGGGTTGAGTCAGTGATGGAATTTACTGTCAATCTTCTATGATCTCTGCGCCCTTCTGACTGGCGACTGACTTGAAACTCTGTATTTATTGTTGACTTTTTTTCCCACTGGCTCGTTATCTTTTTTTTGGTTTAGCAAATCGCCTCCTTTCATTGGTCAGAAAATCTGTTTTTAATCATTTTGATCCGATTTTGCGGGTGTGCAAATCTACTTTGTGTTTTTTAGTCATTTGTTAGAATGATATGAGATTTGTATCTTATAAACCCCCATGCAAATTGATAAATATTGAAAATATTTTTCAATATCTAATATGTTTTAAAATGAGTAGGTCAGTGTAAGTGTCTACCCGATCTTGTGGTAATATTTTTAGGTGTGTTTGGAGGTGTAGAAAATGTTTCACTTACGTTGGTATTTGTCGCGGTTGTAGAATGTTTCGACGTACTTTCGTTTGTAGGTAAATCCAAGTACGCTGGTTTTAGTCTGTCTATAGAGACAGTGTCTTGCTTGCATTTTGCTACAATTGTGAAATATTTTGGTTTTCTGTTGACTACTTGGAAAGGTCCCGTATGAGTAGGGCAAAGAGGCCTTTTTACTGTGTCGTTTCGAAAACATATTCACAATTGTGGAAGTCTTTAGGAATGTAAAGGTCTTTTGTTTGTGTTTTAGTGGGTGTGAAAACTAGTTCATTCATTCTTTGCTTAAATCAATGTACAAAATATGTAGTTGGTTGGAGTTGATTGGATTTATCACAAAACTGTCCTGGTAACGTCAAGGACGTTCCAAAAACCATTTCAGATGCTGTACATCCTAAATCTTCTTTGATTACATTCCGGATGTATAGTAATATTAGCGGTAGATTTTCTAGCCACGGCTTGGAATCATTATTTGCAGTTAATGCTGTCTTAAGTTGCCTGTGGAAACGTTCAATTAAGCCATTGGCACATGGGTGATAAGCCGTTGTTGTTATATGCTTAACTCCCAATAGTTTTGTGAACTCATCAAAGAGCGCAGATTGGAACTGAGAACCTTGGTCTGTAGTTATTATTGAGGGAAAACCTAAAACGGCGATCCACTCATGTAATATACTTTTAGAGATCGTTTCTGCAGCTATATCCCTTAGAGGAACAACGACAGGCCATCTTGTGAATCGGTCGATAATAGTGAGTAGGTAACTATGTCCGTTTGCTTCTGGTAAGGGACCCACTATGTCCATGTGAAGCTTCGTGAATCTACCATCTGGTTTTAGAAAATGCCCAAGAGGGGACTTAGTATGTCTGTTTACTTTGCTTTTTTGACACTTTAAACAAGTTTTAGTCCAGCGTTTTATGTCAGTATGCATGTTTGGCCAGACAAAACGACTACTAATCAGCTTGTCGGTTGCTCGGTGTCCGGGATGTGAGAGATTGTGAAAATGCAGAAATATCTTTTTTCTCAATGAAGGTAGAATGTATGGTCTTGAATAACCAATCCCAACGTCACAGAGTAGTGTTTTTGTTCCAAATGGGATGGGGTGTTCCTTCAAGTGTAAAGAAGTGTCCTCTTTTGTTTTGTATAATGTGGTATCTTCCTTTTGTTCATCTGCAATGAGGTCGAAGGTAAGAGTTTCAGAATCTATAGATTGTATCGTGGAGCGCGAGAGTGTATCTGTCAGAATATTGTCTGAACCTTTAATATAGCGGATATCCGATGTAAATTGGGATATGCAGTCCAGTTGTCGGGTATCTCTGGGTGTGTATTTATCTGTGTTCACATGTAAAGCGTAAGTGAGGGGTTTGTGGTCTGTGAAAATAATAAAGTTTCGTCCCTCGAGCAGATGTCGAAAATGCCTTATTGCTAAGTAAATAGCTAGTAACTCTCTCGAGAAGGTACTGTACTTCTGCAGTACTTTGTTTAATTTGACCGAGAAAACGAAGATTGGCTTTTCTGAACCATTTAGCTTCTGATGTAGAACTGCTCCAATTGAATCTCCTGCGGCGTAAGTTGTCAATGTAAGTGTTGAGTTAGCATCGTCACTGATGTAAGAGAACGTGGTAAAATCTGCTAACGCTTTTTTAGCATTTTGAAATGCAGCTAACGCTTCCCCGTTGATCAGTATTTTTGCATTTTTCTTCTACTGTTTTTGCAGCAAGTTTGTGAGTGGGGTCAAAATTCCGGAACAACCCGGAATAAATCTACGTTAGTAATTTATTAAACCGAGAAATCGTCTTAATTGACGCAGTGATGTCGGCTGCTGAAAGTTTTGTATTGCTGTTACTTTCTCTGGGACAGGTGTGATTCCGTTTTTGTCGATCACATGGCCCAAGAAATTTAACTTTGAAACAGCAAAATCGCATTTGTGGACGTTTATCCTTAAGCCAAAATGTGCCAGTCTCTCGAAGACTTGTTGAATATGGTATAGGTGTTCTTTTCTATCACGACTGGCGATAAGCATGTCATCGATATATGCAAAGGTAAAAGGCAATCCTCTGAAAACTTCATCAATGAGACTTTGAAAGGTTTGGGCGGCATTACGTAACCCAAATGGCATCCTCGTGAATTCATAGAGTCCAAAAGGAGTGGTAATTGCAGTTTTCTTTATGTCTTCCGCTACTGGAATTTGGTAGTACGCCTTAGCCAAATCCAATTTTGTAAAAACTGTGGTTCCTTGCAAACCTATGACGAAATCATGTAAGTGCGGTATAGGATATTTATCAGGAACAGTTTTTGCATTGAGATTCCTAAAATCCACACAAGGTCGCCATGCGCCAGCTTCTGGTTTCGGAACCATATGTAGCAGAGTGGAGTATGGGCTATTTGAAGGACGTATGATGCCTAACTGCAACATATGTTGAAATTCGTCTTTTGCTATTTTATATTTGTCCGGATGTAATCTGCATGGTGATGTGTGTGTAGGTGGTCCAGCTGTGGTGATATACTGTTTAGCAGTGTGACGGATTTCATCTGTATGTGTTAAAGGCGTGGTTAGTGTAGGAAATTTTTTTTATCAATTCATGTAGGACATTAGCCGTTGGTATTCCTGAACTAATTCCTGTTTACTTGTAGATTGATTCCCTTTGTTCTTAGGTTTGTGTTACTGTCAATGAGAGAGTGTGTAGATATATTCACTGATAAATCGAAATGGGATAGGAAATCCGCTCCTAGGATAGGTGTTTTCACATTTGCTTGTGTGAAAATCCATGGAAAAGATCTTAGACCCAAATCGAGCGTTAGTGATATCTCACCGTATGTTTCTATCTTTGATCCATTTGCTGCCTGCAATGTGTATGTGGAGAATGTATGTTTTTGTTTTGTATTTGGTGGGATAACACTGATCTGAGCGCCGGTGTCGACTAAAAATAAATATCCGTTACTTCTGTCCCGGATGTAAAATAGACGACTCTCTTGTTTTAATCAAGCAGCTAATGTCGTCTTTACTTTCTGCTGGCATAGTCGTTTCCCTGGTGTTGTGTAGAAATTTGAGAAGTTTTCGAATTGAAATTGCATGGTTCAGTGCACTTCCTTGCATTTCTTCCAAATTTATAATGATACCAACAGGTATCGTGTGTAACTTGCTCTCTGTAGAAAGAGTTCGATCTACTTCGACGTCTATGTGGTGAGTAGGATCTAATTCTGAATGTTGAACCAGGACGCTGAGATTTCTGTGCTTGTACCAGACTCTGTACTTGTAAGCTGAGATTCGCCATTTGCTTATACAGCTGCGACAATTCAGATGACTTGTCTGGTAATGTTGCTGTATCTGTTGGTGCATGTTATGTGGCGTATACATTTTTGTCTTGCTTGTTGTCATGTATTTTGTCTGCTATTTCTGTATTTTCTCCTGCTGTAAATCATCGGGGAGTGATGCGTGTATCTGTGTTGTATGTGTTTGTAGTTTATCCATCCACAGTTTCTTTAACACCACTTCAGACGTGGTGTTGTCTCCTAATAAGGATCGCATTTTTCTTAAAAGCTGTGAAGGTTTCATATATCCCTGGTTCACATTATTGAATAAGTCGTGTAACCTTCTTTCCTCCGATTTACCGACAGGTCTAATAATTGCAGCTTTCAACGTGTCATAAGGTTTTTCTTCCGGTATGTCATTAAGTAGATCCACTACCTCGGATGCTACATCTGCGGGAAGTTTTTCGACAACGTAGGCGTATTTTGAACGTTGCGATGTAATTTTCTTTGCATTGAAAATTGCATTTAACTGTGCAAACCAAATTTGTACGTTAGTTGGGTTGTAAGTTGGTAAGTTAATTGTTATAGCGGCTGCCATAGGTTCCGAAGCGTGTGTATCCATTTTTTATGTGTCTTGATGATTATAATTATATGTTCAAAAATGTGTTGCTTATTTTTTTGAAGCTTTTCTTTCAGTTAAAAATTTGCAAGTTCATTTCACGTCGATTGGTCACCACTTGTGGGGTTCAGCGTACCCGGATTAAAGGAGAATTTAATACGAGATACCCTGCCCACAAAATACAACGCAAATTTCAAGAAGAAACAACACGATAAGGAACGTTTGTAGAAAATAGAACATTGTATATTTATTATCTTGTGAATAGGGTAAAAAAAGATTAATGTTTTAGTTAGTTTAAGCAAAATGTGTTCGCTGTCTTTTAACCGAGTAGCAGAGTAATGTCTGTTTCTTTTGTTTTTGTATATGTGTAAAGGAAAAAGGGGCGATCAATGTAAGTTGAAAAAGAGAATGTGGATGAGGAATAAAAGATAAAAGGAAAATGTACTTATGAATTGTTTGGAGTCAGTTGTAAATTTGTAGTTGTTGTTGTTGTTGTTGTTGTTGTTTTCCTTTCCTAATCCACTTTCGGCTCTTAGTGTCGGGTTGAGTCAGTGATGGAATTTACTGTCAGTCTTCTATAATCTCTGCGCCCTTCTGACTGGCGACTGACTTGAAACTCTGTATTGATTGTTGACTTTTTTTTTTCCCACTGGCTCGTTATCTTTTTTTTTTGGTTTAGCAAATCGTCTCCTTTCATTGGTCAGAAAATTAATTTCACACCTTATTGCGAAATCTGTTTTTAATCATTTTGATCCGATTTTGCGGGTGTGCAAATCTACTTTGTGTTTTTTAGTCATTTGTTGGAATGATATAGGATTTGTAGCCTATAAGTTCAATACTAGGGAAAAGACCGATTAAATATGACTGGAATTAACAATTTCATTTTATTTACTGATTTTATTAGTAATTTTCGGTAGTTTGGACCTGCAGAACAGCGAAGAAATTCTTCACGGTGATGGAGATGCAAAACAATTGTCAGTAAGTAGAGAAGAGAGTGGATAGATCATAAATTATTATTACTATTATTATTATTATTATTATTATTATTATTATTATTATTATTATTATTATTATTGTTGTTGTTGTTGTTGTTGTTATTTCCTTTGATTTCTGGCGTGTACACATTTCGTTCCCGGTCACGGCCAGACCTAAGGTTGGAAATGGCATTATGACACTTTCCACTGATATATATATATATATATATATATATATATATATATATATATATATATATATATATATATATATATATATATATATATATATTGCATAGATAAAGACGTTCGTAAAGTGTAGGCTGTATTTGTGAGAACAATTATCTTTATTTCTTTGAGGCATGGGCTTCCAGGAATCCCTTCAATTAGTCTACTGGAATCTTTTTCAACCAATCCTAGGGCTCCAACTACATCAGAGATTGTTGATGTTCCCATACATTATTATTATTATTATTATTATTATTATTATTATTATTATTATTATTCCTTTTAAAACCCTTCATAAAATTTGTAATTGTTAATCAGAAATTAATAATAAAGAATAAATTACATAAAGATGTGAACATAAATAATAGCTCATGCTCGAAAGAAACACGGAAGTTAAATAATGAGAGAATGAGAAAAATGGAGGCAAAGAGAACTGACAGAAAGCGAGGAATATATAGAGAGAGTGTGAGGGGGGATGGATGACAACATCATGTGGGGACTTTTTTAAAGTTCCATATGGCTTCAGGATTTGGGTGACATATCTCTTCATTATTATCTGTGCATTACTTATTGTGAAAGCTATTTGGGTGGTTATGAGCTCTGCACGATTTTGTATTCTAAGTTGGCCTTCTGATTGATTCTTCTTGATTTCCATCAAGCCTGCCCTGATATTTTAACTCTCGCTGGATGAAGAAAAGAATTCATACATTTCCAAGTAGTAATATTCAGAAGTAAATAGAAAAGACTAGACGAAGTTTTGAACTCAACTAACTGATTGTATTATCCAAGCCAATAATCGTTACACACCCCACATGAAGCGAAAACCTTTTGTCATATTAATGAAACTGAATATTTCAAGTGTATCTCCATATATATATATATATATATATATATATATAATTATTTATTTAAAAATATGATTCCAACTCGCCACATAAGAGGTCTCATGTTTCAAAACAAGAGCCGAAAACTTCAAAATAATATTTCTATCTAAATATTTTTGGTACCTGAAAGAAAAAAATAGGACACCTAAAGTAAAATGGAAAATCATTAACAGGACTAGAACTTGCAAACATGCTCTTTGTGCCTCCATGAGAAACTACACATTATTAAGCTTCTAAACAATAAAAACCTATTAAACAACAGGCAAGAATTAACGGTCTTCTGCCGACACAACCGAACTTACGCTCTGAATAACTAGCTAAAAACACGCATACAATAAAATAAATTTTAAAATCCATAGCCCATATACATAGTTTTAATACCCTACAAAAACTGATAACCCTTTATGAAGTCGTCAAATAACAAACGTTACGGCTTTTTTTATATACACAAATCCCTTTCATAAAGAGATATAATAAAAGAATAAAACAAAAATAAATAAATAAATCTCCATAGACGCTCCAGCCAGACTATGCGAAAACTTCCCCGTCGTAAATTTAGCCACCCCCACCTTACCCTGACCCGGCATCTATGAAAATAACTCTATACTGATACAAATTATTAACACCCCTCCCCTGCCAATTCTAAACAATCCGCCCTTGATGTTACCATGGAAATTTTTGATTTCAATCCTGACCATACTATTAAAACTCGTAGATTTCTGAAATAAGTCATTCCCCAAAAAATTTCGTTTGATGATGGAACAGAGCCTACTTTAACTCAAGTTAATTCAAATATTATTTTGAAGTTTTCGGCTCTTGTTTTGAAACATGAGACCTCTTATGTAGCGAGTTGGAATCATATTTTTAAATAAATAATTATATTTATGCTCTACTTTCGTATCGAGCACTATTTTTTAAAAATAATAACAAAAATACTAAGGAACTTTGGATTATTTACCAAACCAGTTTCTTTCCTATTTTCTACAATATTTTCATATATATATATATATATATATATATTACACTAAAAAATACCTCAACATAGATGATAGACTATTTCAAGCCATTCTGTACGCGTCTATCATCAACCCCTAAGTGTCTGTCTTCGATCTTTGTTTAAATATATTTTCAATGTTAGTCCTTCTCCGGTAGACGCTTGAGAATGGATTTGCGTTAGCGATTGGTGTAGGCGTAAGGTATCTTATCACGGGGTAAGCAGTCTGGCGTTGGAGTTTATTTATGAGCAGGACTTGTTGTTTGTAGTTTAATATCAGTCCATACTATGTGGCGTTTCTTATAAAAACACCTTGTGTGTTTTTCTGGGATTCACAAAAAATAGTTTTTGTACTACAGGTGTCGAATATTATTGATACGCGACGGGGGATTTAAACTTAAGCAAATTTTCAGGCATTTGAGATGAGAATGCGTCTTTTAATTTTTACCCATGTGTTATTTAAAACAAATTCATTTATTTGCCTATGTCAATGTCCCAGTGGATAAAAGCGGTAATCTAGTGATTTAACCCAAAGATTTGTGAGATAACAGCAGAGGTGAACAAAAACTTGCAAAATTGAGTTAAAGAGATATAACTGAGGCATCCGAAAGAGGCGTAGAACGTGTAACTAGAATAACCTACCCAGGTGAACGAAATAAAGTGTTCAGTTTGAAATTTCAATCAGCTGAAGGCCGGAATATACAACGATCAAAATATCGTGAATATGGCAACAGAGATGAGGACAACAGTCTGAACAATGCAAATAATACAAATAGATTAGAAAACATCACGAAAATATGGCGTCGAAATGCGATTTCTAATATCGTTGGATGGGCCAGATTTTGTGGAAAAATGGATTCATTGATTTGCTTCCCTGCGTAGGCTAAGAAGTTAAATGACTTCAAAGTTGTGGAAAGGGAGAAAAGTAATTCCAGATTTCTTTTTGGCTCCGGCAGGATGTGAGGTCATCAGAAAGGTTTTTATCATGTCGTAACCCAGAGAAATTTCGTTTAACCAAATTTCGGACATTATACAGAGAAATTTGCGACCGAAAAAGAAGACAAAGTTTCTCGCGAGTAAAAGAGTGGCGAACGAAACAATAATACAGTATATACACAATTTACGAGAGGCTTCCGGATTCTGTGTGTTTGAAAACGTGGCACTGGAGAAATGACTATCGAAGATGAATTGATACAGTTATGATCCAAAAACAAAGTTTAGAATCGTTACTACTGACTAAAATATCCTTAGTGCCTCGATAGAACATCCTTAACAATTATAGTAAAGTGAAAAATTCAATACATCCAAGAATAATCCTGAAGCATACAGCCTAGAGAATTACCTTGTGCGATCGAAATACTGCGATAAAAAGTGATATGTCCCGGAAAGGGATATATTTGTTCGAAGTAGCAAAGTGGTTATTGACTACTGTAACCGGGTAGGACAATCTAGCAGGTAACCGTAATAGACTGGTCCTTGTCGTAGTGGTAGGCAATAAGCGTAGTCAATAAGTGTCGTTCATGTACCTCCACATCAGTCTGTATTTATGGCTGATACATATTGCTGTGAGGGGGAATCCAGGTGTATGCATATTCATTACATCAAAAGACATCAACGAGACAAGAAAAAATGTCCAGCTTTAGGACAAATATGTTGGAATTATGAAAAGTAAAACCATTTGATCTCTGTATGCAAGTATAAATTGAAAATAGAAAAAGTAAAAGAAGGAAAATACAGCTGTAATTGGGATACAATGACATAATGAAAAAATTACACTATTTACATTATTCGCACTATTGTCCTCATCTTTGCCGACATATTTATTTTAACGTTTAGGCCGTTGTACGCTCCGGCATTCAGCAGAAGATTGGAATGTCGAACTGAACCTTTTATTTCGCTCACTGGGGTAGAAAGTTTTAGTACCACGTGTCATGTTTAAAGGATGTCAGTTGTCCGTTATCTGCTCTCCTTTCCAAGTTCTCCACCGACTTCACCGGTTACTGAACTCACACTCTTTGCGTCCTGTCACTGGATCTAACTAACGTCTTTATCCACTGTGCCATGTGTCCTTGACATTCCAACGACCCGATGCAGGCCGGATCGTACAATGGCCGAAACGTTATAATAAATATGGCAACAAAGATGAGAACAATAGTCCGAATAATGTAAATAGTGTATATAATACCACATCTCAGAAATATTGACAGATACTGAAAAAAAAAAAATTGTTGGAGAAAAAAATTCAATTGAATGGTGTAATCATTCCTATGCAAGTAGATATTGGGTGTGATGTTACCCTAGTCCCAATATATTTCTGGGATTGTATAGGCAAAACCGAATTAAAGAAAAGTTGGCTTATACTAAGACGATGCGATTGGTCGTTCATCAAAATATTAGGTTGTTTGGAAGGAATTTTTTGGACCGACACAAGCTTCGAATTTATTCGCATTCTCATAGTGAAACGAGAAAAAAAAAAACATGTACTCGTTGGAACAGATGTCTTGAAAGTGGATACAACCAAATTAATTAATAATTTAAAGGTGTGAAGTAATGACAATGTTATGTTTATTTTGGAATTACAACGCAGACGATTAAAATTGGAAAATTTGTGGCCTTGGTATTCGCATGGTGTACAAAAATACGTACAAAAATTTTCATAATCTAGGGAAATAAATTACTTTTTGGTCGTTCATTACACGATTTGCTAAGAACGAGAGGATTATTTCAAGTACCCGGTCAAAGACACAAGTACATTTAAGTGTGTAAAGAAGACTAGCATACCAAACTCTTATACCTCATATCAAAGTGCAGTATTCGTTCTGCACTTCCTTTCTGTTTTTCTCTCATTGGGCTCTTAAGGAAAAACTTTGAGCTGGAGTCCATTGTTCCGAGTATTCCAACCTGCAGCAATACCTTCCTCATGCAATAAAAACACAGCATTGGAGGGGACAGTGGTTTTTCTAATTTACGCGTATTGGCATTCCACCATAATAAAAATAAAACTAGATTTTGTGCCACCACCAAGAGGAGGTTAGTAAATATGAGATCAGAGTACAGTGTCTGTTCAAACTTTGAGAACATTTACACAGGCATAATGTATGTCGGCGTGGAAATTGAAATCGCAGTACGTATTTCAAATTCCGATCAAGATTATGGGGTTTAATTTGTCACTAATTCCAGAATAAAGCTATGAATCTACCTATTCTTCCAGTCATATATACGCGTTAAATAGCAGAGTAGGATTTACTCTAGAGTCTTTTCTGGCAACTAGTTTAAAAGAAGAAGAATGGTTGCTACAATATCATTCTTAAGAACAATTCACAGATAATAACGAAGAGGAACGTGCAATTGACATTGCATTAACATTTTTGAAGAGAAAAGTTGGCTGGAAAGCATGGAACTAGAAGGGAATTCCCCAAGCAGGAAGTGCGAAAAAAGAAATTGGGAGGATAAAACTTACAGTTAAAGCCAGGTAACTAATTCCCATTCGTTGTGGATAGAGTTGAACAGTCGCCGAGAATACTGTCTTACAATCGCCGTAAATAAAGTCGTACAGTCGTCGAGAATACAGTCGTAAAGTTGTCGAAAATTAAGTCGTATAGTCATCGAGTATACGGTGGTACAATCGTCGAGAATACAGTCGTACAATCATCGAGAATACGACCGTACAGTCGTCGAAAATGCAGTTGTAAATTCCTGGAGAATACAGTCAAATAGTCGTCGAGAATGCAGTCGTACAGTCGTCAACATAAAGTCGTGCATTTGTCGAGATCACAGTCGTACAACCGTCGAGATTAAAGGTGATTACATTTTCATAAAGAATATTTAATAATATTAAATAAATTTCAGTTACATTTATTTTCATATCCTTTTTTGTAAACTCTAATTACTTTAGGAAAACACTAATATTTATATGAATAAAATATTTTATCAAAACTGGTTGAATATATTACTACATCAACCTAATATTATAGCCTGTTACAACTCGGTATTTATTCTGTTTACACCTGTCATAATAGTAAGTCTTAAGTTCGATAAAGTCAAACTGGTAATTGATCATGAAAATTAACTCAAATCTGCTGTCAATTATTGAAAGAAATGGCTTGTAAACTTAAACGCCTCCAAGGCGAAATTACTACATAATACGAAAGCATTTTTGCCTTGCATCAGTAAAGCTGATGCTATTCTCCAGGAGAGCAAACCATGCTCTTCTTTGGTTTCACGTTTTCCACTGACATGACGTGGAATGATTATATTAGGTCAGTTGTCAGGTCTGCTGATAGGGAAGTTGGTTCGCTGCGTCGTGCCAGAATCATTCTTGCTGGTTTATAAATCAACCATTCACCAGCGCATTAAATATTACTGCCGTATTTGGTCTGGAGCACCTTATATATATCAAGAGATTCCTGACAAAATCCCCAAAAATGATCTTTAACGATAGTGAACCTGACTTGACATCTTCAGTCAATTTCCCATAGCCGCGGCGTGGCTTCCCTGCGTATTTTCTATACATATTTTCATGGCATTTATTCTAATGACCTTTCATGTCTGTTACTTCTCTAGCATGAATTTAAATGTACTACAAGATTGGCAATTTGTTCGCCGTTTTAGAGCTGAATAACTAGATGTAGCTGCAAGTCCTATTCCAATAGTTTCATTTCTATTATCGACTGTGGAACTCTTACTTTTCTGCTCCATGCGATATTCATAAGTTTAAAAGCGATGTCAATCGCCATCTTCTATCTTCAGTATTCCCCCCTTTCCCCTCAAAAGCATATTCTCTTTTTCTTTCACACTCTTGTAACTTAGTGGCTTTATCGCCTTGCTTGCAAGTAAAGTAAATACATTTTTTTCAATCAATTCTCTGTTTCTGATTGTGGGTAATCTTTAATACGAACTGGCGAATTTAGTTGTGTGCTTTTATTAACGTAATAAACGTTTTTTAATACATAAAATTCAGATGTTTAAAATGCAACCTTACAGTGCTTGTATATATAGTTTTGAATATCTATATATATTAAATAACTTCAAAACTAAGCAAGACATAGGTCAGTATCACTAATCGGACCCTAAGCTTTCTCCAGATACAATAAGGGTTTCATTCTTACTATGCTTAATGTTTTCAATGTCTGTTAGGACTCAAGCTCAGTTCTCAAGTGGAACTTACATATACGATCTATCACTAAAGATGATGGAAGAAATGGTGGGTACATACACTTCCAGAAAGTCTGTGACTTCTTCATTCTTACAATGCTTAAAGTTTTCAATGTGTGTTAGGACTCCAGTTATGTTCTCAAGTGGAACTTACATATACGATCTATCGCTAAAGTTGATGGAAGAAATTTCTTTCATGGTTTATCATTATTTTTAAAGGCTTTTGAAGCTATGACTCGACAGATTACCTATATGGTGTTATCAGCTACATTCCCTTTATATTCCATTTTTAAGCAGTAAGTTCCACCTTCACAGGAAAAAAAAAACTCACGCGAAAGTACTTCCTCGAAGACGACAATATTAACCTCCACAAGTAAAGAGTCAATTACTATTTCCTCATTATTCTCATAATCTTCACTTCATTCAATCTCTTCTTACGCTTGAATCACACATAATTTTGTAACATTTCGAAATGAGGAGTCAGAGAGACTAGTTCAAATTCCCATTCGTATTAATTACATTCATTTACGTGCTAATAACCTTCAGATAGGTATGAATCCTCTTCTTCTCCCAGTAAAAGTGTAGAGTAGGATAGATCAGTTTCTACAGCCTTGGATGGCAACCGGTCTACCGCAGAAAGAAATTGTAAACTAGAGCAGGAAAAATCTGCCACGTCAGTCAGGTAATGAAAGATACATGATCACCTAAGCGTATATCACGCATGGCACATAACTGTCTGATACATAAGTGATCCTTGAATCTTTTATTAGCTGAACTATAATATTAAAAGTAGCGTTTTCTAATACATTTATCAGAATGAGTAAGATTATTTTACCTATCAAAGCAAAATTATGAATATAGAAGTTACTGTAGAATTTAAATTGTCATCCTAGTCCTCATAAGCATTTCCAAAATAGAATGGGTTCGTTTAATATTATTTTCCCTTCTCGGAATGTCTTTTTTTTTAACTTGACTGAATTATCGGTTCATTTAACATAGCAACGCTGGGGTATACGATAGTGAAATGCAAATAAACTTCAAAGGTTTCAGGCTTGTTTTTTTGAATCAGCGTATATAGAAAACAATAGACAAACAAAACAGCTTAACATTTTTAGAGAAAACGCAATTAGAAATCATTGAGAGTGTTTAAAGATATTCATTACACAAGCAGATGTTACGATCAAGGGTAAATATACGCCGAACAAAGAAAGAGAAACAAGAAAGAATTAAAGAGAATGTGATGGAGGCTTCGAATTCTATTAAGTTTTAAACCCCATAAAGAATCTCATATGACCAATGATACAACGCTCACACACTATTATATATATATATATATATATATATATATATATATATCCAGGTGTTCATTTATATATATATATATATATATATATATATATATATATATATATATATATATATATATATATATATATATATATGTGTGTGTGTGTGTGTGTGTGTGTGTAGAAAAATAGGAAAGAACACGTTAAGTAAATAATCCAGAGTTTTTAGTATTTTTGCTTTTATTTAGAAAAAAAAACAGTGCTCCATACAGAAGTAGAGTTTAAATTATAATTATTTTTTTAAAATAATTACATTATATATATATATATATATATATATATATATATATATATATATATATATATATGATCGCTCTCTCTCTCTCTATATATATATATATATATATTTATATATATATATATATGATCTCTCTCTCTCTCTCTTTCTATATATATATATATATATATATATATATATATATATATATATGATCCTTACCCCTCCTCCCTCAATATTAAGGATTATAAAAAAAAGAAATATAAAAATAAATTTTAGAACTCTCCCTTCCCTCTCAAAACTCGACCATGTCTCTCATACAATTCTTCACCACCTTCTATGTCAACTTATATAAGATTAGTACTGCCCATCGAAAGTGTCGATTTTAAAATCATCTTTCGTTTCACCTTTTGAAAGTGAAGTCTGAAGATCCAGAGAAAATTAAAATTCTCTGCTGAAACAAATTATTACTAATGGAGCCTTAAAGTGGTCTGTTTTTCTTTAAATTAAATTATTCGCTTTGACGTAACATTGAGCTCTCAGGATGTCAACCTCATTGGGATTATCCAATACGGATTACCAAGATTTTTCTTTTATATATATATATATATATATATGCTCGACTCTCCCATCGAATTCGACGTATGAGTGTCAAGCAAATCAGTTCCCAGGAAACCGACAGGCCGACAACAGCAATGAGATTTGATTATATTGGTGAAGGTTTCGTGCAGGACCGAATACAGAGAACTGGTGCACTAAGTGCTAGAAGGTCTAGAAACGACCCTCCGCAGGTTTTAAATTCAGAGTTGTCCTTCTCCTAGACCAGGTGCCATCCAAGTCTATAGAACCCAGTCTGTCCTGCTATTTACCCATAGCCGGAGGGACAAGAAGAGGATTCACACTTTTCCCAAGGGTATTAGCACGTAAGTGAATGCAATGGATTCGACTGCAATTCTAACTCGCCTCTGCAATTTCTCAATCCAAGCCGCTATCTATTACTCCACCGTGCCTCCTCATAGAATTAATGTTACTTCAGAATCCCGACTGCAGATTTTCGTAGACGGACTCTCCGCAAATCTCACCGTCAACTCGCCAGGGTTATCAGCAAATCACTATTTATTCTAGTCGATTTATCTTTTTTATATGCGCTATTCATTGATGCAATTTATATTTCTATATTGTATATGTGTGTGCACGTATGTATGCTTTCTTACGCCGGCACCTGCACCCGTCTCTGCATATCGACGTATCTGCAGAATGTTTGATCATTTGTCCATGTCGTCGTTTTTTTCGCTTTAGGCTCACTTTTTATTGTTTTTGTTTCACCTTTCTCTTTTGTTTTCTCTCTTTTAATTTCTTTTTTTTTTTCACACAAAAGCTTCATTAAATACAACTGGCAAGTTCTCCATGGTGGGTTGAAAGTAACTATACATAAGAAATTGCTTACAGAATTTTTAGCATCACTGAACTAATGACTAAATCATTTTCAATTAGACAAAAACTAATAGGGATTTTTCTTTACGTGCAGGAGATTAAACGTGAAGAATGAACCCAAAATGGTTTATAGAAAGTTAATTTTAGCTTGGCATGAGGATCAGCCTGAATTGTTTGCAAATATCCTCTGGAGTGACGAGTATGTATTCCATGTCGGTAGTTTCATCAATCATCAAAGCTGTCATTACCAGGCGTCGTGTGATGACGATTCGAATATGACGTTTGAATGGATGCAAGCTCGACCAAAAGTGACCGTGTCGTGCTTAATGTGTTGCGGTACATGAGTCGTCGGCCCATATCTTCTGCGTGACACCATGAAAACGGACCGCTTTCAGATGCGCGAAAATTACGTTTGACCCACGGTGTCTTGCTGGGATAATATTGTTCACCTGATATCCATACAAGATGGTGCACCACCCCATTTTGCTCTAACTATGCGTGCGTGGTTAGAACAACAGTTTGTATGGGACAACGAGGACATCAGGAATGTCCTCATAGAAGTCCAGATCTCAGTCTATGAGACTTTTACGTGTGGAGTTACACAAAAGAGTACCGCTCAGTTATTGCTCGTTCTGTTTTCACTCAGACCAAGAGCACACTCGCCAGACAAGGGATTGAACTCAGAATTGCTGTCACCAAATTCAGGGCCCAAATCATTAATCTACTATGGCGTAGGATTTATCAGAAATCGTATTTTTACTATAAACTGTAATGTGTATGTGATTCTGGAACTTAGCTCTTTAGTTATATGAAGAGACGCCAAGTTAAACAAATCAAATCAATAATATTCCAGAAAACAAGTAATCTGAAAATGATATTTAAGAAAATTTTTCCCAGAGGAGAATGTTATTAGGTTGGTGCAAAAATAATGACGGGGTTTTTGACGTTAAAAAATACGTCAAAAACCGTCATTATTTTTGCACCAATCTAATAACACAAAACTTCTCGACACCTTTACACATATTAAGGCGATATTTAGTGTCATACATTTCTGGAGAGAATTATTCAGCCACCTTCCCTATTTACAAACAAAGCAGTTATACATCAAATTTGCATGGAAAATCATGTGCTTTTTACACAAATTATGAAAAAATACATCTGAAAGAATCTGCAGTGATGCTCACAATAAATTTTATTTTGATGTCAAACAATAATAAAAATCACCAAAGAAACCTTTAACATAAGACAAAATTATTGGTTCCCTTGATTCAACAATCAATTGTTTAAACTTTATTCTTTATCATTGCCTTTAATTGTTTTGTGATCGATCCTTATACAGTTACTATCTTATTGCATTCTTTCTTAGCAATAGCTTCTAGTTCCTCCAAATTCGAAGGACATCTTTCTTTTACTTTTTTCTTCAAATGTACCCACCAAAATTTTCAATATCGTTTAGGTCAGAATTTTGTGTGAGATACATAAATATCTTAATTTTGCTGTCATCTTAGTATTTTGTAAAAATTTGTGCCTAGTGTTTCGGTTCATTCTCTGTTGGAACGTGCAGTGACGCCCAAAAGACATTTCGTGCATTTTGTTTTATATTATTTTTAAGAATAGCCAAATACATTATCCACGGTACCCTGTACGCTCACTAGTTTTCCTGCTTCAGAAAAACATCCCTAGAGCCGAATGACCCCACCACTGTGCTTGATTGTAGGGACGTTAACTTTTGATTTATAACTTTCCACTTTCCTCCATATATAACGGGTGTCCATGTGAGCAAATTATTCTAATTTGGTTTAATTTGAGCATAAAACAGAGTTCCAATATGTATTCTTATGATCTAGATTATTTCTAGCATGGAATAATCTGTATCTTAGGCGTTTTTCTTTAAGCAATGGTGTTTTCTTGAAAGTCCTATTGACTGTTCTCGTCGACACATTATATCACTGACAATTTCCTATGTCGTCAAGTAAGTATTCTTCATGATATCATTAACAATTTTCATTTACATTCACTCAGAAATTAACCGTTTTCTGCCAGTTCTTTATTCTCAATACAGTGAAATTCGTTTTACTTTTTATTAATGCTACGAATTGTCGATCTAGGAACATTTAGACGCTTGGAAAATGTTGCATATGTATTACATTGTCTGTTCTCATCAAATGTCTTAATTTGGAGCTTCTTGTCAAGTTCAGCCGTTTTTGCCATGGTTGCAGAATGAATGCGTTACCGCTGTACATGGCACTCATATATTGTCTTCTTCATTACATTTTAGAATTTTATACAACTAGTTCAATACTATTTTATATTCAAAGTGTGTTTGTATGAAATACCAAATTAAGAAAAAAAGCCATTATATTTGCCATAGAGCAATATTATTTCCTAATTTACATAATGGGGCGAATAATTTTGGAATGCACCAATTTTTTGAAAAACCTTTGAATATAATCGATCAAAACTTCTAAAAATTTCACGAATTATTCAAAACTGAATGCGGAATCACTATGTATAGTACATTCAGTAAGTATTCGCAGTTATTGACATTTCCTTAGAAAATATGCAAATGTCCAGTTGGGCAAATACTTCTGTCCACAACTTTATGTACTCATTATAACATGCAGTAAAAGCATTTTTATCTTTTATTTTATACTTTCAAAGAATTAATAATTATTTTATTTCTGAAGACATTACCGTTAGCTCATTGTATCATGCATATTCCTTTTTTGAGAGAGCAAATTACAATAGACCAATCTCTTTCCTTTATACCTTTAACTCATCTTCTAGTTAAATAATTTGAAAAAAGTATAAAAGAGAATGTTAAATGTATCGTTTACAACGCCCACAGCCGAACGAGAAACAGCTAAAAAATCTTATAAAGGCAAACAATGGAAAAGATGCATATTCGCTGTTTGTATTTTATAATACGATACTAATACGTGAATGTTACATGTATTTTTATTGGAGGCAGTTAAGTTATATATCAGTTTTATCAAAACCATGTGTATTTTAAATACAGTGGTATTTTTTGTCTAGAGTAAATGTATATATATTCTAGCAGCGAGATAGGCAGGGTCAGCAATATATATGCTTATTTTATATCTCGTGTATGATGCAACCCCAATAAAATTAGCTTCAAAATGATATCTTCAAAAGTCGCATTTTACGCGAGTATATACGGTAATTTTATGCAACTATTTTAATCATATATTAGAAAATATTTGAATATTTTATTCTAAAATCGGACATTATTTTCCGAACAAATTAATACTTGTTAATTAGCATAAGCCTCATCTGTATATGGCTTCATTCCATTCTACATTTGACGGATACGAAGCCAGTCTGTGTAGAATTGTCTCAGAATTGAGAGTACGTATTTAACTTATTTCAATTAGAAATAAAAATATTATAGGTTGGCGTATCAGTTAACTCGTTTCGATATTTCACACAGTACTTTGTTCATTATTTCGTTCATGGGTACTTATGTCGCAGATGATGATTAAAAGTTACAACTTCGAATCGACCAAAATTACGAAGTGTTTGAGAATAGAGTCAAATTTATCTATATATTTATATATTTGGCTAGTAATCCATGTTGCAGTGACCTACTCAGGCAGATTTGTCTTCTTTCAACATCCGCAGAATTAATCCGCGTTTTATACTGCAACCAGTAATATAAATACTTTATACATTACTTTCTCCAGTTTAGGTCATTGCATACATGTGATCGTATTCCGTTGGTATGATGTAAATCAGAAACCATCTATATTGAGTAACTCATATGCCTTATATTGAGTGACAAACGGTAAAGAAAATGAAGACAAATAAATATCGACGGATTCTTAAAGGTTCCATCTAAAAAATATTCCTCCAAAAGTTTGTTTCAAACCATGGCATGTTTTTTGGGGGAACGTCGCTAAACACGATTTGATCGTCTCCCATGACTGATAGTCTCAAGAAGTTAACACCTTGAAAAATAAACTATATGCGCATGCGCACATTCGCACATGTCCGCTGACACCAGTTTTCATTGTTCGAAACAAGACAAACGCCAGAATTTCGACTGGGTTCAAGCTGGTAGGTTTACCTTTCTTGGAGTTTTGGTATTCAACGTTTTCTATCCTAGCAAATTCAAACTGCTCCCCAGTAATTTTATCAATCTGTGTATCTCGATAAACAGATAAACATGAAAAAAAAAAAACGGAAATGACTCTTCAAATAAAATTGTAATATCATGTCTTTCAATTTGCGAAGGATTAAGATATTTTTAAATACCATCCTAAAAACAGGACGGTAGGTATTGATATGACAAAGGCCGAAGCTTAGAATTAATACCGAAATTTATAAACCTATAATTAACATATTATTATTCTTTTAGAAACTTATATTTAATAATGGATATTTTATATAATATTTATAGCAAATACCGGATTATTCGTTTCTCATGAAGATATTAAGCATACAGGTAACATATCTTGTTTAAGGTAAATAACCAATTAAAGATGAAGAGAGAGAAAGCTTCTAACATAAAACAGATATCAGCAGCATTGAAATGTGATATTAATACACTTTACATTTTTTGTGATGTCAACGAACAGTCGTTGCCTCTTTTGTGTTGCCAACGAATACTCGTTGTCACTTTCGTAATGCTCATTGTAGTAGAGACTTTGTAATCGCAGATACAACTGTAGTACTCAGTTAAAAAATGCTGATGTCAGACGCCTTCGAATAACACTCGCACTAATAGCACTTGCTCGATAATAGTCGCTCGGAAAGTACCCAATGAATAGAGAAATAGTATAGTGAATAGAGTAGAGAATAGCAGTTAGTATAGTAATAGAGGATAGACTAGAAATAGCGGTCGTTAGTCATCAGCTACTTCTTACATATATGCGTCTCCTCTATGGTCACGTGGTCTACATTAATTCTATAATGTTATCACCTGTGTTTGCTCATTGGCGAAATTGTTTCAACACAAGTGTCGGCAGTGACACGTTATTCCTATATAACATAATTTCTTTGGGCGTTACCACACTCATCCATTCACGCATTTATTATTTCACAGATATTGCCGTAGTGTAGCAAGAATTATAAATTTACTAATGGATCGAGGATTTTAGTTGATGAAAAATGAGCATTATTGAGATTCTGTGGTATACCATTACTCAGAGAAAATTACCGTGTTATATCGACTTAGGATAAGAAATTTCGATTCATTCTATCACTCCAGCAAGAACCCGATTTTTTCTGTCATTCTTTATATTGAAAAGTGTCAAATTCGCCAAAAAGTTATAGCTACCATATTTGAGCTGATACCGTGAAACCATCACTTCGCAGGTTTAATAAAGTCCAAAATCGTACACGCGATCGTGTGATGGAAGAATTATTTTCCACTTGGCAGACCATTTAACACAGACGCCACTGTCGCAATTTTATGAGTTACATAATGAGAAAAGAAGTCTTGGGAAAGTTGATATTTACAGGACTGATTGAAGCCAAGAGGGACAGAGGAAAACAACGCATTACCGAGTGAGCTTGTGTAAATGAATAACATAACAGGGTTTAGAAGAGATAACAAAATAAAAAAAATACTTCAAAGGACAGGAAATCTTGGAGAGCTATAATCACTAACGTTATGAAGGGCCACGGGGGATGGATGAATTGCTATATCCAAGGCATATATTCAGATCTGTTCACTTCTTGAATTCTCCCAGTTTTGATCGTCACTTTTAAGGCCACGTCATATCCTTATTTTCACCATTTTTCGTCTAAATGTAAGGAAAAAATTCCGCTCAAAGAAGTTCAACCTTTTAGAACAAACGCTACAACGGCTTCTCTGAACGCTACAATCTTACCCTCTTCAAATCAAAGGTCAACCATTATCTATCCTCCTCATAATTTTCACTTCCTACCACCTCAAATTTAACTCATATCACAGCTCATTCATGCAGCCATCTTTACTGCAAATACCTATGTTAATTGGTTCTAGGGCCTTGTACTATGTGAACTTTAGTATAAAAATCTGTTGCTTGGGCAATGAAAATGAATATTAATATATACGAATATATTAATATATAAGAAACTGAAATGCTTAGGCACAGTCGGTCTACTAGTAGATGTGTTACTACGCTAACATATAGCTGAAGACTGAAAGTTTCTAGAGAATATGTCCTCTTTCCGTCAGGTTATAGTTGATAAACGCTATACATATGCGTATAATTGTATAGAATATATATATATATATATATATATATATATATATGTATATATATATATATATATATATATATATATGTTCGTAATTACGTATTATTTTTTTAATGTCAGTCTATGTGAGCACATATACATTTTATTTGCTAGGAGAGTAATACAATACAAAAAATACCTGCAAATAAATACAAGTCGATCGCGTGAAGAAGCAACCAGTTGATTTTCACAACCATCCCATTCACCGTGTTATTTTCAGAATCGCAGACTGGATGTCTCGAAATCATTTTGGAATTTCCCCATCAATTCAATTCTTATCTCATTGATGATCCTTCTTGAACACCAAGGAATCTTGTTGCAAAGGTCCACGTTCTCTTATAATTGCAAATTCCGCTATCATTTCGTACAAAACGCCCGGCATTATTCATCCAAGATGTAATCATCGTCGCGACAAATCCAGTCAATTGATGCATAATCCACGCATGTACTGAGTTTGTATCATTCAATGTTTGACTAAATTGGGGCTTTTTTGCTTTTTTCCCCCGTTTCTTTGTTATTTTGCTGATTAATGACTATCAGAAGATACGAATTGATTAAAAGCAATAAATACGATATAAAAAAAGGAAGTGGGAAAATAAGTGAAAAAAAAAAGGTTGTGGCGGAAAATACATTACAGCCGAGACGGACTGGGTAGAAATAGTGAAAAAGGGAATAAAAACGTGAAAAAATAAACCTCAAAAGAGATAAAAATGACAAAAAGTACATACAAATGTAAAATAAAAGAAAAAAGAAGAAAAAAATAGGCAGAGATATTTAGTTACAAACGGATAATGATGATTCATTTTGAAAGACCGAAAGGAAGGGAAAAATGAAAAAAAAAAAATAATGGGAAAAATAGAGAGAGAAGGGGATAGTGATCCGAATTCTTGTCTGTGATAGATGAGATAACAGAAAAAAAGGGATAAACACAGTAAGACACAGAAAGAATCACAGAGAGAAGGAAAAGTGAGAAAATTCAAGAGTAAGACAAAACGAGGAATAAGATTGTGGATCAAACGCGTAGCCAGAAAGGTGCGTCTATAAATGTATTGTCGTAGAGAAAAAATATTCGCTGGGGATGAATTCAACGAGAATTGATAAGCAAAATGCCGGCAAACGGAACAAAGGAAAAGTCATGGGGATGAAGAAAAAAAAGGAGAATTCTAGAAGGTAACGCAAATAGGCGTAGTTTTTTTTTTTTTTTTTTTTTTTTGCTTGACGGTTAGCAACATGGAAAAGGAAATCGTCGAACTGCGTTCGAATGACTGAATTAATTTGTATCTAATTCGTGCAAATCAATTCAACATGACAAACACGATAATTTTAATTATATTTTATGAATTTGTCCTGAAGATGGTTTATTAGACCGAAACGTCCGACGTTGACATTATATTAACATTAAAACAGCATAATTGCATATAAGGATTTGTGTTTGTTTTTTCCGTATATTTTTTTTCATACTGTCGGATCTATACCCATATATTTGCTTATATATATATATATATATATATATATATATATATATATATATATATATATATATATATATATGTATGTATTTATATATGTATGTATTTATGGGAATTTATGGATTGATGTGAGTTTGTGACCCTGGGTTTCACGCTTTTGCGATCGTCAGATAAAATGATTTTTTTTTTACATTTTGGGTTTATGTAGATTGCGTGTATTGGTGTTATTATGGGAGTGGGGGGAATCGTCGTCGTTATGTCACTCATGCTAACGCAAACATAGATACATGTCTGTACACCCGATGAGGTACGCAGACACACATACACACTTGCTCGTCCGTCGGGACTCATACATATATAAACATATGTGGACAGTTTGGGATTTGATATATGTATGTATATGGGTGGTGTTGTGTCTGTACATACGCATTTGTGTAACGAAAATTTCTCGTGAATATGTACATGTCAGCAATCAAAGCATTTTTCTATGTTTAAACTGAATAATATTTCCTCGCATGTATGCATATACGTGTGGTGGGGCCTGTATAAAATTATGATAGGTAAAAATTACTATTATTTTTAATTAAAAACAGGGTTTATTTGTCATTATTTTAAAGCTGGTTAGTTGCTTGTTTTTGATGACTGTGTATATGTAACTGGTAGAAATTTCGGTTTGTAATCCTTATTTGTTATTTTATATGGTGAGGGAGGGGGTTGTTTAGGTTATTAATTATAGCGGGTTTATATGATAATAGTAGATGTGATATGATAGTAATGTTGTAAAGGGATTGGTGACAATGATAATATAAGTAGCTAATAGTTATTATAAATTGGTAGAAGTGATTAGTAATGATCGTGGGAGAATGCTAAAAACAATAAATGTAATTATTGTGGTGGTAGCTTGAACTAAAAAGTGATAGTTGGTGTTTTATTTTTATTATGTTATATATATATATATATATATATATATATATATATATATATATATATATATATATATATATATATATATATATATATATTAATTTATTTTGGTATAAATCCTGATAATAGGTATTCTGTGTAAAATTATGATAGTTGAAAATTGCTATAAATTTTATTTCTAAAAAAAATATTTGTTATCATTTTAAAGCTGGTTATTTGCTTGTTTTTTTACTTTTTTGATGACTGTTTATATGTGACGAGTAGAAATTTCAGTTTGTAATCTTTATTGGTTATTTTTATGGTGGCATTAAATATGCTGGGGGAGTGGGTAATTTAAGTTAATAATTATGACGGGTTTTATGATAATAGTAGATGTGATGTGATAGTAATGTGTAAGGGGGTTCGCGACAATGGTAATATAAGTGGCTAATAGTTATTGTAAATTGTTAGTGGTGATTAGTAATGGTGGTGGGAGAATAATAAAAAACAATAAATGTAATTATTGTGGTGCTAGCTTGAACTAAAGAGTGATTGTCTTCTTTAATGGACGTTCAGTGGCACCAACATATTTAATACCACCAAAGAAAAACCAATAAGATCAGAGATAATTTCCAAATGTAGGCATGAGAATAAATACCTATTACCAGGATTTATACCAAAATAAATAAATAAATAAACAAACAAATAAATATAGAAAATAAAATAAAATAAAACACCAACAATCACTCCAACCAATAACTTAGCTCTATCTCTGATATTGAGCGCTTTCTAATAAGTATAATATATAAATAATTATATATATATATATATATATATATATATATATATATATATATATATATATATATATATATATATTTGAAGTCGTCAAATAACAAACGTTACGGCCTTCTCATATACACAAATCCCTTTCATAAAGAGATATAATAAAAGAATAAAATAAAAATAAATAAATAAATCTCCGTTGACACTCAAGCCAGACTATGCGAAAACTTCCTCCGTCGTAAATTTAGCCAGCCCCACCTTACCGTGACCCGGCATCTATGAAAGTAACTCTATACTGATACAAATTATTAACACCCCACCCCTGCCTATTCTAAACAATCCGCCCTTGATGTTACCATGGAAATTTTTTATTTCAATTCTGACCATACTATTAAAACTCGTAAATTTCAGAAATAAGTTATTCACAAAAAATTTCGCTTGAAGAAGGAACAGAGCCTACTTTAACTCAAGTTAATTCAAATATTATTTTGAAGTTTTCGGCTCTTGTTTTGAAACATGAGACCTCTTATGTAGCGAGTTGGAATCATATTTTTAAATAAATAATTATATATATATATATATATATATATATATATATATATATATATAGTACTGTGCAAAAGTAAGTGAACAACAATGATTTTTTTTTTAATTTTTTTTTCTAGATGATCTACAAATCTTAATTAAACTATATAGACATTAAGAAAAAAACCTTTACTGAATCAATTACAATTTACAAGCTGGAATAAAAATAAAAATTTAAGATAGGAAAAAATAAATGAACCCTTACATTTAATATTAGCTGTCTTCTCTTTTTGAGGTTACAATTTCAGCCTGTCTTTTTCTATTATTTTAAGAAGTTTCTCCCAGTAGTGAGTGCTGAATTTTACCATACTTCTTGGCAAAATTCCAACAATTGCTCGAGTTTACTTGGGTTTCTTTCTTGCATGCACCGCCTTGTTACATTTGAATCACAGATTTTCAATTGGGTTTACCTCAGGACTTTTACTAGACCGTTCCGAGACATGAAATTTCATTTTATGAAACCATTTTTTTGTGTATTTGTTTGATGCTGCAGATCTTTATCCTGTTGGAATTCAACCCTAGACCTAAACCCAACATTTGAGCTGAGGACAAATTACTTTCGTTCAAAATTGCTTGGTATCTTAAAGAGATCATTCTTCCGTCAACGCGTAATATTTTGTCTCTTCTAACTGCACAAAGCACACACAAATCATAATGCATCCACCGATATGTTTAATGGTTGGTATCAAATTCTTTCCTTCAGAAGCCGTATTAGGAGCTTGCCAGATATTCCACCTATTGTTTTTCCCCAAATGTTCTAGTATGGTCTCATCCGCCCATTTCTGCAAGAATATTTCTAGCTTATTAATAGGATCTTTGGCATAGCTGAGGCGAGCATACTTGCTCTATTTCCTAAGCAGTGGCTTTTCCTGGGTTACTGCCATGAAGATCTGCATTGTTCAGATTTCATTGCACAGTAGATATACGCACAATGACTCCGATATTGGCCAGTGAGTATTGGAGAATCTCAAAGATCAACGCAGGAATTGACTAGCCCCTCGGAACTAGTTGTTTACGTGTTATTGCCTATAATTTTGTGGTCGGCAACGGCATGACTGTCAAGACATTATACCAAAGACCTTTCATTTATAAATAACTTGTTGCGTGGTGGAGAAGTGCAAACAAAATCGTTTTGATAGCTTTTTAGTCTCAATCATTTTAGGTTTCAACTATCTGATTTTTAAAGATTCATGAATTTCATTTTATCTTTGCATATATATATATATATATATATATATATATATATATATATATATATATAATTATTCATTCGAAAATTATAACATAAATATATTATGAAATCACTACAAAAATAGCCATATTGTTTCAACACTTCTGGGTTCTTATCAAGTGTTGAACGTAGAATAAATGGTTTTATATTATTTTCGAACAAATAATTATATTTGCTCTATGTATTGAGCACACTTTTAAGAATAGTATTTGTTGGTTATACGAATTTATTCCGTGTACACCAATCGTATGATTATATATATATATATATATATATATATATATATATATACATTTAAGTTATGAAGAACTTGGTAATCCGGATGGGTAATCCCAAGAAGGATGAAATCCTGAGAGCTCAATGTAAATCCAGAGCTAATATTTAAAATAATAATGGTACCCTAAAGTGGTATGTTTTCCTTATATATATATATATATATATATATATATATATATATATATATATGCATGCACTCACACACACACACACATATACATATATATATGTATATATATATATATATATATATATATATATATATATATATATATATATATATATATATATATATATATATGTTATAATTTAGTATCTAGGTGCAGACATTTGCATATACAATGCTTTATATTGTGTGACTGCAATATGCACAACTGTGTAATTTCGATTTTTACACGTGCACAAAAACCTATTTACACTGCCAACTATGTAGGAAAAAATACAGTTTGCAAAGCTAAGGCTTCATTTACTTTTGATTATCTAAATTTCTAATCTTTAATCAATATCTTCATACCAACTTCATAAAATTTTTGAAAGTTGTTGTAATTCATTTACTAATGTTGTTTCCTAATGAATCTTTAATTTCATTAAGATTTGTTAATTATCTGGAAAAAAGATAAAAATATTTCAAGTATTATCTTAGTGATTCATTTACTTTGCACAGTGCTATATATATATATATATATATATATATATATATATATATATATATATATATATATATATATATATACACATACAGACAGGCACACAAAGACATACACACACACACACACACACACACACACACATATATATATATATATATATATATATATATATATATATATATATATAGCTGGCTCCTCGTATTCTAGTATACACGTCTTGTAGGCCGGCTATTGCAGACTCTTTCTCAGGCACATTTGTGTTTGTTCACCAGCGACATAGCCAACCTGTGGTTTATACAGCAACCATGCTGAGCAGACCTTAGTTACAGTTTCTGGGAGATAGCGTGTTATCTAGAATGATCAACAATCTGAAAAACAATAGCATACTCAAACCCTTTCACGATGACTTGTGACTTCGTGCTAGCACAGCTATCGATGGCCCCAAGTTTCCGTCTACACAATTTCACTCACAAAGCTTGGGTCAACACGGGAAATGTTTTTCAAGCATTTTTCCAAATCTTCAACACGCTGGGATAGGCCACTCTCAAGACCGATAACATCAGGAAGTCTTCTTCCAGAAAAATCGACCAAGGTGAGATTCGAACCTGGGTCTCTTTTACGAGTTGACAGAATTGATAGTGATAGAACTGATTGTCTACCCTTGGAGAAAAAAATACTTTGAATGGAAAACCTTACAGAAAGCAGTGCACCACACTGCCCTATTGTTCTCTAGTATTAAAATAGTCATGATCGAATATGTTTTGATGGGAGATGACATTAAAATGTAAGTAATGTTTCGTTCAATTCAGGTGTTTTTTCAAACATTTGATATTAACATGATGTCAATATATAACTATTTCGTATGAGCCCAGAGTTGCCAAAACGATTCTGGTTTGCTGATAGCATTGAGGCGAGAGAAAATATAGATGTCAGACCATAATTACAAGCATTCATGATCCTCACCACTTGAAGAGATGTCATAAAAATGTTTAAAAGTAACGTTTAATTTGTATATGGGAGTACAAGTAAGTCCCCCTCAGACTTTTGATTTTTCCCATAATTATAATATATATATATATATATATATATATATATATATATATATATATATATATATTACTATATTATATATATTATATAAATATAATTATAATATATAATATATATATATAATAATTATATATAATATATATTATATTACATATATATATATATATATATATATATATATATATATATATATATATGACATACGTTATATATATTATACATTATATAGATTATATATTATATATATTATATATTATATTTATTTATATTTGCTTTTTCACTCATAAGAATTGTTAACTTTATCTCCCTATGGCCTTTTTATGTTCGTAGCTCTTTCATTTTTGCATTTTCTTTCCCATCTATTCCCTACTTGCCATTCCCTCTCTATGAACAAATGCCAGACATACCAAATATTTCGCTAAGCAACATCCGACACAGTTAGCAGAGTTTATGATCGAAATCAGTACCGTGCAAGCGATACGGCCATTATTCAAACGAAGAAAACGCCTGACTATCGAAAGGTACCGAAAACCGGCGTTTCGTCTCACCGCGTCTCCAAAAGTCACGTCGGATGCTGAACAATTTTTCTACCAATTATATTGTCTCCACGACAACAAGTCTGGAACCTGATACAACGATAAAAGATGAGAAAGGTTGGAAAGATGAAGTAAAAAAAAAATATTAGAATCGTTCGAAGCCGAATCAGCGGAACGTTGAGATAGTCATTCCTTTCTTTTTATCGTCAGACATTTTATATTTCACTTTTAGACAAAATAAACATAAAAAATGGGACGTGCAAAGAAGTAGACATTTTTAAGAGGAAATTTCAGTGTGCACGTAAAAATATTATTTTTGATAGTTTTAGCATTATTTATAGTTATAGCCAAATACACACGTACGCGCACACTTCAGGATAATACACACACACACACACACACACACACACATATATATATATATATATATATATATATATATATATATATATATATATATATATATATATATATATAAATATATTATATTAGCTCCTGAATTAAATTTAATTCTAGTTGAGCACTCTCGGGCTGAGGTATGGGTTTGTAAACAGTGACTATTATAGCTATATAGCGAGACTCTTCGCAAGCCGAATTGAGTCACTGTCGGTCACTGGGCGTGTTTCCTAAAAAATACGCTAAAAATCCACCTTCGTCCCGACCGTGCGCCGACAGCTTAGTGGTAGAATATCCGCCTGATACCAATTCAGTCGGGTTTCGATCCTAGCTAGAGGCAACCGGATGTCTAGCCGCACTGATGAGCTGTGATACAGCGAAACAGTCTGTCTGTGGATGACATTATATATATATATATAGTTTATGCAAAACTAGGTAATACGCATGGGTAGAAACTAGGAGGATGATATCCAGAGAGCTCAATGTAAAATTCAGAGCAGATATTTCTGAATAAAAACAGACAACTTTAAGGTTCCATGTAATAAGTTATTTCACTACAACCCCTTTAACATGGCTCTGGATCATCAGACTTTACTTCCAAAGGTTGAAATGAAAAATGAAAAGAAATTCCCACGTTTTTGATGGACCTCATCAAGCATATGTAAAATTAACGAAGTGAGGAAGTGGGAGAGAAGATAAGATATGAGTGGGTTAGGTGTACCATTTCAATTCCTTATTCTTAACCCCACTGTGTGTCGGCTAGATGTTGCTTAAGCCTGATGCGTCTTGTCTCTAGATATAGATGGGTAAAAGGTGAAGACTGACAATATATATGTATATATATATATATATATATATATATATATATACATATATATATATATATACACACACACACACACATATATATATATGGTGGACTCTCCTGTCGTATTCGACGTATGAGGATCAAGCAGCCCGGTTCCTTGGAACTGACAGCCAGATACCAGCAGAACTATATTATTTGATTATAGTGGTGATGGCTTTGTGTAGAACCAACAACAGTTTTTGAAGGCCCGAATACAGAGACTTGGTGCACTATGTGCAACAAGAACCCCAAACGTTCCTCCGCCGATGGAGTAGTTGATAGCGGCTCGGATTTAGGAATCGGAGAGCTGAATTCTAGTCGAATCCATTACATTCACTTACTTGCTAATGTCCTAGGGTTAGATACAAATAATATTCTTCTCCATACAGCTATAGCTAAATAGTAGGACCGACTAAATTCTTTAGCGTTGGATGGCATCTGGTCTAGGAATAGGTCAACTCTGAATGTGTTTGTATATATATATATATATATATATATATATGAAGAAATATAGTCTTAAGATGTGCTATATTCATAGGATAAAGTGCTCAATATCAGTGATAGATCATGTGTAAATATAAAAAAGTGAACATAGAAGTCAACACTTAGAGGCAACACTTTGTTTCATGCTAGATGCAATCGTCAGGCCATCAGTGTTATTATTTTTCTCGGCTATTTATAGGTACAGGTCATTGGTGGATTGTGAGTAGTCTATTTTGACGGTTATTTTAGCGGAAGTTTATTTGTTTATTTATTTGGGTTAAATTACTTTCCTTGCTTTTCTTTTTATTTTATATTTGTTTTAATTCTTATTCTATATATTTATTTATTTTTTAAAATTTTAATCGGTGTTTTTATTAACGTAGTAAAAATTTGTTTATATCGCTTATTTAATACTTTTGTTTTGCTTTGGGAAGATAATTAAATCTATTTATTCAATTTGGGGGTTGATTGTTGTAGTTAATTCAGACTATTATTTTGGCGGGAACAGTTTTTTTATTTGTTTATTATTCATGTATTTATTTGGATTGATTTTCTTTCTTTTTTTTTTTGTAAAGGTTAATTTATCGGGAGCGGTTTATTAGTTTATTTCATTATTTGGATGAATTTATTATACTTGTTATTATTTATTTGTGATACTGTATATTTTATATTTTATATCTATTCGGTTTTCGATTTTTAAGTAACGTAGTATTTTTTATCGTTATATAACAGTTATAGGTATTTTTTCGATTTTTTTTTTTTTTGATTTTTATAGTCTAACTAATATTTTGGTCATAATTGTTCACTAATTTGTTTATTTACTGTATTCATATGGGTTCATTGATTTTGTTTCTTATTTTTTATTCTATTTCGTCTATTGAAACATGTGTGATTTGGTAATTTGTTTGGGTTAATTTATGTTGCTTAATTTATTGTTATTTTGTTTATTTATTTTTATTTTATTTTATTTTTTCCGTTTTTGATTTTTAAGTAACGTAGTAAAAATTGTTTTCATGCCTGCATTTTGAGATGATCTCGGATCTTTTATTTAATAATTTATTTTGGCCTGGGAAGGTAATGATAGCTATTTTCTCCTCCAAGCAAAGATTTGATTGGTTGTTGTAGGCTGATGATCTTTTCCTTATTTTCCAAGATTTTTTTTGGTGTGATGTGCGTTTTGTTTTTACTTTCCCAGATATACTTAGAAAGCATTGTGCTGTTCGCATATTTACTATTTGTGAAAGATGTTTTGTGTGCATAATTCCTTTGTTTCCAGGTTCCTTCAGTTACTCCTATGTATAATTTTTTCTTCATTATCTTGTGATTTTATCGTAGCTTTGTATATTAGGTTGTTTTGTAAACCATTACCGTTTAAAAGATATTCGTTCTTCATTCTGCAGTTGCATGTTGGTTTAATTTGTTCATGTGGTTTGTTTATAATTTTCCCGTTGTGCTTTTTTATTATTTGTGTCATATTCCCGGTGTAGCTGTAGCTGATTTTTACTATGTTTTTGTTGAATATCTTGTGTAGGGTGCTTGAATCCGAGAATCCGGGAAGTGTTTGTGTAAGAGTTTATATATATATATATATATATATATATATATATATATATATATATATATAAAAACGTTATTTTTAGTGGATACTGATAATTGAATCGACGCTCAACTTATTTGTTAAACAGTATATCTATTTATTTGTGTCTACTGGCCTGAATATTCCAGAAATTTGATTAATGAATTCTGCTCTACGGCAGGATTCAAACCTGCGTCCATCTGAGCAGAGGGAAAACATGCTTTAAATGTTCAAACCATGCGCGTTCAGCTAATCTTCTCCATGCCCCTGTCGTTAAGGCGCGTTAGATTTAAAGATGAGTCACCTTTGCCCTTCGGGATGCAAGTTCGAATCGTACCGGAAAGTGCTTATTTCTCATTAATGAGAATTCTAGAATATTCAGGCGAGTAGAAAAAAAAAATAAATAGATATACTGCTTAATAAACAAACGGAGCCACGACTCAAATATCAGTATCCCCTAAATATAACGTTTATATATATATATATATATATATATATATATATATATATATATATATATATATATATATATATATATATATATATATATATATGTATGTATATATATATATATGTATGTATATATATATATATATATATATATATATATATATATATATATATATATGCAACTTAAATTTTACCTCTCCATTCTAGTATCTTCAGGCTAGGTTATATATTTGTAATTAGTAACTTCTCATATCCTCCGAATTTAATCTTATGTGTTATTCTTATATACATATGGTATGTAGTTTATTTAAACCCGTAACATATTTTTGATTGGAAGAATAATTATTCACCGAGTGAATATTACATTAACAATTTTTCAGAATAAGATTCATTTTTCTAATTACATTTCCTACTGTTTAACCTATAAACTGGGCAAGGTGAATTCGTATATTCCCCGACACTATTTTCGCATAAGTTATTGTATCAAACCCGACAGAGGTTCGAAATTGGCTATCAGATTTTTTTTATTCCGGACCGTTATTCATTTCACAAACCGCTCATCATCAGTGTGCGTTAGAGGCGTTTTCCATCCAGAGAAATCCCTGTATGGCTGAATAAAAACAGCTGCAAGGACATGGAATTTCCATCAGTGATGTTGCTTATAACCAGTAACAAATCCTTATGCGGAAAGTGTACAGCTTATTAAACAGAAAAAAGCGATATTCTCCACCATGTCACGGCAATGGCTTACACAACAAAAGAAAACCAAAAGGAAATAATCTTTTAATGATGACAGTTTCCGTTAAATCCTCCATACTCATCAAATTTTGCGACGTCAAATATTCATTACGTTTTAACAATAGAAAATTTCCTAAGTTGCACGAAATTTCAGAAACAACTGAAAACAATCTTTGAAATATTTTTTCGTGCATAAAAGCACATTTCTTTAAATGTGAAATTAGATATTTGCTTACTCGTTGGGCCGTAGTCGTTTAACATGATTACATTTTTTTTTTCTATGAAGGATATATAAATAATTTTACATCTAATTTTTTTACGTATGTACTTTCAAAAAAAAAAATAAATAAACATATTTTCTATTCTCTATTCTTATACCGGTTAATATAAATGCACTCTATCGCCATCTTCATATGAGTTTTTGATGATAGGGGATATCTTTTATGTATTGATTGTTTGTTCTTTGAAATAATGCCTATATGAAGATTACCAGCGTACTTAGCTGAAACGTTGTGGGTATAATGATTATATTTTCCCTAGTTGTCTGTGTTTTTCTGCTAGACGATGTCAGTGGAATGAACAAAACCCCCGAAAAAGCTGGATATAACTGTTCGCCAGCTTTCATTTATTGAAAAGGGTGTACAAAATATTAATAATTTGCGGTGAAAAAGAAGTTTTCCCAGTTAACAATATTCCTAACTGTAGTAATTGTTTTGTTGAGAGATTTTTCCCCCGGTCCACACGGAACGGGAAATCCGAGTGAGGCCTCGACTTTTACAGCAACGATTGGTGTAGTTTTCTTTGGCGGGTTTTTCGAAGAGAGATTTCTCCGCCGGTCTAACGTAAATCTGCCAAGACAGGCCTCGTCATTTGCAGCAAGGGTTGGGTGTAGTTTTCTTTGGCGGGTGTTTCGAAGAGAGATTTCTCCGCCGGTCCCTGCGAGAGGAACGAGAATTCTAACGTCAATCTGCCAAGACAGGCCTCGTCTTCTGCAGCAAAGGTTGCCTGTAGCAGGAGTCTCGAAGGGAGAGAACGCTGAAAGTGAGAAACGGTCAAGAGAGCTGACCGACATAGAAACTGCAGAAATGGAAGATGAAAAAGAAGCCGAACGGGGCTCGGTCAAGTCTTTTACAGCATCAGGGATTTCCGATTATACCTGGCTGATTATTTTCGCTGCTATTGCTGCCGAATCGAGCAAAGTAAGGAAGCTCCCACATGCCACAATAGCCAACAAGTGAGAGTTTTTATAATCATTTTCAATGATGAAAGCAAAAATTTCAGTACATCTAAATACATCAAATCACATTTGATTACTCTATATAATAACGTGTTTAACCTCTTAAAATTATTTGCAACTTACATTTTTCTCTGAGTGGCTGAAAGAAAAAACATTCACGCGTAATTATGAAGTTTTTTACAAAGAAATTATCGATTTTGTTTCAATTTCTTTTGCCTTGCAATCCCGAACTTATTTTATTATTTTTTTTTATTTTTTCTAACCATATTATTATTATTATTATTATTATTAAATAATATTTGGGAAGTCCGTCAACGAAATCCTATGGCGTTTGGGAAACAGAACAAGGCATTCCAGAATCTGATTACCGTATTAAGGAACAGGAAAATTTCATTAGAACTAAAAAAAGAAAAGAAAAGAAAAGAGTACTGAAATGTTATACAATATCGGACCTCCTATATGGTAGTGAATTCTTGGGCAATCTTCACTTCTCATAGATGAAGAGGATACTTGAGACAACCGAAATATGGTTCTACAGAAAGATGTTGAGGATAACATGGACTGAACATAGGAGCAATGTCGAAAATTGAGAGAAAATTAAACCAAGAAATGACATTTATACATAACAACAGAAAGAGTAAGTTGTAATTTCTAGGGAACATAATGAGGAAAGAGGGATTAGAACTATAGTAATTTACCCATGAACGCATGGACTCTCACAGGTATAAATAGGAGCAGGTATTGCCTTTTGATGAGGGAAGTTTTCAGTACGCAGCTTTGACAGTAGGACTGAAATTCTTTCTGTAACACTCTCGTTGTATATGTTTGTATTAATGTTTCTGTTAATATATCTGTTTAATTCCTCTCTTTGTGTTTTTTTATTCTGGCCCTAACAAGGCCACAACAAGAACATTGGACATTCACAGGACGTATTGAAAGCAAATGGGATAGGGATTAAACAGCGTATAACGTACCTAACGATTTTGTGTACATGGTTGGCAGCACATTCTTTAGGATATACAGAAAAATACAAAATTTTACTGAGATCCCTCAAACGAAAGAAACTGGTGGTGGGCCAAAATCAACAACGTACTGAAGAGACACGGCACTGAGAAGAAGAAGAATATATTTATGTATTTTCAGGAAATGTTACGTACATTTAGGCAAATAATAAAACCTTTCCAGGTAATATTTTATATTTGTAGACGACCATGATGAAACTAAACGTATGACGAATTTAAATTTCGCATCTATACCCCAAGTAAACAACAAAGATATGCCTGCTGAGATATAATTTTATTTAATTCGTTGTCATATCAATCCAAACCACCAAATAATTATGAATATTTATAGAATTTAATAGAAAATTAACATAGCTTCAAACAGGCATGCATGTGTTTATTCACCGAATCAACTTGAAGCAATCTATATTCATTTGGAGCGATTGCTAATGTACTGAATTTATTGAACTGGCTTGAATGAAGGAATATTCGATTGCATGAATAGCTCGAATGAAGGAATATTCTATTGCCTGAATGGCTTGAATGAAGGAATATTCGATTGCATGAAGTTGAATGATTCTTCCTCGAATAATTCAGACAGTCAAGTGCCATACGTAATGCACGCATGGGCGATCATTTCTCTTTTGATTCAAGATTTTCCCGCACTAGAATGCCGTTACGTTTTGCAATAAGCTGGTTGACAAAAAAAGCTATATGACCCAATCTGTACTGCTAATAAACCTGACCGGGGTAGGGAGAAGTGATGTATTCACACCTTTCGCAAGTGTATCTGCGTGCAAGAGAATTTAACGAACCCGACTGGAATTCAAAATTAGCTCTCCGAATAATTACTGTAAAAAAAAAAATGTATGTTTAACAGATGAGTTTCAGCTTCATTAATTGATTCTTTTTCTACGATTTATCAATCATTTGAAGGTTATTTTATTTTATTTTATTTTAAATTTATTTGAAGGTTATTTAAGCCAGGAGACATTTTTAGATTTTAAGAATTTGTGGTGGGTGGTGAGATATTAAGGATTTAATAATACATTTCTTACTAATTCACCCATAATTGGGGGAGAAGTGGATTTATACCTTTTCCAAAGAGTAATTTGGCGTAAGTAATTATAACGAACACAACAGCAACTGGAACTCTCCAGTTAACAATTCCCAGCCATTATCTATTACACAACAGTCAAGAAAAAAACTCAAAGCACCTTTATTTCTAAGTGATCACCAGTCTAATTACTGATCAGAATCGACATTACTTGAAATCAGTGATCGTATTAGGACGCGTATTTTGAATGTGATGTGGCCCAGATCTATGATATACAAAAAATATCAGAACATCAAACCAGACAACATAATCATCCTTAAAAGCATTTGTTGAAGAAAGATGATTTGAATCATGTCCTCTTTCAGAGGCAAATGCATACAGAGAGCGGTCTACGCTGGGGACTTCAAATATCAAATACAGTGAATAATAATAATAGTGCTGATTTTCTACATAATAATACCATCTAACATTACTTATATTCTTCACATTGAATTATTTAAGACTTCATTGCAATCTGTTATTAACTAAAGATTTTCTATGAATGACCATCATTAAGGATTCAGTGCAGACTTTTAAGAGTTAAAGGGTTGTTGCAATAATAGTAAATATGACTTCAGTGAATTCATAAAAATATTTGAATGAAAATTAATTTCGGAAAGAAAGTGACAACTTGCTAGCCTATTGAAATAAATCTACAAAGTACGAGAAGTGATAACTTGATTTTATATTTTAACTTCTCAGGAAATAACAGCTTAAAACTGTTAGGTCCATTCACAACCATGACAATTTAGATATATCAGGTATCCTTCAGTAAAGTTTATTAAAGGTTGCAGCGTGTAAGCGGGAAATGGAAAGCCTTTTGAGAAATGCCTAAAGCATATGTTCTTGCCAGATTGATTCGGCATGAGAATGAATCGCAACTCATCGTTTTTCTTCTTATATTTTTTTCTCGTTTAGTCTGAATCCATTCAACTCACATCACTGCAATATATATATATATATATATATATATATATATATATATATATATATATATATATATATATATATATATATATATATGAATAACTATGAACCTAAATAGCAAGGCAAACCTACCTATCTTTCACCTATGGGGATTGCCAGGGTACCCTGGCGATACGCACAGGTAAAAACTAGGTGGGTTAGCCTGGCTCTTTAGGTTCACAGTTAGATTTGCTCTACTAAGTGTATTGAGCACTTTGCTGAGTTATTTTTGCTTTACTCATGCTGGAGGTTTTTTTTTTCTTTGGACTCTGAGCTTTGATTCCGGACGAGTGTTTTCGCCTGAATTACATGTTCTTATATTTTTATTAATCCTTCTTTTTCCTTGGGGATTGGTTTGATCATTTACATGCCAAAACACCTAAGGTTTTTTTCCCGGACGAGTATAATTACGTATATTTATAAGATTATATATATATATATATATATATATATATATATATATATATATATATATATATAGATATAGATATAGATATATATTAATGTGAGGCAAAAATACATCCTACGTATACCTCTTATAATTACCTCCTAAGTAATGGTAAGAGAATAGTAGAAATAATGTCATTATCGAACCAAAGTCTTACCATTATGTGGGAGGAATGTCTGGGAGGTAAATATGGGATGGATTTTTGCCGTCTTGTGATAATCTACGTAAGTGAATGGTCCTGAATGCCTACAAAATCAACTCTAGATATAGATTTATTTGAATTAGGGCCCCATAAAAATATTCAATTACATATATATATATATCCGGATTACAAAAAACGAAGATATCCTCCGCGACACCGACTTCGACTGACCAGGCTTCGCAACTGAATGGTAGACATCCACCTACCCAAACAAATCCTTTTTTCACAGCTTGCATCTGGCAAGAGATCACATGGTGTCCTATATCTTCGATTCAAGTATCATCTTAAAAACACTTTTCTGAAGATAGAAATCAGCCCGGTCATTTAGGAGAAGGAAGCTGCATAAATAAACAATTGGAGAAAAGCAGTCCACAAAAAAACTTCTTTCGAAAACAGCAGATGAGAAATAGTAGAGAGGAAAAGAGCCGAAAGAAAACCCAGCGCAACCCATACACTGAACAATTCTAACCGACTATACGGTGACTGGGGTGTCTTTTCAGATCTTTCATAGGACTGATTTCACACAGAATGATATATCGATGAGCAACTTAATAACCCCAATATTCCACAACAAGTTCCCCAAACGCCGATGATATATATATATATATATATATATATATATATATATATATATATATATATATATATATATATATACACGTACATATATATTTATATATAATATAATTCCAAGAGTATAGAATCCAGTTAGAACTCAATGTCCAGGACAGAGTAAGGATATAATAAAAAGGCTTAAACACTAATGGAATATTAGTGTTTAAGGCTTTTATTATATATATATATATATATATATATATATATATATATATATATATATATATATATATATATATATATATATATATAGTGGATGCACGGTGATGTACTGGATAACGACTAATCAATAGACATCTGTTGTATGCGAGGCTGTTCAGTTAAATGAATGGATCACTTCGGTTGTTGGGCATTTGTTTACATTTGTAAAAATGATACGCTGTCGACTGAAGATAGCTCAGTGGTAGAGATTCTGACTTCCCGCCTAATCGATTGGGTTTCTATCCGGTTTTGATGCATTCGGTTGTTTAGTTGCACTGAAGAGCTGCGAAACAATACTGTGTCCGAATGACATGATGTGTGTGCATGCGCTTTCGTTTGTCTATTCTTTGATTGTTAAAGAAATATTTTTCAAAAAAATTTATAGATACCAGGTCTGACTGTCTGTCTGAAAATTCCGGGAATGAGTTTTCTGTATCAGATGTGTTGAAACAAGAATAAGAGGAAAACATCTTAACAATCTTAGCTTTCTGCTACCATTGCCTCTTTTTTTCACATTTCTTGTAGCAAGTAATATCGTGGCTTCTTCCCTACAACAATGCACTGTCGCACAACGTCCTAGGCATCCGGCTGTTCCTGACCGAAAAGAACATTGCCGTACTGGAATAAACTCGCTACACTTGCTTCTTGATTTCCCCAAGATCAAGCGTATCACCAAACGGAACCGCTTTGAAGGTGTATAGGCCATCAAGCTGGCAGTTTTGACGGAGCTGAGGGACATCCAAGAATAATATTTCCAATAGTGCATAGAAGCTTCGAAGAGAAGGATGGAAAAATGCATTAAAACTCAAGGAGGATTACTTTGGATGTGAAACCATGTAGCTTGTTGTTTGAAATTTAAATAAATTTTTGTGATACCAGTTCTGTTAGTTTTCAGACAGACGGCATATATATGAGGTTGAAACGGATAAAAATATCCAAGTAAACGAAATATAGAGTTCCACTTTTTCAAAAATAGCGTTAGAACAGTGGGACGCGAGAAGAATTTAGAAACAGGCTAGGACAAAATAAAGAAGGAAATTAATAGGTTATCTTCTCTTGTGCCAGAAAAAGTAGAAATAAAATAAAATAACTCTAACATAAAAATTCAAAAATCATTTTCATTGAGTTTTGGACATATGCGGTGGAAACAATCGCAATATTCAGTGATGCATGGTTAACCAACATGGCTGACTTTTTGTCGTCGGCCGCCATTATTGAGTAGAAAGATTTTTATATCGCCAAACAAAATTAATGTCCATCTGGCACAGGCAGAAACCCGGCTTGGATTTTTTGACAGCTGGAAAGTTGCCCATTCGGCCACAAAATAAGAAGACTTGGCCAAGTGTTAAGGCCATGTTTCGCGTGGTTACACTCTGCTACGTTATTTGCTGTCTTTTCAAATATGGCTTAAATGGTAGAGGCCAGGACTGAATTCTAAGTGAAACAAATAAGTATATACAAGAATTTTTGTAAATGTGGACAGAAAATGTGTTTCCTACAAAAATGCAATCACGTAAACGAACTCGAAAATATTTTTATTTTCATAATTTTATATTTAAAATATAGTTTTAAATACTAGAATTTTTGTCACAAGTGTTGATATTCTCATAGTATTTAGTATTGTTGAAGTTTGAGCTAAGATTATTCGTCGTGATTTAAAAACTCTATGTGTTGCTCATTTCGCAAACCAATTATTTAGAAAATACTTTAACAAAAAACCTACTTTGCGATTTAATAATTTATTTAATGTTATTTAATTTTCTTGGACTTCATGGTAAACATTGTTTTTAAGAATATTTTTTCGCTTTTATCTTTTTAACAACGAAGAATATATTCTTAGTATTATTTACTCTTGAGCATGCAACATACAATTGGCCATGAGCAAATATTTCTTTCTGGAGAACAAGTTCTAACTTTTTTTATACAGATTTATTATGCATGAAATTGCAGTTTATGCCGCACAAAACACACGAATATGTGTTTATCATCAGCGTGGAATATGTTTGTAAAACGAATAAAAACCTGGATTCAACAAAAATTCACAGCAATATATGGTACAATATCTCAAAACTATATTTAGTATATCTGAAAGGATTTGCAGGTGTTTCAACAGAGTGCGGCTTAAAATGAGAATTTGGAGAGTCGATATAAAATTTCAGTCTGCTTCGTTAGAATAATTTATGTGGAAATAATATTGGGAGTAGTACGAATCATTCTTCTCCCCCATAACTATGGATAAAATAGTATAACTTGTTTCTGAAAAAAATAGTGTTTTTCTGAACAGTTAATACATTATTCACTGGCAAAATATATGTATTATTACAATGCAAAATTTAAAATAGCGTACAAATCGGTTGATAATCCGTAAAAATACAAATCATTCACGTGTGTGATTCTAGATGGGGATGAGGTTACATAAGCCGTTTTAGAATCTTGCCATTTTTGAAATGAGAAAACTGATCTCTATAAAATGACACAAACAATATTTTGATATAAACAGATTTTGTGAAGGCTGGCCGCAGTATCTGCCTATATTTCTGAGATGAGGTATTATGTACACTGTTTACATTGTCTAGACTATCATCCGCATCTTTGTTGCCATATTTATCACAACGTTTCGATTGTTGTACGGTCCGACCTTCTTCAGGTGGTTGGAATGTCGAAGTGAATCCTTTATTTCGCTCACTGGGGTAGACTGTTCTAGTTCCACGTGCCATGTCTAATGGATGTCAGTTATCAGTTAGCGTATGAGTTCAATACCTAGTTAAGTCGGTGGAGAACTTGGAGAGGGGGATTTAACAGGAGATAACTGATAACTGACATCCATTAGATATGGCACGTGGAACTAGAACAGTTTACCCCATCGAGCAAAATTCAAAACATCTGAAGAAGTATAGAGAGTACAACGGCCGAAACCTTGTGATAAATATGGCAACATAGTTGAGAATGATAGTCCGGACAATGTAAATAGTGTAGGTTGGCCCCAATTTAAAAAAAAAATCGTTTCCCTTTTGTATGCGCGCGTAACGTGCAAAGTGGGATTGGTGTAGTTAGTTAAAATTCCAGTTGATTGCTACGATCTCTTTCGCACAAATCCCCGTGTAAATATATGAAGTTATTTCTCCGCTAGCTCCCGTTGCTAATATCGTATTTTCCCTCTGCTAGCAACCATGCATGGAGAAGGAAAACTCAAATTTAAAACCAGCTTGAAGAGTTATAGGACCCGTCATACTAACTTGCCCGAGACTAACCAACTCCTGTGACGAGTACATGTGGTGCATAATGTTAATACTAGTCATATGCCAAAAAGGTGGATGTTATGTTAGACATGTTTTCAGTTTCGTTTTTATTTTCTTGTTGTGGTTTTAAAATATACATTTACGGACTTTTAGTATCACCCCGAAGGTATGTATTTTATATTTTCCTGCATGGAAAAATAATTTTTGTCGTTACAAAGAAATCCATCTGTTGATCCAATAAAGTTTGCAGTTATAACAAAATAATCTAAGCATTTTTTTTTTTGAAAGTTTCATTGCTTTACAATGTAAGGAAATGAAACATGTACTTCATAAAACATTGCAAAAACCCGGTGAAACAATTATTACAGGGCGCTTTATTAGTCACCTTCGAAAATTGAGCGCACTGCAGTTGAACCAATAGATGACAAAAACAGTAGGTAAGACATAGACTTTTCGCTTCGTGATTACATCTGCTGTGACAGCCATAATCAGTGATGTCTAGTTATAGATCATTAGAACTTTCGAGTCTTACAAAATAATACTTCGCCCCGGCGATCAAGTCGTCATTAATCAACTGTCGACATTTGTACAAACCGTCTGCTACAAATATTCTCATAATGGAGCGCTAGGTAAGTTTCTTTTAAACAAAAGACGAGCTTACATTTTAATCGAAAGGCCAAAGTCGATGGGTTCTTCCTGTTCTGTTAAATTAAGTAGCTCTACCTCTGGGTAGTGTTCTGCGGATTTGAAATAAATAAACAGGGACAAGGAATTGATCGGAAGATTAATGGTTGATGTTTTACCATGTACGAGTCAAATGAAAACCTACTCACAAATTGCAGATAGTTTTTATCATTTCGGCGGAAGGAATCTATTACTTTATTTACTACATCGTACATTAGCGTGTACTGAGTTGCGCGTCAGTAAAATTAAATATGCTATCAAATAAGGCTATTTTAATGAATGTATACACGTTAGAACTGGACTTTGTTCCAATAAGAAATATTACATTCAACTGAATGAAAGTTTTGTGTGCGTCGTTGTAATGAGAAACGTTGGCATCAAGTTGAAATATGGAGAGAGCATGATGGTTAAAGAATTATTTCTAATGCGTTATCTCATATATGCACACATGTCGTCATCACTGAAGACTAGGTACAATAATTCATAGAATTACAGTGGCGTATTTCAGCAGGAAACGGTCACTTCTGATACTACACAAGTTTCATTCAGATATTTTTCAAAAGTTGCTCAGTTTCCTATCGGAAGCGTAAACAAAGTAATTTCTGAAACATTTATCATTTTTTTATTTAAAAAAAAAATTAACTTCAAACATTATCTGAATGATAAAGTGTGATTTCCCAATAAAATGGACAATAGAGAAAATATCGACGCACTCTGTGTCTGATTTCTAAAGTACCTGGCTCAAACGGCAGTTTAACATACAAAGAGTGACAGACATTTGATCCCTGTTGGAGAGCATACTAGTTTTATTTAATTATTAGGTTGGTGCATAAAATAATGTTTTCTCACGTATGTCACTATGTGAGAAAACGACATTATTTTTGCACCAACCAAATAGCTAAATGCACAGGCCGAGAGACGTAATGCAGACAGTTTCAAATATAATTCAAAATGGTGCGTCTATCTTAAATATATAGCATCCATCATATGTGTTGAAATAAACGGGTTGGTTTAAAAAAAATATTAATTATTTAGAAAGGATAAACCATAAATACGTCCGACATATATATCCCAGAAATATCTCCCAGATAACGGTAAAGCATTATGTGTGATATATGTGATATATTTCTGCCGTACCGTGTGTGTGTATATATATATATATATATATATATATATATATATATATATATATATATATATATATATATATTAATGTGATGTGAAATGGAACGAGTAAATCGATTAAGACTAACGAGAAAAGTAATATGTTAAAAAAAAAATAAGTTCCGATTAATTCCTACGCAGAATCAATCTGACAAGAATGTATGCCTTAGGCATTTCTCAAAAGACTTTCCACTTACGTGCTAATGAAGTATGAATGAAGATCAGCGAAGACAATGACTTTTCAAGAATCGATTGTTGCTTGTCCTTCATCGCAAATACATTTTTTTCAGAAAGGGAGAATTTTTTTAATGGATTTCTAAAAAAGACATTTTGACCTTTTACGATTATTTTTAAATAGTTGATCGTCAAAATTTTATAACATCGCTCGAAGTTATATTTCAGAGTTCTTGCCAAATATTCGCAGCATTGGTTTTCTAAATTCTTTCCAATAGCAGAAAATTATTTTTTCTCACTTCAAATTCGTTTTATACTGTTTTTATTGTTGAGATTTGATAAATACCTGACATAAAAAGAAAGCAACATACAAAAATTTAGGTTTATTTTCGAGCAAGCCTGAAAGATGTTTTTACATGAGAGAACTTCCAATTGCAAATTTTTAGCCAACATACAAAGCAGTCATTTGTATAATCAACATATTTGTTTCACAAATATTATTTTGTGGAAATTAACGTATTTTTTCACGTTTATCTTTTCATTATATGTTGTTTTTTTCTTTTTTTTTTTTTTTTGGCTTTCTTCAAATTACATTCGAGATGTGAAATAATTTTTAATTAACGAATAAATTATAATTAATAAAGAAATATCTTAATAATTATATTTTCCAAAGAGCAGTAAAATATATATATATCTGGAAATCGAATTGTAAATATTTTCGAAGAGTAGAGCCCAATATTGGAAAATTGAATGAATTAATTAAACTGTAATCAGAAGAATCCAAATTTCGTTACTTATCAGGTTATATCTATCGATTGAGCCACACTAACATGGCGTTTAACAGATTAACAACACACGCATGCACACACACACACACACATATATATATATATATATATATATATATATATATATATATATATATATATATATATATATATATATATATGATGTACAATTTTCCATAAGCAATTTGGATTTTAACCAATAATCAGGATTGTTGATACTTAAGCATGAATTAGCTCCCACGTTGTTTAACGGTTAATTTTATGGTTGGATATATTAAAGAGAAAAGAAAGAAATTTCATTGCATCAAAACTATCATGGGGAAGAATTATTGAATATAGCGTAAAATGCTATATTAAGTAACACGTGGCACATTTTCCTTAATATATATATATATATATATATATATATATATATATATATATATATATATATATATATATGTATGTATATATATATATATACATATATATATATATATATATATGTACATATATATATATACATACATACATATATATATATATATACATACATATATATATATATACATACATACATATATATATATATATATATATATATATATATATATATATACACATACGTACATACATATATATATATATATATATATATATATATATATATATATTATATATATAAACTGATGGTACGTGAAAAGTATGAAAAGGTAAATTTAAGGTTTCCCAGTATAAAGGAGAAGTAGTAAGTCGTAGAAGCCATGGTGGACAAATGCATAGCGGTTTGGATTGAGCCACTCGGAAAGCCGAGTTCGAATTCAGCTAGAATCCATGACCTTCACTTACGTGCTAATACCTTGGGAAAGAGTCTGTCTATATTTCTGAGATGAGGTATTATTTACATTATTCGGACTGTTTTCATCATCTTTGTCGCCATATTTATTACAGCGTTTCAGCCGTTGTACGCTCCAGCCTTCTTCGGGTGATTGGAATGTCGAACTGAACCCGGTTAAGGCAGTGGAGAACTTTCATAGGGACATTAACAGGAGATAACCGATAAATGACATCCATCAAACATGGCACGTGGAACTAGAACAGTCTACCCCAGTGAGCGAAATAAAGGGTTCAGTTCGAGATTCCAACCACCTGAAGAAGGCCGGAGCGTAAAACAGCCGAAACGCTGTAATAAATATGGCGACAAAGATGAGGACAATTGTCCAAATTATGTAAATAATGTACCTTGGGAAAGGTATGTATACTTTTCTTCTTCCTTCAGCTAAGGGCAAATAGCAGGACAGACCAGGTTCTATAGCCTTGGAAGGCAACTGGTCTACCGCAGAAAAAATAGAAACCTACTGAAGGAAAATATCTGCCTCGTTAGTCATGTATTGAAAGGTCCGTGATTACCTTGGCGTGTATCACGTATAGCATATAAAGTTGTACTATTTTATATTTTCTGAATAATTTAATTTGGTGAATTCAGATTCGCCAGAATTGTACAGACAGTTTGTTGACTTTGTAAATATATATTACACATTCGACATGTACTAACGGAATTTTGCCTGAAAAAATGGAAAAATATTAGACAAGAAACATGCAAGAAGTTCATAGGTGACTAATCTAAACGCCTACATGATTTAATTGGCAATAACGATTACGCTACGATAGATGTACCTAATTCACAATGAGGAACAGGATTATTGGGACCTACACACCTCCATATATGTTTGTTGATATGGTCTAATTCTTCAACGATTTTTAATCACAAGCAAAGATTTTTACAAAATAAAAAAAATCAGTTGAACACTTGAGACAAATAATTCATAAAAAATGGATGGCATTAGTAACTATAAATTATATAGTGAGAGTAAATGAAGAGCTTAATATTATTGTACTAGCAAAAACAAAAGTTTTGAAGGTAATTCTTAACACTATTAGAAAGAACGAATACAGTTATTAACAATCGATATCGTATTACAAGTCTGTCTAATACAAATATTTAATATTTCAACGACAGTAACGCTTACATTTAAGTTAATTGGAGAGGAATGGCGATTTTCCAAGCGTAGCGGAAAATGCGAAAATTATGGGGCACCCAATGAAGATCGACGTCACTATTCAGACGTAACTGATCTAGCGATGAAAGAGTGATATCATTACACCAGGTCGAAATGCCTGTTCAATGATAAACGAATGGTTCGAGCATAAGAGTGACAAACTTCGCAAGACACACACACACACTTATATATATATATATATATATATATATATATATATATATATATATATATATATATATATATATATATATACAAGTATAGGATTGGTTTATAGGGAATAAATATATGTATTTATTCGAAAATTATAATATAAATATGTTATAAAATCAAAACAAAAATAGCCATTTTGTTTCAACATGAAAAATAGTTATTTTATTCTATATATTTTATTTTGAAATTAAGTTGGAATAAAAACAAAATAAATTGAATAACATATGTATTTTTCTATTTTCCTCGGTAATTTTATAATTTTAAACTTAATAGAGATTCATTTTTAAAATGGGTAATTTTAATTTTTTATTTCAAATTTTATGGTATAATTTAATACTTATTAGTATAAATTCTATTTTAATCTAACCCCAACATTAAGCCATTAAATAGTTATTATAACCTTAGTTCGTTGTCAAGTTTTTTTGAATTCTCGTATACTTGTATTTTGATTGGTCATTCCAGCTTATGTAACAGCGTTTCCCCTTGCGAGGGGTCGTTAATTGATTTGAGCCTTTTGAAACCCTTTATTCTACATTCAATATCATCACTTGATAAAACACCAGTGGTGTTGAATATATATATATATATATATATATATATATAATAGATGGCCACACGTATTTGAGGATACCCGTTTCCTAAGGCAGGTAGCCGATATCTATTGCAGACGCTCGCTTACGCACATTTGTGTTCACTCAACATCCACAGAGCCCACCTGTGGTTTATAATGCAACTATGCTGAGCAAGCCTGTTACAGTTTAGGGGAGAGAGCGTATTATCTAGCGTCATCAACAATTTGAACAAAGCCAGCACGCTCAAGCGCTCAGCCACGATGAATTGTGGCTTTGCACTAGGACAGCTATCAACGCCCACAAGAGTTCCGTCTACCCATTTTCACAAGGCTTGTGTCAACCCATGGAATAGTTTTCAGGCACTTTCCAAAAGTGCCGCACGCTTGGACAGAACTTGATTCATTCCGATATCAAGGAGTCTCCATCCTGACAAATCAAACATGCGCCCATATATATATACTAGCAGCATGGCCCGGCGTAGCCCGTGCTTGAATCAAAAATCGTACGACTCATACAGCAATCACTATCACTTGACTTAAAATATTTTTGCCCTTCCTTGACTTTAAAGGAGTGTCCTTTGCCATGCTGATGTTGCTACATGCCTTACTTCTTGCCTATCTCACACTGCGAATTTTTCTAAGCTCTATACTAAACATTAAATCTGTTACGAAAAAAGAACTAAACAAAATGAACACAAAACAGCTTTAAAAAAAGACTCGTAACTGGAAAAACCGAATGAAAAAAGAATGTTAACAACAAATCCTTTTTCACACCCAAACCCATTTCTGCGGAATCAGAACACCGTTGAGTTTAAGCAAGTGAATGAGCAATTGGAGTAAAGTGTCATGCAGATTTAAATTTTTACCACTTGTGACGAATGCAGCTATCGATTTTTTTTTTGCATGCTAGTTAACATTCGTGTCAGTCAGCTATTGGCTCTCACTCTGGCCAGTACAAAATGGCCGAAAACTACATGAAAAGTGCCGTAGAAGCATAAAAAAAATCGATTATTTCCACTATCGATGGGAGTTGGGAAATGCAAAGTCGGTCTTGGCCTTACCGCTAACTTGGAGCATGTGCATTTAAATTTTAGTGCAAATCCGTCGAAAATTGCGGCCGTGCATTTGTTCGTTACACACACGCACGCGCGCGCACACACACACACACACACACAACCTGCCGTGTGCGTATGTATATATACGTGTGTGTGTGTGTGTTTGTGCGCGCTCGCGCGTGTGTGTGTAGAGAGAGAGAAATAGAGAGAGTGAGAGAGGTTGAGCCCAATCGTTAGGCAATATATACTGTGCCACGTAAAATTTTGCATTACATAACAAAAATGTTGTTTCTCTATTTCTAATACAGTTACATTAATTGCACTTTTACTGCCCGTAGAACATGTATTTACGTATTCAGACAATCAGGTGTGTTTTTAAAAATTCAAAAAACTTCCCTTCTCGATTCCCTAGCAAAATTCTTCCCTACTTGATTTATTTCTTACCTCCTCTTCTCGCTCTTGACGAGTTTCGCAACACTTCCCTCTTGGTAATTCTGACCAGTCTTCGGTAACTATTGATATTTCCTTACAGTTCTCTATGAAAGAGAAAACCACTCTCCATAAGACCTCTTTTCGTTACCAGCAAGTTGATTAGGACTCACTCTGTGATTTTCTTTGTGACGCTCCTTGGTCTCACACCTTTAAATTCCCCATTGAAAATTACGCCACTCAGGTTTCTTCTTGGGCTATAGCCAGCATGGACGCTTTCATCCATTCTCGGAAATAACAGATGAAACCTCAATTCTGTCCTGGATTCACACCAGCATGCCCGGCCAGTATAGCACACAAGAACCACTATCGTCGGCTATACCAGCGTGACGGCTCTCGTCATAACAGGCGCCTATTTGTTGTTGCTCACAATAAATGTAAAGGAGTCCACGAGGAAGCAAAGTCCCCGTTTGCCGAGAGAATGAGGCACTACATAGATTCTGACAACTCACACGATTACTGGAGTTATCTATTCCTCCTCTCTTCAATCAATATGCTTTATCATCCTCTGCTGATGAAGCCGAATTCTTTGACCGGAAATTATCCTCAAACTCATCCCGAATAACACTGCCCATCGTCCCTCCTAGAACTGAGTCTGTATTGAATGATATGCATATAACCCCTTCCATCTATTCTGCTATCATTTCTAACCTAGATGCCCACAATCTATTTGAAACCTGTGTTATCCCTCTATTAATCATTAAGTACGCTCCTGAACTAGATCCTGTCCTCACTAAACTGTATAATAAATGCCTTGCTGCCTCCTGCTTTCCTGCCTGCTGTACGTCATCACCTGTGTTCCAGTTTCTAAGATATCTGCTGAAACGCCCGACGCTTCCAACAATCAGCGTATTGGTAATCTACGTATTTTTTGCAAACTCCTAGAAACCCTAATCAATGCTAAATTGCTTCATCATCTCTCATCGCAGAGTCTTCTGTCCAACAAGCAATATGGGTTTCGTTTCTCCAAGTTAACTGCTGATGTATTGGCTATAATTGCGGAAAGTGTCTATCATGCTCTAGATAAAAACTGTTAAGCCCGAGAGGTAGAATTGCATATCTCGAAAGCCTGTGACAGGGTCTGGCATTCAGGCCTTCTCCACAAGCTGGATAAGTTATGGTGTCTCCGGACAATATTTCTAACTGATCCAGTCTTTCCTATCTAATCGTGAAATGAAAATTTTCCTGAATAGTCACTGGTCTCGATCCTTTCGTACAGGTGTCATACTGGGATCCATCCTTGGGCCTGTTCTGCTTTTTTATTTTCATTAATGATTTTCATGATGACATCGGCCCTCGATTTGTTATCTACGCTGATGACATAACAATTTCCTCGGATCAGCACAACACAATCAAAATGGCAGCCGACCTAAAGTCCGTCGTTTAAAGGGCAAAAGATGGCTTGTTAATTTTAACGCCTCTAGCATTAAACTTGCTTTTAATCATCTGAGAGACACTCTCGCTAGCCTCCATCAGCATGGCTGATGCTATCCCCCAGGAAAATAATTCGTTGCACCTTCTCGGGTACACGATTTCTGCTGATATGAAGTGGAAGACTATCCATTGCTAGGCCAGCTGCTAAGAAATTTAGTTACTATTTTGGGCACTGAGAATTTTTCTATTCACAATCTATCATATATATATATCTATAATTCTACCATTCATCCATGCTTAGAATATTGCTGCCACTTATGGTCTGGTGCCCGTGCTATTTACCTTGAGCTCTTTGATAAGACCCCCAAGAAGAATCAGTAATATTATTGGTCCTGATCTGTCGGCTTACCTCCAGTCATTTTCACACCACCCTAAGGTTGTCTTTTTGTGTCTTCTATAACTACCTTCATGGTAATTGTTCGGGTGAGTTCTTTGCTATGGTACCTAGACTTTTTTAATTTAAGCACAGCACTAGACTGGCGTCGCGAACTCGTCAATTTACTGATAAACAGACTAGATTTAGACTTAAATTCTCTGCTAACATTTTCTTCTCTTGCATTTACTGCTTGTGGAACTCATTTTCGGGACCAAGGTTTTCAGTCAACTTTCATCTTCAAAAATTTAAATGAAGTGTCAATCGCTCTCTACTGTCCTCCTGATTACTGCATTCTTTTTTTACTCATCATTATTGCTTCTGTTTATAAGCTTACGACACACTGCATACGCTTGATTGGGATAATAACAATCACGCACACACACACACACACACACACATATATATATATCAACTTAAATAGAAAACAGACAATCTTAACTGTCCATTGGTTATAATTTATTTCCACAGGTATATGTTTTACCTGGTTCATCTGACCGCACTTCCAAGGGTGTAAAAATGTTATAAATTTACGTATAGTTTCTATACACTTTTGAGGGTTTGTTGTTTAAATTGATGTAATGTGATATAGAGAGAGGGAAGGGGCGCATGACAGACATGGTCGAAATTAGAGAGGGGAGAGTGATATTGGAATAAAACACACACACACGCATGAACACACACACACACACACACACACACACACACACACACACACACACACACACATATATATATATATATATATATATATATATATATATATATATATATATATATATCAGGAATCGCACCTAATCAGTGAAATCATTTGTCTAGCCGAAACGATTCCCCTACTAGTTTGGCCACGTTAAGGTCTCTCGATAGAATATTAGCGTCTTTCATTGGGACTTCTACATTACTCTATCTGTTAGATAAAGATTCGTGCATGAAGTATAGACAGTAATTTTTTTAAATAATAATAAAACTAATATAATTGGTTCAATTGGAGGTTTCTTTTGAAATTAATTAATATTTAAAAATAAATCTTTTTTTTTGTTTATGATATACTCAGCATCTGTTTGTACAACCTCATTTCAAAAACCTGAAGCCTCTTCTCCATCTGTGATGAGATTCTCCAGTATTTACCGCCATGCTTTAGCAAGGCCTAATGTCGTAAGGATGTGGCTCTACACTACACAAATGTGTTTATAGGGATTACAGATATTTTTTATCCTGCAACAAATTACTTCTAATGAATTGATCTATATTTTTAGTTTTAATAGATATTTAATAGATAGAAATTGACATTGGCCGTAACAATTCCTGTTGGTGTCCAGCTCAGCCCAACAATTCTGATTCTGATTTGCAAAACTGGAAGGTCCTTCCCTACTTTGAAACTCTAAAACAAAATAATCTACCTAGTAAAATTTTCGTACATTTGGATTTGTATTTAGTCTAAGTTTAATATGTATATCTGAGAAGTAAACGTCCTTTGTAGCTACCCTATATATGAATAGGCTCTCGAAGTTTCCGTGAAGGGATGTTTTAACATTCGCAATGATAATCTCACAAATAAATAAAAAAAAAAAGTAAAATGTCCTCTCGTTTTTTTCGTCTACCGGAAAGAAGTTATTTTTCAATTACGTTCCTAATACATCCAATTACATGTGAGGCTGGATAACTTATGCTTTAAGCAGGAAATTTTTTCTCTTTTCATGCCAGCTGAAGGCAGAAATAGATGGAGTATGTTGCGGGCTTAGCGAAGTAGATTAATCACGAGTTTAAAGCGATCGTGAAGGATAATCAGAGATTTTCGACGAAAAGAAAGAAACACAAATAGGATACCAATTCTACCTTAGCATATCAAAATGTCTTTTCAACGGGGTTAAAATGCACTTTCTAAAGAGACATTATTTCTTTCTTTACGCAACTAATCAGGCGCTCTGTTGATGTGAGAGACGATTTCAAACAAGAACGATACAATCTTTTGAAAAAAGGACAGGTATCTGTAATTTCCCGAGCACGCTGCTTTAAAAAGTGATATTTTCTTGTTAAAACTTCTCTATTCACATCATCCAATTTGTCGAGAGAGTCAATGGATAGAGTAGCTTTTTTTATCACGATGTATGAGCAGATTAGGTAATCGTAGGAGATAAGATTTCGTACATTGATGTTTATATGGTTGAGATTGATTTTGAACAAAACGAAAAGAATGTAGTAACTCATGAGGATTGAATTCACAACAGTAATAATGATCAATGATGATTGTAGACTAATGGTGACACTGGGTTAGCTACTTCATCAGATTGCCTGAGAAACTACTATCGCAGTTTGCTGGACTGGAGTCGAGTGAATGATCTGCTGGTGGTTAATATTAGTGATACAATGAATGTGCCACATTGAAGAATTGTAATATTTTTCCAGGTCAATTAGAAATGCTGTGTTGGGATCAAGCGATTAGCAACGTGTTTGCATGAACGCTGTTTAAAGCACACGATCAAAGTTGGTCCAGCAAGGATAGTAACCACGACCTTTCGAAATGGTTTATTTGCAGAAACGTTTGCCGTTCCCTTATTTGCCAAACCCGCCACACGCGAGTATATTCATCTTGAGCGGAATGTGTCTCATAAAACCTTTCTGAAATGAAGAATTAACTGTGGTAATTTTTTAAAACCTTAATCCATTGGCTAGTTACTTCAGCACCTATTTTATAGTAATCACGCGGTTTAAAACTGATAATAATATGATCAGGTCTAAAATGAAGAGAGGACTGTATAAATGCTTTTTCGAATAGCATTGCTATAAGAGGGATACGTGGAATCCAAATATATCTTATAATTTCGATTTCACTTGCAATAATCGCAAAGAAATTTTTATTTGCTTTAAACAGCTCGGATTGAAACCCTTTCTGTTGATTGAATATGAAACGGGAATATAACAAAGTTTATTAGAAAAAAATCAAATTTAAAGTAAAAGACTAATTTATAAATTTCAAAGATAAATAAGTCCTCCAAAATAAAATCCTTACTGAATCACTTGATGTTAAATTGCCTATCGCAGAATAATAAATATCAAAGTAATATTGCAACAATATAAAACGAGCATTATCTTCTTCGCTGATGCTGTTCTACTGTCTTTGGAGCAGACTAAACTATTAAAACGAAATATCTATGATTGAACCAGGGAGCTTCCAAATGTTTACTTTCCTATGATACAAACGAATGTGTTCAAATCTTGATAAAATGGTTTCAAATGTTTATTTTTTAACAAGAAAATCGTAAAAGGTATTTTGATTTACGTCACGCTCATTTGATATTGTACTATATTAGGCTGATGAGCAATAAAAAAAGGTTATACCTATTATTCCTTAATTAAAAGATGTTTAACGTTAAGAGCAACGAAAGTGTACCAACAAAAAACACCAGAGGCCGTGTATTCCAAATGAAATCTTTAACATCCTTCTCAGGCACGAACTTTTACCTTTTCATGGTGACATGTATTCTCTCCTTGTAGATGCTTCCTGGCTGTTTACCGAGACATATAAAAGCTGTTTCCATCATCAGAGTATCTCGTTCATCAGTGCTATCGATGTTGCGCATCTCTATCATTTCATCCTCTAATTCTTTAAAGAGTATGGTAGTATTCTGGAAAATCATTTTGCACAAAAGTTTATAAAGCCAAGCAGCTGCTCTAACGTGAAAAAACTACTACAGCAAACCACGAGTTGAGCAAATCTAGAGGTTTTCACAGAGACTGTTCTGTTGCATTGAGAACATCAGCTGCTTTGACATTATTTTCATTCACATCAACAGCTATTTAGGGCTTTCAATAAAGGTTATATTTTTGCCGTTTCGTCAGGATTTATATTAACACGACTGGTTCAATGATTTACTGTACTTGTTTCAAGTGCAGGCTTTACGCAAACATTGACTAAACACCAGTGAATGTTCAAGAACTTTCACTTTCCCAATATAGAACGTTTATAATAGTTCTATGCTTTTTGCGTGTGCTCACTAGAGCAACCATTTTAAAAGAGTGTTGTAGTGGGCACTCTGGGGTAATGGATAGCAGATTGGATCGAGGAATCGGAAAGATGAGTTCAAATTGCTGTAGAATCCATTGCATTCACTTACGTCTTAATACCTTTGGGAAAGGTACGAATCCTCTTCTCTCCCCATCCAGCTATGAGTAAATGTCAGGACAACCCGGGATGGCAACTGGTCTACCACAGCAAGAAATGGTAAATATACATATATCGCACATGGCACATAACTGACTGATTGTGGATACGAATAATGAAGATAGCTACACAATATCTGTTCCTTGCATTTCTAGACAATTTTCCCTTATTAATTAATCAAAAATAAAACTGGGAATTCAGAATAATACTTTTAACATTAAAATATAACCATTGGTACTTTTTGAGCGATCTTCGTTTATTTGGAACACAAAAACATAGAAGACATACAGAGAAAGTTCTAAAGACATTAGAATAAAAGAGAAACACGACCGAAACGAAAAGATAAATATGGGATTAGAAATGTAGAAGACATAGAAATAATGATTTTTTTCAACTTGGCATCTTCAGCGGCAATGACATTTTGCTGAAGTGTGTTGTCCAAATATAGAACAATGGAGAATCCCCTGAGGCTAAATAGCATCGCTTGAATGCAGGTAAACATGAATTAAAAAAGGAAAAGTATGAAAGAAAAAGACGAGACGGTACGTAATTAAACTAATTTGGCGCTTAATCGATAAAATAGAGAAAAGTTCCGTACGTGTCTAAAGAATATTTTTTTAATATTTGATTTTTGACTGAGACTGGTGAAGCTATTGAATTTTAAAAACACTAAATATTAATTTAAATTAATATTTCTTGGTGGAATCTAATGTTATTTGCGTAAATCTTAGGTTACTGTCCAAGACACCAATCCGAGTCCTTATTTTTTTTGTGTAACCATCGTTTTGTTTTATATGTGAGGAACGTCGTAATTATTTGTAGATTTCTTTATTTCGTTTATACGGATTATCAACCCATTATGGGTCATTTAAAGCCGAAGAATATATCCTTTTTTAAGCAAATCATCCCAACTAAGGCGGGAATGTCACTAGCAGGCAAGGGGTTACAGAGTTTGATAGTAAAAGTAAAGAGGAATGTTTGGGAAAAGGATAAAGAGAAGGAAATGGACCAAGGTCAAGACATCATAAGATGTCTATTAACATTAAATTTGAAGATTTGAAGATTATAGCTATCAGAGAAGCAAGTGATAAGAAGAGAGTTCCACTGACGCGAGGTGCGAGATAAGAAGCTGTTGGAGTCACTGAGATGACTATAGTCGTTTAGACAGTGAAAGGATGCAAACCTAGTAGGGCGCTTAAATCCATGCAGTTTGGGAACCAGTGACAGTATCTCATTTTCGGTAAAATTCAGGTAGCATACAAGAGGAAAAATTATAATGCAGATCAAAATATGTTTTTTGAAATGTGTTATTCATAACAGATACAAACTTGTGAAGCGTACAGAGGCAACGCTAACGTTGAATTTTGGAAAATGTAAGTGAAAGCGTTTTCTACTAATATGACAATTTAAGAGTTATCCCGAAAATTTGCACGTTGTATATATATATATATATATATATATATATATATATATATATATACATATATATGATAAAACGCTGTCTAAATATGTAATCGAATTGTTAGTGAGGTAGAAAAGAAAAGAAAAAATAGGTTAGAAAAAATATTCAAAATGAGTGCTGCAATTTTCTTCTTTTCGCAAATTTGAAACTGTAAACGCCACCAACAATCCCCGCTTGAGTCCTCATTATGACATTTAACGGATTTTGCTGTTGCGATATGCGTCGTGTTCCTACAGAACTCCCTCCACACACATATGTGGAATCGGAGAGTACGGGCAGCGTTCCTCGTTGTTTATTTACTTATTGTCAAGTGGGAATTATAAAAATCTTCTCCATATGTTTCAGTGAAATCATGACGAATTATAATGGTGCGTCAAACTATGTAGCTTTTGGCCACAGATATATTGTGAGAAACGCGAACAATATCAGTCAAGAAGAATGATAACGAGAATGCAATCAGATACACACATGCAAGCATATATATATATATATATATATATATATATATATATATATATATATATACACACACATATTTGATTTCTAATGTCCATATATATATATATATATATATATATATATATATATATATATGGACATTAGAAATCCAAACTACATGGGGACTGTCAATTTCACGCCTCAAGCTGTCCTAAGACATTTTTTCGATAATGAGCACTCATCCTCCAGAAATATATCAATATCTATCTATCTATCTATCTATCTATCTATCTATCTATCTATCTATCTATCTCTTTCTCTCTCTCTATCTATCTCTTCTCTTTCTCTCTTTACATATAAATATATATATATATATGTGTGTGTGTGCGTGCGCGTCTATGTTTGGTTGGCACTCTCTCAAATAGGAAACTACGTACATGTAAAAAATCAATTATTACTAAAATCCTAGTTGTCATGGAAGATTTCTTACAAGCACACACGCTTTCTGATATATAGACAAATATACAAATGTTACACATACAGTAATATATTTATACATATAATATAATATAATATATATATATATATATATATATATATATATATATATATATATATATATATATATATATATTAGATGAACAAAAAAGAAATGAAGTCAAACTTTGAAAAAAGTGAACGACCATACCACAAAAGAAAACAACAAAACACCGCAACTACACTGACCGCCACACAACCAATGCAAACACAAAACAGACCAAACAAGTACACCAACAGACAACCAGCAGCATCACAACCAACAATAACAACACCGCCACCATCAACGATAGCTAGAACCTCAAAACAAACGCACACACAAAAAATTTTCACTCAATAGATTCAGGGTATTAAATAAAGGACTAAGCTTTTGCTCTAGTCCCTCAAGGTTTGATAAAGACACCTTGGCAAAGGACCTGAAATCAGAAGAATACGGTCAAAAGCCCACTACGAGGAAAATGATCATACAGATTCCATACTTGACACATTAAAAGAGAAAGACACTACCTACACCCCCAAAAACACAGACATGACTATACAGACATTTGAACTAGCCGTAGCAAATGACATAAAGAAAACAACAGCACGTAAGCTGCCACGTGACAATATTACTGAAGGGGAACGTATAGCCCTCGATACGCTGACACATAGAGATGACCTAATCATAACACAGACTGACAAAGGGGGTGCGACAGTGATCTGGGGAATCGAAGAATACATTAAAGAGACCAACAATCAGCTAGCCGACAAAGAAACCTATAAAGGAATACCTACAGATCCCCTTCCAGAATACCAAAAAGAATTAACTAGCTCATTAAACATAATGCTTCGCAACAATCTAATCGACAAGGAAACATACACAGCACTTTCACCCACAAACATTTCACCTGCTCGTTTCTATCTCCTTCCTAAAATACACAAAAGCAACAACCCAGGAAGGCCGGTTATTTCATCACTGCCACACGACAAAAATTTCCAAATACATAGATCATTACATACAACCGCTAGCTAAGGAAGTAATACATCAGAGACACAACAGATCTACTGAACAAAATTAATCACATAAAAACAGTACCAGAGAAAGCTACTCTAGTGACTATAGACGTTAGGTCACTCTATTCAAACATTAAAAACATCGAAGCGCTAACTGCCCTTCAGGAAGCACTTACTAAAAGAAGAAAACAAGACCCGCTCCCCACAGAAGTCATCATAAAACTCATAGAGCATGTCCTTACATTGAATACTTTCAACTTCAATGGAGCACTACCTTCAAATAAGAGGTTGTGCCATGGGCACCATTGCAGCTCCATCATATGCTACAATATTCATGGGAAAATTTGAGGAGACCCATATCTATCCAATCATTGGTAGCGACTGCGTATTCTATGCAAGATATATCGATGATATATTCTTTGTATACACGGGTAGTGATGACAAACTTACCCAATTCCTTATGACCCTAAACACAGTGCACGACTCAATTAAGTTTGACTATGAAAAATCCACAACATCAGTAACATTTTTAGACACCCGCATTTACATAGATGAAAACAGGAAACTACAAACGACACTACACACTAAAATCACCGACACCCACAACTATCTACACTTTAAGTCTTCCCACCCTAAACACCTCAAAGAGAACCTTCCCTATTCACAAGCACTTAGACTCAGAAGGATATGTTCCAACAATGAAGAATTAAATAAACACATTGAAAATCTGGAGCATCAATTCACAACACGTGGCTATAAACAACACCTAGTCAGGGAACAAATAAATAAAGCAATTTCCACACCTAGAGAAGACACCCTAATGTACAAGATTAAAAATAAATCTAGCCCCATCCCTCTAGTAACCACTTTCAACCCCACTCTGCCTCCACTATCCCAAATAATCAAACGTCGCTGGGAAATACTACATGTCAAACCAGACCTAAAAAAACTGTTTAAGGAACCTGGCCTTCTTGCATATCGTAGACCTAAGAACGTAAAAGAAATCATAGGTAGTAACCACATTTCAGGGGACAAGGTAATCCGTAATAAACTAAGAACAAAAACAACAGGATTTTCCCAACCATGCAACAACAAAAGAAGTTTATGTTGCAACCATATTGAAAACACGAATTCATTCACTAGCTCAGTCACTAAATCTACTTTCAAAACCTACCACTATTCTAACTGTAGAAGTCATAACATAATTTACCTCCTAGAATGCACACTATGCCAGAAACAATATGTAGGAAAATCTGAATGGCCCTTTCACTACACAATTAACAATTATCGTAAACGAATTAAGTCGACTCCCCACGAAAAATTATTACCTGTAGAACAACATTTCCGCCTGGAAAAACACGATTTCAAAACCTATGCCAAATTAACTATAATTGAGAGAATAGAAAAAGTTCAGAGCATATAATATTAGAAAGATTTTAGAGTCGCATGAAAATAAGTGGATACAACGTCTAAAACAAAATATCCAGCCGGGCTAAATCACAAATTTAACAATATATAGATATAACTCAACAAATAAAAAAAACCTACCCACATTTCTCACCCACACAAGACAGGCAAGCTTACGGAGGTGTGGAGGCCTCACACTTATACACTCACCCACACAAATATACACACTTACACACATCATACGCACTCACTCCCTAAAGAGCCAAATGATAAAACACACCCACAGCAATACACACGCTTACACATATCATACTCACTCACTCCCTAAGAACCAAATAACACACACACAAACACTAAACAGAGACACATCACCTCACCAAGTCCAATAAAACTGTCAAACTGACCAGAGAATTCATAGCAGTATGTATCTATCCAGCTCTTATCTCAAATAACAACTTAAAAGAGACTGTTCGGCCGAAACTAATCGAGGAATCTAAATGTAATAATAATAAAAAAACGAAAGAATATTAATCTACAACCCAGTGTGTCTGAAGTTTTTAATTTTTTTAATTTTTTAATTTTTTTTTTATTGTTAAATATATATATATATATATATATATATATATATATATATATATATATATATATATATATATATATATATAACAATACATTTAAGCGACATTTCTTTTCTCAACATTAAATACAAGTGGCAATAATTTTATAATTTTGATGCGGTACATTTGAAATCGAAAATTTTGTTTGTTATTGGGTAGAGTATTGTGAAGTGTCGATCATGTTTTGGGAGTATTTTACGAAATACATTAATATATATTAATAAACATGCGTTTTAAAAATATATATAATTAGTAATATATACGTTATAGCTGTTTTATTACATCGCGCACTTATTAACACCAGCGCTATATATCTGACATATCTAATATATATATATATATATATATATATATATATATATATATATATATATATATATATATATATTAATCATATATTGTTAAATATATCAGACAACGAATGCCTATTAAGTTTTATCTTGAGCTTAGAACAGCATTGTTTAGTGGTTTTAGTTACAGGAGAAGAGAAAAAGTTAAACTGTCGAAAATTTGGATATTTTCATTATGCTGTTCTTTGATCTCTGTTTTAGGCTCACAGAAGCCGTCATCAGAATGGTTATATGGATATTGGAAGAGAGATGTTCACCATCAAAATTGGTATACCCTTATGAATTTACCTAGAGTTTACTATGTGAGGCTAACAGTCACGGAATAGCAGACGCAGATCGTAAATTCGTAATGCGGTTCTATGTCATCTCTGACAAATGATCTGCTGCCCCAATACACTATATATAGAGAGGTTTTAATAAAACAAATATAATTTATTAGGTTGGTGCAAAAATAATGTCGTTTTCTCCCATAGAAAATGACATTATTTTTGCACCAAGCTAATAATATTCAAAATTCATTTCCTCTTTCCGCTAAATAATAACATAAAAAATTTGATAAAACTTTTTTATCATTTTTTTTCATCAGGGTATGCTATTTTTTTATCGAATTAGAGCAGAGACATACATACATCCATGCATACACACACACACACACACACACACACACACACACACACACACACACACACTATATATATATATATATATATATATATATATATATATATGTAAGCAAATATATGGATATAGATCCGACAGTATGAAGAAAAATATGCGGAAAAAACAAACAAAAATCCTTATATGCAATTATGCTGTTTTAATGTAAATATAATGTCAACTTATAAGTCTTGTTCTTATGTCCATCGTCTTTGTCATGTTGAATTGATAATGTTAATTATATTTTATGAATATGTCTTGAAGATGGTTTATTAGACCGAAACGTCCGACGTTGATATATTAACATTAAAACAGCATAATTGCATATAAGGATTTTTGTCTTTTCCGTATATTTTTTTTTCATATATATATATATATGATCGATTCTCCCGTCGAGATTCGACGTATGAGGGTCAAGCAGATCAGTTTCCAGGAAACCGACAGCCCGACACCGGCACATGAGATTTGATTATAGTGGTGAAGGCCTCGTGCAGGACCATCCACACTTTTTGGAGGGACGAATACAGAGACCTGGTGCACCGAATGCCACAAGGTTCCCAAACGACCCTCCGTAGGATTTTGAATTTTAGAGTTGTCCTTCTCCTAGACCACTTGCCACCCAAGGCTATAGAACCCAGTCTGTCCTGCTATTTTACCCATAGCTGGAGGGAGAAGGAGAGGACCCATACCTTTCCCAAGGGTATTAGCACGTAAGTGAATGTAATGGATTCGATTGGAATTCGAACTCGGCTCTCCGATTCCTCAATCCAATCCGATACCCATTATTCCACCGTGCCTCCTATACATACATACATACATACATACATACATACATACATACATACATACATACATACATACATACATACATACATATTTATAGATTATTATCATATATATATATATATATATATATATATATATATATGATAATAATCTATAAATATATATATATGACAAATAATGTGAGTGTATACATACTCCCAAATCGATCGATAGACAATGAACAAACATAATTAGATAAATAGGTATAAATATATATAGATAAATAAATAAATATAAATAGATAAATATATAGATATGTAATGAACAATCATAATTGTATAGATAGATTCATATATAGATAGATAATGAACAAGTTTGATAGATAGATAGATAGATAGATAGATAGATAATGAACAAAAATATATAATGAATAAATATAGCTAACTAGCTAGCTATCTATATTTGTTCATTATATATCTCATTCAGCTATATTTGTTCTAGCTAGCTAGATATACAGATACAAGATAGATAGATAGATAGATAGATAGATAGATAGATAGATAGATATGGGTCTATTTGTATAGATTATCTATGAAACTCTGTAAAGACGTAGTAGACTATCATAGAAATTGTTCGGAGATATACAGGTTTATAATGCAATCGTCATATAAACATGGGAAATACATAAATATGATCTAATCTAAATAACAGATAATGATGTCAAGAAAAATGATAAATAGGCAATATAGTGAGAGTATGAAAATTGAAACCTTCTAGGAGAGTACGTGAGTAAGTTGGGATATAGTTTGAAATGAATAATTGAAATTATAAGAAGACAGGCAAACGGAAATGCAGCAGAAATCGAAACGAGCCAAGTTTTCACATAAATATTATTAAAAGAGAAAATAAATGTTTGACAATATTGCGAAATGTTTCGTGTCAGTGACTGCAGACAAAATATAAATTGAGCGGAAAGTATCTCTCAGTGGATGAAGCAGGCTGGTATATTCTTTGGGTTTTGTTGCTTTATAATTATCGTCACACTTTATCTTATAACTAGCCGATCCAGACGCCATCTTACTACAAAACTGGCAACCGCATCCTATACGTCAAGAGTGTGTCTTATTTGACAATGCTTTTTGAAGAGTGGAATGTTTAACTTTAACGCTACAGCCATTCACGGCTTTGCGAATTGTTCTCATCATAATGCAAAGAAAATCCAATTTGCAAAAAATACTGATGTTCCAGTTTAATGATTCCCTCATAATAATCAGTCATTTAAGTTTCATACATAATACAGGCTTGGGTGAACATGTCTCTTTCGATTCTGTTACATACCTACGAACAGTAGTTGCTATGTCCCAATCCGCTTAAATACGTTGGACACTATTGTAAGTGGGGGTAATATGCTAAGTAGTCCACCGCTAGCAGTGGTTTACCTACTTTACACCGCTGGCGAGTATTGTATTTTGTTGATGTTATAAAAATTATCATTAGTCTTCTTCTTTGTACCAAAATATATTAGGTTGGTGCAAAAATAATATCGTTTTTTGACGTAATTTTAACGTCAAAAAACGATATAATTTTTGCGCCAACCTTATATGTATGATAAACTCAACAGTGTTGTATGGTGACCGGACAATCTAAGCGGGTTGCTAAATATTGGAGAAGCTCAGTAAATATCTTCTTTTGTGGCCGCTTCCTTCAAGAGCAAAGCGATCATGCTTCTCCACAACATCCTATCTCTTGTGGCCCTAAACAGCCGTTTCTCTCTTTTCTTTGCCAGAAATTCCGTTCTGCCATCCATTCGCACAAGCTTTTTTCCTCATCTTAGCCCTTGATATGCCTGCGTGAGTTAAGTTTTCCCAGCCTTCATTCCTAATTATGTACCCAAGAAATTTCAGCCCTGCCTTTCTGAGTATTATTTTTGTTAACATCTTCTTTAAGACGTCATCGTTGCTTATTCACTCCACTCATGGAATTCCCAGTATCCTTCTGTAGAACTACGTTATTATTTTCTCTGCGTTTTAGAGGATCAATGTAACATAGAAATTCCACTGACTCTTGAGTACAATAAATGATTAAGAGTGACAGTAACTGAGTGTATAGTATATCTGATACTAGACTAGAAGATAGAAATATAATGAAGAAATCAAACGAAAAATGAAAATAATAGATAAAGCCGCGGGGAAATGAACTCAGGGAATAAAAATCTGCCTCACATCTTATATATGAAGTACACTGTATATGTGTGTGTTTTTGCGTTTGTGTGTCTAAGCATCTCCTCCTCTCTCACTGGTCAGATTTCAATGATTCATAGCTCATTCAAAAGCCCTTGAAAAGTTAGGCGCATGGAACGATTTTCGTTGAGCTCAGATTAAGGTTTGCCAGATTATACGAGGTTAAAATGTATATATTAATATATTGTACTAACCATTATCGTTGCTTTCATGGTTCAAGTGGAATGACTTTTATTTTCCTTTTGTATCCCAAATTGCAGCTAGCTTAAAATTATAAGCTAGCTTAAAAGCTGCCCTATAAGGGAAAAACTTATCTAACTATTACCGTTACCAATAGTAGTGCTTAATTAGGTGACTCGACTAACAGTGTTTCTGATTATACATAACCTTATTTGGGATGCAATAGATTTCGATACAAGATATTTTTATCGAAACAGAGTAAATTGTGGCTCAAAACGTTAATCAGGAGAGATGCCCCTGCAGGCTGGTGATTTTTATCCAACAATGTCCTTCTTCTAGAGAGGCTAGCCAATCCCTGTTTCAGACGCCTTCTCAGGCACGAGTGTGTATGTTCAACAACTACAGAGCCAGTATGTGGTTTATACTGCAACAATACTGAGCGGAACTTAGTTACAGTTTCTGCAAGAGAGAACGCGTTATCTAGCGTTATCAACAATTTGAACGATACCAGCACGCTCGAACACTCATTCACGTTTATTTATGACTTCGAGCCAGCACAGCTATCGACGGCTCCGAAATGGTTCTGTTTGCCTAATTTCACTAACAATGCTTGGGTCTATCCATAGTATAGTTTCCAGCACTTTCCAAAGCTATCGGACATTGAGATCACCTCCTCCAGACCATAATATCAATGTCACATTCCTAACAGATTGACCATGGTGGTGTTCGAAACCGAGTCTCATGGTCAGAAAGTGAACGTTCCAACTACTCGGCCACACGTCCATAATCAGATGAGATACATGTCTAAAATTAAGAAACAAAAAAATCGATATATTGGTTTTTGATGACTAGTAAAAACAGTGAACATTTCTGTTATGCGTTAATGTAATAATTTTATGAAGGAAATAGGATTTGTATTTAATAAATTTATCAGCGTAAAAAAATAAATATTAAAGAAACATCCGGGATCAAACACAGTACACCAAAAAAAGATTCCGATATTGGCTTGTTGTCGAACAAGTTATACTAAACAGAACTATTAGTAATTTTTTATCAAAGAAAGCTACTTGAAAATGGGTAAAAATCTTAATATAATTTTTAGTAAAAGAATAAGTCTAACCAACATTTTAAAATGCTAAATACTTGTTCATAGGTTCTAATTTATTCATCTATATATTAAACCATTAGTCATCACCATCAATCTACCGACTCCTTCCAAAATTATCTCTTGGCGGTGGGTCTCAGGAGTACTGGGATTGTCATATCCGTCCACTCGCTGATGACTAGCTCTTGCGTTGCCATCCTCGATTACGTCCGCCTTCAATAGTATATTGCATGATGGTCTCGTAAAGGTGTGACATGCCGTGTGACATGCCTCAATCATACCATATCCTGTTGTTCATGAGTATAGAATCCTGAGGTTAGCAGTGAATATTTCGAAGACATTAGGGAAGCGTAGTTCAGGTTAGCAGTGGATTTCCCGGTAAATGTAGCAGAGCGTTGTTATTCCTTCGGTTCCTCTTCGCCTGACAAGCTGACACTGGACATTCGGATAGAGTAAACAAAATGGCCGCCTTTATACACGACGGATTGAATATTCTACGTCTTCTACGTCTTCTGATTGGTTAACCTTCTATTGATGGCCCATAAAATGAGTCATTTGGACTGGCTCACTAGTACACAATATACACAAAAAACTGCAACATACCCAGATATTTAATAGTAGCGAGAAGAGTTTCCTGTCGGCCTACGAAAGTTTTGATCTTTCTCATTCGTTTTGTGCTCGTATCAGAAGATTCGGATGAGTATTCTCAATCATTTCTTTTCGAGCGCCTGAATGCTTTTTTTTTCCGATTTAAGCAGGTTTATCGAAGTCTTACACCCATAGTGGAGGTTAGACACCACCAGCGATTTGCACGACTGGATCTTGATGTGGAATCTGATGTTGCTCTTTCCAGTCTGGCCTACGATGCTGTGACTGTGTCGACCCGTTTGCGGATTCCTACGTTACATATATCCCTTTAAATAACAGCAGAAGCCTTTATTAATAAGCGTTTTGTTTTAGACAATAATGCACCGTATTCACTGGTTTATCTCGTAGTCTCAAATTAAGATTCTTTTGGTGACAATCATGAAGGAGTATCATGTGGGGTATTGACATTTTTATTTATTTTTTTAAGCATTCAGCGCCAAGCAAGGCGGGAAGCCACTAGCACGCAAAGGGTTTCAGAGTAGAATCGAGAACAAAGAGGAGGGATAGAGAATTGATGAAGAGACGGTTACGGGATAAATCAGGGCATCTGGAGACGTCGATTGACGTTACATTTGAATAGTTGGAGATTTTAGTTATCAGGAAAACAAGAAATGGGGAGGGAGTTCCACAGGCGAGAAATGCGAGACATGAAGCTATTGGAGTAGAAGAGACGGCTACATTTAGCAGTTTCGACAATGAAAGGGCAAGAGCGTAATGCCAACCTAGTTGAACACTTAAATTCATGAAGTCTGGGAACCAGCGAAAGCAGCTCATCGGTCCAGTTACCGTAATTTGGGCAGCAAAAGCGTCTATTCACATTCATCGAAGCCTACTGAATTTTTATAGAGAAAAAAGAATGTATATGAGCATAGTTCAATGGTAGATAACGCTTATCATCAGTGACATCAGCATGGTATTTGACAAGTCCTGCTTGAGGTAAAAATGGTGGAATCTGTAGACAACTCTGTCCGGACGAGGTCGTCGATCTCAGGAAAAATTAGAAAAAAGTACCTCTGATTTGTAGTTTATACCATGTTCTTTCCAGTGGGGTTATTCTGTTCTTTGTATCTATTTCAGTTTACATCGAAATAAGTAGAAAGCTGTTCATTCGGATCTTCTCTCATAGCTCAAGTGATTTTCTCTTTAGATATCGAATGTCTAAACCTCTAGTTTCGTAGGCCGTGGTATATCAGTTTTTATTCTCATTTGGAAACGCGTGGACAACATTCTGTAGTTTTCTTAAGTATTTACATTAACCCATTCTTCACGATGTCTTACTAGAAAGGAAGGTTTCATCTGATTAATTACGGATGTGCGGGTGGTTTAATGGATAGAACTTCAGAATGAGAAATTGGAGAGAGGAGTTCAAATCTCGTTAAGGTTCGTTAGATTCATTTACGCTTGTTTCCTTCCAATTTTGTTTTGTTTTATTGTTCTCTTCAGCAATATATAATTATAATATTCCCTAGCAAAAAAGCATTATTATTACAATCGAAAATATGTTTCAGCTTTAAATAAATCCTAAAATCTTAAAAAGCCGTAAAAACATCGTCCTGGGTATTGTGACACTATTTACGCTGCTAGAAAGAAAGAAGAAAAAAAAAAAGAAAGGCGAGAATCAAATTTAGGTGATAAGAAGCTATCACGAAAAGAACACTAAGCGGTGTTATTTTTCTATGTTTTTTATTTCCATTGTCGAGGTGAAAGACAGAATTTAATCTGATTTATGTTACGGGGCGGCGAGTAAGTTATATCCAATCTGCTCATGGCAATGGTAAAGGGAATTTTCAAGTTGGACAAGTTACCTCCCGCAGAATTCTAAAGAGATAAAAATAAAAATTAATTAAGCACGCACTGTCCGAGAAAAACAAAAGTGTCCGCTGACCACCATGAAGGAAAGGTTAAGCCTTTGTCTATATGCAGAATATCATTGAGAGGAGCATCTGTTTATCGTCAGGGCTGTCTATGATAGCGAAACTATTTTATCGGATCAGTAATTGGCACCAAGAATGCAAATACGTCCAAATAGCCACCCACTTGACGAATTCCAGCTGATTCGGTTAAGGTAAGAGTCTAGGGTGTGAGGTCTCCTTGAAGAAAGGAAAGAAAAAAAAAAAAAAAAAGGGAAGATAATTTTTTTTTTCTTTGAGCAAGATTTTTTTAACCGAGGCTAGTCTGGCCAAACCCACGCCGCTGAGCGCCCATTGGCTGGATGGTGGCATGAGCGTTAGGCGGAGGTAATCATGGGAAGAAGGAGGGGAGGCCTGTTGCGCCCCTCTGAAGGCACAGGTGTGATATGCCACTGCGAGAGAGAGGGGAAACCCATTGACACCCTCTGAGGGCATGGTGAGATACCAATATAAGAAGAGAAGAAGGTGGGAAGACGAAAGACTTCAAAAAATGGAAAATAATAAAATTTTCCTGACCGAAAACAAAGAAGTAGATTGTGGGTTTAGAATTATCAAGGAACCTCACACCCCGACAAGCCCACCCCGGTTTTGGTCGGCGTCCATATTAGCAGAGTCACAACGAGTGAAAACCAGTTCAGTTCGAGTTCAAGTTCGCAGTTGGAGTTGCACCCGCCTCGCAGATAGCTGACTTGAAAGATTCCACGCAAATCACGACTCAATTTCTAGCCAAGAACAATTTATTTTTGAAGAACGACTTAGACTCACACCACCAAAACAAGTTTCACAAATATCACCTGAAGATACACCAATAACCAAACAACTTAAGATGTTAAGACCCGCCTAACAAATACAAAGTGTCACGAATCCATATAGCGGGTTGGAAAGAAGACGCAGTCCAGTATTTAGCAACCAGATATAAAATATTGTTATCCTTTTTTTAACACATTTGACTTTTTCGAGTTATTATTTTATTTTCTTTTACATATACTTGTGCGGTGTTACCCTTGCATTACGGCCGGCGACTGATTGATTTCGTCTGCCTAAGATCAATTCACAACGCGGGTAGGTTAGACTGGAAATCAAAACAGTTACTTCGGTAACCAGACGTTGGAGGCGAGCTGGGAACGACAAGGCTGATACCGAATCTAACCAGATTCCAATCCGAATCAACAAAAGTTTAGAACGTCACATTTGGTGCCGCAACCAATACCAAGCCAGTTGGTCGTCACAGGACAGGATAGCACAACGGACACGGCTAGGCAGACGTCACATTTGGCGCAGCGACACCGGGGGGGGGCGTCACAGTATGACGATAGACTACATCCGCCTCCAGGGTAAGACAATAAACTATTATTCTGATCAAGAGGCTTTGAGGAACGTGGAACCACCTCTTAATTGCTGCTGTTCCTAGGTCCACCCTGATCCAAGGTGGTAGCACCTGCTAGGGTCCCAGCTATGGGCAAATAGTTAACCCCGAAACTGAGGTAAAAATCATTATGAAAGTGTAAAAATAGGTTTTAATACCAGAAATACTTTGTAAAAAATTATTACAGAAATAAATTTTTGAAGAAAACAATCATTACCATCAATACGTAAAATATTACCAGCTATAAAATTATGAGGAAAAAAATATTACCAGAAATAGATTTTTTACAAAACAAAAATATTACCAGGAAAAAAAGTTGTCAGCATTAAATGACCAATTGAGGTTGATATGCCGTAAAACAAAATAAACCAAACCAATCTAAACCAACGAATACATATTCTATTCATACGAATCTATCCTAGAAATGTTGTCAGTATTAAATAACCCACTGAAGTTGATATGCCGTAAAACAAAATAAACCAAACGAATCTAAACTAAAGAATACATACTCTATTCATACGAATCTATCTTAAAAAAGTTGTCGGCATTAAATGACCCATTGAGGTTGATATGCCGTAAAACAAAAAACAAACCGTAAAAACAACCAATGTTTACTGAGCGTATTCCACATTCGGCATCTCAATATTTTTTTTTTCAGATTAAAACTTTAACACTATTTCTATATGCTGTATGCTATATATTATGGGCGATCATGGTTCTCCACAAGATCTCCTCCTTTTGGACGAATTGTCGGGTAATTTGAATAAACTTCAATGTATGAGAGAGAAGTTTTCTTTATTATTATCGCATTTAATTTGGTTTATTCTATTATTATATTTATTTAAATGCATTCATTTTTGAATGGATAAATACATGTTTTTTAGTATGCATACGGAGCTAAGTGGAACCTTATTTCCCCATATCATTTTTTTTCACTTATATTTGTTTTTATTTACATTATTCGGACTATTGTCCTCATCTTTGTCGCCATATTTTTACAACGTTTAGGCCGTTGTACGCTCCAGCCTTCTTCAGGTGGTTGGAATATCGAACTGAACCTTTTATTTCGCTCACTGGGGTAGATTGTTCTAGTTCCACGTGCCATATGTGATGGATGTCAATTATCAGTTATCTCCTGTTAATTTCCTTCTGAAAAGTCTCCACTAACCGGGTATTGAACTCGCACTCTTTGGGTCCTATCACTGGATCTAAGTAACGCCTTTATCCACTGTGCCATGTGTCTTTGATTACATCTGTGTATGACTTTCTGGGTATTATAAACCTATTGTCTTCAGCAACCAATTTTACCAGTACTCATATTGCAATGTTTGTTGTTATCATTACATGTTTTTACCAGAGCTTAAATTGCAATTTTTTTCATATTATCGCTTTTCTTTGGCACTCCTCATTACTGGTTTCCATATTGCATTCGTTTCTATGTTTGGTCGGCTCAGGAGATTTTTGTGTCTTAGCATATGTGCTGATTCTTTTAGTTTACGAATTTTCCAATGGTGTTCTTTGCCTATGATCTCAACCTGATTCTACAGAGGCCAGTGATCTATCTTTTCTCTCTCCATATGTGTTCAGCCACACCTGATTTTCCAACTTCCCCTCGTGTTACAGCTTTCTGGTGTTCTTGAAGCGGTCTATCCCCCTTTACATTTCTTTCTGCAGATGCATGGGATAGCGTACCCACATACTTTAGTCATGTTCTCCTCTATGGGGTGGGGGTCTTACTCGCGAAGTGTCGTCAAGCTTTAGAAGGTTCTCCTCATGTTATATGGACCGCAGATCCTTTGTATTTTCTCTGATAACCCCTTCACATAAGGCAAGCAGACCGTTTTCTGAGTGTTGTTGTCCTCCCCTTATATCCGCCTATCCTAGTTTGGTGGGGCTGCTGCCATATGCCCAGGGTAGTTGTTATGTTGTAAGTTACTACTTATACTGACCAATTCTTTATCTAATATTCCTGGGTTGCCAATTATGACTTTTGCTCGGTGTTGTAAGCAGTAGATGATCCCTTTCGTTACGCTGTATAAATCGTGGGAGTTGTAATTGAGGTACTGTACGGTGAATATTGGTTTACGGTATACGGATGTCTTGAACCCATGCTCAATTCGAGATATTAGAACATCCAGGAATGGGAGTGTTTTGTTACTCTCTTTCTCCATTGTGAACTGTATCGAAGGTCTTATTGCGTTAACATGGTCCAGTAGAACCTGAACATCTTCCTGGTGTGGCCAGAGTATGAAGGTGTATCTACGTACCTTAACCATAGAGTTGGCTTTAGAGATATAGATTCTAAAGCCATTTTCTCAAAGTATTCCATGTATATGTTCGCCATTGATGGTGATAATGGCCAGCCCATCGCTAAGCCCTCATCCTGTCGATATATGTGTGATCCCATTCCAAAGTGTGTGTACAGAAAGTCAACATTTCCATCAGGTTATCTATTGGAATATTTGTCCGTTCTTCTAGGGACGAGTCAAAGGCCAATCTGTCTCCGTGAGTATCTTTGTGAGCAAACTCACCACGTCCAAGCTCCCCATTTGGTTGGATAGGATGGGAGAATATTTGATTTTTTCCACGATGTGGACGGAGTTTCGGACATATGAAGGAGACTTTCCGATTAATGGGTCAATTACATCTACAAGGAAGCGACTATGAGAGTGACACATAGAGCCTTGGCAACTAACAATCGGCCTGAGCTGAATACCATTTTTGTGAATCTTAGGGAGATCGCTTGATACAACGCTGCGATAACTGCCTATACGTCTTAGGTGTGAAGTGATCCTTGTTCTTGATTAGTATCTGTGACAGTTTGCGTTCCGTTTTCATTATCGCATCCTTTTTTACTTTGCTGTAGCTACCATTGCTAATGAGGGCTTCCAGTTTTCTTGTATAATCTGATTTTCCCATCACTACAGATGCATCGCCTTTGTCAGCATGGTGATATTTTCGTTCCTCTGTAGGGATCCGATCGCCAGCCTCTCCAGTTTTGTTATATTAGACCTGAGCGCCTTCTCCAAGGTCTGTCACACCTTCCATCTCAGTTCATCCGCCTGAGCCTAAGGGATGTTTAAGACCACCTGCTCGACTTTGGCAATTTTATCCAAGTATGGCACCCGCCTGATGGTTGTGGCGAAGTTGAGACTCTTATTCAACACTGACTCCTCAGAGACACTCAGCTGGTATTGGCTAATGTTGATTACTGCTTTCACTGGTCGGTAATGGACCTTGTGCGTCACCTTCTGATCATTCAATCTATTTAATTTTCGTACTTGGCGAGCTTTGATTGCGTCGAATTCATGTCTGAAGGATTTGTCCTGGTCATTTTGAATCCTTCTCTGGTCTGAGCACATATGGAGAGAGAAAAGTTAGATCTCCGCCCTCTGTGGGGTCAGGTTGACATCATAGACAAAGAACACCATTGGAAAATTCGTTAACTTAAGGAATCAACATATATGCTAGGCCACAAAAATCTCCTGAATTGGCCAAGCATAGAAATGAATACAATATGGGAACCAGTAATAAGGAGTGCCAGAGAAAAGCGATAATAACAAGAAAAATTGCAATATGAGCTGTGGTAAAAATGCATACAATGATAACAGCATAAATTGCAATATGAGCAGTGGTGAAAAATGTTGCTGAAGACACTAGGTTTATAACACCCAGAAATACATACACAGATGTCCTCAAGGACACATGGCACAGTGGATAAAGGCGTTAGTTAGATCCAGTGATAGGACCCAAAGAGTGTGTGTTCAATGGCAGTGAAGAACTTTCAGAGCGGAATTAACATGACATCACTGATAACTGACATCCATTAAACATGGCATGTGGAACTAGAAAAGTCTACCCCAGTGAGCTAAATAAAGGTTCCGTTCGACATTCCAACCACCTGAAGAGGCCGGAGCGTACAACGGCCGAAACGTTGTAATAAATATGGCGACAAAAATGAGGACAATAGTCCGAATAATGTAAATAGTGTAGATAATACCTCGTCTCAGAAATGTAGACAGATACTCTATTTGTTTTATCTTTATTTTCTAATATGCAACGTCTCCGCCTAAAATCCGTCATTTTATTTCATTTTACTTTTAATCTGTGTCACTCCAAGCAAAAGTCAGTACAGCTACTAAGACGCAGGATGTGGAGGAATTAGGGACATTATTATTACTAATGTTTAGAAAGAGAATTTTTATTTTGAGGTGAATTAACAGAAACGAAGGAAATCATGACCTATAAAACTAATTGTAACATTAGTGTGTTTTGAATACATCTTTAATTGAATTTGATCACGACAATCTGTAATGCCTGTGACGTTTAAAACTATTCTATCTCGAAACAACCTGGACTCTAAATTGGAACACAAGTGAGTGTTTAAACTCTTATAATCAGTAATTTAAGTGTCATACATAATACACGCTTGAATGAACATGTCTCTTTCGATTCTGTTATATACCGTACCTATGAACACTAATGGGTATGTCCCCACCCTCGTAAATACGTTGGACACTATTGTAAGTGGGGGTAATATGTCGTCTAAGTAGTCAACCATTAGCATTGGTTTACCTACTTCATTCTGCTGGAGATTATTGTATTTTGTTGATGTTGTAAAGATTACCATATCATTTCCAACCTCCATTTGGGTTATTCTTTATTCAGTAATTCTTTCTAAATTACAAATAGATTCACTAGTCAGACTATTTTAGGTAGGTTGTCGTTTCTTTCTGCGACAGATTGGTGGACAACTAAGGCAATACGTACCAGTATGCCCAACTATTTAACCAATAAAGGGTGGGGGGAGGTTTTAATCCATACCGTTTCCAAAGTTATTTTACGTAAGTGAAAGGAGCGAACCCACCTGGGATTCGAACACAGCATGCCCGTTCCGAGTCAATACGTCTTTTATAATAGTGACTTTATTAAACGTCTTTTATAATAGTGAATTTTAAAATTTGTTTAATAGAAATGAATTTTAAAAGTGAGCTTTAAATCTGTTTGTAATATTAACTTCCATAATATCTCTAAAAGACTCTTTAATGGTACATTTTAAACTATCATTCGAATGCTATCATCAAAACACTGTCTCCAATAACGGTGACGTTAAAGACTGAGAGTGAACTATAAAACGTTTCTGTTGTTTTGCAAGTGAGCTTTTATACGGTACTAAATTTTGCGCCACAATCAAGCCTGATGAAGAGTTTCAAATGCACAAGCTAAGAACTGAAACCACTAAAATTGCAACGCAATTTCCTTGTGAAATACCAAGTCGCCTTTGTGTCTAAGTGTCTATATCTATCTGATAGCTAGAATTGGTAAATATCTGAGTCCGTATTAATTTTTTCTCTTGGTGCATTCTTATGCTCACACAATAATATGCTCACACAATAATAATCAACTAAGTGTCTTGTGGGACTATGCGCCATTTAGACGAACACTAACTGCGCCCTCCTTTCTCTGAACTTACCCGAAATTTCATCGTTCCATTTCACCTTGACATGACCCCTCTGACGACAATTATATTTAGATGTACCTCTGGCATGACGGGTGACATTGGATAATTACCAAAGTGACGCTAAAACTCAGAGAGGAATCCTTAGCAATATGGAACTGGGAATTCCAATTACGTCCCCACCGAGTTGGTACAAGCTGATGAGCGCGCGGGACGCTGAACTACGGGTCAAGTGCTGGCTGACCACGGCTGCTCTCTTCCGTGGACTATTTCCAATCATGTCCCTAGATACCATATCTATCACTATTACCCCTAAACAGCCCTTTTGCTCTGAGGAATATTAAAGTGAATTTTGCGCTAACTAATACAGCTTTTAATTTCACCGGCTTCATTATAATTTTCTTTCTTTTATCCCCCATGTTTCTTTGATTGCTCCCTTTTTCTTTTATTTTTTGTTCGTTTTGTTCTTTCCTTCTTTCTTTCTTTCTTTTTTTTTTGTATGTTTTCTTATTTTTTTCTTTTTTCTTTCTTTTTTACATTCTTGTTTGTTTTTTTCTTTCTTTCTTGTTTCGTTTCAATTGTTCCTTTCTCTTTTATTTTTTGTTTCTTTCTTTCTCTTTTGCTTCTGTATTTCTTTCTATTTTGTGTTTTCCTTTCTTTGTTTCTTTTTTCTTTGCCTATTCTCTTGTGGTTTTTCTTTCTCTTTCATTTTTTTACTTATTTATTTCGCTTTTGTCTGTTTTTTTTAAATTTTGTTTGTATATACGTTTGTTTATTTCTACTTTGTTTCTTTTTCTTTCTATTTTGTTTGTTTGTTTTTTGTTTCTTTCTATTTTATTTGTTTGTTTCCTTTTTCTTTCTTCCTTTTTCCATTCGTTTCTGCTTTCTCTTTGGTTTGTTTGTTTGTTTGTTTCTTTCTTTCTTTCTTTCTTGCTTACATTTCCTTTTTTCCTTGTTCTTTTCTTCTTCTTTCCATCTTTCATCCTTTTCTGTTTCCACTACTATCCTTCTATTACTACTTTCGAAATACCTACTTTCTTTCATTATTTGTTTCATTACTGGTGGGATGAGGTATTTATGTATTGCCTGTTGTTCAGTATTCAACAGAGGTGAAAAAAGGACAGTTTAGATGCTACTATACAAGAGAAGCAAGCCATTCTTTGTTCAAATATTGCTATAGTAGAGTATTTTTCTACTTATTTCCTATGATTGTGCCTTGTGCCAGACTGAGCTAAGCTTACTCAATATTTATTGATGTCAGACTAAATGCTACATTAATATAAGTGATTTTTACATTAATATATATATATATATATATATATTTAAATTTAATGTTTCTTTTATCATATACTTTTCGCACTTTTTCTTCTTTCATTGTTTTCATCACTTAAACTTAATTACATTTCTTACCATTTTCCTGTCTTATTTTGTTTTATTCCTGTCGCCATTTTGGTTTTGGCTTTCTTTAAGTTTCTTTAAATTTTAAACATTTTCTTTCATATACAATTTTATATTTGCTGTCTGACAATAATTTGATATCATTTTCCACATTATACTTTTATTTCTTATTAAAAATATAATTAAAAATTCATTCATATTTTTACTTTTTATTTAGATCTCTGTACATAAAATTTTACCTAATACTTTTTTAAAATTTTTATTTCCGTTTAATGGTTTTTGTTCTTTCTTTACTCCTGGACATTTTTCGGATTTCCACTTCATTCAAGTTTCATTCATTTCCACACCTGAATACCTTAGTATAATTTATAAAAATCACTTTAAAATAATTTACTTTTCACCTGTCCTTTTATTTTTGTATATCTTGTCTTCTTGTTGATGTCACTTTTTTTTTTCGTTATTGTTTTATATCTATTCTTCTGTTTTCATAACGACTTTTTTTTCTTGCCCGCTGGATATTTTACTTATATATTATTTTTGAGCTATTCTTATTTTAGCGTCTGTTAATTTCTCGGTGATTCTTTTTAAAGATTTCCTAAACTTAGCTTATTTTGGAACAAAGCCAGAATGGAATAAAAATATAGTGATGCAAGTATTGTAATGCGTTCTTTCATTTGAAGTCATCTTTCAATATCCAGTCATTTTAACTAGAATTGAAAAAAAAAAGATTAACGCTGGTGGGAAATGCAACAAACTAAACCTTAAAATTGTTCCAACATTCCAAATCTCTGACTTATCTTGTCCCTTCCAGCGACTTGCACCATATCTCCCCTGAATTATTTCACTGAGAAGCCATGGCCAATGACGGCAACATTTCTTATTTAAAATCAAATACTAATCGTAGCATATTTAATTCGTTTAGAATAACTCGGTGTCTGCCAAGACTCACTTCCCTTGTTGCCCCAGGGCCCTAACACTATATCTCAGTCTTTGGTACAAGCGGCATTATTTCATATATGAAGCAAGGATATCATAGGTAGTAGTTATTACCCACGGTGTGTAGCTTGGTACCTGAGTCTATTTTAAAATCTAAAGTCTCACATGAATGCATGGTTCAGTTCTGTGTCTTCAAGAAATAACTCAAAAAACAATAACAATAGACATTTCAAAAGGAAAACCGAATAAAAGACACAAAAAAAATTATATTTAAATATTTTGGAAAAGAAATGTGGTTCTGGTGTTCCACAATTCCAGAAGTAATTAATCATAGCATTCCACTCACAGTAATCTTCATCAAAAAGAAATTAGAAAAAAAAAACAAAAAAACACCGGAGGTTCGTGTGGGCCTTGTAATTATAACAGCAAGGCCCTCTAGTTGATCATGCAGGAGCCAACATGTTAACTCATGCTTTTCCTTTTGATAGTAGATCTAAGGATACACTATAATGAAATATAAATAAATCTGCACTGAAGCCTATTTGTAAAGTAAACATCTCCGTTGACTTGTAATCTCTCAACGATTTATTCTGGTAATGCAATGTTAACGTTTCTACTCTTTAAAATTTAAGATTACTTGTTGTATGTCAGTGGCTTCAGTATATTTTCTTTGTTTGAATATTGCTATTCCATTCTCATATATATATTAGGTTGGTGCAAAAATAATAACATAATAATGTCGTTTTTTGACGTTAAGAAATACGTCAAAAAACAACTTTATTACGTCATTATTTTTGCACCAACCTAATATAATAAAAAGATTATAGATTATATATATATATAATAAAAAAGCTCAAACATTAGTATTCCATGATTATAATTTATTAAATTGGAATCGTAATCAGGATGCAATTCATCAGACATAAAAATTCAAAAAGAAATGGGAAAATATAACACCGGTTATGAAAACTAAACTTCTAGTGAGAGTGTATGTGTGGAAGTGAGAGACAAGAGTTAGAAGGAAATGAAAGCTCTACAGAGAGGTAACAGAAGAAAGAAAAAACAGGAAAGCCTAAAGGGGAAGGTGGGAATTAATATTTAACAGAGGGAAGTAACGGTTTAAATGAGTGAGATTCCAATAAATATGAATTACTCTGTCCTGGACATTAGGTTCTACCTGGACTCTACCTGGATTTTATCCTCTTGGAAAAAAAAAATAAAATATATATATATATATATATATATATATATATATATATATATATATATATATATATATATATATATATATATATATATGACTATATTGGCCACTAATATCTATCTATCTATCTATCTATATGTGTGTGTGTGTGTGTAAAGTGTGTGTGTGTATATATATATATATATATATATATATATATATATATATATAGAGAGAGAGAGATAATATTAGTGGTAAATATACATATATATGCAAAATCCACAGGTGCATATATACACATGTATATTTAGAATAAAAAATTTCCGAGAGGATAAAATCCAGGTAGAACTCAATGTCCAGGACAGAGTAAGGATATAATAAAAAGGCTTAAACACTAATATTCCATGGTCATAATTTATTCCATTGGAATCGTAAATACGATCCAATTCATCAGACCTACAAATTCAAAAAGAAAACAGAAAAAAACCTACTCCGGAAATAAAAATAGAATTTAGAGAGAGAGTAATTATGAGAGTGTGGGACGAATGTTAGTTTATAAGAGAGGGGTTTAACAGAGAGAGTTTTATTTAAAATTAGGTGTGAGTGGAAGGGGGAAAAAGACTGTAGACGGATGTCTAAAACAGTATAAGGATACACATCGAGGTGACAATACACACACCATGGCCGATCAAATCTTAAAGAAGGAGGGAGAGGTAAGGAAGGAAGTGGTGGGAGAGAAAGATGGGGCGGGTGAAATTAAAATTGCAAGGGACGCTGTGTAATTGAGAAAATTTGACAAAAATAATATCGACTGCAGGTTACAAATAAAATATTATAAACAATAAATATGACGATTATCTACGATTATCTAATCTGGCGAGGACCTATATTTTTATGTTCAAAACGCATGCAAAACCATACATACATGTATATACTACCCACACACACACACATATATACATATATATACACATACACACATACATATACATGTACACACACAAACACATATAAATACATACACACATACACATACATATACATACATATACATACGCACACATATATACACAGTATATCCACCTATACCCTATACACACATTTTCCACATACATATACATAAATACACATGCACCCACATACACATATATACATACACACACATAGAAAAACCAGATATATATACGCACACATACATATATATATATATATATATATATGTATATATATATATACATATATATACATACAAAAATGTACACACATATACCTACATATACACACATACATCCATAGGCATCCACTCCTTACCCATTTACACACACTTGTACATATGAACATACGCATACATGCGCATAAACATATATACCTAAAACCTTACATTTCTAACTAATTAAACAAAAAAAAACAAAAAAACAATGTATCCCTATATCTATCCGTTTAGCTATACATACATACACATATACACACGCACATCTATACCCACATACACACATATATATACACATACATACATATGGGTACATATATACACCAACACATACGCACACCCACACACATACATATACATACATATATATACATATATATATATATACATATACACACATCCCTGCATATATATTCTCCTACATATACCCACACCCACATACGTATACATGAATATATACACATACACACACATATCCATACATATACATACACATATATACAAATACACACACCCCTAAATATATACCTACATATACCCGTAGTCAAGAACATACATACATACATACATACACACACACACACACATATATATATATATATACCCACATACATACAAATACATACATATAAATTAGAATTTAAAAACTAAATAAGTAAAATTTCAACAATTTATATATACACATATACCCACATTCATACAAATACGTACAAATACATACATATAAATTAGAATTTAAGAACTAAGTAAAATTTCAACAATTTGGGCGTAAAAAAAAAAAAAAAAAAAAAAAAAAAAAACATAGCGCATCACAAAAACACACAATGATCTATATAGAGATAAACAAAATAAACATAATAGTCATTCCGTTAAAATGTCATGCCCGATGTTTTGAACCAAGATGGAACTGACATAAATGACAGAAAGTTACAAAACGGTGTTTATGTTTTGAATCTCTTCTTATGTCTACATTTAGAAAATATCTCATTACGAAGATTCAACAGTTCATCTTGATTTTTATCTTTGATAATAAAAATTTTTTCCGCCAAGCACAGATCACACCGATCGCGGAAGTTATTAGGTGTTTTGGCTATTGATAGGTATCACCATTTCAAAAGTGGGGTTAACCCCTTATCCACCAGATCCCAGTATTTAATTATTTATATATTATATGCACGGTACTTATTAGAAAGCGCTCAATATCAGAGATAGAGCTGACAAACTCACATCAATCCAACCGAATATATATATATATATATATATATATATATATATATATATATATATATATATATATATATATATATATATATATATATATATATATATATATATTAGGTTGGTTCAAAAATAATGTTGTTTTCTCACATGTTACTATATGAGAAAACGACATCACTTTTGCACCAACCTAATATATATATATATATATATATATATATATATATATATCTTTTTCCAGCAGACATTTTCTGTTTGCTAAATATCTGGTGATGTTTAGCAGTCTACCATTCATTTCGTGTTTTTGAAATCATTTTAGAAAGGTGGGCTTTAGTTAGCTTTGCAGAAGATGAAAGAATGATGTTGACTTTTATGAAGATACTGTGAGATTGCTCACAGATTATCTGAAAAGACGGTCCCTAGATGGTACTAATTCAAATTATAAAAGTAGGGGTCAATAAAACCGCAACCTTCTTTGTAGCTCCAATATTTAGCAATGTTCCGCAACGTAGGCGCTAGTGCTTCCTCGAGGGCGGTGAACATACTCAAGAGGGCGGCGGATATATATATATATATATATATATATATATATATATATATATATATATATATATATATATATATACATTTTTTTAAAATTTTCAAAAATTACTCAGTGTTAGTTACAACAGGCAATTTCTGAAATGTATCTGAAGATGTAGGAAGCTAGAAAATATTTCTTCATTGCTTTTTCTACTTCCAATATGGCTGAGTAATGGAGTAATGGCGGAGTTAAAAAGCTGTCAATTTAAAAAAAACAATTCATCGTCGTGTTGAAAAGACATTCCTGTGATCTTTTAAAAATAACTTTAAGTGTCTGCACATTTTAAATTCTAGCTCACATTAACACACACACATTGATCTCCCTCCTTCATTTTCTCTCCCTCTTTCTTCACTTTTCTCCCTCTTCGTTTCTCTTTCTCTATCCTGAACACACTCTGACCATGCGTGATACATGACTGACGAGACAGATTTTTTCCTGCACTTGGTTGTCATTTCTTTCTGCGGTAGACCAGTTGCCATCCAAGGCTATAGAAACCGGTCTGTCATGCTATTTACCCATAGCTAGGGGGAGAAAAAGAGGAGGATTCATACCTTTCCCCAATGGTATTAGCACGTAAGTAAATGTAATGGATTCGACTGGAATTCGAACTCGGCTTTCGAATTCCTCAATCCGAGCCGCAATCCATTACTCCTCCGAGTAAAGGCTATGAAATTGTCTCTCCTTTTCAGCTATCTAAATTGCACCGGGTGTATATTCTTATTGATGAGAAGTCATATTTTCCTGATATATATGACCCGATAACAATTTTTGTGTACTCGTATACATCCGAAGGAATAATAAGACAGAAATAATAACAAATATATTGTCAGGACATTTTACAAAAGAAAAAATGAGAAATGAAATTATATTTGAAAAGTTCAAAATAACTTTAAGTGTCTGTAGTTGATTAATCACATTTTGCAGGAGCGAAAAAAATATTTTGTTTCTTGCATGGTGGCATTTGTTTGACGATATATTTGAAGAAAATCGGATAAAAAATGAGGAAGTTATACAATTTTTTATTATAAGTAGTACGAAAAACCTGATTTTTTTTACAGTCTTTTGCAATTTTTTGTGTGAAGGTCATTTTTCAGGAAAAATATCAAACACTCTACATAAACCTTGTGACCTGCGCTATGTTTTGCATTAAGAGCTTACATCAACTCTTCCAGTAAACATTTTGTTCGCGTGTAACTTTGACTTGGTTTTTGCAAAAAAGTCGTACCCACCTTCAGTTTTATCGATGTTTCTGCCGAAATCGTAGGCTGGGAGCTGGAAATTGAGAAAGATGGTAGTCACCTAGCTGGATACATTCGAAATATGTGTCTACAATTTCATCGAAATCGGTCGAGAAATGTCAACATGCATAAATAGCATACACACACAGAAACACACGACAAACAGCTTCTATTTTATAGATATAGATATCCCAACAGAAACGCGATAGCTAATGTTTAAAATTAATTTTTAATAATGAAAAATCTTATTTGAAGCTTTTTAGTCTTAATTTCGAAATGAGAGTTTAGTTTTATATTTCCAATAAACAAAATATGCTGCATTTCAAAATTGACTGGAATGAATTCTTTTTATTTAAATTTCTAATATTTATTTTCATTCAGCGCCATTTTTAACAAAGTGTTATAAAAGGAAAATCGCTTTATTGAAAAATCTTCAAAATGTAAAATATAAGTTTTCTGAAACATTATCAGAGGAATATTAGCTGAGTTAAAGTATAATTAATCTGACTTGAAACAACTATTAATTTTTAAAAATTTAAAATATTAGAGAAATGCATTTTTCAACATGACGATAGATTGTTTTTTTTATGTTGACAGCTCTTTAACACCTCCATGACAGCTCGATGACTGATAGAATGTTAACTAATATTGGGGAGGGGGTTTTAATCTTCACAAAAATAATTGAAAAATATAACGTGAATGTTTTTTAAGTAATGAATAATCTTAAAAATTTAAGAAAATATACTCCGTAAACTAATGTTTTAATAAATTTTAGATAATTTTAGATTTAAATTTGTTAATCATCTCATAGTATTGTCTATGAGCGAATGTATCTATAAAATTCAGCACGTTTTTAGACATACAGAAACAATTCGAAATTATTTTAAATATATTCGGGCGCGTTAGATTGTAATAAACTTTATCATATACGATTAGTAAACATAGTTTTCCTTAATAAAAATATTTTCTAAGAGTTACTCCATTGAAATTGAATTTTAAAAGATATTAAATCATTGCATTTTATTGTAATTAAAATTTAAAAACAACGAAAACAAGTCTTGAAAAAATTATATTTTCATCGAATTTTTTTTTCTCAAAACAATATTGTACTTAATATATATTGTTCGGTTTACCAATTAAATTATACTCTAATGAAATAACGCCTTAGTTTTATTGCGTTTTTTTTTTATTTTTCGATTTAGAGCAGTTTTTCGGTATAAAGGGGACCAATATCGCAAAAAATCAGAATCCCAAGAATACTAATTTTAACTAATACATTCACTAAAAATTATAATGTTGAATTTCTCAAGTTTGCAGAAAAATAAATAAAAATGTGGAACACATGTAAAAAATATTTGTACCGATATTTTCTAATAAGAACATTACTAAAATGAGTTCCTTCATTTGTAAATAAGTATTAAAATTTAATTAACATCCGATAATTACTTGATTTTTGCAAGAATTTCTAAATTAATGTGTCTGTTATCCCAGAAAAGATGTTAAAATTTGGTATGACAATATAGTACATCCGCTCGCGCAAGAATAACAAGTTTTTTAATCAAAATTTTGAAAGTTCTAAAAAGGAGAAAAAAATTTAAATGTTAAAAAACATATTTCGATATTTCCTCTTAATAAGATATTAGGTTGGTGCAAGAATCATGACGTAATAATGTCGTTTTTGACGTTAGAAATACGTCAAAAAACGACATTATTACGTCATTATTTGTGCACCAACCTAATAAAATTTTGATGATAAAATTGTTTTCATCACAGCCACAACCACCCCCACACCCCCAAACACACACGCACACCTCATATATATATATATATATATATATATATATATATATATATATATATATATATATATATATATATATATATAAGGTGTGCGTGTGTGTGCACTATAAACGTTATATTTCATCTCTCCACACACACACGCACACCTCATATATATATATATATATATATATATATATATATGAGGTGTGCGTGTGTGTGGAGAGATTAAATACTATAAGTGATTAGAACTAAAGCTGAATTAAAAAGATTAATTGCTTAAAAATTAATAGATATCTGTTTTAATTCTTTTTATTATTATCATTAGTATCCTCATAAGATGTCGATTTATGTATTACTTCTCTCATGTACATATATATATATGGGTATATCGAATGTTCCTTAAGAAATTGCTATCTTTATAAATATCGAAATGAGACATGAAAATGCTCTCAATTTATTTGATGGTGTGATTTAAATATCACGATTTTTTTTTATTTGTTTATATGTGGGTTGATAAAGATCCATTCTCTTGTGTATGAAAATTTTTACTTCAAAAATTATGTTTATGTTTTGGCTGACTGCGTACATGTATATCTCAATCAGCAGTAACAGCAGTAACAAGTTTAATGCAACAGATGAATTTAGCTGAAGATAATGTAAACTGTGCAATCTGAAATATGCATGCCGACAATTATTTTAAGATATTTTATTTTTATACGTTGTTCATGTAGACAAATATTTAAGTAAATGCTTTGTTTATAATAAACAGTATTAACAACATTTACCGGCCTGGATGTCCGAGATTATTTTCAAAGAAAATATGTGTCCTCCGATAGATACGCTTCGAGTAGGTATGATCGTTCGAGGGAAATCATAGAAAATTATAGTTTAAAAGCAGTAAAATCGACCTTGCTAATCAGAGGCTACTCTGTAGCTAAACTGCTATAGCACATCAGGCTATATGACATATTTTCTATGAAAATTTCTCGGACGTTCAGGCCGATAAACGATGTTAATACTGTTTATTTTAAACAGAACATTTACTTAAAGACTTGTGTACATATAAATAAGGTCTAGCAATAATATACATATATATACATACATACATATATATATATATATATATATATATATATATATATATATATATATATATATATATATATATGATGTATATTTCTATTGAATTCATAGATTTTATTTATTAATCAGTCATATTTTATAACTTTAAACGTTACTTGTAATAGATATCTACATTTAAAATTTCAACAATTTACATCTCAGCTGGCTAGATGCAGCCGTAAGTTCTATAGTAACAGTTTCTTCGCTTGCGCTTCCAGCTTGTGCAACTCCCTTCTGGCTCTATGCTTTCCAGCCAATATTAATCTGCACGAATTTAAATCCAATGTTAATCGCTATCTATAACTCCTTGTGTGTTAGTTGTTTTACTGCCTTGCACGGAGTGATATCAATTTTTAAAAAAAGACAAGTCACAGACAATCTTTGTATTTTATTTTAATTAAAATTGAATATATATATATATATATATATATATATATATATATATATATATATATATATATAATGGTAAATATATATATATATATTTGTAAATATATATATATATAATTGTATGTATGTATATATATATATATATATATATATATATATATATATATATATATATATATATATATATAATTGAATTTATACATAATGTATATATGTATGTATGTATGTATGTATGTATTTATATATGTATGTATATTTAGGCAGCTTGTTTTCGTTGAAGCATGTTTCGTTGAAAAATCTGGTCATCTATATTTATTTTTATTTTATCTATATTTATTTTTATTTTAATCCTCTCAAATTCACTGATCAATTTTTAATGTTATTTTTAATGACATTAAGGAAGAAACCATAGTTATTTTCATTTCTTTTGTTTTTCCAAGTAATTTCAATCTCATCCAATATCATCTTCATATCATCTTGAATTGCTAAGTCAAAAATTAATGTATTTGACAGTTGTAATTTTTTTCTAAATGTGCATGATCCGTCATCTGTTATAATTATGAACCCGTATGGACGCTCTCAGTTATAGTCAGTTTAAAAATTAACTGTTAAGTATAGTATGCCTGTAAGGGAGTAACTTAATTTATATTTTTTATTAATAATGTTTTAAAATGTCCGACGAGCAATTAAAAAAATACTATTTGATTATCCTAAAACATTGCTTTTATAGGCATTTTTAAACATTGTTGATATACTCATAATTAATCTTATTTAGTGTTGGTTGTATTTTCCTTATAGAGATGGCTTCAACAAATTGAAGCTTTTACTTTTAATTTTCACGTGGACTATACTTTATTGTCAATTAATTTTTCTCTAAAACGTGAATGTGGACAGAAAGGTTCTTTTAAATGTTGTGAAATAGAACATGAAACCGATATATCTAATGAAAGCTTCCTCTAAAATATTTATATTTACTTTTTTGTCAAAGATACAATCTCCCAAAGGACATTTAAATTGATATACAATGTTGGTCTTTTGCAAAAGATTTGTTGACAGAGAAGAGTTACTGCAGATGATTCCGTTGGTTATATTAAGTTAAGTATAGTTTATAATTAGTTTTAATTTTATTTTTTTGCTGTGATCAGTGGAGGAGATATTAAGACTTAAGAGATTTAGGATTGTTTTATCTTTTTTGTAGTTAGGTTGTATTTGATTGCAATATAGCAGTTTGCTATATTTAGTGTTATTTGAGGTAGTATTATGTTCTTTTTGATTTATGCTAAGATTTCTAACAGCTCGTGTAATCCGTAAAAACAATTAATAGCCTGACATGATAAAAAATAAAATTTGTTATCCCAGCATTTAACTGCGCTTAATACAGAACAATTACGAAGGTTGGATTTTAAACATCTACGTCACCGAAATTTGATTTATTTCTAACTTTGGTAACTATTATTTATTATTTATTTTTTATTTCAGATTATGCAATTCTGAGGAGTCCACATTTTTCATCAATGCCAAGAAAAGCGTGCGCGTCGTAAGATGGCGTAGCAGATTACTCCATATTTGCTCTGTTTCTGAAATGTTCCATTGGGAAATACTAAATGACAACGGTTTTCCAGATATTCGCTAGACGCCAGAAAACGAAAGAACGCTGAAAGGTAGAAAGGAGTGCGGGATTTAGTCAACGATGACTTATTTGAAGCTAGAAATCTATCATGGGATTTGGGGTTAAAGTAACGACGAGATTATTGTTCGTGAAAGGATCACGTGTCATTTCCGAACACCTCGTGATATAAGGGACTGCGATATGAGTGAATAATATGTTTGTCAATGGATGTGAATGAATGATGATACTGACATAGAAATACAATGAAGAAACGGCAATATTCCTCTCATTGTATCGAATAATACTGCATGATAAATGAAGACGAAATAGGATTTTATGTAGATATTTATTAAAAGCAACAGAAAATTTATTAGCCCAGAGGAGAATCAAAAATTGCAGTTTGTAAAATAAGCTTGCATTTAACCTATTTCATTTTGCTGCTTCTTTGTTGTGGCTGTTCAGGACATAGGTGATGATGGCTCTCCAAACCTTCCTATTACTTATAGCACTTAGTAATATTTATTTGTTTTTCCTATCACAACGTCGTTCCGTCATCTATTCACACCAGCTAGCCAGGTAGGTTTCTCGCTACCCTCTTGTTATTTGTCTTCGATACGTTTTACGATAAGTTTCTAATTCTGAAAATAAGTCAATATTTTGTTTTATTTTACTTTAGATAACCTCATTTTTACACGCTATATATATCTTTGTCTAGTGTTATACAACAGGGTATGACATAAATTACCAGTTATTTACTCATAAAAATGTATCCATTATTTAAACAAAAATTGAAACATACCTATTCGAAAGAAATTTTCATATTTTGCATATAGCTTCTTAAAATTATGTTGTTTTATTGTTTACAAGTTAATTATATATGGTGGCTCAGAAAAAGGGGTTAAATTGTTGCATTGAAAATGCCTAGTATGAAAAACTGTGTATTGATAAAACAGTTGAATATTCATAGAAAAGCTGATTTAATCTTTGGAATATAAAAAATTCAAGTGGAATGAACAACTTTACCACATCCAGTTCGAGATAGAAACTGTTCATTCCTAGGCAGGATAGTTACTCCAGCGGCCATGAAGAGGGTGGTGATAGAAATCCACGTAGTTGCATGAGAAAGATGGCAAAATAGATGGATATCTAGCAAAAGGGGATTGCGAAAAGCCTTAAAGGCTAAAGCCATACCAGATTCAAGGGTAACCGCTGCTCTCAAATGCCTCGAAACTTAAAAAGACTTATGAGCGAGAATACAATTTGGAGGAGGTTGCATCGTAGTATTGAAAACATCTTCGTTTGGTTAGACAACATAGCAACACGACAGCGTTTATGCCACTACATCAGGAAACATTACCAAAGCTGTCAGGAGACATTTCAAGCGAGAGAAACCGACATTTATTATGGTTTGGGATGCTGCTGCTTCTGATGGTTCAAAATCACCTTTAATGTTCTTTGAAGAAGGATTTAAAACGAATAGCAGTGTTTCCAGAAAATGTTGGAGAGAAATCGGTAGTCAGTCATATTGAAAAAGCGCTTCATCTTCATTCAAGACGACTTTTCCATATATACTTCTATTTGACGTAGAAATCGTTCAAGAGTTAAGTAAATCTATCCTCCATCATGCCCCTATATTAATCCTATGGACAAATAGATCCATGTTTTACGTAGCTCATACTCAAGTGTGCCAGATCGGAAAGAAGATCTTACGACACAATTTCAGATAAAAGGTGGTGAAGAATCATATAATTCAGTTGAGACGTGATTATGAACTATGATGTGAGCAAAGGGCAACCATTTTGAATTGTAAATATATGTAACGTATTGTCAATAAATATAAAAATTAACCTGTAAACATTCATTAAATAAAACTGATGTTTTTTTTTTTTAATTTATGATAAAATTAATAATGTGAATACTGAATAAAGCCACACTAGGTAAATTTAATCCGAAATTCGGAAACTAAATTTAGATTAATAATATTCAGATGTTCACTGTTAGTAGAAAGATGTATAACTACCTACTTAAAATGAAATGAAGGTTTGACTAAGAAAATATCAGTACACTCTAGTATGTGTCTGTGCGTTGTGTGTGTGTTTATGTGCCTTTGTGTATACATGTATGCGTGTATGTGTATGCACAGCTTTTATAATTTTAACTGATATTTATGCCATCATCTGGCTGGCGTCAGTTTAAACTGACACATTTGGTTCTCATTTATCTAAATGATAGTCATAGACTATAACTTATGGGAAGTGAAATTTGCACTGACGTTGAAAAGTCTCCAAGATTCTATATGAAGTCGAGAAAATATGAACTTCTAAGAAAATTATCACAATATATTTTAAAAAAGAACCGTGCGTTGAAGCTGACACATGTTGTATTGGGATAAATAAACTCATCACTAGCCTAGTTTTGTTCTATAGGGTTAGTATCTTGCGGAGATACATAACATGCATCCAAGTAGACAATGCAATATCAGTATTTGAATATTCCTATATTATCAAGAGTTGTTGCCGTTGGTTCACCTCGCTTCATGCAATGCCCTTCTTAAAGGCAACATGGCGCCACTTTTGAACTTTGTGAAAGTGGAACATATAATACCATATTCCCAGCTTTAAGGCTAGAAAGCAAAACACTGGTATTAAATATTTATTGACTCCCGATATTTTACAATGTGTTGTTCCTACTCAGATCATCTTTATATCCTTTGCGTTCATATATATGATATAGTCAGAAATTTGCCATGATAAATGTACCAACCACTAGAAATGCATTGTTTACGTGTGAAAAATGATATACAGATTAATGTCGATTATATTAAGTTTGCGAAGTGTGATGAAGCAGATATATACGGGGTTAAAGTCCAAAATGTAAGAAGAATAAAGAAACTACTATGAACCATAATACAAACGATATGTCTGAGATTATTGGGATATATAACGAATAACGAGACGTAGAGAATTTAACATTCATAAGATATACGGAATGCCAGAGACAGGAAAACCCGGAATAGACTATTCACCCTTGTATGTGAATAGTGGTCAGAACGGGAACAAATCAGGATGATAAAGAGTAAAAACATTACTTACAGTAAGAAGTTGTGGAGAGCCATGACCTACAAGTCTTGAAATAATGTGAGGCATAAAAGATGGTTATTTTTTACTATCTGTGAAATTATTACATTCTTTGTTTCTTAATTATTAACTTTTAAATTTTGTAATAAATTATCGACTAATACATAAGTAAACACGATAGAACACAATTTTCCGTAAAGAATGAGTCTACGTATTTCCTTGTAATAGTTCAGACAATCGATATCACTCGGAAAAAAAAGAAAAATATAAATATAATCTGAATAAAGCTCACACACACACAAATAACTAGCAGACAAATTATAAATCGAAGAAAAATTAAGTGCTATTTTTTTTTGTTTCTAGACAATAAATATTTGTAATTCAAATGTAGAAAATGTACAACAAGCAACAATGGCTGAAGGTGTAGATGTAACTTATGCATAAACAGTAAAAAAAACAAAAAACAAAACAAACTAATCATTTTATCATGCAGAAATAAAAGAATGGAAACGAATATTTAACATGGCGCCAGCAACGAAAAGACGTTTATACAATTCTACTAATGCTTTCAGACGACATAAAATCATCAAAGCTAAAATGTCAAATAACAGGCGCTAAATAACAAATGGCAAGTCGGATCCAAAATCCTTACTCCTAGTTTCATGATATGACGATCTTCAAAAACACACACACACACGCACAACCGCACACACACACACACACTCTTATATACATTAAGAAATGGACAAAGTCCGACAATTTATTTATTAAAGACATTTTTTATGTTTAACGTTCTTCTTATGGATACAAGTATTTAAGTAAATGCTCTGTTTATAATAGACAGTATTAAATAACATTTACAGGCCTGAATGTCCGAGAAATTTTCATAGAAACACTCTTATATATACAGTGCCACGTAAAAGATTTCAACAAACTGCAAAAAATGTTTCTTTAAGTATTTCTAACACAGATAAATAAAAATTTTACTGTTAACAATACATATGTTTAAGCTAGGTACCTCCACTTTTTCGCGGGAAAACAGCATAGCGTAATAAACAAATGGCACAAACTTAACGAAAATAAATTTTTATCGTCAAAACGCTTATGATGAAAGACCAAAGTATATTTTAATTATTTTTTGATATTTTTTAATATTTTTTAACACGTTCGAAATTTTGGTTAAAGTTTTCTTTTTTTTACGTCATCGCGGTGCTGTAAAAATAACATTGTTTGTTTTTTTTTTGCGCTTTTTTCCCATTGAAAACCCATTGATTTGGAAATTCTTGTAAAATTAAAGTAATTGTCCGATTTTAATGAAATTTTCAGGACTTATTCACAAATGAATGAAATTATTTTTTAAATATTTCTTTTTATTAAATTTTAGTAAAAAATATATTTATTTTTAATATGTTACACCCCACTTACTTATTTTCCCGAAATTTCGTTCAATCCTTTTTATTTCCTTACAATTTTTTTTTTGTTTAAAGTAAGAGAGATTGGAGATGGTAAATCACCTACTTTTTTTTTTTTTAAATTTGTTCCAACTCACGGAAAATGAGCTCTGAATAGAAAAATAATGAATCCAATAAAACTATGATATTACTTAATTAGAAAAGCTTTTAATTGCTTTTGTAAATAAGTAACATTAAGGTCATTATTGCCTGAAGAAATAAATTTTTTCTGATGAATAATTAAATTTTACAAGAATTTTTTATTTGTTTTACATTTTGATTATAATAATTTACAATAGTTTAAAAATCGTGCAAAACTCTGTATTAGCTTATTTCCTTGTGATAATTAGTAATTAAGTAGAAACAAAATTTACGAGTTCAAAATTGCAAAGTTTAATAAATCCAATTTTTTTCAAATAATTTTTTATGTTGTATTTTTCTACTTAATACATTCCTTATTTCCATGTACGGTAGACTGAAATTGCCATTATTATAAAAAGAGTTTTGTCCCTTTATTCTAATAAATAGACATAACAGTAAAACTAAAAATAAAAGGGTTCACTCAGATTTCTAGTAATTTTCATTTATGGTCATCCGTAGTAGCTGTCATCACTTGTCAATCAACACATGGATCAAGTATCGGATCAAAATTACGGTACCAATCGTTAATAATTCGTTGTATATTTCTTTTTTTATGCTATAATTAAGTAATATTTTTTTAAATCAGATTAATTTAACATTAAATTTTCTAATTTTACTAAAATGACGTGTCAGAAATTTTTTTAAATATTTTTAAAATCGATAAATTTGTGTTTGTTTACAAATTTCTTAAAATTAAGAAAATGGCAGGTTTTTTGAAAATTTAAAAATTTGAAATTAAATTTGACATTCCAATGCATATAGTTTCTATCTGAAATATACCAGAATTGTTTACTTAATGGAAATAATAAATTTAATGATTCAAATTTCAAGTAAAGCTAAAATGAAATATTCAAGCATATTTTTTCATTTTAAAAAATGCATTTAAACTTAGGTATCGATAATTTATGCCGAAAAAGTGGAGGTACCTAGTTTAAGCCTTTAGCCAAACAAATAGATTTTTAAAAAATCAGTTAAAATATCCCACGAAGAAAAACCAACGTTAACTAACGCAAAAGTTTACAATATATTTATTAAATCTTCTGTCGTAGCGTAATCGTTATTGCCAATTAAAGCATGTAGGCGTTTAGAGGATTCCCCTACGAATTTCTTGCATGTTTCTTGTCTAAGATTTTTCCATTCTTCACGACAAAATTCTGTTAGTTTATGTAGGTTTGGCGGTTTCCTTCTTTGAATCCTTAATTTCAGCTCTCTCCATAAATTTTCAATCGTATTGAGATATAGGGATTAACTTGACCATTTTAGAACATATACTCTCTTTGAGCTTAAACATGATTTTGTAAGCTTTGAAGTATGATAACGAATGTTGTGTTGAAAGTCCCGAACTGGTTGCAAGGTCAGCAAATGTGCACTCTGACATAAAACTTTCTCCAAAATATCCCTATAATATGCTCTATTCACCCTCCCTTCTATTATTTCAATGTTTCCTATATATTCGGCACTAAATCACTGTTTGGATAGTATTCTTCGGCGAATATTCAGTACCCTTCTTTTTCCAGACCTTTGCCACAGCATGTCTGCCAAAAAGTTCAGTTTTCGTCTAACTAAATATATCCCGAAATGCTGCAGGTTTGATACAAAGTGTGTTTTTTTTTTGCTTGGATTCCTCGAAAAGATGTCATGTCGGCGAAGTAAACGACATTGATTCCGAATTCACATTTACTGCACTTACATATAGTCCTCCCTGAGGTGTTTTTAGCGTAACTCGCGGCTTGTTACCAACTTTTCTCGCTAATAAATATGTCATACGTTCCCTTACCTTTCTCGGACGACCAGAGTTTTTTTGGGGGACGAATGGAATGACACGTCTTCCAGTGACGAACTATCGTACCAATTGAACTCAATGGCACATTTAACTGACTAGATATCATCCTATAACCAAGTCCAATTATATGAAGGTCAACAATACGTTTACGGACGTCTTGATCAATTATTTTGCTTTTCCCCATTTTGTCAATATTTAAAGAACGGTTGACAGAAAACGAATGACGCAATACTTGTAATAATTCCTAAAAGTAATAAAATTAATCTGGGACGTTCTAAAAAAAACAACAGCATCCTAATTTGGAAAATTCTAGTAAAATTTGAACACTTTTATAAAAAAATAAATGTTGCAAATAAAAAAAAATGTTTTGTAAACTTTTGAGTTATTGAATATTGGTTTTCCTTCGTGTGGTACTTTTTTGAAGTTTAAAAAAATGTGATTGTTTGACTGAATGCCTAAATATATGTTCTATGACCAGTAAAATATTTATTAATCTAATTGTATTAGAAATACCTAAAAACATTTTTTGTAATTTGTTGTAAACTTTTGCGTGGAACTATCTCTCTCTCTCTCTCTCTCTCTCTCTCTCTCTCTCTATATATATATATATATATATATATATATATATATATATATATATATATATATATATATATATATAAACGTGCGTGTGTGATTTTTTTAAAGTTGTGTCAAATTGTATTGGGTTATTTAATGTTGAATTACGTGTGAGTCATGTAATCACAGTATATATATATATATATATATATGTCCACAAATCTTATGTATGTATACATACATATTTGTAAGGAAAATCTATGACAAAGTGTAAAAAATTCGCGTGGATCAGTTCGCCTTTAGGTCACGATCGGACTAAATTCATCACTTTAATCCAAAAGGAACGTGTCACAAGACAACCATTTTTTTTTTCTTTATCATAATGTTTTGAAAATTCTCATGGTATATAAAAATGGATATATATTTTTTACTCAAGCAAACACACATACGTATATTTATACATACACACACAAACATATCATATATATATATATATATATATATATATATATATATATATATATATATATATTAGGTTGGTGCAAAATAATGTCGTTTTCTTACATAGTAACATATGTGAGAAAACGACATTATTTTTGCACCAACCTAATATATATATATATATATATATATATATATATATATATATATATATATATATATATGTATGTATGTATTATAAATTAATTGATTTAAATATTGTTTCTTCGCTACACAGGGATTAACATTGATCACTGTTTTGTAACAATGAAAATATCAATAAGAACACCGGCTTATATATTTTACTGTTCTTTCTTTCTAACATATATCTATACACACACACACACACACACACACACATATATATATATATATATATATATATATATATATATATATATATATATATATATATATATGAGTGGAAATTGAAGTCCATATCAAGAGGCGATAATCTGTATAATGCGCAAAAGCAATCGTATGGGCAGATATTTATTGCACAAACCTATAAATACGTCACAAGGCAAAATGGAGAAGGGGGATGCTGGGCCTCTCTTGTCCTATTGATAACTTAAATTGCCTCAATCACCTACCCAATCGTTTGTATATTGTGCCTTTCACCAAAAAAAACATCTACACAAAACTGTTTTTCAAATATCGTATGCTCAATCCCATATGTACATTCATTGTGGAGAGCTATGTTGATAAAATCCACAATGTTTATGATGTAACAATATTTACTCAAATAAAACCAGTACTCCTAAGGGAAACCCCCACAGACTAATCATGACAGAGTTAACAGTTATCTTGACGAAAAATACGGTGTGTTTATTAGAATTACTCTTGAAACGAAAGATTTCACATTCAACACAAAACTGCAATCCCTTTTACCGAAATGAGGAGGTGGAGGGTATCAACCGAAAATAAAAGGAGGAAATAAAGCGGCCGATGACCATACTTAATCTAGTTAAGTTAAATTCAGAAAATGAAACCAAAAGAAAACGACCTACGATATAACTGGCTGGCACGACAAAATTTTAATCAGGCAGCCGATATCCTCAATTCTAGGTCGCCTAAAGGTGTCACTCTAAATTAGCCCATCTCAAGTGAATCAAACGCGAACTATTCCCCCACCTTTCGCCGAATATTCGTTGAAGAGTGTCGATCTGATTTTGATTTTAAGCTAGTGCTTAAAGAACACTATCAGTTGAGAAGAGGAAAACTTCCCATCTACGTAGAACGCCGGCTGTAGTGTCGTCCAAATGACGACTCCCATAATGACAACTGTTTATAACTACAGAATGAACTCTTGCTAAAACTATGTATACTAAGCCTCTCAAGAGAGAGCGACGAATCGAGTCGAGCCGATAGTAATTTACTCCAAACCCAACTGACAGTCATACTAACATCTTCCACCTCTTGTATTATTATTTCGTGTAATATCCATTCGTTACTTTTACTCTTATGTTAGTGTTGTTCTTCCTTGGTCCTAACCTGGACCATAACAGTGGCGACGAGGATATTGAAGAAACGAATTCTACGCGGAGGATATATATATATATATATATATATATATATATATATATATATATATATATATAAACCTTTTTACTATCGGTCGTCCATAACAGAGGCGACGGAGATATATTAGGTTGGTGCAAAAATGTTGTCGTTTTTTGACGTTAAAAAATACGTCAAAAAACGACAAAATTTTGCACCAACCTAATAGAAAAAAAAAAAGTTCTACGCGAAGATAAAAGATAAAAAAAAAACTTTTTGGATACCAACCGTAACAGTGGTAACGAAGACAAGAATTTTACCTCTCAGCCAGAATAGAATCGAATTCTACTCAGGAAAATTTTTTAGTACCAAAGTTCCAGAAAAACAGACGACAAAGACCTGAAGTCTACACTGAGAAATAAGGAAAAATCGTTACACAAATACACAACTCTATCTACAAAGTAAATATTGCGAAAAGAAAAAGTAAGTGGAAAAATTGAGTTTTTTTCCTCCTCTTCTCAGTGACAACAGATAGCCTGTGTTATTACTAAATTACGCTGTTAACATGGAAGACTTTAAGGCAACCATATTGGAACTAATGAAAATGAAATTTGAGCAGCAAAAAAAAAAAAAAAAATGAGGAAAGACAGATTAGGCTCGAAAAAAATAATTAGAAATTCAACATGAAAACGAAGAAAAGCAACTCGAACTACAAGAATTGCTACTACGGGCAGTAACAAATAAAGGACAAAATTCTGAAAATGAAGCAGCATTCTCGCAAAATGCTATATGGAGTTCTATCAAAGACTTCACTTATGCACCGGATGAAGACAAAACCATCGCGGCTTACTTCAGAAGATATGAAGATTCATATGAGTTTGATTGCGGGAATTGGTCAGACACGAAAAAAGTACGTCTACTACTGAGGAAAAAATATTAAAGCCCCCTGAGAGGTAAAAGATTGGGGGGGATGTCATGCGTCCTTACCTATTACTACAGAATGAACTCTTTTCAACACTATGTATACTACGCCTCTCAAGAGAGAGGGACGAATCGAGTCGAGCCGATAGTAGTTCACTCCAAACCAGACTGACAGTCATACTAACACCTTCCACATCTTGTATTATTATTTCGTGTAATATACCTTCGTTATTTCTATTCTTGTGTTCGTGTTGTTCTTCCTTGGTCCTAACCTGGACCATAACACCAAGCCAGCACCATAAACACATAATCTACATTCCTGTTCAGCTGCTTCACAAAATTGCTACAAACGGAACTGGCCTCGACCACAAAAAATTCCACCCTACGATGCGAACCACTTGGCCTTCAATCAGTTAACGGCCATACGACGCTACAATGAAAAACGATGTGCCCGAAGGTCTTCAAAAACCCACCGTAGCGCACACATTTTGACGTACCTGCAAGGCCCGATGAAAAAAAATGTCTACCCAAAGGACCTTCCCAAACACCAAGGTGAGTGATGCCTCGTTGTTATTGAGATGTGTCAATTCAGAGGCTCAGGGCGACAGAGAACGAAACTTCTCATACGTTCAACCGAGCTGAACATTTAGATTATCCCGAGCATCTCTGGCACTAATTCACGATAGAATGCTTTAGCAGACAAAAGCAGGGTGCCGACGAAGCCTTTTTTTTAATCCGGGTAAAGCTTTTCAGAGTAAGTTAACATTTGCAATAGGAGCTATCTGATCGAGGAATATGTCAGTCCTTCCTCCTCATCCACACTTTTCAGACGGAAATGCTTTTTTAGCGACTAGAAAGAGAAGAAGCCTCATCGTGGAGACACATTCAATCCAGCAACTTGAGTCGGAGCGTCTGTTTCAATGCTGGGTAACCCTACACCGCCCTCAGACAGTAGGAGGCAACACACATCGAGACGCACCATTGGAAACTTATCAGCCCACAGGAGACGAAACAAGACTCGAAGAAATTGGACTCGTTCCGTGCACAGGGGCGAAAGTACCAAGAGCCATTATAGAAGGATGGAATAGATAGGCGTGGATATATCTTCCGCTTTCCCCTATAAGGAAAACCTCCTCTGGGACCAAAGTAAGGACCAAAGACGGCCGACTCATGAAAAGCCTTGAAAAAACTGATGGTCAACCCTATCAAATGCATTGGACTGCTCTAAATTGATTAGGGCGGCTTTACTGTCTACTTGTTCTACAATCAAGCGCAACATAAAAGGTTGTTCTGAAAAGTCCTAAACTTCATACTGAAAGTCTGCTCGGGGCCAATAAGACTAAGCAGGACATCCTTAAAACGGTTAGATAAAATCTTAGCCATAATCTTTAACTAGGTATTCAACATAGTTATGGGCCAGAAATTATTAACCGTGTCTATTCTTGCGATGCAAATTGATCACACCTCTGAAGAAGCGCTCGGAAATATTCCCATTCTTCATCTATTCGTTAAAGACCAGTGCTATTAGAGGAACAAACAGGCGACTGATTCAAATGCACCTCAGAGACGAATCCATCGATACCCGGAGTCTTGTCTCTGTCAACAACCTTCAACACATCCCAGAATTACGCCTCTGTTATCGGACCTTCGGACCCAGCTGCTTCAGTCGCCTCGAGGCGAGTAAACTCAGCTAAAGTGGTATCGAACTGAGCCCGGCTCAGACCGATATCCCTGGTAAAAGATCCTGAAAATAAAATCGGAAAATCTCACATATGCCGTCGTTTTTAGTTTTGGTACGTCCATCTGGCAATTCGACGCTAGCGATGTATCGGTCTGCGATACTCCGAAATTCTTCAGCTCGGAATTCAGCGGATATATCTGTTGCTTCGGAAGACGTTCTGTTTAATTTAGCCCGAACTAGAATAGTTTGAAAATTCTTGATAAACAAGGTGGTCAACTCCGCCCTAGCTGAGTCTATGTCTCATTATCCCCCGATTTTTAGCCTTTTCTACTCTAGATTTTTGTGCCGTTTTTTCAGCTAGCATATCTTGCTTTAGCCGTTTAAATAATCACCAGCAAACGATCTGATGACATCGTTAAGCCCAATAATTAGTTCCATCCGTGTCTCACGTCAGTTCCCGCATTAAATTTAGCAAAAACTAGTCCTGAAAATCATTCTCATCGAACAAAGATATGTTGAGTTTCCAGTACCTAGACATGCAAAAGTTTGGCTAATCTTTGTTTAGATGAACCTGGACGAGCCTATGGTCTGAATAGCTATGGAATGGAAATTTGGACAGCTTAAGAACCCTATGTCGTTTCTACTAACTAAAACACGGTTAATGTTACTTGTACGCAACAGCAAAGCGTAAACTCCCCCGCTATTAGTCCAATGCACACTATATCCCGAGGAAGGTCATTCCTTAACATATCGACAAGCTTCAGCCTGTCGAAAGAAAACTCGGAAATGATTTTACATCTACGTTGTTAGTACCCAGTCTAGTGCCCGTGTGATCTATATCGGGATCAAGGACGGCATTCCAGTCACCTGTTAACATTTCACTATGAGATGTCGTCAGAAACGGATCTATCCATTGAAGAAATGTGGATCTCTCGCTGGAGTTATTGGGCGCTAATGAAACAAAGCGCAGATACTTTATGGGGGCATCCACGACACAAAATCTGTCAATGATGTTCGCTTACAAATAAAATCCTGCGCTAAACTTGAAATAATATAATAAAAATAAAATCGGCCTAAGCTTAAGATTGGAAAATTGATAAAGAAAAAATGCACACAACAAAAGAAAATTCCTGACAGAAAATTAGTCAAAAAATTTAATAAGAACTTATCAATAAATTGTGCAAAAAAAGTTAAAAGTTAAAAATAAAAACACAGCCCAGGTCCATTGTGTTTTTATTCGGCTATTTATATATAGAGGTCAATGATGAATTATGTGTGGTCTATTTTAACAGTTATTTGCGCGGGAAGTACCGGTTATGTTTAGAATTATTCTATAGGTTTTTGAATGGAAATAATTGTGGATGCGGATGCAGTGGTGTTTGATAACTTTTTATTAATCATTGATGATTATATTGTTGCCTCTTAGTAATACAGAGACTTGGTTTAATGTATGCATCCGTAGCTTGTTAATTTGTTTATTGTTTACTTAAATTATTCAATTGTTTATTGTTTTGATTAATTTATTTAACTTATTTTTGCTTATTAATTTTATTTGTTTATCTATTTGTTTATTCATTTATTTTTGTTTATTCTTTCACATTTTTAGTTTCCTGATCTTAAGTAACTTAGTAATAATTTGCTTTCGTGTCTGCATTTTGAGATGAGTTATATCATAAAACTATTTCATCACACCCAGACACACAAACACACACTCAACCACCCACACCCATACACATCTCTCTCTCTCTCTCTATATATATATATATATATATAGATGTGCGTGTGTATCTATGTGTATGCGTCTATATGTGTATATATATATATATATATATATATATATATATATATATATATATGTGTGTGTGTGTGTGTGTGTGTGAAATATAGTCAAACAAGCATAAATAGATCCAATTTAAAAAAAAATAAAACAGTTTGTCTGATCTTTGTAAAACCGTGAAACCCAGGGTCACAAACTCATATCCATACAAGTGAATATATATATATATATATATATATATATATATATATATATATATATATACACCCACATATATATATACATACATATATATATATATATATATATATATATATATATATTGACACACACATATGGGAGTATTCTTCAGTAATAAACATGTTTTAGTAAATTCTAACACCACAGTTAATATTTATTTGGAAAATGCTTTAAAACATTTCCTCTCCGGATGAAATAGTGTAAATAATTGTCTTTTGTCTTCGTAGATCGGAGCGGATGTTTGATAATAAAGTGCTTGGCGTCTCTGTACTTGTGCGTACGTGTGTATACATGTGTGTGCGTGTATGTTCGCGCGTTTTCTACCACTATTAGTGATTCCCAGCCTGCTCTTATTCACGAATATATACATTAATTCTGAAATTCCAGAAAAAAATGAATGTCTTGTTTTTCCGATCATGGTGTTTTGTGTTCTGAACGTTATAAATTTTGAATCATGTTTTGATCCGTTGATGGCGTTATTTCCGGGTGACATTTTCCCAAAATGTGTGTCCTCATGCAGTGTTACGATGTTTGAGCTTTTATGTCTATTAAATATTAAATGATGCATTAGACATATTCTGTATATTCAGTTGTCTTATTAAAACCAACACACACACACACACACATAGAGAGAGAGAGTGCGGGTGTGTCTCTTATTATTTTATTTTTTAATGTGTTTCCTGTAATAATAATACGAATACGATTTCATTTAAGAAAGACCAAAATCTATTCAAAAACATTTTAATAAAATTCTACATATATTGATTTCTTTCTTAAAAAACGAATGCTGTTTTATGTATGAGACAGCAACTTGACCAAGTATTATTCCTGCCACGTACGAATATTGTAGCAAAACATCAAATTTACACAGAATTAAATAGACACACTGTTATTATGTTACTTCGATAATAACATAAATGTGGAATAATTTAATGATGAACCAGCTGTTCTGCATACAATCACTGTAATATATGTGTGAACCGTTAGAACAAATATATATATATATATATATATATATATATATATATATGTTTATCTCTCTCTCTCTCTCTCTCTCTCTCTCTCTCTCTCTCTCTCCATATATACACAACAGTTCAAAGTTAAAGTCCGAGCCTGGTAATTTTTTTTTTTTTAAATTGGCCCCAAACAAGGTGTTTTGTATTTTAAATAAGAGAAAATTACGATTGAAAATGGTGATGTATGAACAAAAGGAAAAACATTTAATGATTAAATTTTGCCCCGGTGAAAATCTGCTGCGTTAGCCATGATTACTGCAGGACATATTTTTTGGCATTCGTTCCAAAAGTTTTTTAAAGTATAAGTTTGGTAATTGCTTCCATTCTTATTTCAGTGACTCTAAGAACATTTTTTCATATTTTTCCATTATTGTTAAGTTCATCCCACACTAATTCTGGTGATGGCCTGTATATATATATATATATAATATATATATATATATATATATATATATATATATATATATATATATATATATATATATATATGTGTGTGTGTGTGTGTATGTGTGTGTGTTTGTAGTAATACTGCAATATGATAATCAGTATTATTATTTGAAGAATATAATTTTAAGTGTTTGATATTCCTTAATATATATATATATATATATATATATATATAAATTAAAGCATATATATATATATATATATATGCATGTGTGTGTATAAATTAAGGAATATATATATATATGTATGTATAAATTAAGGAATATATATATATATGTATAAATTAAATAATATATATATATATATATATATATATATATATATGTATGTATGTATAAATGAAGGAATATATATATATATATATATATATATATATATATATATATATATATATATATATATATATATAGCATATAAAACGAAGTGATGGGTTATATTTAATTTCCTCTACTGGACTGAATATTGTAAAAATCTTATAATAGAAAAGTATACGCTTTCTATGGTCAGACTAAACGGGCATTAGATCGATATGATCTAAAAAAACATCGGATTCCCCTTCCAAGCTTTTGTATTTTGAAAATATTTGATTTGTTAAAATGGCACTAGTAGGCACCATTATAAAATAGTTACTGGGTGAAAACAAATATAGGTTTAGATTAAAACAGATTTCAAGACGGATTTCAAATTTTGCAATGTGTTACATTGCCACTGGCAAATTGAGCATCCATAATTCAGAAATAAAAGTTGTGAAACCTTTTTTTCATAATTATTGGAACCGATTTTTATTTTTAAAAAGTTCCCGAGTCTGTTGTGGTAAGATGAAATCCAGAAACATCTGATATGATACAAGAAAACACTTTTTTTAATGCAAGGACGACGGGAGTGCCGCTATCTCGTTAGGGGTTACAGAGAGTGAGAGCAAGATTATAGAGCGGTGTTTGAGGAAAGGTTAAAGAGAAGAACGGGTATCAAAATCAACGCATCAGAAGATGTCTGTTGACATTACAATTGAATATTTGAATATTATAGCTATCAGGGAAGCAAGTAAGAGGAAAGGAGTTTCACTGACAGGAAGTGCGAGATATGAAGCTGTTGGAGTAGAAAAGACGACTACATTTAACCGTTTCGACAGTGAAATGCGAGAACGAGATGCCAACCTAGTAGCACGCTTATATTGATACAGTTTGGGAACCAGTGAAAGTAGCTCGATAGAGCCATTGCCATGAAAATACTTGTAAAAAGACAGAGGGAAACCACAGTGACTGTAGACGCGATGCCAGATCAGGATATATCACATTACATATCTGTATCTGGATTTGTCGAGAACCTAGAGATGAACAGCGGGGGCAGGAGTCTATATATGGCAGCAGTATTCTATGTAAGGGCGAATGGTTGATTTATAGATTTGAAGGATAGACTCAGGCGAGAAAAACATTCTGGCGCGACATAGAGAACCAACTTTCCTTGCCCTAGATGAAGCTTCTGATTTAATGTCTTCAGGTCAGTGCATAGCGTGAGACAAAGCAGGCAGAGAGAGGTGCTCTCGTGGCGTTGGGCATCAACTACCCTGACGGAAGCTGGAAGGGTTATCTATGGTGGTTAAATATGAGCTGGTTCGTTTTGGAGGCATTAAATTTTACAACCTAATTCTTGCCCCAGTCAAGAACAGATTGGAGGTCTTTATCGAGACCAACGGATAGGTTAGTTTTGTCAATGATGACGGATTTACCATTGAGACAGAAGTAAATAGCAGCATCATGTCCGTAGATGCCTGCTTGGGAACGGTTGACATCAGAAAGTTCGTTGATGAAGATACCCTTACCCTATTTTTAGTGGTGAGGAAATTACCATCAATAATTATCAAATATTACCCCATATCAATTTATGTATGTCATAAAATTGTATTTCCTTTAATACACGATTGATCCGCGTGATATATTGAAATGACGTAAACTATTTTCTACACTGGGTGCCTCACTATCGTGTTCCTGTGAGTGAAGAAAGTCTTGTAGATATATATATTTACGTTATTTTGCTTGCGTTTTAAGTGTTATCATAAATTAATTATGGTTCCTGCTATAGTCTTAGGCACTACCGCTAATGGAGTGAGGTCATTTTTTCTTGGCACAACAATATTCTGGCTTGAACTAACCTAAACTAAACTGAGAAAATAGACTGGTTTACACATGACTGCATCTGAAAATTATTTAATTTATCAGAGCAGAAGTTCCCTGCTGTGCTCTATAAGGTGTGACAAGGTATTAAGCAATTACTGCTGTACTAAACCATCGCCTTAAGACATTTTAAAGACACCTGAACTCGACAGCAAAATGTCTTAAAATAAACAACTTTTAAATCTTGTTAATCGAAATCTACAAGAAAAGATTGAATTCAGGACGGCTATTAACGTTCCAAGGTGTGAAAATTGGAAATGACAAAATGAAGCACATACATAATTTTAGTTCTTACTAATTTCTGTCCAATATAAGGCTCGATAGTTACTCAATCTAGTGCGTTACAGTTGAAACGGTAATGGTAAATTAGGTGTGACATATGAATGTAATAGCATGTGGTCAGTAAGGAAAACAATTAGGATAAAGATATAAATAATGATCGACCAGTGCCGAGGTCAAGATTGAAGAAATAGCGGAAGCGCTCATGAAGGCGTCACTCGCCCAAGAGACATTTCTTTTCGAAAAAAAGAAAAAGAAGCTCCCTCAGTGGAAATTTCTGCTTACAATTCAAAGAGGGGGAATTGAGACTGATTCGATGGAAGTAGCATAGCATGCATTAGCTCTATACATATGATGTCTATAAACCAAAGAATTGATATCATCTTGGAGCAATAGGGTGGAGTGAACAATTTTTCCAGCTTCTTTAGCAATATTTTACATCTATATGGTTTCCACTTGATAGTTGGAGAGAGACTGAGACAAAATAACCGTTCAAATCTTTGGACTTCATTAAGATTGCATCCATTCAAAGTGAATGTAGAAAATACGTTTTTGGAACGATGATGACGAAACAATACTGTTTTGGTTTTTGAGGTTTCTCCATTCGGCTCATCGAGATTGGTCTGAGATGAAACCCTCTACATTACTGAGAATATAAGTAAATTTATATATATATATATATATATATATATATATATATATATATATATATATATATATTAGGATATTTCACCGAAAATATGTAAAAAAATCGCTACACAATTGTAATCGTGTTTCAATGCTTATCACTGCACTGAAACAGGCGATTGTAAATTAGTAACAAGTGAACGATTTATTTAGATTTAAAAACACAATACAACCTCTTTTTACAAAAAGGGTTGATATAAAGTTTTTAAGGTTTGTAAGGTTCAACCAAACAAATATGACCTACATTAAATTTAAACTAAGCGAAGAAGCAAAAATTATATTTTATACATCGATTATGACCCGTAGAAGGGCAGCTAACGGCAGCCAGTCATAAACTTAAAGTCGATACATATAGTTACCTAAAATATACAAACCAGACAATGCAGGTTCCTAATAAATAAAAGTGTTGGGTAGAGAGGTAATTTAGGAAACAGCATTGTCTGGTTTGTATATTTTATAATGGCCAATCCGATTAAATCGGTCTCCATTTTCTTATACCAATGCAACTGGAATCAAACGAGTGTTGTTATCTGTTACCCAGGTCATAATTTGGCAGAAAGTTAAAAGTATGGGTTACACAATGAGTATCGGACTTAATCAGTAGTAATACTTAACCTGACTAGTTCGATAATCCTTCCTCTTAGACGAGGCGCCCAGTAGCTAGTAAGAGTTAGATGAGTAAGGTCAAAAATAAAAAAAAAATTAAAGGAAATTTGATTAGCATAGAATCCATTGCAACGAGGAATAATACTAAGAAGAAAAAATATATGTAAAATAGAGAGTAGAGTCATCAAAATTATTTTACAGGAAGGGATTAATAAATTAGAGACGAAAACAAACTATGATTTCGATCCCCCTAACTATTACGCAGCTAAATGTAGCTAGGACAGCTCGTGTGATCTTCCTTTTGAACGAAATTGCCTTTATGTCTGTGTGAGAATATTTTTGCACATGAATGAGATTTTAGTGATATTACTTAAATATATTGAATATTTTTCTACAGATTTTAAAGATGTTCCACATATGTGCTGGAGTAGATGCCGTTTAAACACACGCACCTACTAAATATAACGTTAATAGAAATAATAAATAAAGTAGATTTAAAAAAAAAAATTACCTGCTTACACATTACTCAGATTACGTTTGCCAGATATAGATTTTGAATGTGATTTGTCCCGACGAGAAATATGCACATTTTCTTTATTAAGCTATTTCGATCTCTAGTTCAGTAGGCATTAATTTCAATTTAAATAGTGATGTCTCCCCAAACATTTGTGGCCACGAGATAGAGACTTTATAGTGGTAAGGATTAATGTCAGATTAAAAAATTAATTAATTTATTGTTGTAATTTTATCTCATCCTCGTCGGCAAAATGTTGCAACCTAGGGAAGGTTACTTGAATAGAATAATCAAACAAAGGTTGGTAATGAAGAATAATACTTAGGACAAGGACAACACATAGGTTTCGCCAGCTGCGGGTAAATGTAGTAGTCAACTGCTAGAATTGAGTCAAGTGAATTCTACAAGAAATCTCCAACTCTAGGATGTCTACCAACCGCCCCACGTGGTCAGATGTGACACAAGGCCGAATTCGCTGTGGGGTATCCGAGCCCGTAGGCTCGGCCAAAAATTCCCCGTAGATCCCGTATAAAACGGGGTCGGTTAGCTGTTTCCTGAGATAAGACTCTGCCCTTCGACATAGCCTCGTCTGGGGATCCTCTCCACCCAGAGGCTGGGAGTTTGACCAACACGGCTGGAGACGAATCTCCAACTCTAGACCAATTTATTACTGTAATTATGTGAATGGGGACATACACATTATTGTCCCTAGATGTGCTACAAAATTTACTTTAATTCATTTTAATTCTCTTGAAAAAGTATGAGCCAGTCTCCTCTCCACAGGAATGGTTTATATAGTAAGATTCGTATCTGCAAAAAAATATTATTTTTAAAACAAATTGCACAATTGCTCGCAAAACATAATTATTTTCACAATCCAAAATATTTAGGCTTCAAATACTCACAAATATTTGATACGTCGTGTAGTGAACATAGTAATGAACCCATACTTTAATAATTACCATGCCTAAAATAAACTGTTATGAATGGGGCAGAAATTATGTTGGTTTATACATTATAGTGTCGCATATTAGATAATGATGTCTAGTTAAAAACGAATATCCTGGGAATAGCTAAGACCTTCTTGTCTGGAGGTGTATCTTTCTGGTCCTATAATGAGCGTTTGATTTTTTGGGGTACACAAAAATAAATAAATTAAAAAAATATGAAAATATGAAAAAGTATATAATATACTTTTTATGAAATCTTGCGAATTTGCGTCATAAAAAATTGTTTGGGATATTTCCCTTTATCGGGTCTCTTGTCAGACTCTAACATCGACTTCAATGAAGCTGATGGATTTTTCGTTAAGGATCCTTGTAAATGAAATTCAATTTTTTTACATTTTTCTCTAAAAGTGGTCGCTTTTAAAAACTGCTGTTTTTTTTTTTTGTTTTTTTTAACCGACACACGTGAAACATTTGTGATACCAAAAAAATTATGTTCGACCTGAAGAGAATTTTCGAAAGCCTAACACACCATGTAGAAAATGTGGATCGCATATTTGCTGAACTTCACGTAAAATTGGAGAGGTTGCTCGAATTTTTCAATCATTGTAAAGATCGCACAACCGTTCCAATCAATGTTATATAAAATAAACTCGCATAATAAATGAGCATAATTACATAGCAGGAAATTTACTGGAAGAATGTCTCAGGTACTAATAAACGTTAATTTTGCACGCATCGTGGTTGAAATCTAGAATCATAGCGTTGATGGTCCAGAAATTCTTTCAGGGCTTTCTAGCATGAATAAAACTATAAACCACGAAAAGTTTATTGACCAGAACAGGTATTTTCATAATTTGATAAAGAATTATAATTGTAAGGAAATATTAATCTTTTTTATTTTCTTGACATATATTTTTAAGTTAATATTCACCATCTCCAAGGTCCAAGAACCACTTGAGCTAGACGTTTCAAAAGTAAGAACTCAATTTTATGGATGATATGTGGGGAGGATAATGGTTAACCCTGCACTTGAAGAGGTTAAGATTGTAGTCACCGGGCAAGCATCCTCTTGGGATTCGGATGTAGTTCGTGAGAAGAAGCTGCATAGGTAACATACATCCCCCACTAGTATACGAAGGAAATTAGGGTGGTTCTTTGTAGGGTGCATGTCATGGTGGGTTTTAGTTATGAATGTTAGAACTCTAATGTTAGAAGTTAGAAATGCAATTCATTTGAACACGCTCCACTTGTTATGAGTGGGTAATAAAGACTTACGCAGTTATATAATACAGTGTAACCCGGATATAAGAGAACCGGATATAAGAGAAACCCGAATATAAGAGAGATTTTATCTGGTCCCAAATTAGTGCCATACTTACCTAAACAAAATAGACCAAACCGGGATATAAGAGAAACCCGGATATAAGAGACTTATTCTCCGGTCCCGAGAAGTCTCTTATATCCGGGTTACACTGTATTTCTAAATTGTAGCATAAGTTTTTGCATTAAAAAATATCCATTATAATTTCACCATTTCCAATTGTAATGATAGTTTTTTCTGAACTTTTTTTTTTATCTCTTCTTTTATTTTCAAATTTAAGATTTCTTCAAGGAAAGGTATTGCCGACAACAGATTTGAATAATTGTGACTCCACTTATTTTTATTCAGTCATTTTCTTTTTTTAGTTTGTTTTTCTTATTGTCGATTTCTGTGTCGGCACCTTGTAATTTGTTAGTCGCCTGCACACCATCATTATCTCACCGACCTGTCAAGTTGTCTTGTTCGCAAAGCTGATAGATCTGTCATTTCAGGGCTGTAGCAGCGGCCAGTAAATTCTTCAAAACCATTTGTCGAACAGTAATTGGGGCGATCAATCTTTCTCGTTCCACCAGGAATATCAGTGCACCTTTGTTAGAGAAATGCTACTATAACTAAACGGAAATCTATAGATATGGGTTCAAATCCGGCATTTTGAATTTACATTTTCGACCATTATTTTTTTTAATTTGGGGAATAGCTTCCTTAATAGCTAATGTAATATTACTAAGCACGATAGCTGGTAGAATAATATGAATATTTTATAGGTAATTTTTTAACAATAATACGTAAAAATATTGGATGAGAAACTTATAGTAGTAAACTTGATTTAGAAAAATTTAAGCCATGATCCTGTGCACATTCTACAGTATAACTGGGATCTATTTATTTATTTTTTTACAGTTTATGAATCATTTGCTGGTTATTTAATCCGAAACATATTTAAGATTGTATGCATATTTTTACGAGTGAGTGTTGAATTGATACTTTTTGGAGGTAACATTATGTTTTCCTGATAAACGTCCTACTATTTAACTTATAGGAAGCGGAGACTTCCTGGGATTTTATTATATGTGAAATTACCTTTATAATCATTCCAAGAAGTTCCATTATTATTGGACTAGTTCTTCGGCTGAAAAATCTTTCGTGTTCAAATTTTCTTTACTGAGCTGCTTTCATCGGACTGAAAGGTTGTGTCAAATAGATATCATCTTTTTTATTTTATTTTTTACATATATATATATATATATATTTTCTGTTGCTTTTTTTATTGTTCGGTCTGTATATATGGTGAAATCTCACGCCACTGTAACATTTTCAATTTTTAGCACTGGTGATTGTTTGCGTTTATATTATTTCGATATCTATTCCAATGCATGTTTGATTTCTACAAAATGACATTTTTAGCTGTCGTATTGACTAATGTCTTTTCCTGGTAACATGTTACAGTCAGGTTTTGAACTTCAGCAGATAGAATGGATCCCTCTGATTTTAGTTTCAAACGACTAATCAGTTAAATTATTGTCAAGATCAGATTCTTCTATTTATAATAATTATAGGCCTTGTAAGGCTTTTTCGTCTCATCTGGTTTTCAGGTTGATCCCTATTATTACCATTTCGATTTTCGCCTTTGATATTTACCTATTTTCACCATTGTTTATATTTTGGACGACGGTTTTTGGTTTACTTTGGGAACTGGTGGTTTTTTTTTTAGTCTTCATTTATTATTATTATTATTATGGTAACATCTTGCGAGAGAGTAATTTTACGTGCCTAATTACCGAGGTCTATGAGTAAAAGGAAAACTGTAAAGAATTATGGATGCAAATTTGGGACGTTTCGTTTAGATGGAGACGGTTTTACGGATATATGCGATTCGGTACAAAGTAATCTTTTGTAGTTCTGATATTCTAATGTGGCCAGGAATTTTACTCACGTTAATTTCGGTTTATCATAAAACTGCCCCTATAATAACATCAATAATTTTATTTTGTTTCCACATTTTTCTTACTTCGATTTGCAGGTACTTATAATTTGACAGTTTTTGAAATTATTTTTAGAAACATTGGAATTTTGTTGACAGATCATATCAATTATTTGACAGCTTACATTTTAATTTTTTTTTTTATAACTATGTCTAGTCTATTTCATCAATTTTTCTGTCTGTGAGGATTGGGAAAATTCCGCATTAGCGACATCATTCTGATGGTGGTTGCACCAATTCTTCGGGACTAATTCAGAGCGCATTATAAATAATTTTAGAAACATTGGGACCGGTTTTCTTACACCAAAACAATAAGAAAAGTTCATATAACCATATGTACGCAAATCTTTCGTTTTTGAGTTATTAACTTTAAAATAAGTTTACGGTAGATAACGATGTGTTGGAATATAGACTAGGTTACATTTGTCCTTCGTGTACATTTGTGGCAGGTCTATCTCCACCGTGTAACGTGTGTACTAGTGACTTAAGAGAGATGTGTTCCTTTAAGAGGAGACACGGATTGAGGAATCGGAGAGCCGAGTTGGAATTCTAGTCGAATCCATCACATTCAGTTACATGCTATTACCCTTGGGAAAGATATGAATCCTCTTATTCTTCTTCCAGCTATGGGTAAATATCAGGACAGTCTGTGTTCTATAGCATTGGATGGCAAATGGCCTAGGAGAAGGACAGTTATGAATTCAAGCCCGGAGTGGAGCCCCTAAGACGGATGGACGGCACTTTGTGCTATCTTCCGCTACTTCTGCAGCGGCGCTGGTACCAAACTGTATTGGTTTAACCTCTCCTTTGGACTCTGCTAGCAAGGCCGAAATGGGAGACTAGACGTCTGGGCAGCCCTAGTTCTCCATATATCCCGCCACTAGCATCTTTACCATTAATGTGTGGGATGGAATTGTAAGTAACAGTCTGTTAGGTACATATGCTCTCCCAGGACGTCTAACATAATCTGTCTACTGGGACTTTATTTCGAACAAAATTCCAAACCGGCTAGAGGATGTACACCTGCTAATACGAAGATGCATGTTGTTCATGCATGATGGTCATCCAGCGCATTTTAGTCATATTGTTAAGACAGGATAGGTAGGACAAGACCGGTTCCATGATCTGCACGTTTCCACGATCTCTAACCTTTGGATTATTATTTGTGGAACCACCGAAAAAAAACTGTTTTATGCCGCAGACATTAATAATACAGAGACGCTTCATCAACGCATCATGGTGGCGTGCGAAACCATTCGACACCGTAAGGGTCTGGCAGTTAATGATCCGACGAGTGGATTCGTGTATAGAAGCAAAATGAGGTCATTTTGAATATTTATTATGAGTTGCTTTGTCGAGATACAACGATGACCTTTTGGACATGTGTTTATATGGACATTTTTGCCTTGCTTTGGCGTGAGGAACCCGCCACCAAATTGTAAAAATATTTTTGATACAACCATTATAACATAGATTGTTTAGACTGAAGAATAAATTATCCTCACCTGTCATGTATAATAATGCAGTATTTCTTAACAAAGACTGTGTACCCTAATATTTTCTAGTCAGTAGTTTCCTCAAATGTATGGCATGAGCTACAGACAGGATTTGATTTTAGTCTTGCGGGCAGTAGTTGGAAGATATTGGTCTTGTGCTGTCATAATAAAGCCTTCTGTATCCATTTCAAGACTACTGCTTCCAAGTCATTGATGGGGTTCGCGAACAGACATACCGTGAAGTGAGTTAGGAAATATAGGCAATATATTTATAGATAAATCCCGTTTACAATATACAGGGTGCGAAGGGTAAGTTATCGCCATTTTAAATTTTTATTTTCGAGCATGCGCGTTGCTTTTTTATGATTTTGTCAACTGCACCATGTAATAGGGTCAGTTGGGGACTACTTGTGAAAAAAAGAGCACCATGACACAATTCACTCCACCAGATATTTGGAAACGGCATGCTGTAGTTCTTGGCATTCGCGCTGGAAGGTCAATACTGGCCTCACAGAGCGGTTTGGTGTGTGAGGAGAATGCATTGGATTCGAAATGAGTTGGATGCGTCTAAAGAAGATTATGAAGTTGTTTGAAATGATCACCAGTAATGGCGACGTTATGCTTCCATTCATTTTTCCCCAGAGTCTCAGACTTAACACGGAGGGCACATCAAGTGCCTATGGTGTTAGTTGTAAGCAAGAAATTTATTTTCATGATACCTCTCGTGACGTAAGAAAATCAACTGATTATTTTTTTCATACCCAAGATGAATGCAATACCTTTCGAGGTATGTTTTGGTGTTCCGAGCAGCAATGCTCGTTGTACAGTCGTTATTCCCAAATCGCAATCCAATATCTTAAATTTCAATCATGTTTTAATTTCGTACAAAGCCCCTATTGTCCCAATGGTTATTGATATTGTAATTACGTTATTTTTCCAGTCTTTACGTTCGGAATTTCGTATTTAAATTCGTATTTGTCGATTTTTTTCGCATTTTTGCTATCCTCATAAAAAAATAACAAGAAATTATAATTAAGTATTAAATCTTTTTTTTTTCCTGTTTGTTCATGGGGAAGTAAATAGGATTTATAGTGCTCTGGCGTTTTCACTTTCTGCATCTGAACATCATCCAGGATATTCATCATTATCTCTTTTATGACAACCTTTGATTTTTAAATAACTTCCGTTGAGTAATGACAACAAACATTTTAACAGTTCATTTCTTACATATTCATACAATATAATTTAAACTATTATTATTATTATTATTATTAGGCTGTTGCAAAAATAATGACGTTTTTTCACATACGTTACTATATGAGAAAACGTCATTATTTTTGCACCAACCTAATATTATTATTATTATTATTATTATTATTATTATTATTATTATTATTATTATTATTATTTTCTTTGATTTCTAGCGTTTACACATTTCTTTCCGGGTCCCGCCCAGGGACCTAAGGTTAGAAATGTCATCATGACACTTTCCGCTGACAAAAAAAAAAAAAAATTACATAGATAAAGCCCTTCGTAAAGTGTGGGCTGAACAATTTTTTGTATCTCCTTGAGACATGGACTTCCAGGAATCCCTTCAATTAGTCTACTGCAATCTTTTCCGACCAGCCCTAGGGCTCCAACTACAACAGGGATTGTTGATGTTCCCATATGCCACATTTTCGAGATTTCTATTTCAAGGTCCTTGTATTTTGACAGCTTTTTGAATATCTTCAAAGATACATTGCATTCAACAGGGACTGCCATATCAATAAGGAGGCACTTTTTTGTCTGTGGTCTTTACTAACAATGTCTGGGCGGTTGGCTTTGATTGTTCTGTCAGTGTGTATTGTGTAGTTTTATAGAATTGTAACAGGTTCTATCTCCGTAACCGGGTCTGGGTGGTGTTCATACCAGTTTCTTTCAGTTTCCTTCCCGTAGAAGTTGCAGATTTTCCAGTGCAGATATTGGCCCACTCTGTCGTGTCGGGTTATTATTATTATTATTATTATTATTATTATTATTATTATTATTAGTATTATTATTATTATTATTATATTTCTATTGAATTATACTCATTTCTTTCCAGGTTCCAACAAGAGGCCTAAGATCAGAAATGGTATCATGATATTTTCAACTGAGCATTTACAAAAAAGGCTATGATCACAGACATTTTACTTAGAGCTTCTTAATATGTGAGGTGTAAAAATTTTTTTTATTTGTTTAAGGCTTGGACTACCAGGGATCTAATCAATGAGTATATCGGAAACTTTTTGTAATCAAATCAAATCACCATCTACAGCTGGAATTGTTTGATCCCCTCATGTGACACATTTTTGAGATTTCGATTCTAGGGTCCTTGTACTTTGATATTATTATTATTATTATTATTATTATTATTATTATTATTATTATTATTATTATTACAACCTGAGCTTCCAAACTACGAGGGCCTTTATGTATGTAAAATAAATATGTTTTTATGTTGTTTATTTTTATTTATTTTTGTTTCACGTGTATAAATTTTTCATTATGGTACAATTAACCTATTGCTATTAGTGCTTGGGTACAGTGGGCTAACTAGCAATGTGGGCACAAACGCATTTAGTTTGAGTTCTATATATATATATATATATATATATATATATATATATATATATATATATATATATATGGTTTGAGCAAGTCTTTCATCTTCTTTGAAGCTCCTGAAGAATCATATAAATAGTTATCTATCTATATAAGCAGTGCTGAAACGTTCTCAACCCAATCAAAAAAGGAGTCCTCTCACTCCATAATTTTATCTTTGTTTAGATTTTGGGAAATTAACCAGACCAAGAAATTTTTAGCATCATGCAAATAATGACTAGCTACTTCTGAATTTTGAAAAAAGTTTTTAAAATAAATGTGTATATTAGAATGCCGTGATTCATTTTCTTACCTTAAGTTTCTGGTTGGGACTGGGAATCAAATGAGGATACAACATAAATCAAAGAAAATAATAATAATAATAATAATAATAATAATAATAATAATAATAATAATAATAATAATAATAATAATAAATTATCAACGTACAAGGACCGTGAAATCGAAATCTCAGAAATGTGGCATATGAGGGCAAGAACAACTCCTGTTGTAGTTCGGTCCCTTGGCTTGATTGGAAAATCATCTGATAGACAGATTGAAGGGATTCCTGATAACCTAGCCTTTAAGAAATACAAATAATTGTGCTCACAAGTACAGTTAGCACATTACTAATGGCTTTATCTATGTATTAGGTTGATGCAAAAATAATGATGTAATAATGTCGTTTTTTGACGTATTTTTTAACGTCAAATCGACCTTATTACGTCATTATTTTTGCAACAACCTAATAAAATGTGGGTGATCTTAGTTTGTTTATTTTTAATCAAAAATACTCAGTGGAAAATGTCTTGAAGATATTCCTAAATTTTGGACCTGGAAAGAAATATCATACACCAGAAATCAAAGGAAATCCAATAATAATGATGATGATGATGATGATGATGATGATGATGATAATTATTATTATTATTATTATTATTATTATTATTATTATTATTATTATTATTATTATTATTATTATTTCTTTGATTTCTGGCGTTTACACATTTCTATTTCAAGGTCCTTGTATTTTGACAGCTTTTTGAATATCTTCAAAGATACATTGCAGTCAGCAGGGACAGCCATATCAATAAGGGGGCACTTTTTTGTTTGTGGTCTTTAATAACAATGTCTTATTATTATTATTATTATTATTATTATTATTATTATTATTATTATTATTATTATTATACACCTGCATACTATAAATATAAAAGATTTCCTTACCCCAAATTTATTCGTTTAGTCAAGCGTGAATGATTTTGATCATATTTATATTTCATTGTTTTATATGCAGCAAATATCTTTGTAGTCAATGCATTGTTACCTTTTGTTTCATTAAGATTTTATTTTATTCATTATTTTCTCATCTTTGTCGAGCGTTACGCTGCTTTACGATCGCAAGTGAAATAAAATATGGCCGAAGATGAGTTGAGACCCAATGGATTCAGTGGTTGTGGGAATAAAGGCAGGTGTTGAAATATATATGGGTAAACACAATAGATGAGAACACATTTGATGAGCCTTTGGCAATGACGTAAGATGCGATGGGCCAATCGCAGCCTGCCCGCTCCTGGCAACCGTCTGTTTCAACGATTAGCAGCCTAGGCTGCATTAGTGGGTGTATACTGATAAACTGACATGCGAATACACCGATGCAACGCTTAAATCATTATTTCCTATCGCGCCGACTCATCTGTAAATATTCGCGTTTCGCCCCATCTCGTGCGTTCATTCATCAAGTTAATCTGATGGCCGACACAAGTAGCCGACGAATTACACAGGCTGAGCGAAAGTAGATGAATGAAAGAGGTGCTGTGATCAGAACAAATGATGTTATTTGTGTCTTTTATACTTTCTTTAATGATTCATTAGCATTTAGAAGCTCTACATATGGCGAAATTTGTTATGAAGTTCTTAAATAATAGGTAGAATAAATGTAGACCAGTTAGTTCCGACTTACACATGAAATATAAAATGTGCGATGGAAAAATTGTCGCCTAAATTACGCAAAAATGAACATAACACTGACATCTCATTTTAACAGATACCTTTACCAAAATTGCACAAAAATATTTCGAAATATTAAAGAGCCAATTTATTCAATAAAATCGCCACTGGCTCCACCTACCGCCTATAAACGACTTCAGAATACCCTGCATCTATTCTGGACGGTTTACTTGTTTAAGTTGGAGGATGCTGTAATCATTATTGCTTTCAGTTCATCTTTTGTGTTAAAAAGACCTTTGTTGGTCTCTCGCCCAACTCACCTCACACATAATAATCAAGAGAGGTTACGTGGCCAGATATAAGGCGTGATGTGATCGAAGAAATTGTTTGACAGCCATGACAGGATTTTCCTACTTTGCCGCATGGTGCAAAGTCCTGCTGTCAGACATACGGTATTCAACCAGTCACCCGCTTGACCAAGAGCAGCACTACCTCCTCAAAGCACTTGATGGAGGCCTTCGTTTTGATTCAGAGCCCCTGTGGGAAGATGAACGGAGACCTAATGTCTCCATCAATAGTGATTAGTCCAAAAACCTTCGTAATTACAATTAAACTCATTAAACTTTCCGAATCCTCTGCACTATCTTTAGATTCAAACCCAAACATTCTAGATACCTGTATTGGAGCTTCCGGCACGAATGCCAAAAAGTACCGCATGCCGTTGCCAAATTTCTGGTGTAGTGAATTGCATCATGATGCACTTTTTCTCAGAGCTAGTGCCTAACTGAACCTACTGTACAGCGCAGTCGACAAAAGTAAAAACACACAACGCACCTGCGTGAAATTAAAAATAAAATATGGCAACAATTTACCCAACTCACTCTGCGTATCAATTGAACACTCATGAAAACAACAAAAAATATGAGTTATTTTTCATATTGTGCCACCTGATACAAGATGGTCAATTGTTTTTGGATATTTATCACAGAATCTGCATTTTAGGTTAACACAAATTTATCAGTATTTATATCTGGTAATTTCTAGTTAGCAAGCATTGGTCCTGTGCAGCAAGATTAATATATTCGGTTTCAGGTTTTAACTCTGTACTGCGTAAACACTGATGAGTATGGAGTTTGTCTACATCAGTTTGTTGTGTAGGGGCCGAGTATTGACCATGAAGAGACTTGTTTTGCTATCGTTTTTGCATTTGGTATATTGCATTTGCATTTCCTTTGTTTTTTAGGGTCTTTTTTTCCGTTGCACTAGGTGTGTTATGGTTTATGTACACTTCTCCATCCTCTTGAAATTCCCCTTTGAATTTGTTGGTTTCCTTTATTACTGAAATATTATTCTTATTATATAAGAAATAATTTGATATTTTTACGAAGATTTGCTCAATTTTATCATCATTAATTCGAAAAAATGGTTGAAATAGATTTTAAATGAAAAATTAAGGCAAAATAAAAGACGATACAATCTTATTTCCAAAAACGCTTTTCGAATATAAAGAGGGAACAAATTTGATACATTTCATTTCCTAAAAAAAGACAAAATAAGCCACTAAAAAAGTGTTTCACGCTTATTTTCCTTTTGTGCTTAAAGGAGGTCTTTGTTAATTTTGGTATTCCAAATGTAGGTACTAAACTGCTTCGACTTTGCTTAACTTCCGTGATCGTACGGAAGCCAGTGTTTGAACGTAATATAGAATTGAGGGGAGTAATTAAAAAATATTCTATAAAATGATTATTTAATTTCAACCGAAATCAACACTAATTATTCCCTCAGTGAATATGACTGATTCGTGTATGCAAATAATTGATTTTACCAATACATTATTTTTTGAGGGACCTCTTACAATTCATTAAATATATATTTGTAAATTCTCTAAAATTATACACAAATTACTATATATATATATATATATATATATATATATATATATATATTCCGATATCTCCATATTTTTGACTAAATATTATCAAACGGTTTAGGTTTCTTGTATTATGCCAGCGTTGTCATTTTGCAAGGATTTGTTTTATATATTTCGGCCATTCTCCTGGTTTGTGAGGAAAAATAAATGCAAATTGTCTGATGTCTGATGTATGATTATTTCGGCTGTCATAATGAAATTATTAAACAGTTTTTGCTTTTTTTTTCTATTTGATCCTTTGGCATTACTTCAGAAGACTACTGGTACTCTTACTTGACCCTCTTACCCTCTGTACCCTCTTAAAAATTGGGGAAAATTGGTAGGGGAATAATTCTTTTAAACGAACATTTTTAGATCTTACTTATGTTGGCAAAATCGAAAAATATTGATGTGTTATCAATTTAGAAATGGTGTCCTCAGTATATTGAGATTGAGTCAAATCGATATCTGACTTTTACAGAATTTCCTGGGTTAGGCTACGTCAGTGAGATATTAATTTCAAATCTTAGGTATGAAATAAAAGTAACATAATTGATGCCTGCCTACTGTTTACATTTTTTAAAATTTTTGAACTCTTTTCTTATTGCATTAATTTTTTTCTTTTGATATGCGATTCTTTCAAAAGCATCTGCAAAAATATTTGAGTTTCATAATTATTTATATTAAATTAAGATTAAAGGATAATAAAGGGTTACATAATCAAACAATCTGGTATAGAGTATTCTCAGCATCTATATTTCTTAGATAAGGTATTATGTATACTATTTACATTATTCGGACTATTGTCCTTATCTTTGTCGCCATATTTATTACAAAGTTTCGGCCGTTGTATGCTCCGCCTTCTTGAGGTGGTGGGACTGTCGAACTGAACCCTTTATCTCTGGGGTAGACTGTTCTAGTTCCACGTGTCATGTTTAATAGATGTCAATTATCAGTTATCTCTTGTTACTTCACCTCTGAAAGTTCTCCACTGCCTTAACCTGGTATTGAACTCACACTGTTTGGGTCACGTCACTGGATCTAACTAACACATTTATCCACTGTGCCCCTGTGAGGATACCTGTGTATGGATTTCTGGGTATTATAAACCTAATGTATTCAGCAACTGTTTTTAACAGTGCTCATATTGCAAGCTTTTGCTGTTATCACACATGTTTTTACCAGAGCTCATATTTCAATTTTTGTTGTTATTATCGCTTTTCTCTGGTACTCCTTATTACTGGTTCCCATATTGTATTCATATCTATGTTTGGTCGGCTCAGGAGATTTTTCTGGCCTAGCATATGTCCTGATTCTTTAAGTTTACGATTTTTCCAGTGGTGTTCTTCGTCCGTCCAACTGAATTTGATCAAATGAAGTCATTTGTGAGAATAATCAAGATTATATCGAAAGGGGGATTTAGACAAACCCGCAGCAAGACCTCTGATCGGGAGATTTGAGGTTTTGAGGAGCGTAGAACCACTGCTTAATAGCTGTTGTCCCCAAATCCACAATGACCTATTAATGTTGAAGATAAAGACAAATAGTTACCCCCTCCCAAAAAAAAAAAATAATGTAAATAGTGTAATCTGAACTTTTGTTTTGAATATTTTTGTTGGTGGATTGGTTGAATGTTTTAGCGACATATCATCATATATGGGATATTTAATGCCGAAATCTACATATTCAGCGTAAAGTTATTTTATTTTAGCTATATATTTTGTACATCATAAAATGTATTTTTAATTTTACGATAAAAATGTATTTTTATATATATATATATATTAGTCTTGTATTGTCAATTTGCTATAAAAATCTATTGTTGGTCATTTTATTATAAAAAATATATACTGTTGGTTTTTGTTTGGGGGTCACTATTTTATCTCGAACCCTAACCGTCGCTACCATCCTGGATCATTGTGGATTTGGGGACAACAGCTATTAAGCAGTGGTTCCATGCTCCTCAAAACCTCTAATCTCTTGATCAGAGCTCTTGCTGCGGGATGTAGTTTATCATCACACCCAGGAAGATTTAATATTTTGTCTAAATCCCCCTTTCGATATAGTCTAGATTATTCTCAAAAAAATGACTTGATTTGATCAAATACAGTTGGATTAATGAACTATGGAAATCTGCAAATCTACGTTACGAATTTTCGAAAACAGTTGATGAAATATTTAAGCATAAACAAAACCTTCTTAATGAATTGGACATATGATTTTATTTGAATTTTTACTTTCACGCAAGGAAAAAACGCATAAAGTTTTCTCTTATTTTCTTTCATTTTTTTTTAAAGAAAATGAGACATTACTGCAAGATTTGTAAACATATGCACGTCGATGTAATAGCTGCCACAATAACAAAAAATTGAATGAAGTTAGTTAAAACAAAAAAGTATGAGGTGTTAAGTCGATTCAATATCTGCATGAAAGGTGAGAGGTAATTTTCTGCTAAAATATTCAAAAGATAACATGTTATTATCTTGCATATTGTTACAATTATATATATTATTATATATTATTATATATATATATATATGTGTGTGTGTGTGTGTGAGTAAGTGTGTGTATATATATATATATATATATATATATATATATATATATATATATAAATATATATATATATATATGTATGTATATATATATAAGTTTTTTATTGAAAAACCTTCTTTGTCCTTGTATCTAATTCAGTATTAAATATTAAAATCTCATCGAACGAATATTATGCAATTAAATTCTTAGAAAAAAAGACAGTAACCAATAAGACATAGCAGTGTAGAATGTACCTAAGTAACACCTGCGATGTTGGTCACTGTATAATTAACATTTTCCCATCATTGGCGGATGCAATAATACATTATATTTCATATGAAAAGAGTCATTATATTTTCACCTATTAAGATATATTATACACAACCATATTTTATATAAATATGGCTTATCGTAGCTTTTAATTTGTGTATAAAACTGCGGAACCTAGATTAACCTGTGTTAAATGTTTTACTAGTCAATGTATCCATTTGATGTAAATTGAAATAACAAACACATCTTTAATATTAGTTATCGTTCTTAATGTTTGTAAAGTGTTATGATTAAAGTGATAATCTTTAAAACATTTATAAACATTTTAAATAAATCTTTAAAATATTCCTCAAGTGTTATGATTAAAGTGATAATCTTTAAAACAGTTGTTATCTGGTTATATTGCAGAAAATTACTACTGTAATATTATAGATCATTAAAGCAGGCGTCATATGCCATTTTCTCATCAAATCTTAGTACAACTCTTTGGTGATAAGCATTAGCAGAAAAGTTAAACTTGAAGACTTCCTACATTGTTTTGTATTCTACGTTCATTGACTGCTTCTGGTGGTTTTCTATTGTAGTAATCTATGTTTAGAATTGGACACGTAGCCGAGTTGTTAGACCGTTCACATTCTGACCAGGAGACCCGGGTTCGAATCTTAGTTCTTATCCCAGCTTGCGGCACTTTTGGAAAGTGACTGAAAACCATATAAAACGGGCTGACCCAAGCCTTATGAATGAAAGTGTGTAGACGCAACCATTGGAATCCGTTGATAGCTGTACTAGCACGAAGTCACAAATCATCGTGGCCGAGAGTGTTCAAATTGTTGAGCATGCTAGATAGCACGCTCTTTCCCAGAAACTGTAACTAAGGTCTGCTCAGTATAGTTACAGTATAAAACAAAAGGTGGGCTATGTGGGTATTGAATAAACACAAAGGTGCCTGAGTAAGCGTCTGCAACAAGGATTGGCTAGCCTCCCTAGTAGACGGGTGTACTCGAATACGTGTGGCCAGCTATACAAGCAATGTTTAGAACATTAATATCCCTCTCCAAGCATCACTATTTCGTTAGTTGCTCTTTATAATTACGTTACTTATACTTGGATATTCTATGAATGTGAGATTGATGTGACCTTTTAAACTAATCTTAGTAAATATTTAATTTCTCCTTGAAAATATTTTATAAAGCTATTCTCTTTTATTATGATTTGGCGCTGAACGATGATTAATTGTTTTTACTAAAATAAACAAAATATACCAGTTTAGCTTCTGCAAGTGTTAGGTTGGTGCAAAAACAATGACGTAATAATGTCGTTTTTTGACCTATTTTTAACGTCAAAAAACGACATTATTACGTCATTATTTTTGCACCAACCTAATGATTTATTTTTTAACAACATTTTCTTGTTTATTTAAAGGCAGAAAATGATTTGTAGGAGATAAGAATAACTAGATTAAAAACCTCGATATCAGACAGCATTTAAGCTTGCTGCTGAGGAGGGTTCTTGGGTGTGTCTTCAGCTCAGTAGTTAGAGAGGAGTAGATGCAATAGGCAGCAATAAACTACAGGAGAACTCAAAATTATTCTCTGCATTTAAATATTGCATTAATATTTACGCTTACCTTTTAATAGTTTGACGATAATTCTTCAGCACTTAATTTAAATACAGATTGTTGTACGTATGTACTTACTTTCCGTACAGCCAATTATTTTCATGGATTTTGCAGATAATTTCGATTATTCCCAAATTTATTTCCAAGTTATCAAATTTTTCATCATACAAAACAAAAAAACTCGTCGCAAATAGACCCGTAAAAAATCGCCCAAAAAAAAAAATCAGGCGAAGAATATATTTATTAGGTTGGTGCAAAAATAATGTCGTTTTCTCACATATGTGAGAAAACGACATTATTTTTGCACCAACCTAATATTTTGCTCACAGAGTCGGCCTGATTCCAAAATGGTATGATATTTTGGGCTACGGCCTCTAGGAGAAAAGTTGAATACACGGACAATTTTATTTTGAAACACCGTAAATTGAGAATTTTCACTTGAACATGAGCTATTGAAAGTTTAATTGTTATTTATCAATAGAAACTAAGAAGACGGAACCCGAAAAAAGTCATAGTGATGAAAGCTTGCGAATCCAACATTTTAGGATTGCGGGTCCCGGAATGTTTTTAATTTGCTCATGGAGTCGGCCTTTTTCAAGAATGGTATGATATGCTGGGCCACGGCCTATAGTTGTAAAGTGGAAAATGTGACACGATGACATTTATCATATAGAAGGAGATGAGTTATTGAGAGTTTTATCCCTTTAGTGACAAACTGACATTGGCATTTATTATATAGAAGATGAGATATTGAGAGTTGTGTCTCTTTAATGGAAAACGTATGAAACACCGACACACTGACATAGACATTTATTGTATAGATTTAATTATAGACGTCATACTAATTATCCAATAGGTTATGGGGGAGAAGAGATGAATTCATACCATCCGCAAGGAATTGTTTGACTAAGTGAATATTACGAACCCGACTTGAATTAGAATTGAACTCTCCAATTTCAATTCCGAACTCTCTTACAAGCTTTCAACACCTGGTATTCACAAGAGGTCACCCAGCTAGTTACTAATCTTGTTCGGCTTTGCTTAACTTCTTTGATCGTACGAGAACCGATACTTCAACGGTATATTGCCGTAATCTCTTGTGTATATGTATCTGCAGGCATGGCAATCTTGAAAGGAAAGCGGTGTTGTTTCTGATGAAGTGGTATCGATAGCTTCACATAAATCATCTACATCATCAAAAATGCTTTCAACAAAACGATAAAGTATGAAAGCATGAAATTTTATAAAATGTTTATTCAATGATATAAAATAAAATAAAAATTATATGTCTAGATAGAGAAGCACTTTGCTTTCCTTTAACAAAAGTTTCCGAATGTCTACGTTGCGAAACAAAGTAAAATTCTACTTATTGATTTGTAGAGAAGAAAACTTCCCAATAAGACCTGTGAACCTATGTAAAAAGCGAGGAACATAAGGTTTTGTTTTTTCAAATAGATATTTTAAAGTTGTTAATCAGGATGTTTTGCTATTACTTATATACACTACAGCCAATAGATTGTGTCTACTGCTTTTAAAAATTAAACCTTGCTACATTTATTTTTTTCTAATTGTATTTGATTAGACATCTAAAAGATACAAGGTACTTTACAGAAGGGAAGTGGGAAAATAATCCTAGCAACGTCAGGAAAAATGCGGAAAAGGATGTGCGTCGCTGCAGGAAGGATGAAAAGTACTGAAAAGGCGCAGCTGTTGTGTCAGTTGTGGATCTCTGAAATTATATGTATTTCCTTTTTGGGATCGATACAACCGGAAGCTGAAACAAGATGTGGTTATTCATTGTTCACAAGTATTTCTATTGAACAATAAAATGAACGACGTAGAGAAATGAGAACGCCTTAGCAAATTGAAGTGGGGGACACAAAAAGATGAAAAAAAAGAGAAGAAATCGATGAACAGAATATAATTGATTTCTTGCCAATTGTCGAAATGTTTTCGCAAAAAGACCTTGTATAGCTGACACATACACACACACACACAGATATATATATATATATATATATATATATATATATATATATGTATATATATATGTATGTATGTATGTATTTGTTAAATTTGTACTGAAGAGTTGGACGTCTGAAGTCCACGAAATAAGTTATCACCTGACCAAATGGATTTTTAAGGATGTATTATTATTTGATCTGTTCTGATACTGAGGTTTCTTTAGACTTATATACTGCTTGGAATTATCCCTACTAATTATTAAGGGATATATATATATATATATATATATATATATATATATATATATATATATATATATATATATATATATATATATATATATATATATATATATACAAACTAAAATAAATCTAGGGAGCCAGGCAAACCTACCTACGTTTCACCGAAACGGATCTTCAGGGTGAAACTGGATAATAAGACAAATAATGGAACAATATTTATTGATAAAACCAAATAAAACCATGACCACGTGACAGCCCCACCTCAAAAAAAAAAAAACCTTGGAGCACAAGCACTTGATATGAATATTCGTACAGTCTTCTGTTCTGAGTTCTTTTTTTAATTTACAAATTTTTATCTGACATCAATTTGTTATATTACAAGTTCAGCTAACCGAGGTTTTTCAAAAGAAGTATTACTATTCATATATACATACATATATATATATATATATATATATATATATATATATATATATATATATATATATATATATATATATATACACACTCCGTGCCAAATTATTATCGAGATAACTTTTTTCTAATATTTCAAAATCAATTCACACAAAATTTTCACACAACGTTGGCAATACTGACCTGCGCAATCACGGAATTTTTTGTACTGATCTGCGCAATGTAAACAAACTGGCGCCATATTTGTTATCAGCACGGTGATTTGATAGTGCCAAATTATTAGAAATGTTTACTAAAATTCCCTTGAATTGAGCAAACAAAACGTTTATTAATGTTGCACGGGAATGTTTATGATCAAAAGAACCTAATAAAAAAGATAATCAAACAAATAATAACAGATATAAACAAAGGCACAGTTATAAACAAATTAATAGGGAATGTGTTTTCCCAGTTTTGAAATTACTTGAAGAAGTCTACGATCCATAGAATTTGTTTATTGTAGGATGTCATCTGCTGTAATGCCGCGAGATATGTCAAGAAAATCTTCCGACAACTCAGTGTTGCTCCTGAATTGTCGTCTGTTGGCGTACAGTCTTCGCTTCATGATGCTCCAAAGGTTTCGATTGGGTTCAGATCCGGAGAATTTGCTGGCCACTTTATTTTCTGAGGTCCATCGAAGCCTAACTGTTTCAAATATTAAGTAGTCTTGTGAGCAGCATGTGAGGGAGCATTATCTTGCATAAAAACAATTGCCCTTCTGAAGGCAAGTCTTTGCCTTTTCATCCACGGTTTAAGATGCTCCTTCATAAACGCTATGTATGCATCAGCAGTCTTTTTGACGCCATCTGGTACTCTCCATGGGCCCACTAATATTTTTCCAATAATACCACCCCAGCTCATTATGCTTCCATCGCCTTGTTGGCGTCTCAAACGCTGATGGCGATTCTGTCCGTTCATTACCCAACCTTTGCACCATCTATCTGGCTCATCAAGTGTTGCTCGAGTTTCGTCTGTGAACAAAACTTTAGAGAAGTCAATCTTCATATTGTCCTCGGCCCATTTCAATCGATTTTGAATGTAATTTCTCGTCAACGGAGGCTTCGATACAGGTTTAACTGTTGTTGCTATTTCCCTCAGATACCGACACCGAGTACTTTTAGACACAGTAGGATCCCCAATGCGACTGAAAAGCTCTTGACTGGTAAGTCCAGGGTCCGTCGTGGCCTCTCGTTTAAGTCGTGACATGAGACGACGTGAAATAACCTTCGGCTTGCCTTTATCTGCGTTTTGCATACTTGTGTAGGGTCGGCGGTGAATTTGTTTTTTATGACACCTCCCTATCATTTTAGAAATTTCTAGGGTAGATTTACCTTTTGAGAGTTCTAAGGTGATAGTTTTCTTTTCAGCAACTTAAACTTATTTTACGACCCTTCTTTTCACTAAATTCTTACACTTTTCTAATAATTTGGCACTCTCAAATCACCGTGCTGATAACAAATACGGCGCCAGTTTGTTTACATTGCGAAGATCAGTACGTAAATTTTAGTGTTTGCGCAGGTATATGTTGCCAACATCTTGTGAAAATTTTGTGTGAATTGATTGAAGGGTTTTTGAAATATTAGAAAAAAAGTTATCTCGATAATAATTTGGCACGCAGTGTATATAAGGGTCACATTTCAGAACTTGTAATCTTCTTGTCGTCTACTCCATTTAGCCTTTAAGTTGGTTGCATTCAAATGTTTAAATGAATTGGATAATTATTTTCATCATTTCTATGCGGACTCTTGTCTTCAACTTTGTTCTTGTTCATCCCGGCCTTAATCAATGTATGCCGATCCGGATAAAGTGAAAACTTCATTTAATCTGCGGGTTAGACTGCTCTCCGTTTACTGCCCATGTCTAGGGATATCTCATCTAGTCCCTACTTTTAGTACTGCTCAATTATTTCCCACCCTGTTTCCACATTATCCAGTGAAGTTAACTGAACACACAATTAATGTCACAAAATTCGCGAACCAATGTTTTTCTCTACTGGACTCTCGTGGGACAATTCTAAAGTGGAGAACTTGGAACCTTAAGCGTAATTTAAAATTTTCAGTTCAGAATTCCCTGTAGTTTTACCAGATTGACATGCACATGATGAAGGCTTGAGATAGGCCGAAACTCTGTGAAAAGAACAACAAAAATGAGGACAATAGTCCGCATTTGGATTCTGTAAGTATTGATAATTCCTCATTGCAGAAAGTCAGACAGAAATCGGATAATATACGTTCGTACAATTTTATTAATTTAGTCTGATAAGTAGATAGATTCAGTAATGGAGTAATTCTGCTAGGTATTTGGCTTCTAAAATAAACTAGTTATTTGAAATTTATTAACACATTTTTTATACCAGTACATATGCTGTACAGTTGGAAGAAATGGGTCAACTTTCCCTGGCTAATTCGAGCATGGCCATACCTGAGAAAATTGATAATGGGTATATTACATTTTCACTTGCTTCACAAATGATCAGGAGTTCACAATAATAACAATAATAAAGTTGGTTATACAGAAGGATGTTGAGAATGCCATGGGCGGAATATGGAAGCAACGAAAACCTAATAATTGGTATGTAAATCCTTCACGGTAGATATGACAATAGTTACAAGTGTTTAGTCACCGTACAACCGATGGTTGGACATTAAGTCATTTTTTCTTTACCACTGTTTAACCGTTGGCTGGTAATTAGGTCATGTTTCTCTGCCGCCGGTAAAGTGATGGTCAGGGCTCAAAGGGTTATGGTAACATTTTGTAATTGCTGATTGCTCAATTATCGTTACATATGAAATATTTTTATTAAATGTTTTCAAAGGAAATTAGTCTTCTTAAGATTTTTTTTTTGTTTCAGGTTGTATAATGTTGATTATATAATTAGTTTTTCTTACAGTTCTCTATACTAGAGTGTTTACTGTTGCTGATCTTTGAAGTCCTCAAGCAACATTCATTCGCTTAAGCCTTTTTTCCTCATGCTATCATTTATCTTAAAAAGTAACAGCCCTCACAGATACAGGGCTTTCAGTTAATCAACTGTATACTAATTCGTATTTTATTTTTTCTATTTATGTTATAAAATGATATTTTGAAAATAAAATTGTTTTCTTGAAAAAAGCCAGTTGTTGGATTTTGATGAGGAGGCATGTAATTACGTTCAAAGAAGACCCGCTCTATTTATCTGCGATATATTCGGTCAAGGTTACATTTTCTCATCAATAGTTGCAATTAGCTGATCAATACAAGAAAGGAAATATAGTATCGATACTTAACCTCGTATATGTTCGGTTTGTATTGAAACAGCTGTAAGTTGATGGCCACCACAAATGATTTAAGCCAGATTCCATTTTTAAACATGGACTCTGAGAGAGACATCAATGAAATTGCATTAAAAATTAAAAATGGAACATTTATGATATATTTCAAAAACACATGTTGGATAGACTTTCCTGAATGAAAAAGTCAATTATGAAATGAAAGAAATGATTTTTAAAAATTGGGAGAGGCTAGAAGGGAAGAAATATTTTCCTAGAGGCGAAAAAGTACGCTTCTCGGAAAAGACGTGAGTAACAACGGGCGATACATTCTTTGCGCTGTTCTGAATTGCTAATGTAGAGGAATAGAGTTGTAAATGTCCTGAAGAAAATCCATCAATGCTCTTAAAGCAGTGAAATATTCTGCATAAACTACATTTTCTTCATCCAGAAATTCAACAGTCAGAGATAAACTACAGATGAAATTCTTTTTGGAGATCATCGAAATCACAGAATAGGTATTATCAATCGAACAAAACCAAGAGTTGCATCATAGGAATATCAATAATAGAAATAACAAAGTGATTAAGTATTAACATATAAATGAAATATTTATATATCAATGTTTACTTTTCTTGTTTGAATTGAGTCAGGCATGGAAATATGTCAAATTCAGTTCCCAGAATCAATGTGCTCCAAGACGTGTTAAATGCGCTTGGACGGCTCACGGAAAGTATGATGTCTACGTGCTGATATAGTTCGTTCACTTTTGTTCTTAGATGATACTAATTGGATGCCAAAACACATAAAATCAGCAGGAAAATAGTTAAATATTGCATTGATAATTTGTTAGCATCTCCTTAAATTAAATAAAATATTGGTTCTGGATATTGTTGATATGGAAGACATCAGGTACGCTTTTGTATGACTCTTTCATTTCATTAGTTGCCATCTAAAGCAACGGTTTATATATATATATATATATATATATATATATATATATATATATGTATATATATATATATATATATATATATATGAAGAAATATAGTTTTAAGTTGTGCTACATTTATGGGAGCAAGTGCTCAATATAACTTCAATGTTGATTATATATATATATATATATATATATATATATATATATATATATATATATATATATATATATATATATACATGTGTGTGTGCGTGTGTAGATAGATAGCTAGATATAGATATATGGATAGATATCAGGAACTTTCCGTCGTAAGATAGGCAGCGCCACCCTGATACATTGATCAGCACAATATGCCCCTAATCCAACAAAACTATGGTGCGTAAAATGAATGCAAATTATGTTTTGTAAATTTACTACATAATGCTCATACGCTGTCTATTCTGATTAATTACCGACGACACGAGCTTGATATATATATATATATATATATATATATATATATATATATATATATATATATATATATATATATATATATATAATAAAAAAACAAAATTAATGACATTGATAATAAGTCTGATAATACTTATTGTATTTTAATAGGCATTTTGACCAAATGGCAGCATGATGAACAAGATTTTCGGAAACGTCCGCGTTCTTCATCAATCAACGAGCGGAAGTAAGTGTTTTATTAACGAATAAATCTGATAGTTTTGGCCAAGCTGTTTTCCATGCTTATGGTTGTAGAGGGTTTGTCGAAGTCTTTTACATTTTCAGTATGCCTAAATTCCGGTTTAATCCTAGAAACACACATATATATGTGTGTGTGTGTGTTTGTGTATATGTATGCTTGCATGTGTGTGCGCATAGATAAGTGTGTGAATATGTGTGCTCTTGCGTGTGAGTAAGAGGGGTAAGTTGCAATTACTGTTCTTTTGTTATGTCACTGATCTTAATCGGTTCTAAATCGAATGGCATGTAAAATACGTATACATCGAGGCCGTACAAACAGATCGTGGTTTAGACTGTGTTCTCGTAAAATTGCAATAAACATCTCTATCTCCACATAGCTGATCACGCACATACGCAGTCATACACACTAAGGCATAATGATATATATATATATATATATATATATATATATATATATATATATATATATATATATATATATATATATATATATATATATATATATTTAGTCGACTCCTCCGTCAAATTCGCGGATGAGGGTCAAGCAGATCAGTTCCCAGGAAACCGACACCCCGACAACAGCACAAGAGATTTGATTATAGTGGTGAAGGTTTCGTGCAGGACAATCCACACTTTTTGAAGGGCCGCATATAGAGACCTGGTTCACTGCATTCCACAAGGTCCCCAAACGAACCTCTGCAGGTTTTCAATTCAGAGTTGTCCTTCTCCTAGACCAGTTGCCATCCAAGGCTATAGAACACAATCTGTCCTGCTATTTAGCCATAGCTGGAGGGAGAAGAAGAGAATTCATATCTTTCCCAAGAGTATTAGCAAGTAAGTTAATGTAAAGGATTCGACTGGAATTCGAACACAGCTCTGCGATTCCACAATCCAAGCCGCTATCCATTACTCCACCGTGCGTGCGTGCGTGCGTGCGTGCGTGCGTGCGTGCGTGCCTGCCTGCCTGCCTGCCTGCCTGCCTGCCTACCTCTCTCTCTCTCTCTCTCTCTCTCTATATATATATATATATATATATATATATATATATATATATATATATATATATATATACGCACATACATATATATATATATATACGCACATACATATATATATATATATACGCACATACATATATATATATATATATATATATATGAACGTTTATATAAGAAAATTTAAGAAAATCGTTTGAATATATATATGTAATATATATTATGCGTATTAAATAAAATAAATCAATGTTTTTTTTTGCTGTTTTCTCCTAATTTCCTTTTATTGATGCCTTTTCAACGATACGCTTAAACCTGTCTGTTCTTCGACCATTCAAATTAGCCTTAGACATAAATAGTAATTAATTTACCATGAGAAAAAGTCAATAAAATTCTACATTATTAGGTGAAAGGAAACTTGTTTTAATATTATTTCTAAGTGCACCTAAAAGAGAAAACGTTTCTTTCACTTTGTTCCACGTCATTCCTTTTTAAGTGCATGTATTTTCTCAATTCAGGCTAAGTTTTAGTCAGGCAATACAAACTCGTTCACCTGAATATATAACTGTTTATTGTCTTTGCTACTTTTTATTCGTATTATTTTTATTTCACAGTGTAGAGTGTGTAAATTATGATTCACCAATTATCATGATTATATTTACACATGCGTAATGTAGTTGGCTGACATTGCATCAATATATCGAATAGTATATATGCAATCACAATATGCATACGCAATGTCACGCATAGTTTTTCATCTTTGGAGGAAATGAAGCTGTGGATGGATGTCTAGCAGAAAAAAAAAATTACAGTATTTATTGATTTTCTTTCCGGATCGTCTAAAAGATTGTCCAAATAGATCAAAAGAATTATTGCTTTTCACTGATTTAAATAAACACGCAGACAAATACACACAGAAATGAGAGCGCATAGGTTTTGCTATCTACATACCAGCTTCAATCTGGTCTTGGCAAATCCGTGTTATTTGTACAAGTGCGAGGCTACGTAAACCAGTGGATTTTTAACCTGAACACTTCATACAGAAACTTCCTATATCGTTATTCTTTATTGGGCATATACTTTGTTTGCTCTCCGCGTCGGATGTTTACTACCAAGAAAGTAAGGAAAATTAAATATATATATATAATGCCTTTTAAATGTCGCAGTGCATAACTGAAAATACAGTACAGCAGTTGATTATTTAAAACAAAAAACAAAATATCCCATCTTGCATAACTGTTTTATAATACGGAAATTAATGTGTGTATATATATATATATATATATATATATATATATATATATATATATATATATATATATATAATGGATTAATATCAGCTATGGAAGGCTGAATTCAAGGATAAACGTATAAATTTTCCCCGTTCAAAAAGTTCAAGTTGCTAAGTATGAATATCAAAAAGCAAAACAAATGTTGAATAAATTGAACGACAAAAGTAAAACACTCATTCTTGGAAAATAATTCTATAATATGCAAAATAATGTGTTCTATATTCAATGGCTAATGACCATACCAACGAGGATGTTTAAAAATTGTATCCATGGGTGTGGTTTGAAGACTTGTTACATCTATAAAATTTCATATATAAATATTTAATAAACATATATGCATACGAGTGATTAAAATCAGACAGTGCAAAAAAATTTTAAAAATGAAGAAAATAAAAGAAACTGAACACTGAATTCCACAATAAAATTCAGATTATTCGTCGTTCGCAAAAAAGAAGCATAAACAAAGATATAATTATTCATTTAATTTTTGTTAAATTACATCGTCTAATTTAGTGTTTTCTATTTCTAGAAGGTATATTATGTAAAGATTATTTACAATGCCTTGTACTTCTATATATTAATATTTTCCTTAAAATGCTGATTTATTTTGTCACACAAAAGAAGTAACACTAGATATTTCTGGGCAGAAATACACAGCCCTCTAAGGAAAAGTTATTTATAAGAAATAATTCTTTCTTCTAAGTAAATAAACACCACAAACATTTCAAAGTTCAAACTTTACAAGAAGAAAAAGAAACAAATCGAACGTTCCCTGGAGAGTAAGTTAGATGCTCCATACATAGAGAATTGTGTCAATCCTAAGTTAAAGTTTATAAATAACATCTAATGAAGAAACAGCTTTGGCTTTTCCAGATTAATAAGAATATTTTAAATATAAATGGAGGTGGTGTAGAGTTATAGCATTAATATGGAAAAATGATTTCAGATGCATACAATTCTTCATTCATGTCCTATGTTCTTTACGAACGAAAGCGATTATGACTCTCCCCATCTTTTCATTAGTCTTAGTAACTTTTGTTTCTCTTTGTAGCGTTTCGACGTTATTTTCATAAAATATCGATAATTACCTTACTAGCTGTTTTCCATTTATTTTCTTGTCTTGAGCATATTTTCTGTTAAATTCTTCAGGTCGTCTTTCCTCTTGATACTACCGAATATTTTAACGATTTCTTTATAAGTATATGTTTTCTTATTGGTCTGGTTTCAAATAAGGATTTTTTGTGACTCACATGTATTTTCAATATTCGTCGACAGAACAATATATTTGTCGCTTTTTCTTTTCGTTATCTTTCGTCGGCCAACATTCAAAAATTTAACGGAGATGAGATTTTGGTGCGCTTTTCTTCGGTTCTAAGTATATTTTCCATTCTGTCAATACTTTGCTCATTCTCTAGAAAACCTCTTCTGCTACGCTTAGGCGCCTTCAAATTCCACTGTGACACGCATATAAACGCATAAAACAATAGGTATAACTTTGTATATCTACCACAAATTATTTTACAATATTACATAGTTTAATTTATACTTCTATCTATCTATCTATCTATCTATCTATCTATCTATATATATATATATATATATATATATATATATATATATATATATATATACACACACACACACACATATATATATATATATATATATATATATATATATATATATATATATATTATAAATTAAATCAATTAATTTTTAATATTAATGCTTTGTAAATTTACATTGAGCACTATTTTGTAAAAATAAAAATATCTATAAGAACACCGGATTATATATCTTACTGTTCTTTCTTTTTATATATATATATATATATATATATATATATATATATATATATATACACACAATATATATATATATATATATATATATATATATATATATATATATATATATATATATATATATATCTTATCTATCTGTATATCTATAATTATATCTGTCTGTCTGTTTGACTATCTATCTATCTATCTATCTATCTATCTATCTATACGTGGCTAAATTTAGTTTTACATAACATATTTTTGAAAGCTGCTTTCCTTTAATTCCGTACAGCCGTTTTACATTTTTATAAATGATTTGATGCTATTTATTACATTATACTAATATTTTCAATAGTTTTTTTATCATGATGTCTACAAATTCTTATTAAATTTTTAAACATCTATACAATTTTACTTTAAAGAATTCAGTAATTTATGCTGAAAAAATAATTAAAAGCTGTTTAGTATAGTTTTAAAATTAACGTCATGATGAATCATTTTTCGGATGACTTAAATTCCGTAAAATCAAATAACGGTAGATACCTATCGTTATCTTAGGAAAAAATATATTTGCATTTAATGTAAATCATACTTACGCAATTTAGACTCAAATATGAAAAGATATATTTGAAAATTTAATTTCTATATCGATGTTATTAAATGAAAGCACAAATGTAATACTATTCAAAGTACGTGTTGTAATTTCCTGGTAACATCTGAAAACAATTAAATAGCGTGGTTTTAATACGATGCTATCACAATACTGGACAATAGTCGGAGGTGTGATGACAATTAGTGGAATTTTGGGTAATTTTATTTCGATTCTCGTCCTGCGACGTAAGGTGATGCGAACGCAATACTTAAACAGCTTTCTCTTGGTGCAGGCCGTTATAGACTTGGGAGTTGTTCTAACACTCTTACTTCGAAAATGGCTAGAATACGCATTACGCTTTGATATCTCCGATACAAACGATTTTATGTGCAAGTTTCTACATTTTCTATCATCAGGCCTTGTTGATATATCGTCTTGGAACTTAGTATTAACGTCCCTCGAGAAACTTATGTTTGTAATCCACCCTATTACGAGTCGAGTCAATCGAAGCGAAAGCTACCGCAGAATGAAAATGACCATCGTCTTTTTTATTATTGTTCTGTATAACATGCCGAGCTTGATCGGTTACGGTATAGGCCATATTTCAACTACTTTAAATAACAATAGAACGGAAAGTAACGACGAATGTTGTTACAATTCTAACGCTGATGATGACGGCAATAACACCAGGAACAACAAAGATGTCAAAAATTATAAAGATAATAGCCATATATTTTTACACAGGGAGAGCGGACATATTGATTCAGTATCAAGCGTAACTATAATAGTCGGAACATTACCAGTAACAGCAAGTAAAATTGCAGGAAAATGTACACACGTATTTGAATTTTACACCCAGTTTGTGGACAGATATGATAATTGGATACACACATTTATCCGGATTGTTGTACCAGCCATGATCATGATGATATGCAACATTATCATTATTAGAACAATCAGCAGGCGTCCACTTTTAGAGGAGCCACAATCTACCAATCCCAAGAACAAGAAAAGAGGCTCAGCCGTCAGGCGACGTATTCCACCCAATACAAAATTGGTAGTCGTTGTCAATCTGTTATTTTTTGTTACCTGTGCACCTGTCTCTATCAACCGAATCTACGATTGTCTGAACAATGGCTACAACACGTCACCCTCGTTTTCCTATCTCCGGCTTTTGGCTTTAACTCACCATTCAGTTGGCTTTGCCTTCTACATGCTGAGCGGACAACGCTTTAGGGAAGAGTTTTTTAGTATGTGTCGAGAGGTTTATGCTTTTTGCACATCCTGCTGTGCTCGACCAAAGAAAGCATTTCCGTCCATCTCATTGGAATTATCAAAGGTATGAAAAGAAAATTACCTAATTTAATATTTCTGAAAACAAAAAAAAAACAAAAAAAAACATTGGAAAAGAACTATTTCAACAGTTGTATGATAAGTATTTCATTTTTTTTTAGAATAAATAGAAAACATTAATTTGAATTATAAAACAAAAAAAAAACGATTTTAAGTTTCGATTATAATGATGGATTCATACCAGTTTTCATCTTATTTGTTCTCATCATGGTTGATATAGCTGCTATTACAAATATAACTTTTCGACTAAGTACCCTCTGGTCATCATCAGATGTCCATTGATTAGCGATCGAATCTGTGGATAATTGTGATATTTTGTCCCTTGATGTCGGTCACTGAATATAATCTAAAATGAAATAATAAATTATGAAAAGTACTAAACAACCAATATAACCAAATATTAAAAAAAAATTGACATTGAATATATAAAGTTTCAAAAACCCCACCAATTTAGTGAATATAAAAATTGATTCTACACTGTTACTGTCATTTGGCCTTCTACAGGTGATTAAAATTTCGAATCGAACCCTTTATTTCGTCCATTGGGGCTAGTTTCACGTGTCATGTCTCGGTTATTTCCCTTTAATTCAACTCTCCAAGTTTTTGGTTCACCACTGCTGTGGCCTGGTATTGAACTCACAACTCTTTGGGTCTAGTCACTGGATCTAACGAGCGTCTTTATCCACTGGGCCATGTGTCCTTGTTGGTTCGGTTCGAAATCACCTGAAGAAGGCCGTAGCGTATAACGGCTGAAACGTTGTGAATATAGCAATGAAGATGAGGATAACAATCCAAATAATGTAAATAATGCAAATAATTATAATACCTAATCTCAGAGATATAGATACATAAAGAAAATTAAGTTTGAATTTCTGGGATGTGGAGTTCAAATTATTTACATCATTTATACTCGGACTACTATCTCCATTTTTGTTGTTGCTATCACAATGTTTCAGCCATTGTGTCTTCATCAGATGTTTTTAAATCCGGGTAACCTTCAGGGAATTTCAAACTGAAAACTGAAAACTTCATTTAATGTACAAGGAAAGAGTGTTCTCATTCAACTGCCTATGTCTAGGGATATCTTATTTAGTCCTGATAAGTTATTACTTAAGATATAGTCAGATAATGAATTCATGAGTTTAAATTAGAATTTCTTCCTTTTAAAAAGCTATTAAATTCTCGTAGATTAAAGGTAACGCTTCTGTGCGTTTCTACAGATTAATTTGAGGCAAAAGGGGCGTGAATTTGAATTTTAAGGAGATATTAACTGATATTTTCGATCTATGTGAATTAATCAGTACCAAAACTTGGAATCCTTTGAAAATAGCTATAATAACTAAAAGTTAAAACTAAAAGAAGTACGCATAAAAATTAGATAATCATGGTAAACTCATTTGCGATATGCCTAAATCTAAAACCGACCTGTGAATATAAACAAAATGAGATGCACTCACATTACGAACTTATAAGATGGAACAATATATCCTAAAAATTAAATGTTTTTTTAGTCTTGTTTTTTTTTTAAATTATATATCTTTAAAAAAAATAAAACTGTATATTTTAAAAAATAAGCGTGATTTTAATCTCGTTTTATTAAAAATATACTTTGTTAGAAAAAAAATTGCATTTATGACAGTTTCCTATTTTACCAAATTACGCAGGATCACGTTATGTCCAGCGGTGGTTAGATAGATATACCGAGATTTTAATGTCTGAATAAATTTACCGCTCTTGGTTTGGAGAAAGATTCTTGAAGCGGTGCTGGAATTATCTAGAATCATCCTTTGGGAACAAAGATTGGTGTTTACTTGAAAGACGACCCGAAAATGCATCGACCGGAAGTTTGTATCCTTATATTAAATAAAAAGGACAAGTCGTAAAAATGGGGAAATAATGATAAATTGCTAAATCTGAACGACTATAGACACACAGTTTCTAAAAAAGACAGCAAAAATATTTCGTTTTAAATGGAAGACTGATATATCCTGGTCAATATATCAGACATTAGAATTGGAAAAAAATAAAGGAAATTTTTCATTGCAACAAGAAGAGATTGATTTTAGTCCACTATTGGTAAACAAGTCTAAAGACAGCTTAAATGAATTAGACTGAATTTTTAAAACAAAGATTTAAAAAAAAACGGAATTCAAAATAATAGTACAGTTATTCATCAAATCAGAAATGATACATTGTATCCACTCGCACTAAACCTGTTTTTAATCTATCTCTACCTCTCTATGTTAACTACCTCTCTCTTCCACCACCCCATATATATATATATATATATATATATATATATATATATATATATAGTAAAATCAATAAATCCGTTGGTATATAATCCAAGTGGATCCTACAAATATAGAATATTAAAACCCATCTACGAAAAAAATCAATGTATTTATTATTACAGAGCAAACATTAACACAGAATAAAATCCAAAATCAGCTCATGTGGGAAATAAGTTTATTTTGCCAGACGAAAATATAATTCGTCAATCTTATTCAACCCCAGTACAGACTGAGTTCGTGTCGGAAATAGAAAATTAACTGAAAAAAAAAACTGTCGAAAAATTAATAAATATATATAAACTATATGAATGTATAATATATACATAAACACACACTCTCTCTCTCTCTTTATATATAGAACTAATAAATATATATAAATTATATAAATGTATATACTAATATATATAAACACTCTCACTCTTTATATATATATATATATATATATATATATGCATACATACATTTTAATATATATATATATTTTAATATATATATATATATATATATATATATATATTTATGCATACATACATTTTAATTGATTTAATTCATTAATTTATATATTTCATTTTTTTATATCCATACTGTAAAATATTGACGTAGACATATTTTATTGAAAATTTACATAAGAATGTAAGTCAAAGTGGAGAATGAAAAATTAATTAATTGTGTAAAATGATTACATGATCCAGAATAATCTAGTCAAATATGGCTGAAAACAAATAATTCTAATAGGAAAGGATTTTGACTCAGCCGAACAAATTTCTAGCTGAACTATCAAAAATAATTTTAAAAAATCTCAAACTCAAATTCACTTTCTCAAAGAATACATTTTTCTCATTTTCATTATTTCAGTTCTTAATTTGAAATAATTTATCTGCGCTTCATCATGCTACATTAAAATAAAAAAATCTGAAATCCAGCTGAAATATCTGCCCTAATGGAAATAAGCTATTCGTCAGATGTGTCTGCACGTTGAACGTATTGGTGTGTGTTTGTGTGTGTGTGTAAGAGAGAGAGAGATAGATAGATAGATAGATAGATATAGAGAGAGAGAGAGTGAATGATGCCTTGATTCAGTCAAAAAGCACCCAACACATAGAAAGGATATACATATCTAAAAAAAATATTTAAATCAATCCTACTTGCTTCAAAACACTTCACGGAGTAAAACTGATTACAGTACCCATGACTATTTCATGCTAAACTGTAAAAATATGTTCGTCACTTGCCGATAGATTATTTCTTGTTCTTTAGACATATTCAGCCATGATACATTTTGGACGAAAATGAATAAAACGAAAAAAAATGTTTACAAATGAGTAAAATATAATACCATTTTAAATAACTAAATTAATATAAATTATACATATCATATAAAACAGGGGGTCGGCAAACTTTTGCTGACTATGTGACGGTTTAGAGTTTTAAAATCATTCAGTGCGACAATAGTTTACGTTTTTATACAAGTCAATGTCAATATACCTGTTCTACAATATATTTTACATAGTAACAGCCAATAATATGTAAACCAGATTAATAGAAATAAACTGTTTTTGAAAGTTTTTTTTTTAAGTTTTTTTTTTTTAATTATTAATGGGATTCCAAGGAGTTTAGAAACAGGTAAATATGTTTGCGTTGTAGTAGTTATTGGTTCGGACTTTGTGATGTCATTTGCAACTGCGTGCCATGGGAAATTGCTTGGCGTCCCACATGTTGCAAGCGTGTCGTAGGCAGCCGACCCTTGATATAAAATATAACTATTGAATATGACTTTAAAAGCGATATATAAAAATAGATATCGATATATAAGATAATATATGCCTCTGCATGTGCACACCCTTTTTGCTCGATTTAGTGGAAGTTTAAAAGCACATAAACCACAAATGAGCGCTATTTTTATTCGTTTAAAATTACCCTCAGTTTTATTAAGATATATATTTAAAATGATACATTAAATCTCTAAGTAAACACGTAAGTCCAGTGCTCATAAATATAGTATAATATCGTAAATATGTCGATCAAAATGCATTGTTCAAATCATTTGAAAGGAAAAAAGAAAAAAAGAATTAACTATTACTTCCTTTTGTATTTTGTTAATTTGAGATGACAGCAATGCTATCAAGATCAATCAATATCCTTTCCTTTGTTTATATTATTTGTGATCTTTCTTGAGTCCTCCTTTTTCCTTTCAACTTTCAGTGTAAAATCTATTTCACACAGTTTGTAATTGATTTGGAAATCTTAACCGGAATGTGACCGTTTCAAAGAAAATTACCAATATGTCTTTTTTATGACATAAATCAATATAAACTTATTAACACTTCAATTTCTGTTCTTTGTTTATTGCTTTTTCCTCTCTAATTAAGCGTAGGTAATAGATCTGATGCACGAATCTCTGGACTTCATCCGGTCCATTTTATTCTATTATATATCAATTGATTTTCCATAAAAGAAAACAACCGTAAATTACAAAAGAATCATCTGTCACAATAATTTCAAGATTATAAGAAGAAATATTGAAATATTTATGACTGTCATTCACCGCTATTAGTCAGATTGTTATCGATGTTTTCTTTCTGACAAACACACATACACAAATATAAAAGCACAGACATAGATCAGAATTATCACAAACTTTACAAAAACTGTTTACAAATATAATCAATGTAAAAACAAAGAGCGAATTTTATATCTGAAACAGGATTCTACCAAACAGAATGTAATCATTGCCCCACAAAATACATCGATGAAACATCCAAGAATACAAACAATGGATTCTTTCAATTTTTCTGCCGTGATATCTTTAACTATTTACACAATTTACATTGTTCGGCTGTTGTCCTCATCTTTATTGTCTTATACATACGTTTCGGCTGTTGTACGTTCTGGCCTTCTTCAGGTGATATACGTTGGAATTTCGAATCGAACCCTTTATTTATTTCAAAATTCCAACGTATATCATCTGAAGAAGGCAGTTGCTTACAACGGCCGACACTTCGTTAATATGACAATAAAGATGAAGACAACAGTGTAAACAATGGTCTCACAGGGTTTGTTTTTTTTCAGCATATGAGAATCCAGCTGTACAGTTATTAGAACCGAACTACAGGGTATTTCAGAATTGTTGTAAAAAAGTGGACTCTCACGTGGGGAGAGTTCGAGAAGAGTTAAAACCTTAATAAGGAGGGACAGAGGTTTCAGTGGGATGGTGCTCCTCTTCACACTGATACTTTTACCATGGCATAGCCCCGTGTAAATTTGGGGGAGTGTCTCTTTCAACAGGAAAGTTGAAGTGTAATGGGAACTTCACTCGCCTGATCTGGCCCCACTCCACCAGATTTCTTCCCCTGGGATCTCCTCACGAACAACGTCTACTAGGGCAACCCCCGCACAGTTGTTGCATTGAATGCAGCCATTGCTATGAAGATTCAATCGATCACCCATAAGGAATGTGCACACGTTATCAACAACTTTACATTCAAGACTGCCTTCAATTGAACAGCGGACATTTGGAACATGTACTCTAGGGATACTCTTGAAATTTTTGTTTATGTTTGAGTCGAAATGTTTGCAGATCCTAAACTTTTATTCTTTTATCTTTCAATAAATGTAATTTCAGTTACTCTATAATTTGTAGTCCTTGTTTGTACCCGATCATTTTATTTAAAAAATTAGGAAACACCCTCTACTTGCACATATGATTTAATTACAGTGGTGAGTGCTTGCGCATAACCAACCACCCTTTTCGGAAGAACACAACACATACAATACAGGTGAATATAGGGTGTGAAAAAGCTCTCCAAAGAACCATTTCAGGATTTAAAATCAGTGATGTTCTTCTCCTAGAGTGTTTGCCAACCCAGGAATAGCTCTGGGGAGAAGAGGTAAAGTTACTGTGTGCAATTTACGCAGATGAAAATAGACTAAGAGTGGCCTAATTTATAAATTTTCTATGATTAATATACGACCAGACAAGATTAGTTTATCGCCTGTTCAAATGAAAATAATACTGAAAGAATGTGGAATGCGTAAAACATGACAAATTATATTAAAAGAAATTTTAAAAGATAGTAAAAATAAAAGGAAATAAGGTTTGGAAAATGTGATACTCACAAGTCATATTGAAGGCATAATGTCAGAGAGAAAGAGCAAGTAAAATACCTAAAAAGGTGGTGTAGATGTAAGCCAGAACAAGCAATAGAAATAATGATCAAAAGAAAATCTTTGCTAATGTAACAAATGATATTAAGTTGGGGAAAGCAATAATCACCTCCGTTCTGAAGTGATATTGAAAATACAATGATAATTTTAACTCACATGATAACAAGACAAGCTAGAATGTTTATACGATATTATTTAAACATCTTAGAATTTGTAGAACTGAATATCAACCTGATTGGAGAGAAAGAAAACCTGGATTGAAATTATATATATATATATATATATATATATATATATATATATATATAACTATTGAGTTTAATCAAAATTAAACATTCAGTAATTCAATGTGAATTACGAACTATTTTATTAATTGCCGATTTGTTATCATAAAATAAAAATAATATTCTGCTGGCGCTAGTTCTTTGAAGAAACATATCAAAATGAAAATATTGCAAAATATCTTATGCATTTAACACACACACGCAAACACATACACGCACCTACATACATACACAAACAAGTCCCATTGCACATGTTAGTACTTCGTATGTACATTCCACGAATCATTCCTTAGAGATAGGCTATAGATTCTAGATTGGATTTAATTCAGGAAAATTTCCGGACCAGTCTACAGTACTTTGATTTTCTCACTGGTAAGGCTTGCCAGTGTGTTCCTGCAGTGTTACAATTTTCGTAAACCATCTAGGAGTAACGTCCAGCACAGACAATGTCTGTAGGACAACTAATCGACAGTCGAGACAATAGAGTCTGTGAGTGATGAAGATCTGATACAATCAGGGATGACGCAATATATTTGAAGCCCAGAAAAATTTCATCATACACCCCGAAAATAGATTTATATTACTGCACACCGCTGCAAATGACATAATCTGTGGAAAATAGAAATCTATTATACCCCGTCACTCCAGTGGGTCTAAAACTGATCGTATAATGAAAGAAAGGAAAATAAAGCAGTTGTTTCAATTAATATGCACAACGGTGTATATATTTATAATATTTACATTATTCAGACTATTTTCATCATCTTTGTCGCCATATTTATTACAACGTTTTGGCCGTTGTACGCTCCGGCCTTCCTTCTGTGGTAAACAGTTCTAGTTCCACGTGTCATGTCTAATGGATGCCAGTTATCAGTTATCACTTGTTAATTCCCTCTCACTAACTAAAGACCTTGAGGACACATGGCACAGTGGATAAAGGCGTTAGTTAGATCCAGTGACAAGACCCAAAGAGTGTAAGTTCAATACCTGGTTAAGGCAGTGGAGAACATGGAGAGTGTAATTAGCAGGAGATAAATGATAACTCACATCCATTGACATAGCACGTGGAACTAGAACAGTCTACCCCAGTGAGCGAAATAAAGCGTTCAGTTCGACATTCCGACCACCTGAAGAAGGCCGGATTGTACAACGGCCGAAACATTGTAATTAATATGGTGACAAATATGAGTACAATAGTCCGAATAATGTAAATAGTGTACATAATACCTCATCTCAGAAATATAGACAGATAGTGTATATATTTAAGTGTGCTTGCGTGTAGATTTCGTTGACAAAACTGACAAAGTAGTTTTGTTTTGTATTTCATTGTTATGCTTAGATACGTAAAAATGACATTTTCCTGAACTTGGATACATCACCACCCATTTTTCAACAGGACTGACGACACACATCTCCGAACACAATTCAATACGGACACATTTAAACCAGGTACACTTAACATCAAAACCTAACATACTCGTCGGGAACACCTGCGTGATACGAATCTCCCACTGTAAAATGCGTGTAAATGTGAGGAAATATATTTTTATAAAAAAGAAAGAACTCTTAATAATATTAATTATGAACACGGCCAAAATATATTGACTGTATTTGTAAATTAAGAATGTATCTATATTAAGCAACTTTTATGCAATTTACAACAGCACTTATACATTATTCTTTATAGTAGTATAACGAAATACATTCATACATTCGAAATTATGCCTCACCTAAGATATACTTAATAAATGCCTATAGCAAAAATAATCTTGTAAAATTGCTAACAGTTTAAACGAAAGCGCTCGGAACCAACAATTTGTTGAATAATCTTTACAGTTTTTAAGTTCAGAAATAAATACACATGTATGTATATAAGAAATACTTAATTAAAAGCTAAAATATACAAGTCGGATGAATGCGGGAGGGTCCGTCTAGAGAAGTCTGGATTCAGAATGATGAAGGTAACATCTATCAGTGCCAAAAATTGTACTTATATTATTTTATTTCCTTGCACAAACACACACAATATATATATATATATATATATATATATATATATATATATATAGATAGATAGATAGATAGATAGATAGATAGATAGATAGAAGCTAAAGACCCAGGAACTATTACCGACGTTTCACCTGAACAGATCTTCAATGTACTCTGGCTAGAGTACCCTGAAAATTTTTTTTTTTTTTGCTCTACTTAGCGTATTAAGTACTTTACGTTTACCTTAGTTACTGACTTGGGCTTTTTTCTTTGGACTGGGAACTTAAGGCACTGAACGATATTTTTTGCACTGTTCGGTCGTTTCTAGTTCTTTCTTTTTTTTCTATTTTTTTCCTTGGATATCAATTTGTTTTGATAGACTTCCAAGTTGTACTATCCGAGGTTTTTTTTTTACAACCGAGTATAATTATTAGGATAGATACGTAGATAGATAGATAGATAGATAGATAGATAGATAGATAGATGTGTGCGATAATTTGCAAAAGAATAAGAAAATACAAACTGAAAACACCGTAAGAAGATACATATATTTAGTGCAATCTTAACTTAGATGCTACCACTTCCTTGAGTTGTGATTTTAGTCGATCGCGGTTATAACGAAACAACAGAGTCTGTGTATTATCTTAATAATATTAGTTTGAAAAGACAGAATCAGTAAAGAGACACAATAAATAAAAATTAACGCAATAAATAAAATTAATAAATAATTAATCAATAAATAAAAAAATAGATAAATAAAATTAACGCAAAATAAAAATAAAACGTAGTTACGATTAGCTCGCCCTGAAATCCAGAAGCCAATAAACTTTATTTTTTTTATCTCTGATATAAACCGTATTCATTACACATTAGAAAAATAGCTAACACAATTCTAACACCTATTTTGAAAAAAAATCCACCCTTGACACCTTAAAAATTCTGGCGATAGTATCATAAATATAAAAAAATCTTAAATCAAAAAGAAAAGTCTATTGCTGTTATACGTATTGAATCTTACATACACATCGATACGAGTTAAGAAAAATTGAATTTTTAAGTGACTTAGCGATCAGCAGTGTCATAATATTTTTAACTTTGTATAAACCAATATTTTTCGCGGGAAATAATATTTTTTTAGGAAAGGCGTACATATGTGTTCTCCAATCGGTGATGTTTTAGCCTAAATCTATTTATAATTCTTTGCATCCGGTTCCTTTCAAAATGTTTTATACCAAAATGCTCAATACATTGACTAAATGGATTCGGCTTTACTGATAGATCAACAAATATTTAATTAATCAATCATCAATAAACTAAAAAACATTAAAGTGAATCCCTCCTACATTTGCATTCACATATCAAAAAGGTAAAAAATTCACATATTACTATTACTTGATAAGCTTTTAATTCGAAAAGAATCGTCTATCGCAAGTCAACAGATTCAAAGCCTGAATACACTGCACGTATAGCAACAGGAAATTAATTAAATACATAAAGATAGAAAAGGTGGTAAGACGAGAATATGTATTGTCAATTGATTGATTGAACCGAGGCCTTCCTAAGAGAATTAGAAGTATTGCCGTGAGTGGACATAATCATATTTATATGATACGCAGATACTACAGTATTGATGGTAGGCACAGAATGAAAATCAGGATTTTCTGCACAAGCTAATAAAGGAAAGCAGGAAGAAAAGACTAACCACCAATTTTAAGTTGATAAAATGCATGATTGCAAACAAAGGAACAGCACAAGATGCGAGCTACCAATCGAAAATGTCAAAATCAAGCTAGTAAAAAAATTTAAATATAAATATTCTTTATTTCTTTAAATATGACACCGAGATCCGAGAGGGCCCAATATTCCCAGTATTCTTATATATTTATTTTATTTTCAAATTTAACTATATATATATATATATATATATATATATATATATATATATATATATATATTTGAAAGAGGACATTGAGGTGAACACCCAGTTGCGATAGGATACTTCATGCGTAAACACAGTCTTCAGGCATTTAATAAGGAAACAGACTATTGGCAATCGGTGTTGACGTCAATGTCCACTTTCAGATAGATAGATAGATAGATAGCTGGTCTGAAGATTACAGGAAACAAAATGTCACCACTTGGGTTTGACCGCAGTGCCCATTTTTAACAACAGGCCTAAATCAAGAAGTCCTTATGAAAATAGCGTTGTTCCCGACACACACGTGCACGCATATCTATCTATCTATCTATCTATCTATCTATCTATCTATCTATCTATCTATCTATATATCTATCTATATGTGTGTGTGTGTATTGATAAAACATCGATAATTATATATGCCAACATTAAAATAATGTACTAATCAAGCACGCAAACAAAACACTAAATAATAATCCTACTAAAAGCCAATAAAATTTCCGTAAATCGTAACCTACCCATTAAATGGCATATGCATGAGTGAAGGAGTAATCTACAGGGCTAAGATCAGTTCAGACGATAATATTTAATATCACTTTGAATCCACCGTGAAGAGAGGGAAATTGTGTTTTTATCACCACAAAATAACACGAAGGAATATCAAATGCAAAAACTGCAGAACATTTTGAAAGTATGTTTGGCGATTAAAGAACAACTATAAGAACTCAACCATTAGCTGTGAGATAACTGCGAAAGCTAAACTATACAGTGGAAAGGAAGCCAGATGTAACTTTTGTTTTTTGGAGAAGCTTATTATATTAAAACACTTAAATACCCCTAACTTGGTGGACACAAGAGAATTTGTTTGCATATATACATAAAATCAAACATCTGCTCGAAGACATTGACACCGATAAAACAGATTTTATAATACATTTTACAAATATTGATATAATATGTAACACCTATTAATATTCATAGAACCCAAGATTAATAACATTTTTATACAACTATTTAGCGTACTCGATAAATTTATAACCTGTGTATATGTAGTCTGCCTATATTTCTGAGATGAGGTATTATGTACATTATACTGTGTATATGTAATTTTAACTTTGTAGTATACAGCAAGGTTCCAAACATAACACCGAGGGTACTAGTTTATTCCATAAGACAGTACTTTAAAAGTTATAATTATGAGATTTTATGAAAAAGGAGTTATTCCCCTTGACACTTAACGTGTTTGCTTACTTTCCAATTTTTTTTTCATTTAAGATAGTATTTAAATTGTTTTCATTCTTCGTATTTAAACTTAAGAATTTGAATGATGAATGATAAATAAGTTGTTATAATATTTTAGGCACCAATAATTAAATAAACAAATCTTAACACACAATTTTAAAGCGTCACCACGGGAACTCGAATATCGTAGCGGTCAGAATGTATTCACCACCTGAAGATTGCAGGTTTACATGAAACTCCGAGTCGTGCTATCGACAATGTATATTATGCATATTCATTAATATATATATATATATATATATATATATATATATATATATATATATATATATATATATATGGTGTGGTGTATAATTTATCGCCTAAATTACGAAAACATGAAAATAACATAGACATTTTATTTTAACAGATATATTTATCAAAATTACACAAAAATATCTTCAAATACTAAAGAGTAAATTTATTAAATAAAATCGCCATTGGATTCAACCACAGCCTCTAGACTACTACTCTCCTGCAACTCTTTTGGACTCTCATCTTGTTTAAGTTGGTGAATACAGCCATAATCCTTGCTTTCAGTTCCTCTTTGGTAGTCAAAAGTGTTTTGTTGCTCTCTCGATCAAGTTCGCCTCACACATAATAATCAAGCGGGTTGGAGTCAGGTGGCCAGATCCCAAAGGTTGCTATGGTCGCAGAAATTTTCTGACTGACATGACTGATTTCTCCTGTTGGTGTGCGATGGTGCAGAGTCATGTTCTCAGACATAAGGTCTTCCACCATCTTGAACAAGGACAGTTCTACCTCCTCAAGGCACTTGAATTGCATCTTTTTTCAAAGGTAAGGTTCTCCTTTTCTCAATCACGGTGACTAACTGGCGCTTTTATACTGGACAGTCGACAAATTCAAAAACAAACAACAACCAATACGAAATTAAACTTACACATCGAACACACACACTATATATATATATATATATATATATATATATATATATATATATATATATATGTGTGTGTGTGTGTGTGTGCATGTGCGCGCGTGTGTGTATGTGCGTGTGCGTGTGTATATATGTGTGTGTGCGTATTTGCATGCGCGCACACACACACATATATATATACATACATATATATATATATATATATATATATATATATATATATATATGTGTGTGTTTGTGTGTGTGTATACGTCTTAAATACAAGTCGGGCCAAACGCTTCAATGTCTACCTTAAAAGTTCAAGCTATTAACAAATGACGACGTCTTACGTCAGAGTGGTAGAAGAGGAGAAATATGGTTGTTCTTGATTTGAAGAATTTTGAGTCGCTTACGCTTAGTTGAACCGATATAATTGATATATGGAAATCTTCAACCGTGTCCCCGGGACTGACGAATGTGGCCGTGTCTGCATCTTGAAGGTTATCCTCCTACGTCACAAACGTGAACAGAGAAACATTCCAATCTAATAATATTATAACCATGAAAAAATTTTTTGTGCACCATTTGTAACAAAGCTTGTAGAACAGCCAGTGAACTCACTCATTTAAGTACATCTTTTGTCTTTCTTTAAGGCATGAGCTACCAGGAATCCCTTCGCTCAGTCTATCGGAACATTTTACAATCCATCGGAGGGCTCCAATTACCAGGGGAATTATTGAAGTCTTCATGTGCCACACCTTTGTGAATTCTATTTTAAGATGCTTGTATTTTGATAGATTTTTTTTTTTTTTAAGATCTACATTCAAATTTGCAGGGATTGCTATGTCATACCAAGTGTTAAATTCAGTAGGTGCTAACTGTGCAACGGGATACAAGATGATCACTGGATATTTATCACAGAATCTGCATTTGTGGTTAACACAATTTTCAGCATGTGTTGTTATTATTTTTTTTTTCTTTGATTTCTGGCGTTTACACATTTCTTTCCGGGTCCCGCCCAGGGATCTAAGGTTAGAAATGGCATCATGACACTTTCCGCTGACAAAAAAAAAAAAAAAAATTGCATAGATAAAGCCCTTCGTAAAGTGTGGGCTGTACTTGTCAGAACAATTTTTTGTATCTCCTTGAGGCATGGACTTCCAGGAATCCCTTCAATTATTCTACTGCAATCTTTTCCAACCAGTCCCAGGGCTCCAACTACAACAGAGATTGTTGATGTTCCCATATGCCACATTTTCGAGATTATTATTATTATTATTATTATTATTATTATAATTATTATTATTATTATTATTATTATTATTATAAATAATTTGATATTTTTATGAAGGTTTAGGTAATTTTATCTTTATTAATTCAAATAAAGAAAATATGGATTTTAAATATTAGTTATATCAACATTTTAATAGCCGCCTTTATAAAAAAAAGAAAATGGAAACATTTTCACTAAAAGGACAATGAAAGGAAAATAATAGAAAACAGGAAAGTGTTTTCAAAAACGATATTGATATATTTTTTCTTAAAAAAGTAAAACAAGCAATTGGAAAAATGTGTTTCTTGTTTATTTTCCTTTTGCACTTTAAGGAGATATTTGCCATTTGTGTGTGTCTGTGTGTGTGTGTGTGTTTCTTGTTCATTTCGAGCGGGAAGACAAAACACTTATCATATTTCTTGGAAATAAAAGCAAGCAAGCGAATGGCGTGGCTGATTGTAAATATCGAATTACGTTCAAAGACGGAAATGTCATGTGTTCACACCTATTTCGTTTGACACACAATAGAGACAAACATACGCATAGAAACAGATATTAATCTCATTACAAACTTATTTCTCATTTCTTTAAGCTGATGAATGATTGTAGTCTGCCCGGAAAGTATCCATCCGTTTTGCATATACCGACTTTTCATTCTTTATGCCACGTGCACATTGCTTTTTGTTGTTTGTTGTTGTTGTTTTTTTTCTTTTAAAGCATCGTATCAAATATATTTATCAACTCCCCATTACAGAAGTGCTAGTATAATTCAGATCTGACACTCTGTGGCTGGAAAGGTTGTAAAGGAAAGCTAAAAGAAAGGATCAACTTTCAGTTGGAAGAAGGCATATTATATGGTTGTCAAGAAGGGGTACATCACAAGATTTGAGAAATGATTCGAAGAACTCAGAATCAAGTAAGCACAAAATTTTATCTATCTGGGAAAAATTCATAAAAGACAATGCAAATGTGATAGAGATATCCCAAGTGACATTAGAATACATATAGATACCCATCAAAAACTAATCAAACAATGAAGTAAAAAAGAAAAAAGATTGTTGGAAACACAGTATGCTTATTTGTTTTGTGTTGTAACCTAGAAAAGGTTATTGAATGAGGAATAACCAAAACAGATGTTGGAAATGAAATGGTAATCTTTAGAACATTAATAAAATACAATGCTCGCCAGCGGCGTGAAGTAGGTAAGCCACTGCTATTGGTGAACTACTTAGAAAACATATCACTTCTACTTAAAATTTAAGTACTTAATAAGATTGGGACATACACATTACTGATCATAGGTACGGTATATATCATTTTGCTTGTTTGTTTAGCGGCATATTCACTCCTTATGGGTTATGCCATGCCAAAAATTAATTTTCTTCGAAGCTTGAACATTTTCTTCTTTTTACAACAGTCTGTTGCTGATAATTTATTTTATTTTATTTTATTTAAATCTATAATTTCATGTTTGCCTCCAGTTTGAAGATTCACTATTTTTCAATGACTAACAGGTGCTACCACCCTCGGTCGGGGTGGACCTAGGAACAACAACAATTGAGGTGGTTCCACGCTCCTCGAAAACCAATCGATTGGAGGTTTTGCTGCTGGATACAATTTATCGTCATACAAAGGACAATATAAGGTTTGTATATCAAGCCTTCTATATGGCAGTGAATGTTGGAAGATTTCATCATAGATGAAAATTAGTCTTGAAGCGACAGAGATGCGTTTCTACAGACGGATGCTGACCGCAGCGTAGACGGAAAATGAGCTGCGTTAAGTTTTAATGAAAATAGAAACAAAAAGTAGAGTTGGGCTTGGAAGGCTCTAGTCCTGTTCGAACGAATTAAGCATATCAATTCGTAGCATTTTCTTACTTTCGTTAACGCTTATTGCTGAAAGAGACACACAAGAATTAGATAAGAATAATGAAGCACGGGCTGTTGCTTTATGCATTTCGAAGACGTTTGACAGGGTTTGGTATTCTTCAAAAATTAAAGGGTTATGATGCTTCTGGCTATTACTTTGATTGGATCCAATCTTAGCAAACAACGTAATAAATGTTATCTAGAACGACCACTCCTCTAGACCGTTTTGCATTATTGTGATCGTTCCTTGGGGTTCTTTTTGAAACTCAATCTATTCATTATTTTCATCAGTGACCTTCCCAATGTCAACAGTTCACGAATATGTATCTATGCGCATTATACACTGATTTAATTTTGTCTTAATAGTAACTTTGATAAAAATCAAATTGACAGCTGATCTCGAAAATGATCTAAAGTCTTCTGTGAAGTAAAATGTAGCATGTTATTTTTAACGCCTCTAGAAGGAAACTACACTTTAATCATCTTAAATATCCATTTTTGCCTTCTATCAACATGACTACTGCTTACGTTCAGAAGAATAGCTAAACGTCGCCATCTTGCTTTCACATATTTCAACTCGATGAAGTTAAAAGATTATATTGAATCAATTACTACTGCTAGGAATCTCGGTCCACTCTGACGTATGAGACAGTTTTTCACACCAGAATCTACATTGCATATTTATATCTACGATTTGTCAATATACTTGATATTGCCTCCATATTGTGTCTAATGCTTCTGCTATATATCTAGAGATTCTTCACAGAATCCAATGGTGAATGTGAAATGTTGTCGTTCCTGAATTGTCATCAAGACTTCAAACAATTTCCAAACGCCGTAAACTATTTTCCTTTCCATCTTCAATAAGTATATATCACGTTAATTATTATGATGATCTTTCCTCGTTGGTACGTCAATTCAAGCCATCAAGAGCAATAGTTGATTGGCAGCTCGATCTCATAATGTCACGGTCGAATTTTTTATTTGTAACGACAACTTCTCTGCAAATTGTTTCTTCTGTCGCACTTCTTTCTAACTCTATTCAGGCTTCCTGCTTCATTGACAACTACGACAATCAAAGATTTAAAGGCGGTGTCAATCGTCATCTTCTGTCTTCTTTAATCCTAGTTTTTGCCTCCCTCCTTCTTTCTTTTTCAGTAAACCTTGCGTCCTAACGGCTTTTATAACCTTCTTTGGGATGAAATGGTAGAAAGAAAATAATACGTTTTAAAAAATTGCAGCTCATAGGGGGTCAGAAGGTGCTGGAATAAAATTGACGCTTGCCTCTCGCAATTTCAGCAGTATAACGATGAGACCTACTTGCCAATCTAGTCGTACGTTTAAATGTATGCGGTCGATTAGAACAACTGCCTTGAAAATATTCATAGAGAAGACAAAGGCAAGCCACATTACGGGAAAGTGACTGAGGTCGAGACGCCATGACATACATTACAGACCCTTCTTTGGATTTTGACTAGAATCTCGAGATGTATAGCAGGTGCATCAGACCAGATATGGCCGATGGCAGCAATGTTCAATGCACAGACGAATGGTAGATTTATAAATGTTTAAGATTGATTTTGCCGAGAAAGAAATTTCTGACATGTCAGTGAATAAAGTTTTCTAGCAGCAGAACTAGCAAATGTTAAAAAAAAAATCCCTCTACATAATGCCTGTGGAAAACGTAAGCCCAAGACGACATAAGGAGTTGCTCTGCTGAAGATTATCATCAGCCATATTGCTGGAAGCCAAAACAGTAAAATCGATTTTATGATCTTATACAGTATATGAGAACTAACATTTTCTTTTATATTTAATAACTGCATTATCGAATCGAAGCAATTTGAGATCATCCTTCAAGGTGATTTGAATGTCTAGAAATCATTAAATCAATGTTCGCTCTTCAAAGTAAAATCGGAGTATTGAACAAATCAAATCTCAGCATTTTCACTGTATTTTATGTGTTGAATATCTGTTAAAAATGGAATAGTGTCTTATTTGGAATTAATGCAAGTGCTGCTGATAAAGAGTTTAGTCAGAATTGTTTTAAAACAGAAAAAATATTTCGGGAAATGCATTATTCGGAATTTCGGTCTCTACTCAACTCGAACAGTGATCAATCGCGCCAAAATATAATGTGAAACAATATTAGACGTAAAAAGCAATCTTATAGGTCTACGGTAGATACATAATGGTACGATTGATAAAGTGAAACAAAAAGACACAAAAAATGATGGGAACGTGGAGCTCTCAGATAACCCAGTAGAAAAATACAAGATTTCTCACTGAAATGTCAAAATGGCGGGACTACTTACAGCGTAAATATTGTTGATATTCTCTCAACAACCGCTGAAATAGTAACCGGAAAACCGACATGTGTATTTTTGCCGACATTTTGAATGCATTCCCGATGTTATTCTATGTTGGAGAAGTCACAGCTGTACAAAAATAATGTTTACATTCTCAGCTTCTTCGGCGCTATAAGTTACGCCATTTACTTTTTACAAAAATAGTATAACATGCACTGCAATAATAATTGCTAATCAGATGGACGTTTTGACATACATTTTCGCTTCTCAAATCTACCTTTGCCATTTTTCTTTCTTTTTTTTTTCTTTCTCTTTATCATTTTCGAAGACAAGCATAGTGTTTCAGATGGTTTATCTGTGTCGATTAATTTTTCCACAACGGTTTTGTCATGGAAATATTTGAAAGAGCTTTTACTCGTAACGTTAATTGTTATTGAAAATATCGCCTATTATGATTTTATAGCTTTTCAGCTTAACTTCCACAGGGTTCGCGAGAAAAAATTCCATACATTCTTCCTGGAAATACCTCCGGCATAATGGCATGAAATTAGCTACAAGCTACTTCACTAACATTGGGTATTTGGCAGTTTAAAATGTGGGATATATTTCAGCCGCACTCTGTAGTTGAAGTCTTACCATTATGTGGATGCTTTTTCTGGGCGGCATTTCTGTAACATTTTGTGCGACGCTTGGAACGCAGCTTAAATAAAAGAAATACAATATTTTCCAGTGAGACATAATCACTCTGAATCGAAGTTTATCCTTAGGAATTTGATTTCCCTTAATACAGCCGGCACCTTATTAAGCAAATGAAAAAAAAATAAACAAACAATTTTAAATAAATTCCTGAATATTATCATAATAAATATATATATATTTACTAAGTAACATTAAATTAAATAGGTCAAATTTTCGCAGAGTATCGAAAATGATGTCTGAAATGTCAACAAAATATGGATAATGAAACAGTAAATGGTTCACCTAAGTTATCCCTGATCTAGGATATGAATTTTCTCTCACTTTTCATCCCTATCAAATCATGTATCCAGTTTGTCATGGTCAGGATGGATTCCTGGTTGTGATAGTAAAAATGGGATTCACATAACCTGTCCTGAATCCATCCTAAAATATCGGAATAATGAATTTATTATTTCCGTGTTTGGGTCACCCAAAAGTAATTTAATACTGGAGATAAGAATGTTCATAGGCCGTGGTAGAACTAAGTTTTTTCAACACTGCGCGTTGCAACAATACCAGGATATTAACTTGAAAACACTAGTTGTGTTCTTAAAATGTTCTTATAAATGTCGTCATGTTTCGATATTTATATGGATGTTATGCATAGCTTCGTCCTTATCCCGTGCAGGTATGTTGAAGCGTTCATCTGTTTTACAAGCGTCTCAGATTAATGGTTAAAATACGTTCAAATGAATGAATGCTAGAAACATCAAAGCAAAGTGACTTCATCAGATGAGACAGACTCGCTACAAAATGACAATCGAAGTTATTTTCCAAACAAAAAAAAAAAAAAATAACAAAAAAACAGAATGACTTTCAAGAACCACAATAAAAAAGAAGACCACAAACAATTAGAAAATAAAGTTAGTATATAATCTGCTGTTAATATTCCACACTAGCTTAAAGAAAAAATATGGATGGAAACTTATATCAGTATTAGAAAAAAAACAAACATAATATATGTAGTGATACATAAAATACCGTAATCCCCTTTTTGCATTTTTTCTAAAAAAAATAATAAGCAAAATTGGAACTGCGTGCAAAAAATATTTTTAAAAATTACCATTTTATAGGTCGATTTCAGTTGCGAAATGACTACTCACCACAAACATACGAGCGTTTGACACTAATATTCGGCGATTACGACCCGATAAGGATGCCAAATACAATCATATGTAACAATACTTACAAATATAAAATTAAGTAAGACTCATCATAAAACTAAATTAGAATAATATTGATCTATGATTAAAACTATTTTTAATAAGAGTAGGAAACGCTGGTCGTAATGAACTTGGAGAGCTACATTTTATAGGGTTTGATTACCAAAGAAGGGGTGCGTATTATACGTGAATAGAAACATTTTCTCACACTTTTAGGACAATTTTAGGGTTGTGTATTATGGATGAAGGCGTATTAAATATGGGGAATTACGGTACTACTTTCCTGAAGAAATGTTTTAATAAAACGATTTTATAAATTTCAACTAAAATAACTCTATTTATATTATTCGGACTATTGTCCTCGTCTTTGTCGCCATATTTATTACAACGCTTCGGCTGTGATACGCTCCAAGGACACATGTCACAGTGGATAAAGGCGTTAGTTAGAACCAGAGACAGGACCCATAGAGTGTCAGTTCAATACCCGGTTAAGGCAGTGGAGAACTTGGAGAGGGGAATTAACTGGTTATAATTGATATCCATTAAACATGCGGCATGGAAATAAAACACTCTACCCCAGTGAGCCAAATAAAGGGTTCAGTTCGACATTCCAACCACCTGAAGAATGCCGGATTGTACAATTGTCAAAACGTTGTAATAAATATGGCGACAAAGATGAGAACAATAGTGCGAATAATCTAAATAGTGTACATAATACCTCATCTCAGAAATATAGACAGATAGTGAAGAAGGCCGGAGCGTACAACGGCTGAAGCGTTGTGATAAATATGGCGACAAAGATGGGGACAATAATCCGAATAATGTAAATACTGTACATAATACCTCATCTCAGAAATACAGACAGATACTAAAATAACTCTAATTACTCAATGTATACCGAAACTTTCGTACGAGGAATCGGCTCATCTTGCTATTATATTTACTATTTATTTGTAAGTGATATTTATACTCTCCAACTATTTTTCAGTTTCTCTTAAAGCCGGTTTGCTCACTTATAGTGAATCAATATTATAATCTTCAGATAAGCAAGCTCTTACCATCTTAATATTATAACTAAATCAGAAACTAGCTAAATAGGCCCCACGTGTATTTAAACATTTTCTTTCTTTCTAACACAGAAAAAAATCATCTTTCTGCAAGTGTGTCGAGGAAATGATTTTATTATCAAGTGGCCATTATATTTATTAATCGGTCTCCTAATTCAGAATAAACAATCAATTCTTTCTTTGAAGATATATTCTCTAAAGTTATGTCTTTTTATATACTTTGCTTCGGCTCGATTATATTTCTCCTCCTTCAATAAATCACTAAAATATTACTTCAATTTCAAAATTTATTATGACATATGTGGAAGAAAACAATCGTAAATAAACTTCTGCACATGACACTTTTTTAATGTTTCATTTTTCTTCACATTTCCATTCTTTTTTCGGAGCGTTTAACCGTGTAGAGCAACTAAGGAATAAACATATCTGTTTATCAATGAGGAGTTGAGATTTAAGAGGTTATTGATTTCCTCAAGCTAGAAAACCGTGTCTTGTTCTAGATTACAACAGCCCATTTATACTAAATATTCGATTAAAGAAGGCCGAATGTTTCCTGTATGGTAAAGGCTAATTTCAACTTTAATATTGCCATAGATTCCAGATTAAGGATATTAGGGAAGAGAGAAAACATTCCTTTTCCAAATTTTTTTTTTGTTTAGAGGTAATACGTTAGGCATTTAATAGTCATAACCTCAGATTATAATTATTATAATTATTGTATTTATTTAATTATTAAGTTATTTTTTTTTAATTTATTACTATACATGAGCCTTCGCCTTCACGCTTCTCGCGGCTTCACACATTCACGCATTTTTCTTTAGAACATATGTACTTGTTATTCGCGGAAATCCTGAATATTTGTGTGTTTTTCTGAAGAACATATGTAGAAATTATTCGCGGAGATCTCCCTTGATTGGCTTATTTTTTTGATAGAAAATTTAAAATATTTTTGTATAATTTTCCTGTTATTTACGTGACTTAAAACATATAACAGTCCATTTTTAGGGGAGAAATAGGTAGAATTGTACATCTTCATTGTAAAAAACAAACACAAATTATGCGTAGTGCTTGGGCTTTGTTCTTTGTTAGAGGCTGCTGCTAGGGTCTTAGAAGTGGCTTATCTTTTTAGAAAATGTTTTGACACATTATGTTTTATGTCTTGTTACGCTTATTTTATACTGTATTTTCAATGGTTGTATCGGTCTATGCGTAATTAAAAACTAATATTGTACGCATGAAACAAAATTTACGCTAAGTGTATAATTACCAATACTATTTTTCAAAAATGTTTTTAAAAAGGTCTGAAATGTGTTTAGAATGAAAGTTTAGGGCAAATGAGATTTTAACAATCGAAATATGCACTTTTAAGGGGTTTACAAGTATTCGCGGATTCTAACTGTTCGCGGCCGGTTCTGGTCCCTAACCCCCACGAATACGGGGGACTCGCTGTATATACCGATATATTTCATTTATTTGTTAGTATTGAATATTTTCGATGCTTCTAAATTTAGGTATTTAAAACAAAACATTTTTAAATTTCGCTCATGGTATTTTATTTAGTTTTTTTTGTGTCTCGATGTGTTTGCAGTTATGCGAAAAGGAATTTATTTACGTGTCTACATTTGCAAACGAAATTTTATCTTCTTTTTAGGCTTTGATATTATCTTGAACCTTATTATTGCTATTATTAATTCTCTGCTCAAATGTTAAAGTTGTTTTAGTTAATTTTCTTGATGTATGCTGGTGCAGTCTTTCGTATTTTCTATGTTGCTTATGGCTTGTACTTTTTAAATTACCACATATTACTGTAGAGGGTTTTATTTCCATTAGAGAGCCCGTGAAATGAATAGTGATACTGAGTCTATTTCCGGTTTGATAATTCTTTTTATTGTATTAAATAACTATGATCTGGTTCCGCCACAACTTAAATGTTAACAAGAGAAATGTAAAAAAGAAATCTTAAAATATGTGCCTTGACTTTATTAAAACATGCACACACACAAACACACACACACATTGTGTGATGGGCAAATTGTCGCTATAGCATATTTTTAATTTCGCGCATGCGCGTTGTTTGTTTTTGATTTACTCGACTACACAATATAGTAGGGTCAGTTGGGCACCATCTATGAGAAATAGAGCACCATGAAGCAGAGGATTGAGTCTAGCATGAAACAGTCTGTCGCCTCTGAATGTTGACTTCAATATTCACTTTATATATATATATATATATATATATATATATATATATATATATATATATATATGTGTGTTTGTGTGTGTTGAATGAAAGAAAGAATATTGCCATCAATCTCAATCACAGTTCAAAAGGTTGAATTATTGTCCGAGTTGCGTGCTTTGCTTTTGAAATCCGGTAGCTATAATCTTCACTACGCTGAGTAAAGTTGATCAATCTAATTCGTATGAATAGTGAATATCTTTTCGCTTTGACTTTCTCTGCAAAAAAAATAGTCCAATGCACTCGTTTTCTCTTAATCAATCATCCTTTCTCATTCTTTTTGTCTCCCTTTCATTTACTTTTTCTGGCGTCATATTTATAAAAATTAATCCTTGTATTTGCGCAACTCTAACCCGGAGTGCACAAAAAGATTTCACTGTAAATATTAAGCAATGAATTCTCTACGCATGTATTTACGTTTGTAATCGAATTCAAGTGCATCTCTTCAAGTTCCTTTCAACGCTGACAAATGTTTTCTAATTCTGATGTTTCATTTTAAATGATTTTTTTCTCGAAATAATTTATTTATATGCTGCAAGTTTGTCTATGTGTTTTTTGTTTTTTTTTTGTATCTTAAAACTTTTGTTTCATGTTCGGCTGTACATGTTATTATAAATAATTCACAAAACGAATTAACTCGTCAGAATTTGCGTCGTCTTCTATTGTCATTATTTTTCTTACCAAACAGAACAGCTATTTCTGAAAGTTTGCTTGCTGGAATATCAATCATAAAAGACGGGACAAAAATGTTGCTTTTCTTCTCTCCAAACAAATGTACGTTTGCCCTAGAGACCAGGTTTTCTACTCAGCAAACATCAAGATGTTTAATTAACGCAGAATTGCAATTTGCAGTAATGAGTATATCATCAACCCAAACGATCATAATCAGTATTGTATTTGAAGTCAGAACGCTACCCCGCTTGTCCGAAAACCTGTTTTTTTTTTGTGCCAAGCCAATTCTTAGTTTGTGTAATGTTTACTATATCACTGTTGCTTTGCCTTATCACTGTTAATTTGCTTTGCATTTGTTGTTGTTTTTTTATATTATTTTTGCTTTGTTCTTTTCTTTTCTTTTTTTTATTGCTTATTACAAACTTTGTCAATCCTGTTTCTTAGAAAAGTCTGTTACTTATTTGGGATTTAATCATGGCTACACATTCCACATGTTTCTATCTTGGATTTAATTTATCAATTTTTGAAAGAAAAAAAAAACAATTCTCATTAGCTTCTTCTCTGAATTTGGTGAAAACATTTTGATGAGGAATTATCGAATTTCCATTATTCTTGTTAAAATCACGACATTTTGTCATTCTGTTCTCTGGACATCTTTAAGAGACATCTTCAAGATAATTAGATGCGAACTCTAGGGATATTTTGAAGCCCAGGTGTAGATTGCTCTGATGGCATCGTCCTTGGGAGAAGGATAAATTGATTCAGTAAATTAATTCTCGTCATCTAATTAACTACGAATATTTAACCGATTTCTAAAAAGATGTTTAATTTGTGGATAACAGTGGCAAGAAATGCATTATTAATTTCAACGTCTTCCATAAGGCACTGTTCAATTTTAATCATCTCAGAGAACATTTGTTTCCTTCGAGCCGAATGGCTAATGCTAACCACCAGGAGTGAAATTCTTTTCGCTTTTCGATCTTATGTCTTTCACTAATATGAATTTGAACGATTATGATGAATCAATTGTTTATTATACTGCTAGGAAGGTGACGTACTAAACATTTTTTCATCAATTTTTCACCTTTATTCGTCTACCAGTCGTCCATGCATTAAATAATTTTTACCATATATGGTCTAGTGTTTCTGCTCTCTCTCTCTCTCTCTCTCTCTCTCTCTATATATATATATATATATATATATATATATATATATATATATGTATATATATATATATATATATATATATATATATATATATATATATATATATACATATATATATATATATTCTTGAAAAAATACAAATAAATTGCAATGTTATTCATTCTAACATAGCAAATTGTCTTCAAACATTTTCCTAAAGTTTTAATATACCTTCCCTGTGCCTTTTCTATAAATATTTTTCTGTGGTGTCCTCCATCTAATGTGTCTGTTGTGGACTCTTCCACCCTGTATAAAAATAGTGGGAAAGTAATCATCGAGAGAACAGTCTAATAGATTGAACGCTGGTCAACCGACACACACTCTCAAGTCGTGTAATACTTTTCTGTTGTATTTGCTGTTCATTACACGATTTACCTGCAACCTCTTGTTTTGTTACTTCTTAACAGTTACTTGGTTACAACCTATTTTAGTGACAAAGCTTTCCTCTTTGGTAGCTCGATTCAGGAATTTAAGCGTAGTATTTGATCGAGAGTTAGGTTTCATTATTTTAGTGTTGAAACTACTAATTCTAACTATACGTTTAATTCTAAAAAATTCTTCTCTCGTACTTCTCACATGTGAAACTTTCTTTCAGGTTCTAGCATCCCGGTAAGCTAAGAACTCCAACAATTTTAATGCAACGTCAATCCTTATTTTCCGTGTCCTTGAATACTGATCTTTTCAGTGTATTTTCTTCTTTTCCTTAGAAGTAAAGATTTCTAAGTTTCCTTCATTTTGATGTCTATCTTTCTCACTAACGTCTTGCATTGTAATGGTTTATCCCCTTGATTGGGTTGGAAAGATAAAAAATATAACTGCTTTAATTTGTAATAAAAGACAGAAAACATGGCACAGACATTTCAGAAACTTAACTTTAAGAAAAGAATAACAGTTCCTGGTGACTCTTATTACTACAACGACTAGAACAAATAAAAGCTTAGCTTTTCTTTGTAGTAGTTTCCCTATTTGTTGAGACTTGGTTCGTCCAAATTCCTCCTTTTTCAAAATTACATTTCAGTCTATACATATTTACTTGGGTCGTTAACGGATACTTCAGTTCAAATATAAAATATTTTGGGGGTTGCAATAGGTTTGTTGATTTTACAAGATGTCAATCCTTCTTGAGTTTTTATATCGACATTTTTTTCAGGATGATTCAATGTATGTCGAGGTGAATAACCATGATTGACGGTCAACGATATAATCTCCCTGTACTGGTGTCCTGGGTATGACGATATACTACCTCCGGCAGCAAGCTTTCTGATTGGAAGGGTTTGAGGAGCGTGGAATCACTTCTTAATTGCCGTTGTTCCCAGTTACACCCTGACTCAGGCTGGTAGCAGCTGTTAGGATCCCAGCTATGGGAGAAAAATAACCCCCAAACTGTGGTCAAATCAGTATAAAAGTACAAAAATTCATTTTTATAGTAAGAGTTATCAGCAATTGATTTTCATAGTAAAAATTTACCAGCAATAGATTTTTGAATAATAAATAAGAAATGCTCTCAATAAGATTAAATTTCCGTATTGAATTATTCATATTGATATGTTGCTAAACAAACAAGCAAATTTCGGAGTTAAATCACACAAGGTGTTGATATGCCGTAAAACAAACCAAAACTGTGAACTGCTATCTTACGACGAGGCACCGATTAAAACATCAGTAAAATATCTGTAAAAATAGTTAATTACTGGCTGACTGAACTTGAGTGTAAGCAATTGAAGGTCAATTATATCTAATTCTATGGGTAAATATTGCACAAAAAATGAATCAATCAATCAAATGTGCTATTTGACTGAATCAATAGGAAAAGCCGGATGATTTTTTCTAGCGTCTATAAGTAAATATTGTTTGAATATATTTGAGTTTTTATTCATTTACTTGATTCGGTGACATAAATAATTGATGTGTTGATTTAATTTGATTCTATATGTATATAATTGTTAATTACTCCAGTTTGGTAAAGGATCTATTAGTTCGAAGGTCATGTAATTGGCGCGTAATAAAACCCTTATATAGTACAGTACATTTTCGAAATTGAAAGCGGTGTGTGAATTTATTGAATAGCTATGGGGTATTTTATATTGTAACTCATTCAAATAATGATCAAATGTTGTCTGGCTTAATTAATATTATGAAACACTGAAGTAGGAATTAGTTAAGTATACATACATTATAAAAGAAAAGCAAGGAGTATAAAAAAGACTATTGTGGACCTGGATAAGGCAGAATTGGATGATTCACGCTAAAAGGTATTTCCACGTTATTTCCTTTCATTTTTAATGAGAGAATATGAGATCTTCTTTCAGTGGTGAGTGTAATAAGATGTAGCAATGGAACAGCGGCAAGAGAGCCTCAAAGAGAAGCCCTTCGTCACCGATTATCCGATGACTAGAGAGAGACTCAGAAGAATGATGAAAAAAGGCCTTTTATAATATCAAATTTCGGCAGTATATTTTAGTCTGGGAAATTTGCACTACTTAGAGATTCTTATCGATACACATCGTGTCTTTTATTTCTTCTACTGGGCTTGGCTTGACGGTTCCCATTGAAAAAACCGAACAGAGAAGATGACCCAAGAATTCGGAGGAGAGTAATGTTGAAATATAATGTGATGTTAAAACGGCAATATTAGAAAAGTTAACAGAATGACAGAGTTGAACGTGATATTTAACAATGAAGAGAACCACTGAAAAGTAGACATTTTGGATTTGGTAAACTGATAGCATTAAGGATAATTCATGAACTGTGTTTACTAATGACGTCATTGTCGCAGAATATAACAATGCGTATTTAGAATGTCTTATATTTCTACGTGACCCATCCTGCAACTTGCATTTTATGCAGTCAAATAACACACTTCGCTGATTCATGCATTTTTTTTTTTTGTTACCACACATATTCCCATGATTAAGACATATGCAGTTCCAAATCACGCTGGTTATAAATATTTTATCGTGTATTTACAATACATCATATCTAAATTATGCATATTGAGAAACAGACATTTACATCCCGAAAGCTTGGAATATCAACAATTACACTACGTTTTTAAAAAGTAATTATGAAAAACGCTTGTCAAATTCCGATTTAGCTGACAATGATGAGCTTTATCTCTGGTAAATTAGAATTAGAAGATGAAATTTTTTTTTACCTCTCAATATTGGTGTTGGGACATATTTTTAATACTGACACTTTTGTTTTCGAAAATCTGAAATAGTTATATATACATAAAACAATTAATTCACTAGCTGATCCGTTTTGTTAGGTTTTAACAATGCTTGGTGTCATATATATATATATATATATATATATATATATATATATATATATATAATGACAAGAGAAAAAACTATGCTGAGGCGACGGGTTTTGTCACTTGATGGAATTCATCAAGGCAAATATAAGGATTTATTTCGTTGCTGATGCTTATATACAAGAGCGAGGTTGTCATTGGTTTACTAAGAGTTAAAAGCCAATGCAAACGAATGACATACTTGATATCGTATATGAATATACATCAGCTAGTTGAAATGTCAGCCAAAACATGAGTAGGGCACAAACTGCTACAATTCAAAGTCTGGTGAGACAAATGTAAACGAGAAATATTCAAGATATACATATATATATATATATATATATATATAATCATTTATATATATATGAGTATATATATATATATATATTCATTTACATGTAACATAGAGAGAAGGGGTGATGTGGTCGCAGGACTGCTCTAACGGCTATGAATAGGTTCTTCCCAAATCTTCTGAACTGTGCTCGAATTGATATCCAAATCTGTGAAAAGTTCGTATCGTAGCTTCCACTGTGACTGCCAAGAAGTACAATATGGCGTTTCCAAATTCCTGGTGCCATTTTTCTCACAGACGGCACTCAACCGATCCTACTATAATGTGCAGTCGACACAATCATACACAAACACGCTTGCACAAATGTACAAATATAAATGGCGACAGTTTACGTATCAAGATTTCGTTGTTTTTCTTTTCGACTAATTTCACTTTTGTCTCAATCATTATTAAGTATCGCAGTTAAATTATACTTGGCGAGATATTTGAAATATATATATGTATGTATATGTGTATCATCGAAGTGACATCATGTATAGAAATGTTTCACATAGATTGACAACGATGGAGAATTATTGTATCATGTTCTATAACTTTCATTATTATTTTCTAATTCTACACACACATAATTATATATATATATATATATATATATATATATATATATATATATATATATATAGTACATACATGAATTATCAGTGCAATAGTCTATCAATGTCACGTTTTCGTGCGATATTCATATGCAATGGAGCGTGAAACAGATAGTTATCATGCACTGTTTATTCGGGTGATTAAACCGGCTTATAATTATTCTCCTAACAGAGAGAGAGAGAGAAAGAGAGAAAGAGAAAGAGAAATAGTTTTATGGTGTGCTATATTTATGGGCTAAAATGCAGATAGAGCGTATAGAAATAGAAATATATAAGTAAACATTGAAGTCAACGCTCAGGTGACAGGTTGTTTCATGCTAGATACAATCGTCAGGCCGTGAGTGTTGGATTTTTCTCGACTATTATATATATATATATATATATATATATATATATATATATATATATATATATATATATATATATATATGTGTGTGTGTGTGTGTGTGTTTGTCAGTCGTGCACTGTAGGTAATCCATTCTGGCGTTTATTTTAGCGAGGCTGTTTTGCGTTTATATTTAATTAATTATTTGGCTTAATTTATTTTAATTGTTTTTATTTTCATTTTTTATTTTATAAATTTATTTATTCTTTTCAATTTTCCATGTTTTATTAACGTAGAAAAAACAAATGTGTGGATTTGCTTAGGTCGATTATTCAATAGTTAGTTTTGGCCTGGGAAGATAATTAAAGCTATTTATTCGTACAATTTTTAGATTGACTGCCGTAGTCTATTCTGGTATTTTATTATTTATTTATTTGGCTTGATTACATTTACACGTAATTTATTTTTATTATTTCTAATGGTTATTTTAGCGGGAGCGATTTGTTAATTTATTCATTTATTTATTTAGTTGGATTTATTTTTACTTGTTATTTCTTATTTATTTACTTTTTTTAGTTTATTTTCTATCGATTTATTTATTCTATTCGGATTTTGATTTTTGAGTAAGAGTAACGTAATATTTTTCAAATAAATTTAAGAAAATAAATAAAGGAGGCGACGTTCCACGTACTGCCTGCTTTCAAACAGAATTATTCATAACCATTATGGTTCTCACCAGTCTAGGTGCAACTAAATGCGCCGAAATGAAGTTGCACCTTTTTTGTGAGTAAAGTGTTTTTCTCTATATGAAAGAATATCAATAATTATTTCTCTAATATAATATTGAGGTCTATTTTGAATTAAAGCTGTGAACGTTAGAATTTATATACTATTTTCGTTCCCATTACATCCGTATACATACATATATATGCGTGTGTGTGTACGCGCGTGTGTGTTTGTGTTTTATGCGGGTGGGTAGTGTGTAAATGAATTAAGGGGTGATAATACATATATTTAAAGAAGAATAAATCTTCCACAGAAAACTATACCCCGCTAGTGGCCACACTGGGAGCGGCATATATGACTTCCAGATCATTTCGCAGATTTCAGCTTTCAATGAAGATGCAGTTTGCAAACTTGTCGATCTGACCAATCGTATAGCATCTTAATCATTATCTGTGAAAGGAGTAGATTGATCACAGCACACAATCGCACAGATATATAAATATTTACATATACATTGTCGGGATTCTATATCCTATTTTGCACAAACACACACACGTGCGCGCGCACACAGATATATATATATATATATATATATATATATATATATATATATATATATATACAGAGAGAGAGAGAGAGAGGGGGGAGAGAAACAAACAGACAGAGGGAGGGAGTGACAGAGAAAAACACACAGAGACTGATGGGAGAGATATGAGCAGAGAGAAAGCGTATCACAAAGAGACTCAGACTGACAGATACAAAGATAGACATATAGATATCTGAGTATTCTTTCGTATCAGTCATGAATCAATATGGACATCGAATAAAATCTTACCGAGCAACGGTTTTTTGTCGATTTATAGATTGTAATTTCTTTGTTTGCACACACACACTCGCACGCAGATATATATATATATATATATTACTCTCTCTCTCTCTCTATATATATATATATATATATATATATATATTAGAAAGGATCGTTGAATTCACAGTGACTCGATGAAACTGACTGGCTTGGTCCTTATATATGCTAAGACATATATGTTCTTATGTATCCGAATAATGTTAGGCAAATGAAAAGGAAAACATTACTCTGCCCAACAATTACATCCCAACTATAATTGAATAGAATTCATCTAACCTCACCATAAGCTAAGTTCTAAAGGATAAATTAATACAAGACAAAATAATAATAAACTCAATCAAAAATTTACTTTATTATCTGTAATAAGGGATACATAACTTTACTTTATAATCTGTAATGAGATTACATGAAAGCAAAATTGATCTTTCACACAAAAATACACACACTAAATACCTTACTTCGACAAACGTAATGAGTATTTCTATTTTAATTAAAAGAGGAAGCTATAATATAGACAGTCAATTATGCGCTATGCGTGATACACGCTTTCGACACATAACTGGCGAGGCAGATTTTTTCCTGTAGAAAGTTCTTTCTGCGGTAGACCAGTTGCCATCCAAGGCTACAGAATCCGGTCTCTCCTGTTATTCATCCATAGATGAATGGGAGAAGAAGAGGGATTCAAATCTTTCCTAAGGGTATTAACACGTAAGTGAATATAATGGGTTCAACTGGAATTCGAACTCGCCACTCTGGTTCCTCAATCGGAACCGCTATTCATTACTCCAACGCGCCTCCTCCTGTATAGAAATATAAATGCATAGAAAATGTCATAAATTGATGACAAGTTTCTAACAACACTTCACCTTTCATGATAGATCTTCCGACTATAAAACAAAATCAAATCACATGGAAATGAATGCGATCGTCTAGATTGCATATCTAGACCCGCCTGAGAAAAGAAATTAA
>OZ010572.1:25814151-25881651 GCA_963932145.1 Acanthosepion lycidas
AAGACGCAAGGGTTTAAAGAAAATTTGGGGCAAGATTAGATAGGAGTGATAGAAGAAAGGATGAGGAGAAGGGTAGTGGATAAATCAAGGCAACTGGAGGTGTCGATTGACATTACATTTGAATAGCTGGAGATTATAGCTCTCAGGGAAACTGGAATAGGGAAGGGAGTTCCACAGGCGAGAGGTGCGAGACATGAAGCTATTGGAGTAGAAGAGACGGCTACATTTAAGAGTTTCGACAGTGAATCGGTGAGAGCGGGATGCGAGCCTCGTAGGGCGCTTGAACTCAAGAAGTCTGGGAACCAGCGAATGTAGCTCCTCGGAGCAATTGCCATGAAAGTATTTGTAGAACAGACAGAGAGAGGCGACGGCGCGTCTGTGAGGAAGTGACTGTAGACGAGATGCCAGTGCAGGGCCAATTATATTGCGTATCCGCCTCAGGAGCCTATCAAATTAATACATGAAAGTCAGAATTCACCCACATATATAAAAATATATATATATATACCCATAAAGAAATACATAAACGAACCCACATACATACAAATATATACATATATACAAAATAATATAAACTCAGATAAATGTACACAAACGTATATATATATATATATATATATATATATATATATATATATGTATATATATGCATGCGCAAACATATATCATCACCATCATCATCACCTTGACATTTGTTATCGTAGGACGGATCCGAAAGCAGGAGCCACACTAACTCTTTTCCACAACGGTCTACACATATATACATACATAGATATACACATATACATAAGAACACAAATACACTCATGCACAAATATATGCACATATGTATATAAACACATATATAAACAGATATACACATGCATACATATGCACACATATGCATAGCTAACAATAAGGTAGATATATATATATATATATATATGTGTGTGTGTGTGTGTGTGTGTGTGTGAGAGAGAGAGAGTGAGTGAAATTCTATAGTACATCGAGTAGTATTTTGTTAACACCAGCATTCAATGCACAATATGAGAGTTGTGCTACCTTGAGGAAATATATATATATATATATATATATATATATATATATATATATATATATATATATATATATATTGAACAATAAAAAGATATTAAAAAATTAAAATCTTCAGACACACTGGGTTGTAGATTAATATTCTTTCGTTTTTTTATTATTATTTCATTTAGATTCCTCGACTAGTTTCGGCCAAAATGGCCATCATTGGGAGAAGAGATACTTCTGCTTGCTGGTAGCAGTAAACTACAGATATAGATATATATATATATATATATATATATATATATATATATATATATATATATATATATATATATATATATATATATATATATATATAATTAAAAACGACTGGCAAGGTACTGCGATTAATCTTTTTATTTATCTTTTTCCTGTCTTCGTACAAGTGTTTTCTTCTCTGGACACAAAGTTTGTAAAAACTTTCCAAACGTTCTGCATAACTTAGCGCTTTCGGCTATTTTTCAGCTTTTATGAAGGACGATTTTTTTAAATATAATTTTATTTTAATATATTTTATATATATATTTATTTTAATATGTCTTTTTTATGTATTTGTCTAAAGCTAAAGGAATGTTTTATGTTTTGAATTCACCACATTGTGATCAATTTCATAGTTAATGTTTTTGAGTGTTGGCTTTCTCAGTTTTTTTTTGGGGGGGGGGGCTTTCATAATTGTTAATCATTTTGTACATGTTGATGAGGTAATTATAATTGTATTTTCAACTAGCATGTTTTAGATGTAGTCTGGTAGGTTTTTGGGTGGATTTAAAAGATTCCTAATGGAGCTATGGTCGGACAGGTGTAATTTGATTTGTGTAGATAGACATGTCGTAATGTGACTCATATTATTATTAATGAGTTTGGCTTGATCAGGAACGCAGATCCTAAAGGGGCAATTGAACTAATGCTGGTTCTTTGTTGTTTTGATTTTGCAGGTGTGTTGATTTTTAATGATATGGTTAACTGTTTTAAAATATTTATAATAGATAATTAATTTAACTTTCTCGTTCACGTCGACTGGGTTTGTGTATTTCTTTACGATACAGTAAATTCGTCTTACTTATAGGTTAAAAAAATAAAAAATTGCCCTTGATAATGGCTAAAAGAATAGTAGAAATCGCTCGGATATGCAGACATTTTGGACAGTTTTTACACACATTGTGTCCGGAGAAGAAAACACTTGTACGCACACAAGGAAAATTAAATAAAAAGCTTAATCGCACTTATCCCTTGTATTTTATGAAACATGAATAAAATATGTATTGTCGCATAAATATACAATACAGTTTTGTCATCCACAGACAGACTGTTTCGCAGTATTACAGCTCTTCAGTGTGGCTAAACATCGAATGTTTCGAGCCGAGATTGAAACCCAACAGATTTGCTATTAGTCAGGGGTTCTGCCCCTAGGCTATCTTTACATGGCAGAGTGGAAGTTGAAATTTTGACGTTTTCTATGCGAAACACGCCTATGGACCGGAGAGCTCAATTCAATTCGGTTGAAGAGCATATTCTCGTAGAATACAGCAATAACACTTTCATCACATCATTATGTAAAAACCCACCAGCAAAAACTCGTGCCACCTTAACTTTAAAAGCGAATGCCCACTTAGGTACAAAATAGCAGTAATAAAACTACCTGAAAAGAGCCCACTAGAATTCATCCTCTCGACTACTCTTCCTCAAATTACTTAATAATGTTAAACATTAATCAACAACGGCTTCCCTAACCCCCTTATCGACCACCAAATTAGACTATTTCTCCGCAAAGTAAGTAATAACGATAGCGAACACACAGTCAAAAATTACATACACATTTATTACAAAAACCAAATGCATATTAACTACAAACAAGACGAATCTTCACTAAGACATATTATAAAGAAATACACTACTCCAGTTGATCCGAATAAAAAAAATCAAATTTATTATCTATTATAATTAAGAGAGCTAAACTTATTATCAAAAATAACAACACACCAGCTAAGTCAAAACTGTAAAGAAGGAATATTATCTATGAGCTCAAATGCCCATTAAGGAGCTGTATTCCTGATCAAACTAGACTCATAAATAATTACATCGGTTACACAACTACATTCTTACCCAGACGCCTTAGGTTACACCTATCTGATCACAGCTCCATTAGAACCCATTTAAACACACACAAAAAAATTACCAGACTGCATTAGAAACATACTAGTAGAAAACACAAATATAATAATTGCATCCACCTGTAAAAAATATTAAAAATAATGGAAGCTTTAATAATAAAAAAGAAAAAGCCAACTCTTAACAATATTAACTACGGACAAAGCCACAATGTGCTAACCGTATTTGGAAATTAAAACATCTCTACAACACACTAAAACATACACATAATGCACACACTCAATTAAGCTGAAAAATCGAATTATCCTTGATAATGGCTAAAGGGACTATAAAACATTTGGACAGTTTTTACACCCTCTTTGTCCAGAAAAGAAAGCTCTGGTTCGAACACAAGAATAATTGAATAAAAAGCTTAACCGTATTACCTTGCCTGTCATTTTTAATGAAACACACACACACACACACACACACACACACACACACACATATATATATATATATATATATATATATATATATATATATATATATATATATATATATATATGTAAGCAAATATATGGATATAGATCCGACAGTATGAAGAAAAATATACGGAAAAAACAAACAAATATCCTTATATGCAATTATGCTGTTTTAATGTTAATATAATGTCAACGTCGGACATTTCGGTCTAATAAACCATCTTCAGGACATATTCATAAAATATTGATAATGATTAACAAATTATTTAAATGTATTTAACATGCGCAAATTCTCCACTTCATGTACAATACAAACGTAAAAACTATCAGCAACAGTTCTACAAACCAATTAACAGATTTTTATATTAATTTAAGAACAGTGAACATAAATTTGTGGCTTTACTTCAGGAATTGTTTTCAGTTTGAGACTTTAAAATAAGCTTTCAATAAACCCCACAATAAATAGTCCGGTTCGTATGTTAGGCCTGCTGATGACGATGTCCACTCAATTTTATCACATCATCCTATTCGCCTGACCTCGAAATTAAGATTTAAACATTCCTGAACGCTTAAGTCATTTATCTTTTGTTCAATAAAAGTTAATAAATATAAAAGAGCCTTTCTTCTGCTGCACCAAATAATACAAATTTGTCATCCACCAATACGTACATTTAGATATACGAATAATCATCAATTTGAACAAAGAATTCGTAATTGACGACACAGTGAATGATTGTAAGAGAGTAATGGAGCCTAATCTTTTAAAATATTCGTCGCGAAGAATATATTCGACTTATGATGTCAGATTCAAAAGAAAAAAAAAACAACATATATAGTAAACTAGCTTAAAAATCGCCGTATCGGGCACCATTAAAGCTCGCAAAGCTGACTTTTAGCTGTATCTTCATTACAATAGGTACGTAGATGCGTTAGGCAAAAATATACTACGAAAGAACTCAGAGATGATCACTGCATTTAAATATTGCATTAATATTTAATAAATTTCATCTATAATTCTTATGCCGCCACTACATTTAAAGACAATTTGATGTACGTAAGTCCTTACTTTCCGTACAAACAATTATTTTTATTTCATATGTGACTTTCGGTGTATTTCATAATTAATTTCGATTATTACCAAGCATATCTTCAAATTATAAAAACAATTATTATACAAAAAAAAAAAATAAAAATAAAAAATTCGTCGCAAAAAGTCACGGACAAAGATGACTAAAAACAATCGTCGTAATGAAAACTTGAGAATACAAAATTTAAGGATGGCGAGCCCGGATCCTGTCCGGTTTATTTTTTTTTTTAATTTGCTCACTGAGTCGGCCTGATTCCAAAATGGTATGATATCTTGGGCTATAACGTCTAGGAGTAAAGTTGAAAATTTGGACAATTTTAAAATGAAACACTGTAATTTGAGAACAGTAATTTTTTTTTCATTTGAACATAAGGTATTGAAAATTAGTTAATTGTGTTCGTTTAATTGTTTTTACCAGCATACGCCAAGACAGCGGAATCCGAAATCAATCGCTGTAATGAAAATTTGGGAATTCAAAATTTCAGGATTGCGGGTCCATATCCGGCCCGGGATGCTCAGGGAATAGGCTAGATTCCAAAATGGTAGGATAAGTTGGACTACAGCATCTAGGAGTAAAATTGAAAAAAATGACACACTGATTTTGGCATTGATTATATAGAAGAATGAGATGTGCTGATTAGAGTTGTGTCCTTTTAATTGAAAAAGTGTGACACAGTAACTTTGGCATGTAAGGAGATGGGGCACCTCGAGGCGGTGTAATGGTTAGCAAGTTTGTCTCGTAAGAACAATTACGACTGAGTAGTGAGTTTGATCCTGGGTGTCTCCTACTTTCGGCCTTGTGCCACACCTAAGCAATGTTTGGAAAATCACTCTAGAAGAAGGAATCGAGCTATCGAGAGTTTTGTCCCTTTAATTGAAACCCGTGACACACTGACACAATGGCATTGACATTAATAATATATAGATGAAATGAAGAATTGATCAAGTAAAAATAATTAAATAAGTAAAAAGAAGTCATTGTAAGACTCAGTATATGGTCGTAAGCACAAGGGTCATCTTAAAATGTGTATTACACGTTGGAGATATCAACATTAAAAAATCGAAAATTAACTCTCAAGTTTATGAAACAGAAAATCGACAACGAAAGGAATTGCGAAATTTAGTTTTGAGGGGAATCACATTAGAAAGGAGGAAAATACTCCTGAATAGCAATGTATTTCCAGAAGTATATATATATATATATATATATATATATATATATATATATATATATATATAGGACACACAGCGAGAAAATTAACCTGGTGTAATGCAAAACTCAGAGGCTACCTCGAACGTTGACATCTTCCCACTGAGGAAATGGCGCAAAAATGTGAAAAAAAACCCAAAAAAATCTTACTTCCACTTATATTCTGACGATGCTCTGAGTATTAAATATGTCAATTTGTCTACAGTGCGTATGCATATGTGCATATATGTATAGGGTAAGAGAGGCAGATATTATTAATAAGAGATCAATATATGCCTTGCAGAGTAAATAGCGGATTTACACAGGTGTGCGAAGGCGCTAAAAATGGCTTCTTTTCGAGGCAAGATTAATAAAAGACATTCTTTCGTGTCGAGACGATAGGGCATCGCGCATGTGCAACGAATTTAATCTTATGATTACTGAGTATAAAATGGATAAGAAAATCCAAAACGAAAGCTTACACGATCTATTTTAACGACTTAATGGACTAAAAGAAAATCAAAGGCAAAATTGATCGAAAGGATATAAGACATTTAAACATGAAAAGTATACGTAGTGCTTTTCAAGTCGTAAGACGAAAAGCGCAGTAAATTAAAAACAAACAAAACTGTATATGCATGGGAAAGAAATAAAATCTAGAGATGTTGGCGAAATCTCTAATAATAATAAAAACAAACAGAAAATGCTTAAAAGTGTGTGTGTGTTTTTTTGTTTTTGTTTTTATTTTTTCAGGAAAATATTTCTAGGGAATAGCTCGAATGGTTTTGAAAATGGGAAATTTCGATTGGATATTCACGCGAAATCACGCGGAGCACGAGAATTCTCGATCAGTCAATGCGAAGCATTCATTATATGAGTGCCGATGTGTGTGAGAGAGCGGTCGACTTAACATGTCGGCTATTTGATCAGTGTAACTGGTGAGGTTACACATAATCGATAGCGCTTTATTTTCGATTCTCCGAGCTATCATTTGAATTGTTGAATGCTAGAAGTGCACAAATGATAAGTAATACGTTGTTTTTTTTAAAGACTTTATTTCTTAACTGGATTTATCATTTCATTTTATTTTTTTAACAATTTGACTATCGTAAAAGCAATCTCCTCGATGATTGATTGTTAGTTCATTGGGGTTTATTAATACACGCAGTTAGGATTTCCACTTTACAATCCAATATTTCATATTTTATACACGTGGGTTGATAAACAATAATGTGTTTCTTTCTTTAGTTACACCTAAATTAATAGGAGAATCATATACCAGTATGAAAACAAATGTATCTGGATTGTAACACTATTTCAATAAATTCTCATTCCTTCTCAGATGTGATATTCCATTTTTGAAGGATATGATATATACTCGCCTCCATGGTTGCTTTCTAAGCCATATTCCCGTTACCTAATCATCACTTGAGAACCAATGTTCAAACTCTGAGTACATTTTTCTTAAATCAAAAAAGATGAAAATAAGTGCACGTTTTAAACTCAATCGTGTATTGGTCAACAACCCGAGATGGTTGTCTCATAGTCTCGTTATTCAGGATTTGCAGGTATTTTAATGGATAGTGACTCAAAATAAAGAATCTGCAAGCTTATTCCAAATGACAGTCAGGTTCTTTACATTATATTGCGTGCAAATAATCTTGGGAAAAGAATGAATCGATCTTCTCCCTTAGCTAGAAGATAAATAGTGGAACTTATAACTGGGAAAGTCATTGTACGTTTTCAAAAGAACTGTTAATGCAATATTTACACGCAGAAACAAAGAATTATTCTTACAATACAAAATATATTTCGTCTTTGACTAAAAGGGTGATAAATATACAAATCACTTAATAAAAAAAATCTCAGAACTGTAAGTAGCTAAGAGACGGTTCTAATCTGCTGGTTCCATAATGGTCCACCTAAACACTGATATAAGTTTGTAATTATTCGTCATCTTTCATCTGTAATGTGCATCGATTTTTATTCGCATTCATAGCAGCAGCAGGACTGCTATCGTAAGACCCGTCACAGGGTTCAGATATTCTTTTCTCTATAGGATTTCCAATATCTTTACGGGCTCAACTACTTATTCTGGTTGCCTAAAGGGAAGCCTTTCCATAAACACTCACTAACCATTTGAAAATTTTAGTAGCACTTTCACCTATCAAAAGAAAATATGTTTTCCTTTCTTCGTGTGCGTACTTATTTCTTGTTGAATAAAGTATCAGGAATGTTCTCTCAAGGTTTCAGATTTCAAAGTTTTTCTTCTCAGATATTGACCGCCATACATGTATATAAATAAATGTTTACTAAGATATTAACCTGTAGCTAAGAAAGCGGTGATGACACCTATCTTGAATCACTCATAAACATTCAGAGTGCGGGGTGAGTAAATACAAAACACTTAAAATACGTCGGTGTATGGATTAATTATAACCAATTTAGTATATATATATATATATATATATATATATATATATATATATATATATATATATATATTGTGTATATTTAGGCAGCAATTTTTCATTGATGCATGTTTCATTAAATAATATAGACAAGTTTTGTCTATTTATTTTAAGAAACTACCAACGGCTCCCCATCCTTAATACTTCCCGTTTTCACACTCGCGTGGTCATTTGTGACGTCACTAGCTGCGACGCGATTTTCGCTTCCACGTCTCGTATACACGAATTTGTCCTTGCTTTGAAATTTTTCATGCACCAAAAACAAACTATCATTGTTTCGTCTCTGTATTGGCTGATATATTGAAAAGTAATTGTCCTCTTTGATAAGGGCTTATGCTAGCCGAAAGCTTAGATTGGATTTAAACATGTATCAATATGGCGATTTCCTTTCGTCTTTCAATGATAATGTTATTAAGCTTATCAGACAATATGAAAGGAACTTACTTAAAATAAATAGACAAAACTTGTGTATATTATTTAATGAAACATGCATCAATATATAAAAAACATACATACATACATACATTCTTAAGATGTTAACATTCCTAACTACAACATTAAAAAATTAGGAAGAAATCCCAAAATCAATACTGGAAAGAGCCATAACAGCTACTGGATTTGAAAATCCTATTTTAATGAAAAATTTGTTTTGAGTGAAAGATAAAACTTTCAACCGATAGTGGTAAAATCTGCTCGGTCAATGAATGATGATTGTTTCCTTATAAGGAAACGGCTAATATTACCATGGACAGGGCTTTCCCAGTGATTTAAGTTTGAATGCGAACTCGACATTTCGATTCCATTTCTGGTGCCGATAACCGTTACATACCTTCACATTCTAAATACGAAATACAAATCCATGTATTTGGTATTGGATAAATGTTATCTTAATCATATAATAGCTGTTAAATTTGCATTGCTCTTCTATACACTAAAAGTAAATAATTGGTTCGAACTAAATAGAAAACTAAGATGATTTCAAATTATTCGCATGAAAGTAAATAAAATAAATTCTTATGGTTTTCTAAAGAGACAAAGGAGACACTAATAAATATTATGAAAGAAACCTATATGTACTTATGCATCTTATTTGTATATTGGTTCACGATCAGTAACGAGATCACGAAACGAAGAAATCTTAGAAATATACTAAAGAGCTAATATAGAAGCTTTATCATTTGCAAAACGCGTAGTCGGAAATTTCCTTTTTATTTCAAGGAATAGATGTAAATCGAGCGATAATAGATTCGACGAATCTAGTGACAACTTAATGATGAGTAATAAGGACCCGAAAAAAAAGTATATGTACTACACTGTAGCCGAGATCGCAAAGATGGCGAATACGTGCGTCTGTATGGTGATAAGAGAATATTACTGAAGTAATTTAAATGACAGTATGCTTCAATAGCCGGCTGCAATGTTGTACGGCAAAGAGGAATTTTGACCTGATCAAATCCCATTTAACTTTCATATGAGTCCGGTAATCAGCACATTCCAAGTCAATCGAAAATAAAGTGGCCAGTTTTAATAGATCAACTCAACACGAGGTCTATTTGAGGGTTGAACCGCCCTAAGACTCCTGGGCTTTCTATGCGTGCTCGTTCGTCAGAGGGAGTGGAAACTATGGTGGTGTATTAAAGATAATTAGATTGATTGACAGGTTCGTCCAAAGAATTAGATGTCCTACAAAAACGGAGTAAAGTAGATGAGGACAAAATAAAAATGAATAAAAAAGAGAAAAGATAGAAAAGAAAAAAATTATCGACAAAGAAAAAGAAAATTCATTGCGTATATTTGGAAGTTAAGAAACCAGAAAGAAAATCTGTTGGTCGAAGAAAAAAAATAGCACGTGGAAAAGGAAAACATCGGAAAAGAAAGAAATGGTTCAAAGAAAAAGGATATAAAAAACAGACGCTTAAGAAAACCAGGTAAGTAAGCATTCTCTACCTAAAAGAGTGTCAAAATTGCACATGTTCTTTCTGTATTAAAAGGTACACTTTTTGACATTAAAATAAGCCCAAACATAAAAATAAATGAGCAGAATCTAACAAAAAACAGAAATAAATGAGCACAAACAAAAAACAAAACAAAAATAAATGAGCACTAAGTAAAAAAATAAACGAGCACAAAGAAAAAAAGATAAAAATAAATGAGCACAATCTAACAAAAATCAAAAATAACTGTGTGAAATTATTAAAAAACTAAATGAGCACAAAGATAAAAAGATAAAAATAAATGAGCACAATCTAACAAAAATAAAAATAAATGAGCACAAACTAAAAAAAAACTAAATGAGCACAAAGAAAAAAGATAAAAATAAATGAGCATAATGTAACAAAAAACAAAAATAAATGTGCACAAACTAAAAAAAATAAATGAGCACAATGTAAAAAAGATAAAAATAAATGAGCACAATCTAACAAAAATCAAAAATAAATGAGTGAAATTAATAAAAAACTAAATGAGCACAAAGAAAAAAGATAAAAATAAATGAGCACAAACTAAAAAATAAATGAGCACAAAGAAAAAAAGATAAAAATAAATGAGCACAATCTAACAAAAAACAAAAATAAATGAGCACAAACTAAAAAAAATAAATGAGCACAAAGTAAAAAAGATAAAATAAATGAGCACAATCTAACAAAAATCAAAAATAAATGTGTGAAATTATTAAAAAACTAAATGAGCACAAAGAAAAAGATAAAAATAAATGAGCACAATGTAACAAAAAACAAAAATAAATGTGCACAAACTAAAAAAAATAAATGAGCACAATGTAAAAAAGATAAAAATAAATTAGCACAATCTTACAAAAAACAAAAATAAATGAGTCAAATTTAAAAAAAAACTAAATGAGCACAAAGAAGAAAGATAATAATAAATGAGCACAATGTAACAAAAAACAAAAATAAATGTGCACAAACTAAAAAAAATAAATGAGCACAATGTAAAAAAGATAAAAATAAATGAGCACAATTGAACAATACATAAAAATAAATGAGCACAAACTAAAAAATAAATGAGCACAAATTAAAAAAGATAAAAATTAATGAGCTCAATCTAACAAAAAACAAAAATAAATGAGCACGTACTAAAAAATAATGAATGAGCACAAAGAAAAAAGGATAAAAATAAATGAGCACAATCTAACAAAACCCAAAAATAAATGGGCGAAATTAAAAAAAATAAATGAGCACAAAGAAAAAAATTAAAAATAAATGTGCACAATCTAACAAAAAACAAAAATAAATGAGAACTAAAAAGAATAATTGAGCACAAAGTAAAAAAATAGCACAAACTATAAAAAAATAAAAATAAATGAGCACAAACTAAAAAAAATAAATGAGCACAAACTAACAAAACATAAAACTACATGAGCACAAATTGACAAAAAATAAAAAATAAATGATCACAAACTGACAAAAAATAAAAAATAAAAGATCACAAACTAAAAGAAATAGCATAAACTAAAAAAATAAAAATAAATGTCCACAAACCAATAAAAAATATAATTAAATAAATAGAAAAATTAAAACATTTAAAAGAAAAGTAAGAAATGTCGCTGTGGACATTTTATTCAACATTGTTTTTCTTTTCTTTCTTTTAAACTTAAAGAATAGAGACTTGAAGTAACAAAAACGGATTCCACAGAGGATGCTTAGAATGCAGTAGAATGAATCTAAGCAACTACAAATATTTAGGGAAAGTAGAAGCAAAAAAGAACACTTATACTTTTAATTAGAAATATAAATTTCACAATTATCGGCTACTTAATGAGGAAAGAGAGCTTGGAGATTCTGACACACCACATGAGTTATCATGATTACTTACATTCTTTACATTATCCGGTCTGCTAACCTCATCTTCATTGCCATATTCACAACGTTTCGACCTTCAGTTGATTGGAATTTGAAACCGAATACCAGGCCACAGGAGTGATGAAATAACTGAAACATCCGGAAGAGGGCATGTCACGTGGGACTAAAACAATCTATCTCAGTGGACGAAATAAAGGTTTTGGTTTGAAATTCCAATCACCTGAAGAAGGCCCGAGCGTACAACAGCAGAAACGTTATGAATATGGCAGTGAAGATGAGGATAATAGCCCGAATAATGTAAATAATGTAAGTAAAATGAATTATATAAAGAAAAGAAAGGAAATCACAAAGGTAGTAGATACATAAAAGCAGCGAGAAGGAAAAGAGACATGTGCAACATCAAAGACGATTTTAAAAGTTATTGGATCGTAAAATATAATTTAATAGATTTCCTCATATGATAAAGGCGGGAAGAAAGGGGACAGTATGGGAGACAAGGGTCAGGATAAAACAAGTGTAAATGGAGAAACAAGTGATCAATGAATGAAAAATTTGAAAATAAATATATCCGTTAACACAAAACAAATACAACCAGTACGAGTCATTATATATATATGTATATATATATATATATATATATATATATATATATATATATATATATATATATATATGTGTGTGTGTGTGTGTATATATATATATATATATATATATATATGTGCCCGTGCTTGATTCAAAAAACGTACGACTCATACAGCAATCGCTATCACTTAACTTAAAATATTTTTGCCCTTCCTTGCCTTTAAAGTAGTGCACTTTGCCGTGCTGATATTGCTACATGCCTTACTTCTTGCTATGGGCTCTCATTCTGGCCAGTAGAAAATGGCCGCAAACTACATGAAAACTGCCGTAGAAGCATGAAAAATATCGATAATTTACACTATCGATGGGAGTTGGGAAATACAAAGTCGGTCTTGGCCTTCCCGCTAACTTGGATCATGTGCATGTAAATTTTGGTGCAAATCCGTCGAAAATTGCGGCCGTGCATTCGTTACACACACATCCTGCCTATATATATATAAGGACACATGGCACAGTGTATAAAGGCGTCGGTTAGATCCAGTGAAGGACCCAAAGAGCGTGAGTTCAATACGTCGTTAAGGCGGTGGAAAACTTGGAGAGGGGGAATTAACCGGAGTAAACTGATAACTGACATCTATTAGACATGGCACGTGGAACAAGAACACTATACCCCAGCGAGCGAAATAAAGGGTTCAGTTCGACATTCCAACCACCTGAAGGAGGCCGGACCATACTAACGGCCGAAACATTGGGATAAATATGGCAACAAATATGAGGATGATAGTCCAAGCAATGTAAATAGTGTACATAATATCTCATCTCAGAAATATAGACAGATAAAGAATTAATAAGCTAAAAGGTAACGCTAAAAGTAGCGAATATATTATATTGTAATATAACGAATATTTTATAAAATGTAGAAATCTATGAAGAGATAAAATGTAAAGACAAAAGAGAAGAATCTGAAAACGACGATGAAAAACAACAAAAAAAAATACATTGAAAAAATAAAGGCGCGAATATCGAGGTAAATGTCACGAGTAAGAAATAAATAAAATAAAATATTCTCATAGATTAAATATAGGGACCGGATATAGAAGAAAATGCCCAGAAAAGAGGATGACCAATATATATATATATATATATATATATATATATATATATATATATATATAAGAGACATACACCTGGGGAGAAGTAGAGAAAGAGCAGTCAATTGGGTTTATTAAGGTTAATTGTCGTTTGCGCCGCTTCAGTGCAGTGGATATCGTACGTTGTGCGAATCGGCATTTTTATATGGACGCTTAAAAATTGGCTGCGTCGCTGTCTTTGCTTCGCATGCCAATTATACCCCTTGTCAAAAGTGCACTTTTCCCCTTGAATATGTCAGAAAGGGTTAGGATGCAACTAGATTTTCTCATTTGATTTCATTGGTTGAATTACCGGTCATACATCTGTTCGCTTTAACTGCTGAATATGTCGCACAACTCCATTCTGTCTCTTTGTCTTGTTCATTCTCCTGTATAATTTGTATATTTAACGAAGACCTCTTAGGCCATAGATCAATTACTTGCGTCCAAGGGATACGCATTTTAGAAGATATTTATAGTTGATTTCGACGAACAAGAATCAGTGTTCAAGCATGGATAAAGTTCTTTCTATTTTGGCTTGGTTCGTTTTGTTTTACGGCATATCAACCTCAATGGATTACATAAGGCCGATAAGATTTTTATAGCAGTTAAAATCTTTTTTAAACATGTATTGCTGTTAATAATTTTTTTATGAAAAAAATGTATTACTGGTACACTACATTATTTGGACTATTGTCCTCATTTTTGTCGCTATATGTTAATATGAGGACAATAGTTTGAATAATGTAAATAGTGTGCAGAATGCCTCATCTCAGAAATATAGACGTCTTACCGATAATATATTTTTTATCAAAAAATGTATTTCTGCTTTTTTTTCTCAAAAAATGTATTGGGTTATTATTTTTCTCAAAAAATGTATTGCTGAAAATATTTTTTTCTCAGAAAATATATTGCTGGTAATATTTTTTTTCAAAAAATGTATTGCTGGTAATAATTTTTTTTTAATTTAAAAATCATTGTTGGTAATATTTTTTTCAAAGTATTACACTTTCATAGTCTTTTGGCACCAGTTTGGGGGTTAACTATTTAGCACCCCGGGTCAGGGTGGGACTGGGAACACCAGCAATGAAGAGGTGGTTCCACGCTCCTCAAAACCACCTGATCAGAGGCCTTGCTGTTGAATCTTGTTTATCTTCTTACCCAGGGTCTCTTTCTATTTTTTATATTTACTGAATTTATTTTCTGTCTGTGTATTTGTTTTATTTTAATGATTGCGAATATCCATCATGAATATAAACACTGTTTTATCAACAACTTAAAGATATTATTCGAATTTCTAATGAAGAAAGAAAAATTCTTTTCGTCTTTTATTTTATTTGAATCGCAAAATCGCCGATTTCAAGGTTTTAAAAGATGGTTGGTCTCCTTACATCACATTGAATTCCACCCCAACGATCACCACCAACTGTCTTTGTTTGTCCCCGCTTTCCATCTCCCTAACCCATCCAATCTTTTCCATCTCCCTAACCGATATATATTATAATATTTTTCATATAGACAAAAACAATTTACTGTCGACAAAGATGCAACTTCGCTTCGGTGCATTTAGTTGCACCTAGACTTTTGGATCTCACAAGTCGAGGTGCAACTAAATGCACCGAAACGAAGTTGCATCTTTGTCGTGATTAAATTGTTTTTGTCTATATGAAAAATTTATAATAATTATTGCTCTACTATCTGTATTGAGCTCTCTTTTGAATTAATGCTGTGGACGTTAGAATTTATATATTATTTTCGTTCTCATTAAATTCTCATATAGATATACATATGCATATATATATATATATATATATATATATATATGTATGTGTGTGTGTGTGTGTATACATATATCGTGTGTAGTCTGGCTTACTTCAGGTTTTAGTAACTAGTCTAATTCCTCGATAATCGTGTATTGTTGTCATAATAGGTAATGGAACATATACTAAATAAAAAATTAATCATTTTATGGTAATCGATCACCTTTCTATCTCCAAAACATTTACAAGTCGGTATGTCGGAAACTAAACCGGCTACCCCAATCCAAGCTCTTGCGAATAAAGCGGCTTTTTAGCGAGCCATTAAGACGAAAAATAAGATCTAACAACGGCCGGAAGAACACTCGCTGAGTAAACGTTCAGCTAACTAGATATAGTGTTTCCGTAAACCACCGTGAAGAAGGCAACGGGAAACCACTCCACTATTATCCCAAGAAATATCAAAAAACACACACAACATGCAACCTAACGGCGTGAATGGCGTTCATTCTCGCCCCGTAAGGACTGACATGTGCAACATGTGTCACCTGACCGTCATCCAGCCACTGCTAGCACAAACGGCGTTAAGGGATAAAAATACTTGGAACCTATCCCTCGCTCGAAAAACAGTGACAGGTTTCACCGGACCGTTACGCAGTGACTGGCGCATCAAACAATAACTCTCAGCACATCGAACGTTCGAATATTGGACAACTGTGGCCAGTTAGATAATGCAAGACAAAAGATGAAGAGGCTAAAAATAAACATCTTAGGTGTATGTGAAACTAGATGGCCAAACATCGGTGATTTTGTCAATGAAAACCACAGGATTATATATGCAGATGCAGAGAAAAACAATAAAGGTGTAGGATTGATATTAGATCAAGAATTCAATCAAAGCGTTCTGGGATACTATCAATTATCAGAAAGAATTCCGGTAGTCTAGCTGAAAGGAAAGCCTTTCAACGTAGCTATCATAATAGTGTATACACCAACAGCATAAAATAAGCAAGAAGAAATCGAATCTTTCTACCCCATGCTTGACAATGCCAAGACTCACTGCAATCGAAAGAAGTCATTGGGAGAACTGAACGCCAAAGTAGACAGGGGATATAGCCGGAAAATTCGGACTAGGAATCCGCAATGAACGTAGAGAAAAATGGATCCAATGGTGCACGGACAATGATCAGGTAATATCCAACACGAGGTTCCAAGAATATCCACGACGGACATAAAGGAGCCCAGGAGAAGTAAATAAAAAACAAATTGACTACATAAATATCAACAAAAATTTCAGGAATGCAATGGTTCACTGCAAAACCTACCAACGTGCCGACTGCGGAAGCCCGGAGTATCTTGTTATGTGTAAACTAAGAGTGAAACTACGGAAATAGAAGAAGAATAACGCAGTCCCTAATTTGCAATACATCAAACTCCTGAGCGAACCGCACCAGAAAGAAAAATATATAGACAGTTTGAAAGAAGATACGGGGAATAAAATGGTAATCGAAATTAAACGGACTAAGAAAAGCAAACGATATAATCCCAAAGGAAAATGGACGAAGAAGAAAAAAAAACGAATGGATGACTGATGAGATTCTCGACATGATGCAAAGGAGATAGAAAACTCCGTCAAAATACGGAACGTAATACAGAAAACTACACAACAAAATAAGGACGAAATGCAGGGAGGCTAAAGAAGAGTAGCTAAACAAAAATGTGCAAAAATAGAAAGATTGCGTCCCACCAACAAAGGTGATATTTATAAAACAATAAGGGAACTAGCAGAACAGAAGCCATGCTCGTCCACAGACTGCATAATATCAAATCATGAAACGCTCATATTCGAAAAAGAAAATATTCTTCAGCGTTGGAACGAATGTATTGCAGAACTTTTCCACGACGAATGAGAACAACCAGCAATACACAGAACTACCGACGAGCCTGAAATTCTAATATAGAAGCTGCACTGGAGAAAATGAACAGAAACAAGGTGGCAGGGCCAGACGCAATTGTAACAGAAATGATGACTGCCTTAGATGATTTTGGCATAGACAAAATTACAGAAATAATAAATGAAATAATAGTAGTGATATGCTGGAAGATCTCAGCAGATCTATTTTCATAGCCCTGCCTAAGAAACCAGGCAAAAGCGAATGTGAACTCCACTAAACAATCAGCCTAATAAGCCACATAACAGGACTCATCATCCGTATTCTGTTGAATAGAGCGCGCAGCAGATTCAGGCCAGAGATAGGACAAGATCAGTGTAGCTTCGTTAAAGACACCGGAACAAGGAACGCGATATTCATGCTCAGAATGTTATCAGAAAGAGCAATACAAATGCAGAAGGAAGTTTACGTATATTTTATAGAATACTCAAAGGCGTTCGACAGAGTACGCCACAAAGATCTGTTGGAACTGCTCAGTAACCTTGATATATTTAGGAAAGATATTAGAATAATCAAAAACCTTTACTGGCAGCAAACGGTCTGTATTCAAAATATACAAAGGGCGAAGGCAATGATGTGGCTTCTCACCAGATTTATTCAACCTATACAGCGATGCAATACTGAGAGAACTGGAAATCCTACCAATATTCATCATTGGCAGTCACAATCATAACAACATAAGTTACGCAGAGGACACAGTGCTGATAGCAGACACGGGATTGGAAATTAGAAATCATCCTACAGAAGGTAGCGAAGGACAGCGAGAAGAAGGGACTAAGCATAAGACAGAATGAATGTTCATCAGTAAAAAGATGAGCCCGAAATGCGGTTTACAGGTCGGGGACACTAAAATCAATCAGCTGCGGACATTTAATATTTGGGATGTATTCTGACGAAGGACGGTAAGTGCGACGCTGAGATCCGATGACGTATTGAGATGGCTAAAGACACATTCCAAATGCTAGGCATAGAATTACGAGAGCGGAAGATTTCTTTGGTAACAAAGAAAAGATTACTGATCTGCTACGTGATGTCTGTCCTTCTATACGGCAGCGAATGTTGGGCAGTCTCCTCAGAAATGAAGACGTGACTCGAGGCAGCGGATGTGTAATTCTACAGAAGGATGCTAAGGACACCATGGACCGAAATTGTGAGCAACAAAGTGCTTTTGGAGAGGATGCAAACACGGAGGAAGCCTATACTTAACATCAAGAAGACGCAGCTTAAATTTCTGGGATACGTAATGATAAAGAAGGGTTTGGAGAATCTGATACTTACAGGGTGGATAGAGGGAAAGAGAGACAAGGGAAAGCAATGTGTGACATACATGTGTGACATATATGGTCTGGCGCCCCTTCTGTTTGCCTCGGGGTTCTTGATAGGCTCCAGAGGAGGATATGCAATGTAGTTGGCCCTGCTCTGTCGTCTACAGTCACTTTCTCACAGACGCGCCGTCGCCTCCCTCTTCCATGGAAATTGCTCCGAGGCGCTGCATTCGCTGGTTCCCAGACGTCATGAGTTCAAGCACCATACGAGGCTGGCATCCCGCTCTCACCTCTTGACTGTTGAAACTCCTAAATGTAGCCGTCTCTTCTACTCTAATAGCTTCATGTCTCGCACCTCTCGCCTGTGGAACTCTCTTACCTATTCTGTTTCCCTGGGAGCTATAATCTCCAGCTATTCAAGTGTAATGTCAATCGACATCTCCAGTTGCCTTGATCGATCCACTATCCTCATACTTGATCCTGCTCTAAATTTTCTGTAACCCCTTGTGTCATAGTGGCTTCCCGCCTTGCTTGGGGTGAAATGCTTAAAAAATACCTAGAGGGTTTAAACAAGTGGATGTTAGAACAGGGTTTGGGAGAAGTAGTAACGAACAAAACATTTTGAGAAATACAAGGAATAGGAGGAGTGGAGAGCCATGAACATCTACGTTCTGGAGGCGCACGACACATAAAAGAAGATATATTGATGAGCAGTGAGTAGACAAGAGTTGAAATATCAGAGGAGAATACTTACTTTCAATTCGTATACTAGAAAACTTGAGAAAGTTAATCTACTTATGACTGCGCTGTGTCAAAATATATCGTGATGAAAGGCCTTGCCAACTATTAGGTTGAGTCATAAGTAATTTTCTCTTTTTGCTGATCAAATTTCTCCTTCAAAACGGTAGCACAATTATATTTTATTCAATTAGATATTCACCATTATTTGCAAAGAATGGCACCAATAATCAGACAGTTCTTCGAAACCTTTTTCAGTAAAATCCGCCAATTTTGACGTGAAAAAGTTTTCCACGAATAATTGAATCTCGTTTTCATTTGTGTTTTTTTATCTTTCTATTTTCAGCCATCTTAACTGTAATAATCGGTTAATACAAGGTCATGTGAATATGTCCGCTGGGTTAGAACAGACCAACCGAGGTTCAATTTTTAGTGTATTATTCTTGATTTGACACGGACTGGAACAAGTTTTTCCGTTAATTCACTGTCTTCAATTTCACTGCGCTGAAAATTCTAATTTACGTTATTTTGCATCAAATTTGGTCTTAATTGTCACGTATGATTACAAGTCAGGGTGATACATTCGTCATTACGACTGATTCCCAAAACTAAAATTACTTCTGACCAATCCTAATTCATTCTACGAAGGCGCTTTGGAGGTAACCAACGTTACCTACACAGATACAAAGATCACCGTGAGTTTTAATATGCCGTACATCTCTTTTTCAACAAACTGTTCGTAATTAATTACTTATCCTTTCTATTCTTTTTAATTATTTAAAGGCCTAACAGATTATATTCAACAAATGGAACTTTTCTTCCTTTTAAGCTTCTGACAGATATGTAAGTGAAATGCAGAACGCAGGTTATATGAAGTCATATTTTATTAGTCTTGTTGGATATTAATTTGCTTAGATTGTTATTTTTATTTTTGTTTTGCAACATATTGCAACTAAACAACTTCGTTCAGTTTATCTAATAATTTTCCCCGAATAAAAGGTTAGATTAAAAGCTTACTTATTTATTTTTACCTTATTGTAGATTTTAATAGTCTGTTTGATTTTGCTAGCCGTATATCAACTCCTTATCGGTCATCATTTAATGCCGAAATTTAATTTTCATTGGAGCATTAGTAATTTCTTTTTAAAAATGTATGTTTTGTTTATATCTTCATAAGTTTAACTATTTGCCCATAGCTGGCACACTAACAGGGGCTAATACCTCGGGTCAGGGTAGACCTGGTAACAAGAGCCGTTAAGCTATGATTTCACGCTCTTGAAAACCTCCCAATAAGCGACCTTCTACCGGATGTAATTTATCGTCATACCCATGACGGTTTATATTTTAATACAAATGCCAAACAATGTTACTTGTGATTCACCCTCTATAATAATCGGAAGGCAGTTATAGTAAATTATATTGAAATTGTTGCTTTTTCTATATGCAGTCATTGTTATATCTTATATGAATCATAGCAGTAAAAACAAGATTATGATTATAAAGACATGACTAATTACTCCTATCTGAATAGTAAATCCTGGCATTGCTGACAAAGTTAACCTGGCTGTTGGTCTCGAAAACGATATCCAATCTGTGGTTGACAGCTGTAGGAAATGGTTTGTAAATTTTATTGCATCCAAAACGAGACTGTTGTCATTTACTCACCATAGAGAAACGTCCCTGCCTACTAACATCATGGTTGATGCTCAGCTCTACGAGAGCACCTAAATGCGCCTCCTTGGTCTCACGTTATCCATTGACCTGAAACAACTATATTTAAAACAATTGCTGCATCTACTGCAAGGAAAGTGGTTTCTCTATGTCGCGCTTGGTTTTTCTCGTTTTAGTCCATCCTTAACATCTATAAATCTATCATTCGTCCATGCATGGAATATGTTGTCATATATATGAACCTCGCTGTTCATCTCGAGGTTCTCCAGAAAATCCGAAGATGGATATGCAATGTGATCAGTCCGGAATTGGGGTCTCGGCTCGTGTCACTTTGTCCCCAACTTAATGCGGCTTCACTGTTTTTCTATATATATTTTCATGGCCACTTCTCTGACGAACTATTTTCACTGGTGCCCCGACTGCATGAATTTAAGCGTGCTCCTAGGTTGGCATCTCAGTCCCACCCTTTTACTGTCGAAACAGGTAAATGTAACCGCCTCTTCTACTCCAACAGCTTCTTCTCTCGACTTCCTCTTACTCTTCCTCTTACTTGCTTCCCTGATAACTATAATCTTCAAAAAGTTAAATGTAATATCAATCGGCATATGTTGCCTTGATCTACGTTCATTTTGTTTTGTCCTGCTGCGTTCTTCATTTTATCCTTTCCTCACCCCCCTATACCCAGGTTTTTTTCCCTTACTTCACTATCTGTAGCCCCTTGCATACTAGTGGCTCTCCCGCATTGCTTGGGGCGAATTGCTTAAAACGTCGATAAAATTTGGAGAATAATGAAACAAAGAGGAAAATATAATTTACATACGTACTATTATCATATTGTTGTCGTTGTTATCTCAAGTTCCAAATGTTTGTGAGTCCTGGCAGATTTTTCCCCGCATTAGGTTGTCATTTCTTTCTGCGATGGACCATTTTCCATTTCTTTCTGGGATATAGAACCCGGTCTGTCCTGCTATGTAGTTGGGGGAAGAAAAAGAAGATTCATTCGTTTGCTAAGGCTATTAGCACATAAATGAATGTAATGCATTTGGCAAGAATTCGAAATCAACTCTCTGATTCCTCAATCCGAGACTACTCATTTATTATTCCTCACTCTGTTCTAAGTGCACATACCGTAGCTCGAAATCGCAATTACTGTTTCAAAAAATTCAAGAATCGTATCCATAATCAAATGTGACTGCTGCTGCTGCTTGTCCTGGATGACTGCACTTAATGATGATTCTCTTTTCTCCCGGTGCTGCTGCTGATAATGATATTATTGACGGTTCTTATATTACATTTATTTCTAGACTTTTTTAAGGTGAGCCTCATTACATAGCATAGGATTGATTCATTCTGACGTATGGGACTCTAGTGTTCCTCCATGTCTAGTATTTTTACTTCAAATCACAATAGTTTTTGACGACTCTGTTTCCTCTATATATGATCGGATATTACTGTTTTTATTCTCAGCTCTGATCACGGTTTGATAATAACGACAAAGATGAGTACAATATTCTGTATATAAATAATGACAACTCTGAAATTCAGACTTTGAAAATATCAGTTTGATCATCAATGAAAGAATTATAATTAGCCATTTCATAAAACGTAATGACAAAACCAATTACCGTAATTCCTCATGTATAATACGCATATTTTCTAAAAAAAAAAAAGCAAAATCAGGGGCATGTATTATACAGAGCTACAAAATATCTTTAAGAAATTGCCACAAAATAAAATAAGAATTATCATGAAACTAAATTAGAATAATATTATTCTATGTTTAAAACAATTTTTTAATAAGTGTAGGAAACGCTGACCATAAAGAAATTAGTGAGGTACAATTTATAAGGTTTGCTAATAAAACAAGAGGTGCGTATTATAAACGAGTAAAAGCACTTTCCCATACATTCAGCACAATTTTCGGTGTGCGTATAATGAAGGAAGGCTTATTATACATGGGTAATTATGGTATAGATTATTTATATCGGAAGTTTTACAATAAGGAATAAGAGTTATCATGTCTTATTATTCGGGCCAAGATGATCGACTTCTTCGCTCCACTCATATTGCAACACTGGACTGATGGGTTAAAAATTTCCTTGAAACATTAGTTAGATTTTCAGTGTTCGCTCCCTGTGTCATTTAGTGCAGAAAAATCATATTATTCAATGGAAGTAACGTACGCAATCGTAAATCTATGCAATCGTAAATAAAACTGGTGTGGACGTAATATTATTTAAACACGTATCGAAAAAAAGAAAACGTTAACTAATATGTCGAAATATATATATATATATATATATATATATATATATATTAATGTATGTATTGGTCCTGAGGTAGAATACATTGAGTATAATAACCAAAATGAGAATGCTGTTCCAAATAAGATACATAAGAATTATGGATTTATTTGTCCAATCAAATAACAAGTCTTTTCTTGCAGGAAATTTTCGTTTTTCTTCCATGTTCTAGAATACATTGCATTCATCATAATTTAATTCTAGTATAAAAAAAATATGTGTCTAAAATAGTATCAAATTGTATATATATGTTTTTTCAAGCACGTATGAAGTGTGAATTTTACATTGGTAAATGAGACACGTGTATTGTGTCTAACTTATTCAGTTAAAATGACAACAATTCATATTGAAGAGGCAGACAACGGCATTCGCATAAAATTTTATTGATTCCACATTTAAATATTCAGTGCCACTTAAGTTATATTACTTCGTCGTTTTTTCCCCATCTGAAAATTTAAAAGCAATTGTTTATTGTACGCATATTATACGGCCATGTTTATTGAAATGAAATAAAACTGGAATCTTTGTTTGTTTGCCTATTTATATTTTGAAATGTAGAATCTCTTTTAGAAGAAAACCTCCTTAAAATAGAAATGAAATTATGCTTTAAAATTATTTGATTACACCTGGGGAGGATGCAGACACAGAAGGGCGTAATTGCAAGAAGAAAAGTGCGTTAAAGCGTTTCAACATGAACAATAATATATATCTATAACGTTATATACTTATATTGAGACCTTTCTCTTTCTCTTCATCCATCATATGCATATGAACGAAATTAAAAACATAAAATGACGACAATTTAATCATCGCCCCCTCTATCTATCTATCTATCTATCTATCTATATATATATATATATATATATATATATATATATATATGTGTATGTGTGTGTGTGTGTGTGTGATGAAGCGAAAGAGAATATATATATATAAATATATACATATATTTTCTCTTTCTTTTCATTATATATATATATATATATATATATATATATATATATATATATATATATAGAGAGAGAGAGAGAGAGAGAGAGAGAGAGAGAGAGAGGGGATGCGATGTGTAAACTGTCGCAATTTTACATATTTTAATTCGTTCATTATTTTCCTCTCAATTCGTTGTTGGAAGTTTTACCTGATGATCCTGAATCCTTAAAAAAGGATTTAGGTGAAATAAATTATCGTAATGGTACCTTAAAGTGGTTTGTTTTTCATTACATATTTATATATATATATATATATATATATATATATATATATACGAAAATATATATATATATACATATATATATTCATATATATATATATATATATATATATATATATATATATATATATATATATATATATATATATATACATACATATACAATAAAATATCGTTTCAAGTTATCCTATATTTATGTTCTAAAGTCATAAATATCAGGGATAGAGCGTATGTAAATTAAAAGAAATGTACACTGAAATCGACACCCAAGTGTCGACGTTGTATTTCATGCTCAAACGCAGTTCTCAGTTCATGGTTCGTTACCGGACTACAAGCAATGCAGATATGTAACGCTATTATTTCTAGAGTACAACAGCATGGCGAACTACATTGAACAAAAATTGGTCCACGTTTTTCGAAAAGGATCAGTAAAAAAGAAAAAAAATATTTGACTAAAAATACTGCTCACCGCATGCACCTATACGCAGACCTACACACACACACACACACACACACACACACATATATATATATATATATATATATATATATATATATATATATATATATATATATATATATGATATCTGTGTACTTTTGCTGCGGTCTGGGTGGTTTATTGATCACTATCGGAGAGAACTGAACTTGTGGCTAAATACTGCATGGTGACTTTCAGTTGCAACCCATGATTTATTTAGGGCGGGAAATATATTATTTAATCTCCTCTCAGCTTGTCTAGTTTTAAAATGTCTATAAATTGACCCATTCAAAAACATTCTACCTCCAAACACTTCCTATTTCAGATACAATGACGACTCACTCTTAATATATCCACAAAATACTAGTTTAACAGATCTTTTCAACCAGCTTAACAACGTTGAACCTATATCAGTTTTCACCTTTGAAATTGAAACAAAACACACTCCTCCATTTCTAGGTATCGTTACACAGATATACTCATGAATTCACTTTTGACAATTATAGAAAAGCTACCAACAAAAAATACATGGTCAGTTTCTACCCAAACCATTCTTCTAAAATTAAATCTGGAATTAATATAGGTTTCTATTTCAGAGCATTAAGAATATGCACACCCAAATATTTGCCTAAAGAATAAACACACATAGAAAACATATTCAAAAACCTTCAATACCCATATCATTTCATCAACAACACAAGAAGAAAGATACACAAAATAAAAAGGCGCAACAAATATAACATCATCCGTAATAAAAAGCTATATATCCATAATACTACAGATGAACTCAGTAACGTCCATTATCTAGAACAACGTATCCCATCGAAATAATAGTTAAATAATAACAAACACTTCCAAAACCATAATAAATATAATCAGGTCCGCAAACACCCGTGAAAATATTTCTGAAGCAGGCATATATGAAATAAATTGCCAAAACTGTTCCTCACAATACAATAGAGAAATATGCAGAAATTTTATACATGGAAATATTTAACCCAAAGTTTCATTTTATGAATGCTACACTCATAAAAAAAAAATAATACTTCTCTCAGAAGAAAAATCCTCGAGAGTGCCGCCATTGAATGTTATCTAAATATTTATCTACGGCCAGGTTTTTCTAATATCACCTTTCCTAACAGAATCACTACTCTCCTTAAGCAACGTACACAACAAATATATCTAGAAATCAAATGAAAACGGGTGAATTCGTCATCACAGTACAAACAATATTTCTACATGTGAAAATATTCTCTTCAAACCTAATGTAATTAACGTAATTTTTCAGTTGACCATATGAATATACAACAGCATTTCTAAATTCTAGTTGTTAACGATATTTAGTTTGTTTTCTAGAGATATTTTGTTTAATTCCTTTTGTTTTTTGCCTTGAAAAGTCCATATTGAAGAAAACGCGTCGGCTAAAATTACAGTTTTTCTGTTGTCTTTTGCAAGATGTCATAATCCCATGTCTACACTTGTATCTCATTAAGTTAAGGACAGTCGATCTTAACGTTTATTCCAACCTAATTTCAATAGAAACAAAATGAATAGAATAACATATGTGTTTTTTTTTCTTTTTTCCTCAATAATTTTAAAATTTTAAACTTAATATAGATTAAATTTACATTTTTGAAATGGGTAGTTTTTAATTTTAATTTCAAATTTCATATATATATATATATATATATATATATATATATATATATATATATATGCATACCTATTTATATATGCATATATATATATATATATATATATATATATATATATGTGTGTGTGTGTGTGTCCACGTGGTTAATGATATAAACAGAATCATTTACTTGTAACATTTATTTCTTTAAATTTATCATTTCCCTTTGCAAAAAACTAGTATTTTTGAAAAGTTTCTCCTCAAGGTAATAGTTTTGAAAATCACAAGAGGTAAAGGCAAAAAAATGGAAAGAACACGTAATATTTTAGACATTTTTTTTAGCTTACTTAACTGATATCTGTTCCAAACATCTACCTGGGGCTTCTACTGTTTCCTGGTCTACGTTATGGGTTTTAATAATACTTTTCATATTCTTTAAAACACATGTAAGTAGACATTTATGATGTTATCAATTTCAAAAGAATAGATCATTTCAAGAACCAAAGTTAAAAAATATATTGAAAATACGCTAGTTTTCTTTGTTTTTACGTGTATGTATACACAAGTTTTGTTTTTTTTTAAGTTTTTTTTTCATGAGTCCCTTAACAAAACACAATGTGAACAGTAAAATCTGTTTCTGTATTTTTATAAGTATATTTTGAAAATTTTGAAACGGATTTTTTTTCATTTATATTTTATAATTGACGTCGTTTCACAAAATAATAACAATGCAAAATATTTATCCTCGCCTCCGATCACCCAACACAGGAGATCTTTTGCCGATCGTTCAGTGCACAAACTTCCGATCCATTATTTGTCTCTTCAGACATGTTGACGGATGTGGTAACATTTAGAAGTGATGAAATAACAAATGTACACAACTAACATTTGGGGGCAAATCGGAATTCCTGTGGTACAATACAGGTTAGACATCAGCATCAGTTTACGATTAATATTTGGGCTGTAGTTGTAGGTGACTGTCTGCTAAGTCGCCATATTCTCACAGTACGTCTTACAGATGCTGTCTACAGGTACTGCTAGAAGATGTACCTTTTCTAATACGAATACGTATGTGGTTCATGCATAATGGGGGATCGAGCACATTTCAGCCACATTGTTCGTGATGCACACTAGCTGACATCTACCGTTTAGAATGAATATTTAGGGGAGGATTGGTTCTATGGCCTACATGTTGACCGAACTAAATCCTTCGGATTTATATCTGTGGAGACACCTAAAATTGTTGGTCTATGCAGCAGTTATTAATAAGAGAGAGGCCCTTCAAAAACGTATGATGGAGGCTGCGAAATCATTCGACAACGTGTGGGAGTATTTGAAAGTGTCCGTCAGTCAATGATCCGACGGATTCATGCATGTGTAGAAGAAAACAGGGGACATTTTGGACATTTGCTACGAGTCGCAATGTTCAGGTACAACGATAACCTTTTGGACATATGTTTATATGGATATTGTACCTTGTTTTGGTGTCAACAACCCCCACCAAAGTTAGTAAATGTATTTTTGGACTCTATTTTGGATTGTACATTGAACAGAGTCTACCGTAAAATTTAAACTTAATAACTGAAAAAAAAAACAAAAAAAAAACGTAGGGTTTGCGGACATGGGTTTATATGGAAATTTGTCATTGTTTTGGTGTGAGGAATCTGTTGCGAAAGTTTTTTAAAGTATTTTGATACACACCTTATAGTAAATGATCAATTTTCAGCACACACACACACTTTTTTTTATATAGCAAGAACAACTTTAGAGAACAAATGAATGACAAGTGGAAAAAAGTTTTTGTGTGAGGCGTTTCGTCCTCTAGTTCTTCATTTGATTAAATTTATTTACGTTGCTGCGACTGTACATCCGTACAGACGAGAGATGCTAGGAATTTTGAATTTTAAATTTTTATTTTATTTATTTATTTATTTATTTAATATTTGGTGTTTTGTGTTTTGGTTACATAATCTAACGGATTTCTTTTTTACATCTTTTTATCTTTTTGTTTCCATCAATTTTATTATTAGGTTGGTGCAAAAATAATGGCGTAATAATGTCGTTTTTGACGTATTTTTTTAACGTCAAGAAACGACATTATTACGTCATTATTTTTGCACCAACCTAATATTAGATATCCGATAATGGTGAAATACTGTAAGAGCCAGAGTGCAAATTTACTGAGGCCGATCTAGCGATCAAAGCTCTATTTACACATTTTTATCTGAGTGAATCGTTTTCTCCTTTGATCAGAGAAGCATTTTTTATATCAAAATTTTTGTCACTCTCCTTATGATGAACAACTAATGCGTTTAATGTGTTATTCTGTAAAATATCCCATTTGTTTTCAAATAATCTTTTATTTAAATTTCTTGAGGTTTTGTGAAAATTATTCCAGGCGATAGATTAAATTCTTCTTTCACAACATATCTTATTCTTTCTTTTGTATTTAATAATTATTGTTTTAGATGTTGTAACAAATTTTATATTGCGTTTAGTTAAATTATTTTCAGTTGTAGATGACTCAATTAGACTTAGTTGGTGGGGCAAAATATTTTTCATTCATTGTCTTTGTGAGGAGGGGCCGTTTTTCTATATTGGTATATTTTATGAGTCTTTTGTTTCGTATTGAATATAAAATACCTAAGGTAATGAAGAAGATAAAATTTGAAGAAGGAATTCACCCTCTGTCCTCTAATAATTGTCAAAATTCTTAGCAGCTCCCGCTCGTGCGCATGCGTAGTCGCACCAACCTAAACAAATTTAGTCAGATGGAGTCCTAAAGCACGGAACGCGTTTTATGAAAACTTTTTCCCACTCTATGATACATCCTTCCCAAATATCTATCTATCTATCTATCTATCTATCTATCTATCTATCTATCTATATATATATATATATATATATATATATATATATATATATACATATATATATATATATATTAGTTTGGTGCAAACATAATGACGTAATAATGTCGTTTTTTGACGTTAAAAATACGTCAAAAAACGACATTATTACGTCATCATTTTTGCACCAACCTAATATATATATATATATATATATATATATATATATATATATATATATACAGACACGTGTGTATGTAAAAAGTTATACGCACTTTCGCCATAACACATCTTCTAGGTTTGTCACATTGCCTTCTGCTCAAGCGTGCTTATAGTTGGTACTATTGTGGTCATGTAATCAAATTTTGAGCTTATGGCCAGTTTTCTTACTGCTGTTACAGTGCAAACATGGCCACTCTGATAGCCGTGTGCATCTAGGTGGAAAAACAATGAGCAGTGATCCTATTTCTCTGGCCGAAATTTGTGTCTGGAGCTGAAATTCATAGAAGGCTTTTAACACAATAAGGCGACAGTGGACTACCGCGTAGAAATATGTATGAGCAGATGGAGAATTTTAAAACTGGTGTGACGTACGAAGAACGTTTAGGAGTCTTGACAACTTCCACCACTGACGTGAAGACTCGGTAAGATTGAGAGGCGTTAATGGCGAACCCACAGGTTATCGATGAGGTAATATATTCGCCGTATATTAGTCATTGTTATGCCTACCAATCATCCACGATGAGCCCGGATTCTATAAATCTGTGGGAGATGGATATCAAGATTGTTTACCACAAAGCACAATCGCATAACGTTTACAGCTACAGCAATGATACCGAATAATTTTTTGAACAGATTATTCACAGAAGAGGATACGTGAGGACACATTTACTGAACATCAGAAAGTGACAGTTGAAATTTCTAAGGTATCTAATGAGGAAACAGTGCTTGGAAAATGTGATACTCACAAGACAGATTAAAGATAAGAAGACAGATAGAAACAAGGCATAATCTACTTAGCAGGCTTGTGTAAATGGATGGTGGGACTGGGTTTACGATAAAAAAAAAATATTATAAAATTAATAGAGTTAATTGGAGAATGTCATCACCGCCAAAGTCCTAAAGGGTTACGAAACATAGAAAAAGTAAAATGATAAGGTCCAGTATTTTTATAAATATACTTTATTTACATATTACGTTAAGTCATAAACAATTTCTGTTCATCTTAATCAAGTTTTCCCATCAAAATCTATGACAGATTTGACTTGGATGAAACTGTACAAAAAGTTTGAACTCTATGAATGTATGTTAATGAGAGGTGCGTTGGTCAGGGTATGTTCCATGAAGAGATAAACGCGATGAAAAACTACATGCATATTTATATGTCCAGCAGCTGGAAAGGTTTGGTCTAAAAGAGCCCTTCACTCGAGAATTGGAAAACATGTTTCCTTCAGTGACAACGCATGATTGCATATAGCCAAAAGAAAATGGGGAAACTTTTGGATGTTGTTGGTCTGTTTTGACCCATCGACTATATACCCACCGAACTTTACATTAACTAATTTTTAAATTTTTATCACTAAAAACCTGTTAAATGCGGAAATCTTTCTCTAAAGGAAACAAGGTCCAATATTTCGCCGAAAAGATTTTCATATCAAAATATTCGGAATCTTCATCCGTGGCCGGACATGTGGCCAAAAAGATATTTGGCTGACGGACATTTCACCGAAAAAAGTATAAGTAAAAATAGTAACAAGCAATGCTTTAAGTATTTTAATTAGCAGTATTATAATGTAGAATAGGACTAATATTTGCCACTGAATTTCAAATGAATTTCGTTACTTAATCTGAATTTAAAGTTAAAAGTTTTACTTATTTCAATATTTGTTTTTCGAAATTAGTATTTTTTAAATTGTTTGTGTGTATTTAGTAAAAAGTATCACCTAATTTTTTTAAATTTGTATTTAATAGTAAGATAAAAGCTAGTTCATCACTTTAAGATAATTAAAAAGGAAATTGAAAGATCTTTCATATCGTAAGAGCTTAAGATTTTTGCTGTAGTAAAATGTGTTTTTTTCTCAAAATACTTATCATCTTACAGTATATTTGAAGTCAAATATATAGAATAGATTTTTATAAAAGCCAGTCAAAAAAAATAATGAACGAAAAATTATAAATTAATACAGTAAATAAATATAAAAATATGTAGGACATTACGATAAAGAGTGTTGTATACATATATGTACGCCACTACATTTTCTGTTAAATGTCCCTCGGTCAAATGTCAGCCAAATGTCCGAGTACAATCATTATCAAATGATATCGAAGTGCTGCCTGATATGCGGCAACGAAGTATTTCAAATAATGGGGAAGATGAATAAAATAACATTTATTTCTTGAAGTAATAAACAAAAACGGACATTTCTATGACTCAACCATACAAAACATAATGCAAAGAATCAGGCAGACATATTTTTCTCTTATTATTATTTTATCCTAGATTTTCAGATGAGCTGATAATTCTAATACTATTTTCCATTGTTTATACCATTTTGTTTTAAATTTTCAAAACCAGGGTTTATTGTCTGGACGGTTTTCGAATAATATTTTCCAGTACAACACAAAATATTTTTGATCCGTTCTGCTCATATAATCCGGCTTAAGGACAATGTAATGTTGTCCTTGAGCCTAAATAGATAAGTACTTCGACTTCACTAGAATTATTCTTTTTTACTTTCCTACCTGATACAATAAATTCATTCGTCTCAATTCGTCGCATATTCGCATAAACCAAGTTAGTTTGTTGGATATGGTAAACGAGCAGTAATTTTGGGAGACTTTTGTCAGCCTCGCCGATGTTTTCATTTTATTTGGTTCAATTTCATACATCGTCTGCATTGCATCTCAGAGAACCTATTATTCCTGTCTTTGCTTCGCTAATCAGTTATTTTATATATGTACGTTCAGTTTTGCGATATTTACTATCTCCAAAATATATGCCATATTTAAATTGCGTTTAGCAATTATGAAGCCAGAGTTGAGAGCATTTACTCGTCACATGGCTTAACAGACATATCATGAGATGATGTAACTAAATTGTACGCAACGAGCAAGTAATATCCACACACACACACGCACATAAACTTACACAAATCGTTTTAAAATCATGTATGCTTAATAAATAGATCAATATTTAAGCGCTTGAATATATGGTGTAGGTGAAAATATCTATTTTTATGTTTTTACAACACGCATATCCGCATACACACACACATATGAAGAAAAATAGTTTTAAAGTGTGTATATTTATGGGATAAAATGCTCAATATCAGAGATAGGGCGTATGTAAATAAAAAATATAAAAGTGAATATTGAAGTCAACACGACAGGCTGTTTTATGCTGGACGCAATCGTCAGGCATTGCGTCCAGCATGAAACAGCCTATTTTAGACGATGTTTTGGTATGACACACATTAATTTTAAAAATCGTGCAAAAATAGAAATAATTGTCGGATGTTAGTGAAACTTTCAGGAACTATTCACAGATGATCGAAATTATTATAAATATGTTGTTTTATTTATTAAAGTCATGGTAGAAATATATTTTTTAAAATATTTATTACCACCCACCTAACTAATTTTATGAAAACGCTAGAAATTCGATCGCATCGGGTTTAGTGATTACAATAATTAAAAGCACAGGGCTTGGAGAAATGCAAATCATGTTTTTTTGTTGTTTTTTTTTTTGTTTTGTTTTTTTTAATTGGAGCCAACGTACCTGAAAATCAGCTCTGAATTGTAACATACAAAACTCAATAAAACAAAGATATTTAATTTCAAATGCTTTTATTTGCTTTTAGTTGTTTTTATGAATATGGACAATATTTTCTGAAAGCAAAAGAATTTTCGATGAAAAATGAATTTTTAATACAATTCTTTGTTATTTCTTTAATTATAATAGATTTTACATTTAAGTTGTTAAAATATTATAAAATTAGTTAAAAGCCCCATCGGCTTTCCTAAGTGTCCTTATGAGATAGATCTTTTTTTAGCGTGTTGTAAATTGTATCATTTTGACTAATCAGAAGATACACAGTAATTAAGAAATGTAATTTTGTGCTTATAACCGGGCTGTAATTATAAAGTACGGAAGACCAACCAGAATATAATTAAGTTGCGTTATTTGAGTTATGCATTGTTCTCCGCTGTTAAGGCCTTAACTTTTGCGAAACACGTGTGGAGAAGTTAATTTGATTTTTCAATTTCAACTGAAAAGTGTACCTACACGTATCAGTATCATTTTATGAAATTTATATGATCTTACTTTTATATTAATCACAGTAAATGACATTTTTCCATAAATGAAATATCAAAATTAATAATAAAATGAATGCAAATACAAATAACAGTAAAATGTAATAAATGTACATAACATTATAGTATTTTATGTACAGTTCTGATAAAATTTCATAAGAAAGTTATCTATAAATAAATTAGATACATTTCTTAGGAAATATGGAATTTAATGTCACTTTTAACAGTCTTATTTTAATTTCTTTATAATATATTTTCCATAAAGCATCATAAACGTAAAGGTGAAAGCTAAGTACAAAAAAAAATTAGACCGCTGAAAGTTTTCATTAAAAATAACGAGGTAAATAATTTGTTCACTTAAATGTAAATTATTTCACTTTTCTCCTTCCGTAGAACAAATTAGCCTCATGGAATTCGTAAATATGTCATTCATCACCTGTCAAGAGACGCGAAAGTTAATGACCTGCTTTGTTTTATTTTCAAATTACATCTTTTTGGCACAAAAGCTAAGTTAAGTTTGGTTCAAAATATTTTAAATAAACATTATAGTTTCTGATATTCTTAAAATAAGTTTTGAAAAAATGATAATTGATATTTAAAAGAATTTCAAAGTGAGATTTCCAGTTTTTTTTTAAACTGGAAAAAAATGGTCAATTTTGCTGACTCAAAAAAACTAGATTTTTAACGAAAATTTCGGACGTGCTAGGAACGATTAAAAAATGGAAAAAAATACCCCCCAAATACTTTGATCTTTCCTCTTAATAATAACAAACATTTAGACGATAAAAGTTTGTTTTCGTCAAGTTTGGCGTCTTTTTCATCATGCTATACTCTTTTTTTAGCGATCTCGTGGAGGTACCTAAGTAAATTCGACCTTGCTAGCCGAACGCTCGTCTGTGGCCAAATCGGTTAAAGGCACGTCAAGTGAAATGGCGGTTCCGGATAGGATACAGGTTCTAATCCTGTCGGAGAACAAATATTTTTTCTGTGAAAATTTCTCGGACATTCAAGCCGGTAAATGTTGTTTAATACTGTTTATTATAAACAGCATTTACTTAAATAATTGTATCTATAAAAAAGAATGTAGAAACATAAAAATGTCTTAAAATATTTGCCGGACTTTGTCCATTTCATAATTACGAATTGTCTATTTTTCTCGTTTCAGCTTTTCTTCTTAAAATGATAATGAACATTTTTTTTCGCATTTTTAAATTAGCAAACATTTAACTCTTGAAGATAACAGATCATTTTTCCGTTCCCGTACTTGAATGTTAAATCACCAAGGCTAACTTGTGTAACTAGTAACATTGTCTTTTTCCATACCTTAAGGAAAAGGTTCTTATTTGGGATGCTATATTTAACGAGGTTGTCCCAAAGAACAAACTTATTGTGTCGACCATTTTAATCGGCATGGGTAGGTATCTGACAAATCGTTCTTTATTCATTCATTCACCCAGCTTCATTTACTTAATTTATTCATTTGAAGTATTTAGGAATAATGACGAGGAAACACACTAGTTATATTTAACGAAACAAGATAAGGAATTTATCTACAAGTTTACACATTTGAAGTTGCCAGTGGGTTGTTTCATGGAAAGGAAACAAATATTTAAAGTTCGTAGTTTCCATGAATTGCAAAGAAGAGAAAATGTTCAGATTAAATCACCGGACACAAATATTCCAAAATGTTTAAAACAAATTGAGAGATTTCCTCATTCTCATAAAAGGTATACGGTTGTATTCAACATGATATATTTTAAGGTACTTAGCTTTGGAATTGATCAGAGTTTTTTTGAAATTGCTCTGTTCTCATGAGAGGTTGATAATATATCAACGTGTAATTTGACACTGGCGTTATTCAGACGCGTGGAACTCCGCTTTTTTCTGCCCCTCTTTCTATCTTTCTCTCTATATATATCTCTCTTTATCTCTCTCTCTCTCACCTTGATTCAACTTCCTCTGCCTATTCATATCAAAAAAGCGATTTGACATCAGCTCGTTACTTGTTTCTCAGTTTGTAAGCCGCCCCCTTTTCCATTGGTCAAAATAAATTTTCACGTAGGATCGTTAAACTTTGTCTTGGTCTTTTCTTCAGCCCGGGGCCAATAAAGTTTTCTATTGGTCAAAATAAATTTTCGCACAGGCTCGCGAATTTGAAAACAGTGAAGAAAAGAGGGTTATTTTTATTTCGTATTTAACCCTGAATTCCCTTCGCCCGGTTTTATTTAATACTGGTTATTCTTTTCTTATCCATCCATTTTTTTCTTTATTCATCAATTGCCTTCTATATATCTACCTATTTGGTCAGTTTTTCTTTTGTTTCTTTTGTCTTTATTTCATTTTAGCTTCTACCTTTAATTCATCCTTTTTCTATTTTCCTTTACATTATTATTCATTAATTTAGTATTAGTTTTTTTTTTTTGTTTTTGTTTCCGTTAGTTTATTTTTGTTTAGCTCTTATTTATTCACTGCCACTTCTCTGTCAGGATGTTGTGTAATGAATGTTGGTTCAGAATGTTAAAATCTGAGAGCCGAGATCAATTTCTAGTCGAGTTCTTCATATTCATGTACGCACAAATACCCTTGGGAAAGCTAAGAATCCATCTTTTTCATCTATGCAGGACAGATATATTCTTTAGACTTGGTTGGCAATCAGTCTACCGCTAAAAGTAATAGCAACCTACTGCGGAAAAACTCTTCTTCCTAGTCAATCTTATATCGAAAGACTGATCGCCCAAGCGAGTTTCTGAACCGACTGGCCACGTTACTATCGGCTGAGTGAAAAGTATTTGGACTCAACTGTTTCTTTACGGATTCTTTCTTTTCCCGTTTTTCTTTCTTTTTGTCACATGTTCAATGCATAATTTTAATATATATCTTATTTTATTTCTCATCATTTACAAATTGTCTTTACTGTTTATTTGCTGTACCCTTTTCCTTCTTTCAAAATCTGTTTTAAAATCTTTCTTTACTTCCGACAGCCAGGGAGAAGTAACATCTGTTTCGATGAAATATATTTTGATAGGCTTAGAAGTCTAAGCTGCTTAAATACCTTTCCCTGTGTGACAGATATAGGCTTGTATTTGATCCGGACGAGACGCTTGGTATTATAGTTGCTTAACTTATCAAATTTATTCATAAAATAGGCTCCATGCAGCCCATTTTCGCGTTGAACCATTTGTTCCAGAGATTTTTAGTCTCAATTATCTGCAACTATGGCATTGCCATTATGTCTACAAGGGTTTATTTGGATTAAGGTGACTCTTTTCTCTAAAACGTAGTTTATAGTGTAATTCTTTCTTATAGAGTTTGTTGTTATCAACAGATATATATTATCAATGAATTCATCATGAATTACAGTTTTCACAGTTGCAATATATCGGAAAATATATTTGTATAATATTTGAGACACTGAAACTAAGTTTACATTGATTGCAGCAAAACCATAAAGAGAAATCTGAGAGCCAAGTTCGAATTCCAGCCGAGCTCGTTCCCTCGCTCAATCTTTTCTTTTTTTCTACCATATTTCGAAATGAAAAATGATATGTTCCGGAGAGAGAGAGATTTGTTCGAAATAGCAAAGTGGTTTTGGACTACTGTAACTGAGTAGGACAATCTAGCAGGTAACCGTAATGACTGGCCCTCGTCGTAGCGGTAGGCAATAGGCGTAGACAATAGGCATCGTCCTGTACCTCCACATCAGACTGTATTTATGGCTGACACCAGCCAATCATATTACTGTGAGGGATATCCATTACATTTGATTATAGCACTCAACTTCAAGAAAAGTCAGTAAAAATGAAATATTCACTTGACATTATTTCCACTACTCAGGGAATTCATTATCATATGAAATTTACTTATAGAAATAATTTTCCCTTAACATCCATTAATTTAAGTCGTGCATTTAGTTGAATTTTGATTTCTTTAAAGCTGTTATTTTATAATTTGAACATATTTGAAATTGTTTTCTTATATACATTAAGTAAATTTTATATAATTGGGAATTAGATATTAATGGGACATTCAATCAGAATTATAAACGTAATCAAGTATTTCCTTTATAAAAAGAAGATGTGTGTAAAAATTTTCATTTAAGTTGTCAATCTAGTGAAAGATCTTAGACCCAAGCATCACTCAAGGTAGAGAATTACTAAATTATATTTTTTCATGACAGAGAATTAGGAAGTAAGAAGGGCATATTATGAGGATATGGAGGATATATATATATATATATATATATATATATATATATATATGTGTGTGTGTGTGTGTGTGTGTGTGTATGTGTGTGTGTGCGTGTGTGTGTGGTTTCGAGCTTGCATTCAAGCATGAAACCTATTGTCTGCGATTGGTGTTAACCTCAGTGTCCACTTCTATATTTTCATACCCTCTATCTCTAATATTGAACACTTTTATCCATAAATATGTTATACGTTAAAACTATATATATATATATATATATATATATATATATATATATATATATATAGAGAGAGAGAGAGAGATGGATGGATATATGCATGTGTGCGTGTATGCTGACTAGCTTCCAATATTCAACATTCTCGAACTAGAAAGAAAATATTTTTGCAAATACGTATATATCCATTCCTTCGCACAGTTATTAAAAATATAAAACTACGGCTACAGAGTAAAGAATTTACATACTGCTTAGGCACATAAATACACACATTACTTCTATCTGTGTTTGTGTATGTGTTTAATGTTATCCTGACTGATAAACCTGTTACAGTTCAGCCACCTTTATGATTATCTTTGTCTTAAAAGAATTTCTTTCTAAATATAGAATACTATTATCGTTATAATGGCAATATAACACTGTTATTACCGCCAATAACTTCCCTATCCAAACATCACACTCGGCCATCTCTTAGGGATGCATCCTCTGGGTTGTATTTTCCACAAAGTAACAGTTCAGCAAAAGAACCTTTTTAGATGGAACTTAATGTTTAACAAAAGAAATACAAAGAGAATAGTTATGATTTGCCGTCATAAAAAAGGTATGGCGTGTCTTAGCTGTGAAGGAGTGACCTGGTGTGACCAGGGAACGTAAATCCTTAGAACATTTGCCATAGAAATGGCGATAGACTAGTTAGAGGCTAGCAATGTTTCGTTTGTGCGAAACGGTTTGCAAGGTAGGAAATAATATATTTGAATGTTTTAAATATATCTTTTGATATTTCAGTTTTATTGTGCGACAAGATGATCTCTTTGCTAACAAAGAAAAGAGCACTGAGCTGTTACGTGACATCTGTCCTCCTTTACGGCAGTGAATGTTGGGCGGTCTCCTCAAAGAAGAAGAAGAAACTCGAGGCGACGAAAATGTGGTTCTGCAGAAGGATGCTGAGGATATCATGGACCGAGCGTGGGAACAACGGTGAGGTCTTTTAGAGGATGCAGACAAGAAGGAGGTGTATACTTAACATCAGGAAGAGGCAGCTGAAGTTTCTGGAACACGTAATAAGAAAGGAAGGCTTGGGGAATCTGATACTCACGGGTCGAAAGAAGAAAAAAGAGGCAAGTGGAAGCAACGCAGGACATATCTGGCGGGCTTACACAAGCGGATGACAGAACATGGTCTGCGGGTAGTTGCAGAGGGACGTAACGTATTGAGAGCTACAAAGGATAGGAGGAAGTGGAGATCCATGATTGCCTACGTCCTGAAGGGACACGGTACATAAAAAGAAAAGAATATTTAAAACCAAGGCTGATTTTATTTACGTACAATTAGATTTTATCGTATAGAACAGGCATGGGTAAACTTTTCCGTTCAGTAGGCATATGAATCATCATAAGTCGGGCCGCTCTACTAAAAAAGATTCAACTAATTTTTCATTGACTTAGTTATTTTCAATACAAATGAACATAATCGCAAGAGTCTGACAGTGTCATGAGCACACGATGCATCCTGACATTCATTTCTACTTTATTCACTTGAAAATAAAAGTTTCTAAAACAGAAGTTATTTACACGTCTTATCTTCTTAAGAGAAAATGGTTTAAAATTATTTAATATGCTTTAATAATTGGTACCTTCGATGAAAGTTTAAAAATTCAAGAAACATTGTACTTAACCATTTGAACCCCGGGTTCCAGAACAATTTTAATCGTTCTACCTGGGCCCCTGAGTCAAAATTCGCAAATAATTGGTATGTAATGTTTCACAGTAGATATGAAAAATAGTTACAAGTGTTTACCCACCGTTCAACCGGTGGCTGGGCATTAAGTCATTATTGCCTACCACTGTTCAACCGGTGGCTGGGAATGATGTAATTTTTCTCAACCACCTGTAAGACGGTGGTCAGAGCTCAAAGCGTTAATCATTGTTTATGTCTGTGATTACGTAGTAGAAAGTCGGAATGAATAAAGGAGAGCGAAACGGACCAAATTTTAAGAAACTTTATTTTCTTCCTAATATTATCCGTGTTATTATTAAGCCAGCGGACAGCACTTTTCGCATGGTTGTTATAGAATAAAAAAAAATAGATAAATTATTATTTTTTGTTTGATTTGTAATGATATTTCTTAAGAAATAAAGTTTTTCAATCAGAATTTCTTACAAGCAGATGTAATCTCTACAAAAGTCAAAATAGGAATAAGATAATTGAACATTCATATATATATATATATATATATATATATATATATATATATATGACAGTTGCATGATAGTTGCAGAATAAATATGCTTCATATCAATTTTCAACACCATTTTATTCCATGTGGATGTTTGCGTATGACCTTATTTTTGGCAAAATAAATAAACAAAATAATGCATTATGACAAAAAGTAAAGAAATAAAAAACGCTATATTCTTAAATATCAAAGTTTATGTAGTGTTAATATGATTTGCAGTCAAAGACATTTTCAGAAGTTTCTCTGTGCAGGTGCAATGCGAAAAGAAATGATCAAGAATTCTCGTGTGGTTTAAGTGTAGCTCCGTGCGTGATGGAAGAAACGCACTTTGTTCGTCTGAAACAAAACACACACACACACACAAAAAAAAAAAAAAAAAAAAAAAAAATGGCGTCAAAAATAAATTGTGTAAGAATATAAAACAATCCAACTAAGAAAGAAGAGAAAACAATTTATTGGGAGAAAGATGGAAAAGTTGATTTTGAAAGAAAGAATGACAGACAAAATTAAAATGATTTATATACTGGGTGCAGCTGAAATAACCCCCGCCACATACCACCCAAAAATACCTCCCACATAATGGTAAGACATTAGTGTCTTCATCTAACCATTATGTGGGAGGTATTTCAGTGATGTATATGTAGCAGGTATTTTTGCCGTTCCATGTAGAATCAGATTTGCATTCTGCATGCTGGAGATTGTAAAATTTTTTAAAAAAGCAACAGAAGAAAGAAATAACAAAAGAATTTAACGCGAAAGATGTTAGAAAATTTTATATAAAACTGAAAGTTTTACATTAAATGAAAAAGAAAAAATGAAAAATTCAAAAAGTATACAAAGAATTTGATTGGATAAAGAAAAAACATCAGTTATTTCTAAGTGTAAGCAGGTAAGGACAAAAAACGTTTGATTAAGTAAAAAGAAAGAATGAAGGAAAACAAAAGTGTAAAGAATAAATACAAATGGTAAAAAATAAAAAAAATATATCTACATATTATTGAGACCGTGGAATGAACGAAGGACAACGAAAAAGGAGCAATAGTCAAGAAAATAAGGATGGAAAGAACAAAAATAAAGAATGAATATAGAAAATGATAGATGAATAAAAAGAGTATTCGTTACATCTATCGTGAATTGATAGTAAATAAAACCGTAGAAACGAGCGAAGCTAAGATAAAGAAAAAAAAAAGAAAGAAGAATTATGTAAATGAAGGAAGAAAAGGTGAGAAAAGCATTAAGTAAGAGAAAGAAATATAACTTAACAAGATAAAAGGGCAAAAAAAATAGAGAAATAAAATCAATGAATAAAGAAAGAATGAATGAAAGAAAGAAAACCAAAGAAATTATAATGCAAAGAAAGAAGGAAAAAATAATAGAAAAAGAAGAAAAATCAAATATAAAATTAAGGAAGGAATGAAAAACGAATGGAATTAGAAAATTACAAGAGATAACTTTCCATTATGAAACGCTGAAAACGTATAAATTATAAAATAAAAATATATCGATCAAATTGTTTTTTTTTTTTTTAAGACTTATCAATTTTTTACAGGTTATTTAACCAAAAACAGATTCAGATTGTAAGAATGTTTTGGAGATAAGTCATTGATAAAAGTCTTATTAATTACCCCATAGCTGGCGAGAGAAGAGTGGGTATTCATATGTAAGGGAATATAATGTACCCGACTGGAAGTGGAACTCGCCGTTTCGATTTATCCATTACACCACTCGCACATTCAAGCTTACTGCACCTGGTATTGAAGAGTAGTCACCCATCTAGATACTGACCCGACTCAACGATGCTTAACTTTTGTGATCGTATGAGAACCGTGATTCTACGTAGTATGGCAGTTAGGATTTATAACGAAAAGGAAATATGGGCGTGCATGAGTTAAAAAATCATAACAAATAAAAAAATTAAAAATAACCCAGGAGAGAAAAATGCTGATGTAAAACGTAAAGAAAGAAAACGCGAAGGAAAAAATACTAAAGAAGACATAAAAAAATATAAAACTAAAAATATAAAGAAGGAAAACTTAAAATATGAAGAAGGAAAACTTAAAATATGAAGAAGAAAAACTTAAAATATAAAAAAGAAAAACTTAAAATATAAAGAAGGAAAACTTAAAATATGAAGAAGAAAAACTTAAAATATGGAGAAGGAAAACTTAAAATATAAAAAAGAAAAACTTAAAATATAAAGAAGGAAAACTTAAAATATGAAGAAGAAAAACTTAAAATATGGAGAAGGAAAACTTAAAATATAAAAAAGAAAAACTTAAAATATAAAGAAGGAAAACTTAAAATATGAAGAAGAAAAACTTAAAATATGGAGAAGGAAAACTTAAAATATAAAAAAGAAAAACTTAAAATATAAAGAAGGAAAACTTAAAATATGAAGAAGAAAAACTTAAAATATAAAAAAGAAAAACTTAAAATATAAAGAAGGAAAACTTAAAATATGAAGAAGAAAAACTTAAAATATGGAGAAGGAAAACTTAAAATATAAAAAAGAAAAACTTAAAATATAAAGAAGGAAAACTTAAAATATGAAGAAGAAAAACTTAAAATATAAAAAAGAAAAACTTAAAATATAAAGAAGGAAAACTTAAAATATGAAGAAGAAAAACTTAAAATATGGAGAAGGAAAACTTAAAATATAAAAAAGAAAAACTTAAAATATAAAGAAGGAAAACTTAAAATATGAAGAAGAAAAACTTAAAATATAAAAAAGAAAAACTTAAAATATAAAGAAGGAAAACTTAAAATATGAAGAAGAAAAACTTAAAATATGGAGAAGGAAAACTTAAAATATAAAAAAGAAAAACTTAAAATATAAAGAAGGAAAACTTAAAATATGAAGAAGAAAAACTTAAAATATGGAGAAGGAAAACTTAAAATATAAAAAAGAAAAACTTAAAATATAAAGAAGGAAAACTTAAAATATGAAGAAGAAAAACTTAAAATATGGAGAAGGAAAACTTAAAATATAAAAAAGAAAAACTTAAAATATAAAGAAGGAAAACTTAAAATATGAAGAAGAAAAACTTAAAATATGGAGAAGGAAAACTTAAAATATAAAAAAGAAAAACTTAAAATATAAAGAAGGAAAACTTAAAATATGAAGAAGAAAAACTTAAAATATGGAGAAGGAAAACTTAAAATATAAAAAAGAAAAACTTAAAATATGAAGAAGGAAAACTTAAAATATGAAGAAGAAAAACTTAAAATATAAAAAAGAAAAACTTAAAATATAAAGAAGGAAAACTTAAAATATGAAGAAGAAAAACTTAAAATATGGAGAAGGAAAACTTAAAATATAAAAAAGAAAAACTTAAAATATAAAGAAGGAAAACTTAAAATATGAAGAAGAAAAACTTAAAATATAAAAAAGAAAAACTTAAAATATAAAGAAGGAAAACTTAAAATATGAAGAAGAAAAACTTAAAATATGGAGAAGGAAAACTTAAAATATAAAAAAGAAAAACTTAAAATATAAAGAAGGAAAACTTAAAATATGAAGAAGGAAAACTTAAAATATGGAGAAGGAAAACTTAAAATATAAAAAAGAAAAACTTAAAATATAAAGAAGGAAAACTTAAAATATGAAGAAGAAAAACTTAAAATATGGAGAAGGAAAACTTAAAATATAAAGAAGGAAAACTTAAAATATGGAGAAGGAAAACTTAAAATATAAAAAAGAAAAACTTAAAATATAAAGAAGGAAAACTTAAAATATGAAGAAGAAAAACTTAAAATATGGAGAAGGAAAACTTAAAATATAAAAAAGAAAAACTTAAAATATAAAGAAGGAAAACTTAAAATATGAAGAAGAAAAACTTAAAATATGGAGAAGGAAAACTTAAAATATAAAAAAGAAAAACTTAAAATATAAAGAAGGAAAACTTAAAATATGAAGAAGAAAAACTTAAAATATGGAGAAGGAAAACTTAAAATATAAAGAAGGAAAACTTAAAATATGGAGAAGGAAAACTTAAAATATAAAAAAGAAAAACTTAAAATATAAAGAAAAAACTTAAATTGTAAAGAAGAAAATCTTAAAATATAAAGAAGAAAAAAGTAAAGGAAGAAGGAGAAAAAGTAAATTATAAATGAAGAATGAAGTTGTACAGTACAAAAATTGAAAAAAAAGGTGTCAATTAAAAAGTGAAAGTAAAAGATAACGAAAGAAGTAAAAATGTTACAACACACAAAGAAAGAACGAATGATTTCTTTTTAAAAAGTTCAAACGAATCATGGAATCATACTTATTATAAAACCCAGGTTGGTTGTGTGTGTGTGTGTGTGTGCGCGCGCGTGCGTGCGCGCGCTAGTGTGTGTGTGTGTGTGTGTGTGTGTGTGTGTGTGTGTGTGTGTGTGTGTGTCTGTACGTTTATATATTGGATCGAATTTCCTACATTTTTCAACCGATTTCAACAAAACTTCACAGGACTACGTAAAATTACCTTGCGGTGGTTCTGACAGCGCCCAAAATTGGAAAAACACAATTGTTTTTGCACGAAATCAATTTGAAAACACGATTAAGAAACATCGCTGTCGAGAGAATAAAAGGGGGACAACTCATATTGAGTTATACTTATTATAAAACCCAGGTGGTTTGTTTGTTTGTTTGTGTGTGTGTGTGTGTGTGTGTTCGTTTATATATGGGATCGGATTTCCTACATTTTTCAACCGATTTCAACAAAACTTCACTTTTTTTTTTGGTAGGTAGTGTTTCTTAGTGTCTTGCAGACTTTTTTCTTTATTTTTACATTCAGAATGCTTTTAAAATTCCATTTACAAGACAATTGTTTATAATAAAATTCTATTCAATCGATAGACTCATAACGATTGAAAACAATGTTTTTGCTTGAGTTTGGGTTTGACCAATTCGTAAAAAAAAAAAAAAAAAAAAATAATTAAGACATGCGTGTCCGTCAACCTTAAACAATAATCTTTGTCAATTTTATTTTTCAGTCTTTATGATGGTCGATACTTGATCTATCTCTTACTGTTACAACCCCGGGCAACGCCGGGTTCTACTGCTAGTATGGAATAAATGAACGAAGTAGGGAAACAAAGATGGGAGGAATGAATATGAGAAGAAATACATGACGCAAAAAGTGAAGGACAAGTGAAAAACATTTGTAGAAGATAGAAGGATAGAATATATATATATATATATATATATATATATATATATATATATATATATATATATATATATATGTAAACAAAAGAATCGCATATAGCGAATATAGGGAAGAAAGGTAATATAAAAATATAGGAGAGTAAGAAACCCGCGCACATACACACACGCACAGGTGCGCGGGCGTACAAACACACACACATTTAAAAAAGAGTTGGCGTATATGGCTCAATCCGTTAGGATCTTTGTATTCAACGAGGCAAGAGAATGTTCTCAAGGGAAGGTACCGCAGTAAATTTCTCTGAGGTGTTAATCTTAAAATGTCGAAAATCTTAATGATTATTTCAAGAAAATGCGTTGACACAACCACACAACCACACAACCGCTAGCACACCAATAAAGAAATTTAAATCACATGACTCATACAGAAATTTATTGCATATTTTTTAAATTGCTGCAAACAAGTCTTTCTTACTGTAAATTCAATTTTTTTCCTTTTAATTTCAAAAGAAATTAATACATTTATGTTGTGTCTATATTTCAATTTGAAAAGTAGACTTTATCTCGAAAAAAATTCATATTTCAAGACAGTTTAATAATCATGCATACAAGAATTATGACCTGCAAATATTGATTGGTTGAAAAACGAATAAATGGTAAATTATTATCTCTAAATATACACGTTGTTCGACAGAAGCATGCTGAGGTTACCATTGGCGAAATATGTACGCAACGATGAAATTTCATGGAAATACAAGCAGAAAGACGAATATATTTAAAAACAAGAAGAAAAAGTTGAAATTTTCTGGACATATCATGCAGAAAGAGGGGTTGAAAAATATATTGACGGTAAGTAGAAGATGAAGAAGAAGAAGAAGAAGAACAACAACAACAACAACAACAACAACAACAAATAGAAGAAGAACAACAACAAGAAACAGAAGAAGAAGAAAAGATGTATGTTTGAAATAAACTAAACATAATCGAACATAAAGTCCAATTTTACATATGGCATAGAAACAAAGTTTACATAAATATCATTATCGAATTCTATTTATAAGCACTTAGAATTTTTAAATGATAATGTTAATATGACGAAGAGAATTATATTTAAAATTCAGTTAAAAACATTCCATATCCAAATTATTACATATATAAGTCTCCTAGAAACTTACCGGCTTGTGGGAATTAGAAAAATAAATAGTATAAATTCACAAGAAAAATAAATACTATTAAATCCTTAGAAAAACAAAATACTATGAATTTATTGAAAAAGTTAATCCTATTAATTCTTCAGAAAAACGACTGTTTTACATTCATTAGATAGCTAGAGGTTTAATTCATCAGCAAAATAAATAGTACTGACTCATTAGAAAAATAAATACTAAGCATGTTAGCAACATAAATAACATCGATTTAGTGGAAAAATTAAATGCTAATATTTCATAAGATAAATACTACAAATACATTACAAAAATAAATACTATTAATTAAATTAGAAAACCAAATACTATTTATTCATGATAAAATACAGTAAATCTATTGGAAAAGTCGGTAAAATAAATAGTATAAATTTGTTAGAAAAGTGCATTCTATTAATTAATTATAAAAATGCATAATATTAATTAAAAAAATAGGTAGTATTAATTCAAAAATAAGTACAATTAATTCATTAGAAAAATAAGTAATATAAATTCATGGAAAAAATAGATATTATTAATTCCTTTCTATACACTCATTAAAAAATACTATTAATTAAATTATAAAAATAAATACTACTAGTTCATGAGAAAATAAATACTATATATAGGAAAATAAATAATATTAATTAATTGTAAAATATATACTATTCATTCATTATGAATATAGATAGTATTCATTCATTAGAAATATAAATACCATTACTTTATTAGAAAATAAATACTATTAGATCGGTAGAAAATTAGATAACATTAATGCATTAGAAAAATAAATATTATTGATTAATTATAAAAACAAATACTATAAATTTATTGGAAAATAAAAAAAAAATATTCCTTAGATTAATACATGTTATGCATTCATTAGAAAAACAAGTAGCAATAATTCCTTAGCAAAAGAAATACTATTAATTCATTAGAAAATAAAGACTATTAATTCATTTAAAATAAATACTATACATTCATTACAATACAAATACTACAAATTTATTGGAAAATACTACAGATTCCTAAGAAAAATAAATACAATACATTTGTTTGAAAAGTAAATACTAAACATTAGTTAGAAAAATTAATCTTTTTATCTCATTAGAAAATAGATACTATTATTTCTTTAAAAAAATCAAATTCTATAAATTCATTGGGACAGTTAATTCTATAAGTTTATTAGAAAATTATATAGTATATATTCATTAGATAAATAAATACAATTTGTTTCTTATAAAATTAAACACTATTATTACATTAGAAAAATAAATTATATAAATTAATTTGAAAACTAAATTCTATTTATTCGTAACATTATATAGTATATATTTACTAGATAAATAAACATCAAGTTGTTATAAATTCATTAAAAAAACAAATTCTATAAATTTATTGGAAAAATTAATTCTATTTATTTATTAGAAAATTATATAGTATATATTCATTCTACAGTTAAATACTATTAATTCGTTAGAAAATAAATAAGTAAATAATCTTGATAAAACTGGAACCATAATAACTGCCACCTGAATAAAACATCTTCAAAGTAATAAAACATTTAATTAATGGTAACGGTGATATTTACTGGAGAATTTCGTCACAGGTGAAAAATGGCTGGAGGCAACATATATGTAATTCTGCAGAAGGAATATCTTTGACAGAGCACGTATGAAACAAGGAAGTCTTAAGGCAAATGCGAACACAACAGTCACATACGAAGTAAGAAAAAGGGACAACAGAAATATTTTGGACACATTATGAAGAAGAAATGTTTTGAAATCGGATAATCGCAAGGCATATCGAGAGACAAAATGGACAAGGGAGCAGTCATCTATCTTTTACTCTTCTTTTTAGTAGTAACTGAAATTTAATTTTAAACCTTTTCTTGAATATAGTGTGGAAACGCAACATCTTTATTATATTATTTTCCCTTCTAGCTATATTCTAGTTGTTGCTATTGAAAAACATCATATAATACGGTTTTCTTATGTGACAAAGTTCATTGTGATTATGAGATTATATCATTATTTTAACATCTAGATATATGTGCTGTTCATTTTAATTCGTAACAAAAATATAAACCTAAGAATTGAGGGAGGAAAATACCAAATAAAATATAATATATGCCAGAAATACATAGCTGAAACTTCCAGTAATTTAAATAAAAGAATATATTAACAAAAATAAATTTATTACAAAACTATATATTCGATATATTAACCATTCATCATAATATATCTGATCATAATTTCGACTCAAATAATAAAGTTTTAATTAAGAGTGAAAGTAATTTATTGAGGCGACAATGTTTAGAATGTTTAGTAATTTCTGTTACATCTAGTGTCATATCATATTCCGTAAAGGAAATCGGTTACATAATTTAGAAAGTGGGCTTAGAGAATCTGACACTTACAGGACATATTGAAAACAAGAAGGAACGCGGAAAGTAACGAAGAACCTAAGAGTTTATGTTTTTGCAAGACCTAAAAAAACACGATATTGTGGATTGCCATGATCACACACATTTCTTAAAAGACACAATACGAAGTTTTAAAAGAAGGAGAAGAGGAGGGGGAATAATAATAATAATAATAATAATAATAATAATAATAAGAAGAAGAAGAAGAAGAAGAAGAAGAAGAAGAAGAAGAAAATGATGATGATGATGATGATGATGATGATGATGATGATGATGATGATGCAGAGGCAGAAGTAGGAGGAGGGGGAGGAGAAGCAGAAGTTGTTTTCGGTGAACATGAATCCATTTCTAGTTCAGCTGCTAAGAAATTGGGTTCACTGTTTCGTTCTCGACAATTTTACTCTCCAGAATCTATCTTACTCATCTATAAGTCTACTCTTCCTCCACGTTTAGAATGTTGCTGACACATGGTGTGCTGTTCCTGCTATATAGCTAGAGATCCTTAAAATCTAAAGAAGAATCAGCAATATTATTGGTCCTCATCTGGTGTCTCGGCTTCAGTCTCTTTAACATCGTCTTAATGTAGATTCTCTGTTTTTTCTAAAACATATCTTCATGTAAAATGTGTGGATGAACTCTTCGCTATGTTACCTAGACTTTATGAATTTAATCTCAATATTTTAGACTGGCGACGGTTTCTCATGAATTCAGAGTTGATTTGGCTACAATGTAAACGTAAGTTGTCGCAATTCCGTGTTCAGGAACACTCTTCCGACTCTATGCAATCCCGTCAACTTTAATCTGCAAAAGCTTAAATGCAATGTCAATCGCTATCAACTATCCTCCTAATTACTTATCTTTTGTTCCCGCTCCCTAAAAACGTTTCTGTTTTCTAATTCGTCCTCTCCCAGTTAAACGCTTGTGTCTCAGTAGCTTTACTGCTATGTTTGAAGTGAACTCGATAAAGGAAGAAGAAGAAGAAGAAGAAGATGATGATGATGATGATGATGATGATGATGATGATGATGAAAAAGAAGTAGGCTTCTAAAATGTGGAATATTTGTGATAGATGCAAAAACTGTAGGGAATGAAATGGAGTCGGCTGCGTTAAATATCTGCATACATCGGTTGCCAAAAATGTGACATTTATATTTACAATTAAGCCTCCTTGTGTATCTGCAGCTTTTTCTCGATCTTCCGCAACGTATCCTCTACTGGATAAAAAAAAAAAAAAAATCATACACAGATGTCCTCAAGGACACATGTCACAGTGGATAAAGGCGTTAGTTAGATCCAGTGACAGGACCCAAAGAGTGTGAGTTCGATACCCGGCTAAGAACTTGGGGTTGGAATTAACAGGAAATAACTGATAACTGACATCCATTAGACATGGCACGTGGAACTAGAACAGTCTACCCCAGTGAGCGAAATAAAGGGTTCAATTCGACATTCCAACAACCTGGAAAAGGTCGTAGCGTGCAACGGCTGAAACGTTGTAATAAATATGGCGACAAAGAAGAGGACAATAGTCCGAATAATATAGTGTACATAATGTCTCATCTCAAAAATATAGACAGATACAAAACAAAAACAATATTTGTACTTAAGAAGTTCTTTCAAAGGACGAAAAATGTAAGACTTTTTACGATTCTGACATTCAATTATCCACGAAAAACTATATATTTCCAGCTTTAGGATGGAATAAATTAATGCTAAATCTTAATTTTTATTTGTTTTTTTTTTTATAAAATATGACACTGGTAAATCACAAACGATAGTCCTTGCTTTCTATAAATATGCTTCTGCCAGTCCCTTCATTTTTCTGCCATCAGATTTATGTGATATTACATAGGAGACTTTCTTATATAAATGTAATTAGTTGTAGCTTTTTCGGATTTTTTTTGAGGAATTATAAATGTAAAGTTTTGAAAATTATTTTAGATAAAATAAAAGAAAGACTCAATGCATTTAGCTATTAGCTTGGTGCAAAAATAATGACGTAATAATGTCGTTTTTTGACGTATTTTTAACGTCAAAAAACGACATTATTACGTCATTATTTTTGCACCAACCTAATAACTGCTGCTCATTGGTCAAAAGCAGAGGCGAAGACTTCTAACTAATTAATATGGATGCACTCTCTCATTAATTATCTTTCAAACATGTCGCATTTTCATCCATATCTATATCGTTTTCTTTCTGTGTTTTTTTCTTATTAAATCCATTTTTCTTCTTCTTTATCAATCTTTCTTTGTTACTTTCTTTACATTTTATCTGATTGTCTTCCTGTCACTCATATTCTTTATTCAGATTTTTCTTTATTTGCCTTCATTAGATTTTTCTAAAAATATATTTAATTTACAGTATTCCCATCATTTCTCTCTCTCCTTTTTCACTCACATTTTCACTTCTTTTTTTATTGATATCATTTGAATTATTTTATATTTAATTTCTGATTTTTCTTCAGTTCTTTCATTTATTCATTTTTTTTTCTCTCTTTCTTTCTCTTCGGAACAGTCATATTTTATTAGTATTTTTTGTCTTTTTTTAATTTCATTACCTTTTAATATAAATTAGTTTTATTAAATTTCAGTTCTTTCTTTCTTTTATTCTTTCTTTCTTTCTTTCTTTTGTTGTTCCTTCCCTTCCCCTTTTTTTACATAGTTCTTTCTCGAATTATTGTCTTTTTTAATATTGTAATTTACCCAGATGTTTACTGTCTTATTTTCCTACTCTATTTTCTTCCTCTTCTTTTCTCGCTCTATTTTCTCCTCTTCTTTTCCCACTCTGATTTCCTCCTCTTCTTTTCCCGCTCTATTTTTCTCCTCTTCTTTTCCCTCTCTATTTTTCTCCTCTTCTTTTCCCGCTCTATTTTCCTCCTCTTCTTTTCCCGCTCTATTTTCCTCCTCCTCTTTTCCCGCTCTATTTTCCTCCTCTTCTTTTCCAGCTCTATTTTCCTCCTTTTCTTTTCCCGCTCTATTTTCCTCCACTTCTTTTCCCGCTCTATTTTCCTCCTCTTCTTTTCCCGCTCTATTTTCCTCCTCTTCTTTTCCCTCTCTATTTTCCTCCTCTTCTTTTCCTACTCTATTTTCCTCCTCTTCTTTTCCCGCTCTATTTTCATTCTCTTCTTTTCCCGCTCTATTTTCCTCCTCTTCTTTTCCCGCTCTATTTTCCTCATCTTCTTTAACCGCTCTATTCTCCCCCACTTCATTTACGTCCCTTCGATATTTCTCTTTTTCATCCATTTCTCTCTTTTAGACTAGTTCCTTTGAGGCCCTGTTCTTTTAATCGGTTCAAAGTCATTCTCTTTCTTACTTCTTATTTCATGTCTGCTCTAATTTCAACCACCATATCCGTTTACTCACTTCCTTTCCTCCACCTTCCTGTTTGTTTGATTTTATTTCGTTCTTTTTATTCTTCTTTTGAACCTTACAAAAATCCCTTGATTGGGAATTCCTTCAGATGCAGATGTTTGGCGATATTATCATATTTCATAAAAGAAAATAAAAAAAACAACAGAAATAAGGGAAAGGCTATAAATCCAAGATGCAATGGAATTATGGCCCAAAGAAAGAGGTGGCGCCATTAATTGTCTTTCTTTCCAAACTTATCAATTCCCGCCTTTGGGACTGGGTGGATCAGGCTGACAAATCACTCAAAAAAAAAAAAAAAAAAAAAGAAGAAGAAAAAAGAAAACTCATATCCCGTGACAGCTTGCACTTATTAGACACTTTGTAAATCATTTTTATATAAACAGAGCGTAAACGGCCGTTTTGTTCTCTCACTTGTTCGATTCTTTACTGCTTATTTTAATTTATTGCCGTTCATTCTTTCTCTTTAAACAAATATTTATTTATTTATTTATTTAAGCTTTTTTCTCGTTTCTTTTCAATTTTTAGATTATCAAATCATATATTTGTTCTATTCGGTTGTCTCCCTCCTTTTCATTACACTCTCATTATTCCATCGTCTGTTTTACGTCATCATCTTTTTATTGGCATCCATCTTAGTTCTTCATTTTACCCGAGTTGCTAATCTCAGTTTTATTAGCGCTTTAAAAATTACAGTTCAATGACAATCAATACCCCTGTGCAAATTAATTGAAACCCCTGCTTTAGTTTCCCTTCTTTCACCATACGGTCAGTTTTAGACCCACTGGAGTGACACGGTGTAATCGATTTCTTTGTTTTCCTTAGATTAGGACATTTGCAGTGGTGTGTAGTAATATGAACCTGTTTTCGGGGTGTATGATGAAATTTATTTGTCCTTCAAAAATATTGCGTCATACGTGATTGCATCAGATTTTTATCACGCCCAGACACTATTGCCTTTACTCTCGTTGTTGTTCTACGGCAATTGTCTGGAATTGACGTTACTCCAAGGAAGCGTACAAAAATTGTAACGCTGCACGAACACTGTCAAAACTTACAGAGAAATCGCGAACTGTATGACGAAAGAGAAGCTCGTGACGGCTATTATAGACGTGTGGTATCATGACCCCAAAATCAACGAGGACTACTTCAAATTATTGGATTCGATCCCAAATTATTCGTATTGTTTCAATTAATTTGCCAAGGATGTATTCCTTTATTTTCTATTTTACTCTTACTAACCAGAAATTTATAATTTTGTCTTAATTCTTTAGCTTTTAATGCCAATTCTCAGCTGTTTTGAGGTTCGATCCACAAATAAATACGATCAGTACGCTAGGGCGGCACGGGGGAGTAATGGATACAGGCTCGGATTGAGAAATCGGAGAACCGAGTTCGAATTCCAGTCAAATCCATTACATTCACTTACGTGCTAATAACGTAATCCTCTTCTTCTCCTTGAATAGCAGGACAGACCGGATTCTATAGCCTTGGATGGCAAATGATCTACTGCAAAAAGAAGTTGCAACCTACTGCTGGAAAAAATCTGCCTCGTCATTGATGCATCGAAAGATTCGTGATCGCCTAAGTGTGTACCACGCCTAGCACAATACTGACTGACTGGCACTAGGGTGCTTTCCTGATACGCAGGGACTTAACTAATTAGTCACCGACAAACTAGTAAAAGTAAAACGTAATCATATAGTCACAGTAAAATGTAATCATATAGTCACATTATTACATTTACTTGAGAGCATATTGTTTAAGTATCATAATAGACATGATATTCTTTAGCTTTCAGAAAGTTTTAATGATAAATTGTCATTAATAATTTGTCAGTTACTTTTCATCAATTTACGTTGATCACTTTTTTTTTTATTAAACACTACATTTTGTACGAAAGTTAAAATAAACATTCTATTTTTTTTTTTGCTGTAGCTATAAGATTCCCTCTTCCAAATGAACTTCTTTAATACAAGCTTCTATCAAATTTATTAATTATGTTATTTTCTGGCGTTTATCCATGTTTTTCTCCTTATATTAGCTTGGTTCAAAAATAATGTCGTTTTCTCACATATGTTAATATGTGAGAAAACGACATTCTTTTTGCACCAACCTAATATCTTGCGAGTCAATTGTTTTCATTTTATTTATTCGTAAATCCCAGTCAATCCTGTTTTTCAAATTTTCTTATCTGCAGATGTTTTGGTTTTATTTCACGTTTTTCTTTCTCTTTTTCTATTCTTAGATAATTTCTCTTTTCTTTATTCTTCCTATTTCTTTCTTAGTCCTTTTCTTCTTTTTTTTTTTCATAATTACTCTCCTTTCATTGTAATTTTATATTAATTATTTTTCTTTAGGTCGTCATCTCATTATTATCATTCGTATTCATTGATACTTTCTTTCTTTCTTTCTTATTATTCCTATTCTTTCTTTCATTCTTTCTTTCGTTCTTTCTTTTTTTTTTCTTTCTTATCATTTTTATTTTTGTCTTTTCCCCTTTCTTTCACCTTCCTCTTTTACCTGTCTTTATTTATTTATCCTTTCGCTGTTTTCTTTCTGTCTTTTCTATAATTAGTCTGCACTCAGTTTATTTTTATATTAATTTCTTTTCCATAGTACTTCTTTCTTTCTTTCCGTTTTTCATTTTACGTTATAATTCTTATTCATTGTTTCTTTGTCTCTTTCTTTCTTTGTATCTTTCTTTCCTTCTTCATTCTTCTTTCTTTTTTTTTTTAGTCTTTCTTTATTCATCATCATCCTTTTGCTTTCTTTCTTTCTGTCTTTCTTTATTCATTACTATTCTTATATTCTCTTCTTTTATCATTATCATTCTTATCCTTTCTCTTTTTACTTTCTCTTATATAATTACATTGCTTTCAATGTGTCTTTTACATTAATTTCACTTCTTTATGACTTTTTTTTCTTTATCATCCTCTACAAATACATTCTACGCTTAACCTTGGCAATATATCGGCCCCAAAGGTTTGTTTAAAATAACAGACGAGAATATGATAGAAGAATAAACAAGAAAATATGAAGATAATTGCCTGAAGAATAAACAGGAAAGAAATTTCACATGCAATCATCCGATGAAATTGTACGTAAGGTGCAATAATGCAGACATAGTTAGAAATTAACGATACGATAACAGGGCAATAAAAACCAAGTCCAGCCAGACGGGGGCTCGAGACGACAGAAGGAAACGAAAAGTTAACAGGAAAGACTTGACGGCGAAGGGAAAGGTCAAACGGAAATATGCACAACAGTGTAGAAATAATTTTCGCATAAACCAACGATAAGAAGTTTTTATTCACCCCAATTAGATACGCCATTACGACAAAAAAGACTTTGGTCGACTTTCTTTTCAACGGTTAATATTTTACAAATGTTGCTTCTTTATATTATATTGGGTTGGCCAACAATTTCGTTCGCTTATTAAGTAGAAGATTTACTTCATAAACCGAACGAACTTTTTGCCCAACAATGTTTTAAATATTAGGTTGGTGCAAAAATAATGACGTATAAATAGTGTCGTTTTTTGACGTTAAAAATCCGTCAAAAAACGACATTATTTATACGTCATTATTTTTGCACCAACCTAATATTTCTGTAGTAGAAACTTCTGGTAAAAAATATCAAAGAAAAAAAGAGGAAAAGAAGAGGAAAAAAAACAAACAGTGTATGCCAAGTTATGTATCACTTTCACAAAAATATGGATGGCATGTGAAAGAAATATAAAGGAAAGAAAAAACACAAATTTATCAACAAGAAAGAAAGAAATCGAAATTAGTCATTATATTAGTTAGAATATATATATATATATATATATATATATATATATATATATATATATATATATATATATATATATATATATATATATATATATATATATATATATATATATATATATAATTTGCATAAGTGTTATTTTATATGGATAACCATAATTTAATTAAAAAGTATTTCTATTTAATTACTTTTACCAGCCTGGATATTCAAGAAATCTATGAAAAAAAAATGCATCTTCCGGCAGGAATCCAACCTGCATCCCCTAAGGGAAAGCTTCAATAGATCTCACGTGCCTAACCGTTCGGAAACATAGGATATATGATTAAATCTAATGACGATTCCCCGTAGGGATGCAAGTTCGAATCCTGCTGGAGGAAGCATATTTTCTGAGAAGTATTCTCGAATATTCAGGCCGGTAAACGGAATCAAATAAAAATAGTCGTTAATTAAATAAATTGAGCATTAAATTTAATATGGGTATCTGTCCAAAATAAAATTTATGCAAAACTAATTAAAATATGCCAGATTTAATTCATAATATATACACACACACACACACACACACACACACACACACATATATATATATATATATATATATATATATATATATATATATATATATATATATATATATATATATATATATATATATATATATATTAAAATTACTTAAACAAGAAACTGAGGAAAAAATATATGTTTTTTTTTCTTCATTTTTATTGAAATTAAATTAGAATAAAAGTTAAGATCCAATGCTGCTTTGAATTTTATACTTAATATAGATTAAATGTAGAATTGGTAATTTAAAATTTTTAAATTTATAGTATAATTTAATATTTATTAGTTAAAATGAATTCTATTTTAGTCTAACTCTAACATGAAAGCATCAAATATTTATTATAACTTAGGTTCTTGTCAAGTTTTTTGAATTCTCGTCTTGTATTTTGATTCCAGCTTATGTAACAGTGTTTCCTCTAGCATGGGATGTTTGATTGATTTGAACCATTTAAAATCCTTTATTCTACCTTCAACACGATGACTTTATTACATTTTTATGTTATAATTTTCGAATAAATGACTATATAAATAATTATATTTGCTCTACTCTGTATTAAGCACTCTTTTAAGGATAGTATTTGTTGGTCATTGGAACTTATTCGGTATACACCAATCCTATACATGAATATATATATATATATATATATATATATATATATATATATATATATATATATATATATATATATATATATATATATATACATATGTGTGTGTGTGTGTGAATGGGTCTGTGTAAAATACTCAAATGTAACTAAAATATACCTCCTAAGGCAATATAAATTAGATGAAACAAAATTTTCAAATATTTTTTCTGATATATCTATATATATCTATATATATATATATATATATATATATATGTATGTATGTATGTATGTATGTATGTATATATATATATATATATATATATATATATATATATATATATATATATATATATATATATATGATAAACAATTTGAAAATAGTACTTAGTGCTTTCTGACGCGTTTCGTCATTTGATTTTTTTCAAGGCAAGCGATGATAAACAAAAGAGAAAGTCAAAAATGTTAAAAGACGCTCCTCTGTATGTCTCTTGGATATTAGTAACTTTTACATTTTTTTCTTTATCTAAGTGTATATTTTTGTTTTCCATGTCGACAATGAGTTAAAGTTCTCAGAATAGAAAAAATCAAAGTCAATATAATAGAAAATCGGAAAATAGTATAGTTGCTAATGGCCATCCAATTCCTTGCTCTGTAGTTACAAATGTGTTTGGTTTGGCCTGGTGATTTGTTTATTTTTATATTGCGCTTTTTTTATTACATGAGCCATGTTCTCGGAACATCTAGAGATAAATTTTACTGTATTTCTGTTGAATATTTTGTGTACAGTGATTTATATAATGAGTGTTTGTGAATGAGTTTAATGAATAATTTTTCCTACGCTTGCTTTTGCCCTTTTGCTGTGTGGTGGATAAAACTATATTATATTTCATTTTCTGTTGTTTTTTTTTTTGTTTGTTTGTAGTGTATATGTGGTGTTGCCGAAAATCAACTATTCATAATCTTTTGGCGTCGTTGAAGATGCTCTCATTAGAAGAATTGTAAAATGACCTACGGTTAATTGATTGTAAGATATGTTTGTTTTTGTTGGTGACTGCATGAAAAATAAATGTGTGCAAAATTCTTCCCTCTCTTCGTTGGACTTTTGCACATACACACACACACACACATATATATATATATATATATATATATATATATATATATATATATATATATTTATGTGTGTGTGTATGTATGTATGTGTGTGTGTGTGCTTGTGTGTGTGTGTGTCGTATTAGCATAAATGTTATATTATCTGTTTAAGGCGCTTCTCTCTTTACGACATTTCAAAGCCTATATGTCTATCTAAGTCAAATTGGTATCGGAATATATAAAGTAGTTTTAATAGGATTTAAAAAAGATACATTATTTCTAACTGCCATAGTCATATATATTTAGTGCATAGACGTTTCTTAGCAGACACCTCATTGTCTTAGGTTGATAAATTAATATATAGCGTCCTATAGTTTGAAAGTCTTATTAAATATGATTCTCAAAATTTTAATCTGAGAAGCCGCCTTCCTGTCAGCTATGCTGTTCTCGGTATTTACTCGAGCTCTCTACAGAGCGGGATGTTTCACAATGCCGGTTTAACGTGGTTTATCTCAACCCGTAGGTCCGGGCAAAAATTGCCCGGTAGTCGGATTTGTCTACCTCCCCAGACGAGACTCTGCCCTTCAGCATAGCCTCGTCTGTGTTCCTCCCTGTCCGAAGTCATAGAGGTTGAGAATCAGTGCATTCCAAACTCACAGATTTCGCACACTCTGTGACTTTCCAAGCGGAGCTTAGATGTGGCAAATGGCTGAAAGTATGGAACATTCAGTGTGTACTGAACTCCCTACTCAGTCGCAATTGTTCTAATGGGACAAGCATGATAACCACTACATTAGGTCAAGATTTTCATTAGCTTTGTGTATAAACCAGTGCATAAAGTACTGTTTTTAAAGTTTATATAAACAATCATCTTGGGACCAGGAATGGATTAATCCATTTTTCATTGATTCCTATTGGAAAAATAGTTTCGGTTTATGAACATTTCGGGTTACGAACGGGCTTTAGGAACCAATTACATTCAGGAACAGAGGTTCCACTGCATATGGAAGTAATTTCATTAATGTTTGTTTTTGATCGTTACTTAATATATATATATGTGTGTGTGTGTGTGTGTGTGTGTGTGTGTTCGTTATTGCAGATAATTTCTTTGTAACATCACATAAATGTCCGTCGAACGCAAATTGTCTAAGGACATAACTTTGCAAATGTTAGAGTTCGATTTGACGCTACAATGATTTTATAAGCAAGACCTCACTTCTCTATCGAACAAAAAATCTATAGCTTTCATTTTTGATATATAGCAGCTTAAGGGTGGTCTAGAGTATGTTAATATAGAAAAATAATTTCCTAAAATAAGTTTTTTTTTATGTTTTATGATTGAAACAGTCTATTTAACCAAGAATCTTTTACTGCAAAGCAACGTTCAGTTAACATACTTATAAATTACATATCGTTCATTGAGATATGATCTCATATAACAATATACTGATTTCAGCAAATATTAATTCAAATAAGTTTCGTGAGCAGACATTTTTAAATGTAACTTGGCTCTGTAAATGTACAGGTTTTCGTTATATTTAAAACCAAAAGATATTAATGTGTAGTGAATAAACACAAATGTAGCTGAGCAAATGACTACAAAAGGGATTAGCTAGTCACCATAATATGTTTGGAAGCGAGCCACATATTTTTATATGCTGAAACAGCAGCAGATTAGTAAACCTAAAATAAAATCACATCCTGCAAGTGGTGACTCAGTTAAACAGAACGTATACTAAACCCTATATCGTTGATTTTTGTGTGGAATTTCTAAAACATCTACACGCCGTCAGAACATTAATATAATATATAAATATACTGAAAGATTATTTGTGTTCGAAGAAGGAAACGAAGACAATTAAATCGTATATATGAGATATTTCAATACCTAAATTTAATTCATGTATTCATTATGAACACAAATGCTTAAGGTACTTTTGAAAAGATTTTCGCCACAAACGGGATTCTTGAGAATTAGATAAAAATACATTGTAGAATAATAAGGAAGAATCTTGAATGGATAATCTATAGTATATTTGCTAACAGCAAATTTCATTAATTAAGTCCAGCTCAGTTTCTTTTGGAATTTTGAGCTGAATTAGTTAGTTGCCATATGCCGATCTCAAATGATATGGCCGACAGTGTGGAAACATCATATCGTATTGTTTACTTTTCTTTTATTTTTTTAATGTATTTAGGCAGCCAATCAGAAATCCTTGCTCAAAGATAATTCTCGTTTGCGTTAGTTGTCATGTGAGACATGATTATTCCAAGTGGTGTGCAGAGTTTTACTAATCCTGTCAGTTTGTTGTGCAATGGCTTCATATTTCTAGTTCAATTCTAGAATAATTGCTGAGCAGAGTTTTAGAATACAGTCATAACTATGAGGCAGAGGTGCGTTATATAATAATGATTTACACGTCCAGCTAACCCACCGTTAGAAAGAATAAGACACCCTTGTTATATAATAGCTTTAGCGGAATTTGACGCAAGGTCATATGTATGTGAGAATCAAATTCATTTATAACTATCTATATATCCATCTACGTAATCATTAAAAATGTGACATCCCAGCTTACAGTAATAAAGTCGATAGTGCCGTTTAAATGGTTTTAACAGAATTGAATTATTCATTAATTCTCATTACATTTTATTTAATTAATCTCGCCCAATGTATATGTAAAGCGTCTCAATTTTCCATGTTCCGATCCATGGAAATTACATGGATCTGTGTGAGAATGCCTCCTGTTCTTTGAAGGTGTTATTAAAATATACATCCAGCCAAGGCACACTGTTATATATGGCGCTGCCTTGCTCACAGGTGTTCATCTCTAGAGTCATCACTGACAGCAGAAAAATCGGGGATCGCCGCTCCAAGCAGGAATAATCGCGAAAACACTCTTCAGCCGACTCCCTTTACCGGCTAGGTGTGCAACTGAGCCCACGACTAACACCACACCAGTTTGTCAGAATACCAAAATTATGGGCTACTAGTTGATGATCAATCAAATTAATAATAACATAAGTGTCCAGATTACAAGCAATTAAACATTATCAAGGCGCCCATGTTGTATACTAAGAATATATCAGTTTCGCAACATGAAAAAAATATGAGGTTCGAACACACTACTCACAGCCTAGTTCTCTTACCGTTGTCTTAGCATATGACGACATTTTTATTTGATTAATGCAATAAAAATATTCAAATATCTATGGAATTACTGGACAACACTATAGGGTGTATATTTCAAATGAATGTGAGATTGATTGGTTTCATTATTTGGTTGGCTCCATACAGAATTTTTTCCATCAATATATATATATATATATATATATATATATATATATATATATATATATATATATATATATATACGAGAGTCGGCTGAAATGTACATAGACTGACTACGATACTCTTACGAAATTTGACCAAATTAGGTTTATTTTTCATTATAGTCCCCCTTGCAGTCCAAACAATTCTTTGATCGACGTTACAGTGCGTAGACACTATTGGTGAAATTTTTTTCATCCTGTTGACCAAAAATATTTTCAACTGTAGATATGACATTATCATCGTTTCGCTACTGGTTCTCCGCCAATTGTTTTTTTTAATGTTGGGGAACAGATGGTAAAGATATTGTGTCAAATCATTTAAAAGCGATAGTCATGTACAGCAGTCATTGAAGCTAAGGACTTGTATGCTGCAGAACTGTTGTAACAAGACCAATTTCAACAGTTTTCCTGAGAGGTTCGAGGTTCAAGGAATGCAGTTGGAGCTGCCTCAAGCAACGTTAGATGTTTACTGTGATTTGTTCAGGCTGGTGAGCTTTTGATCACGTGTCAGAAGACGCGACATCTACCGTGCAGAATCTTTCCTCATGAAAATTTAATCGTACAGATTCTTCTCAACACTCTAATTGTCTATTTGATTCATAGACAATCGCCAGTCACAATGTGCTGAACATGTTCAACGTTTTCCTCGATGTTGGTAGTTGCAGGATGTTCAGACTTTGGGTTATCTTTAGACCCTTTTGCATTGTTGATAAAGCTGAAACGCCATCTGCTGATGCAGCAACCATGTCAATATGAATGTCATTGGGGACTAAAAGCTTTTTTTTTCTGCAGACACATGATGACACCATAATATCAATTTGTTTCCATTTTCAAGGGAACTCGCTCCTAATTATTTTTAAAGTTTTCTTTAACAGGCCAGACACCAATTTAACGAGAAAAAAACAATAGAATTATTAAAACCAAAAGTTAAAATTAATACATTCAAGATTTCACAGCTCTAGCATCAATAACTCCTAGTAAGGCTATGAACTTTTCAGCCTTCGAATTGCAATTACTAAAATATGAAATCAATAGTAGAAGTATAAAAACGGAATCTGATCTAAAACCACAAAAGAAAAAGAATAAGACAAATAATAAAAAACAAAACAAAGAGATATTCCTCAACTAAATATGATACCAAAAAAAAAAAATATCTATCTATCTATCTATCTATCTATATATATATATATATATATATATATATATATATATATATATATATATATATGAAGAAATATAGTCTTAAGATGTGCTATATTTATGGGATAAAGTGCTCAATATCAGCAATAGAGCGTGTGTAAATAAAAAAGTGAACATAGAAGTCAACACTTAGAGGCGACAGTCTGTTCCATGCTAGATGCAATCACTTTATATATATATATATATATATATATATATATATATATATATATATATATATGTGTGTGTGTGTGTGTGTGTGTGTGTGTGTGTGTGTACAAGGTGCAAGGGTTAAATTGTAACCATTTTCATTTTTAATTTCGCGCATGCTCCTTGTTTGTTTTTGAATTTGTCGAGTAAATAACAACATAGTAGGGTCAGTTGGGCACAACCTGTGAGAAAATGTTGATCTTGACGCAATTCACTCCGCCAAAAATCTGGAAACTGCAAGCTGTATAGCTTGGAATTCGCACCGGAAGCTCTAATACGAATAATCCAAAGTGTTTGGATGTCAATGTGAAAACATTGTCGAGGATTCGGAAAGAACTGAATGAGTTAAATGATTACGAATGTACGGCAGCCCACATTGATCGTTCTGATGAGAAAAGAACTACCGAATTTCTTGGTGAGGGGCATATACTCAACACGGAAGATTACATCAAATGTCCTGAAGATGTAGCGCTACCCCGGGTCAAGATGTTGGCTGCTGGTAGACCTTATGTCTGGCAACAGGACTCTGCTTCATGCCACACATGGACATAAACAACATGCATTCGGTGGTCCGTGAATATTGTCTTCAGTGGTTTCATCTGAAGAGAACTACGTTCGAGGGAAGGTTTTGCATTTGCGGAGTCTGAAGTGCTTAAAATATTCAGAGGCTTCTAAATTTGCTTTAATAATTGACGATGAATAAATGATTTTAATTTGTGTTTTATCAATTGATGGTGGAAAAGACTTTAAATTGATGGTGAAAATAAATAAACTTCTGTTTTAAATCAGTGTTTTGTTATTTTTAACAGTACCTGCCATCATAATTATAAAATATTTACCGGTAAATTAACGCGGAAGACTAATTTACCCAGACCGTTAAAATAAGCTTAAAAAAACATGTTTGTGTATTTTACACCGGCAAAATAGCTTCTTCTTTTTTATATTTTCGGTATAGGAAGTTTTTATTAAATAAAATTAAATTATTACCATAGCTGAATAATTCAATTTTTTCTATTTCTGTTGACTCGTTCGAAAAAATGTACATGTTTTTCTGTGCAAATATCATAATTTAAAATCCCTTCTTGGGCGGCTGGAAAATTTATTAACACCTTGTATACACGCTCAATACTTAAAAGACATATTGAGGGAAAGATGGGCCACCAGCCTGACGAGCTTGTGTGAATTGATGGCGGAAGAGGAATTGGGACGTTTGGCGAAGAGACAAAGTCTGGTAAGGTCTACAAGAGTTAGTAGTGGAGTGTCATAATCGTTATCAAACTGAAAATACACGGAAAATAGAAAATATATTCTGATCTGTTTATAATTAGCTTGCTTTATATATATTTCCTTTATATCTATAAATAATTATATCAATCAAATTTAGTTTTCATACGCATTTATCACAAAAAGGATTCATGTATTTATCTGTCGCCATAGGAAACTGCGTTTTCATATATTATTCATGCAAAATCACGGAAATATATGAATGTGTATATTTAATTTATTCGAGATGTTAATTGATATTCGTATCAATTTTTAATACAAATATATTATAATCTTTTATTTTAATATAGAAGAATAGAAATCAAGAGATTAATCTCACAACGACACACCAATATCTATAAAGTTTGGCAATGTACACACACACACACACACACACACACACATATATATATATATATATATATATATATATATATATATATATATATATATATATATATATATGAATATAAATGCATGCACATTTTTGTGCCTCTATGTAAATAATAAGTTGTGAAAGTATATATATATATATATATATATATATATATATATATATAGAGAGAGAGAGAGAGAGAGAGAGAGAGAGAGTGTGTGTGTGTGTGTGTGTATTTAATTAGCAAACCTTCATTTATGCATGTTTCACTGAAAACGACAGACAAGGTATCACGGTTAATTTTTATTTATTTTTTCTTGTGTTCGAACAAGTGCTTTCTTTTTTGAACACAGAGCGTGTAGAAAAGGTCGAAATACTCTATAGTTCCGAAAGTTTTCGGCTATACTTTTAGCCATGATCAAGAATGATTTTACTTTTTCAGTTAAATTGAGTGTGTGCGTTATGTGCATGCTTTTAGTGTGTTATAGAGATGTTTATTTTCCGAACACAGAACACTGTGGCGTTGTTCTTAGTTAATATTGTTAAGTGTTTTTTTTTCGTTTTATTATTAAGGCTTCCCTCATTTTTAATCTTTATTTTTAAACTTAAATATATATATATATATATATATAAATATATTATCATATATATATATATATATATCATATCATATATATATATATATACATATATATATATATATATATATATATATATATATATATATATATATATATATTATCATATATATATATCATATATATATATATATATATATATATATATATATATATATATATATATATATATCATAAAGAAGTTGTCTTAGAAAGAATAAATCAGTAACGTTAATGTAATCATCTACAGATTCAATAAAGCATTGACTTAATAATGACTCGTGAATGACGCGATCTTTGTTTTCTTAAACGTATTAGATGCTCGGTCCATTTGCAAGTCCTTTCGATAAATCCTTTCATCATCGTCAGGCATGGATATTATTTTTCAATTTCAGATAATCGAACATTTCATCCATTTTACAAGTTTTAAAAACAAAGATCACGTCATTCACCGAGTGGTCAGCAAGTTAATGGAATATTTCATAGCGTAATAAATTCGCCATTAATTACATTAAATTTACGGATTTATTCTTTGTATGTCTACTTCATTATAATAATAATTATACTGCACCATTTAATATATATATATATATATATATATATATATATATATATATATATATATATATATATATATAAAATTGCAAATTAAAAAAAAATAATAATTTTTTATGAAAGTATTTATTTATTTATATATATATTTGATATTTCATATATATATATATATATATTTATTTATATATATATATTTGATATTTCAGATTGATATCAATCTTTCTTCAGAAATAACTTTTTGTTTGCAAGTAGCGTCCGTCGCGAGATATAGACGTCACGTGATATGGAACGCCACTATGTTCGAATATTCTTGACGTAAATCTAACTGTAATAATATTTTAGATGTTGTTTAAAAAATAAAAAAAAAATTAACTATATCTGAAAAAATTTAATATGCAACTTTTTCTATATATACATATTAAGAAAGTATACGTAGCTTTTCATTATGCTATATATATATATATATATATATATATATATATATATATATATATATATATATATATATATATATATATATATATATATATATATATATATATATATATATATATATATATATTGAAAAGCAGAGAGAATCCGCAAACGTTTTTGATTGTAATGTGGATTTTTTAAAAATATATATTACGCTTTATTTCCCATAAATTTGGGGTCTCCGGACATTTTTCAGGCAAATAGTGAATATTTTCACATATTATTAAAATGAATTAATTTTCATTATGTTTGTCGATGTTAAACTTATTTTGTGTGGTAGTGACACAAATGTCTTTCTTGAACTGGCCGAGAGAAAGTTCTTATCGCTTAATGACCCCTATGTGTCCTTATATCTATTTCCATTTTTTTTGCCGTGTATACCTTACCCAGCATGCGAATGTGTACGTATATTCCTCTCCATACATATATAGATACTGTGTTATTATAAAGAATTAGTATACACATATACATATTCTTTATAATATATACACTTTTATCTAGTTGGAACAAATATAACCTTTTCCCTATATATATATATATATATATATATATATATATATATATATATATATATATATATTGCATAATAATTATTTTATG
>OZ010572.1:25884151-25899151 GCA_963932145.1 Acanthosepion lycidas
TAACCAGTTATATGCTTGTTCAGCTTCTTACATTTTGTAGTTGATAAATAAACGGCTCCTTTAGGTAACTGGTACATAACCATTCGAAAAAAACCCAGATCAAAAATATACAGACCTACTTGGGCAAATTAATATGCAACCGTTAAATAAAGAGCATCATATAAGATGTTAATAATACCAACTAATCAATAAGATATTAATAAAAATAACTAAACACCTGTATATCCATATACGATGTAACAAATACTAACTGAACATCAATACAAAGCAATATTAAATCAAAATGAATCTTAGAAGTAGAATATTGAGCCATATAAGGTGCACCACTGTCCATCTACTGATTACTGCTATAAGAAATAGTATTATCATATTCAAAGTTTAAACATATAGTAAGGTAAAAGATAAACTAAGCCTACAATTTACAGTCAATTCTTTTCTTTGTTTAAATGAAGAGATTTTATGAGACAATCTGATAATTTCTAGTTTTTCATGTAGAAAATAGGGTTTATTTAAAGATGTACATGTTCTAGCGTTTTTTTTTTAATTTTCCATTTTATCTTAGGAGTTTAATTAGCTTCTTTTCAATCTCACACTCGGACTGACTTTGTTAAGGCAATGATTTGCCTTGATGACTTTTATCAAAGGACGAAACTCGTCGGTAAATAAAATATACCCTTTTGTCTTTATTTATATTGTCTTTTCAGATATATATCTTATGCTTATCTGAATTTGTTCACACACAAACATACACACACATATATGTACCCATGTAAAACGTGTAGTGATTTTTAACATTGTTTCTCTTTTAATAGCATAAACTTACACACACACAGACATACACACACACACACATATATATATATATATATATATATATATATATATATATATATATATATATATATATATAATTATTTATTCGAAAATTGTAACATAAGTATGTTATGAAATTCCTACAAAAATAGCCATTTTATTTCGACACTTCCGGTGTCTTATGAAGATTCAACACCAACACTTGAAGTTTTGAAAAAACTGGCTAATTTTGTGGTGATTTTATAACACATTTATGTGATAATTTTCGAAAAAATTTTAAGAATAATATTTTTTGGTTATTGGAATTTATTCCGTATACAGCAATCCTATACTTATATATATATATATATATATATATATATATATATATATATATATATATATATATATATATATATATATATATTGTTTTCTCACTTCAAGTTGCCCTTGCTTTTTATAAGAATATCTTCCGCCCTTTGACGACTCTTTACAGATTGTTTGTTATGTAGAGTTTTTATCTTCATTGGCCATTTAGCAACAAAGTTTATTTGGCCCACTCTATTCTGCTCTTTATCCATATAAGAAGCTATGGATTTCTATGTTTCCAAACTGTATTTGTGTGTATGTGAATGAAGTGGATCCTACGGAAATTCGAACTCCTCTCTCCGATTTCTCACTCTTAGCTGTTAACCATCGGGCATAACCAGGTTTACTTATATAACTGGACTTTTTTTTATTCGACATTAGGTTTTGTCTATTTTCTTCCGGCCTTATCCCTCGATCTTTAATTTTCAGTTAAATACTTCTGTGCCATTTTTCTGTACAAATGAAATGTTTATTTAGTTTTCTCTTCCGAATTCGGTTCTTGTTTTTCATTTTCTTTCTCTTACGTTCTTGAATTTGACCTCCCATGTTTGTTTTTAATTTCTTTCATTTGTTGCCCACATTCATTTTTCAGTTTCCTTTTCTATGGTCTTATTTCTTTATTTTCTTGTCGATTTTCCATTTTCCTTTTACTCTTTTAATGTCATTCAACTCTTTGTTTTCTGTTTATTTTGTTCTTTTTTGCTAAGTACATTTATTTTCCCCTTTTCTTCCTTTATTTTTCTTATAAAGAAATTCTTCTATTTCGAGTTTTTTTTTTCATTTGTTTTTGTTTGTTTACTGCAATTCTATTTTCACCATTTTAATCATCTCCGTAATCTCACCCACCACCACTTCATTAGTCATATTTTCTGAAATTCGTAGTTGACTTATCTCGCTTTATCTAAACCTTACGCACTTTTTTTAATGCCCTATCCCTTCAGAATGTATATGACTATGGCTCGGCAAAGATATTTATAAATTAGTGTCGACTATATTATAACCTGCATATTTAGCTCAGGTTTAAACTTTCTTTGTTTCTTTGCCCCTAAAAGTACATTTCTTTAATCATTTCACTTTAATCATATTCAGTAATAAAAAAAATAAAATAAAATATCGAGTCTATATTGTTATCTCTTCGTTACCGAAACTTCTTTGCCCAGTGCGCATGACTCGATACATCACCTCTCTTCACAGATTCCATCGTGTAACTCATTCAAGTTTACTTATCCGAACGGGTTGCGTCTTCTAGTCAGTGGCTTTACTGCTTTGTTTTTGGTGAACTCGATTTTTGTTTTGTTTAAAAAAAAAAAGAAAAAAAAACACAGCATATATTCGACATTAAATAAGAAAACATGTCTTGATATGTCCTTGAATTAAACTAAACTAACGTGTCATTAATTCGTGCTAGAAATGCTAACTTATTCCCACTTGTGTCCTTTATGACTTCGTCTCTTTTTCTTTCCGTTAATTAATACACGAAATATAGCAATAAAGAAAATGAACTGGCGATAATTCGTACTAGGTGTACATTTGTCCAACACCGAAACAAAGTTATTAACCTGCGACCGCGAGTTATGTTGCTAGCTAGCGACGTCAGATCTAGAAAAACATGTGACATTCAACTCTTTCACAATCTAATTTTAAAAATCAAGAGGTCAGTTGAATCCGTTAGTTTGGTTTCAACTTTGCGGTATCCTCAAGCAATTTTTTTCTCAAATGACCACTTAAAGCTTTTTAGTTATAGAAAAAAAAAAAAAGAACGCTAAATTATTGTTTACAAAAAAACAAAAAACAAACGCACGACGTTAGGTGTAATAGAAAGGGAGAGGAGGAGGAGGAGGAAGAAGAAAAGGAAGAAAAAGCAAATGTAATTCAAATATACTATAATCTATATACAAACCTCTTCGTAGATCAATGATTATAAATGGTTTCACGTGAATGAATCCGTTACGCCTTAATTAAGATAATTCTCCAGAATCTAGAGTCTGACGTTACAAAAATCACAAGCAAATATTACCAAATAATAAAAACTATGTCTCTTAACGGCTTCTAAAACTAACAAGAACAAAAATGATATATATAATGTGATAAAGATAATAATATAAACAAACGTGGACTTTCAATAGAATCTTAAATTAAATTTCTGGAAGGAAACTCCCATCAGTACTAGAAAGCGCGATAACATTTTACTGGAATTGAAAAGTCTAATTTCCTGAAAAATATTTTATAAATTTCTACCGTTTGTAACGTTAAATATACTGCGAATGAATGCGAAATTATCTATTGTCAGTTTTATTTCATTTTTGAAAGTTGAGGAAAGACAACTTCTTCCGTTAATAAAAAAAAAAAAAAACAATAAAAAAAACATTGCAATTTGACAAATAGCAGTTAATTTTGATGACTTTTCTGACAGGTATAATCATTATTTTTGTCTTGATCAATGTTACGGTCAGCGCACTGAATTACCTACATCCATTATTCTTTATTAATGAATAATTAATTTAAAATTATTTTTATATAAGTATTCATTATTCACAATGATTTAGTCTTCCATCTCCTTTAACTAATTAATTAATTTACTATTAATTTAAGTACCTCCACTAATTCTTTATAAAAGAGCATACTATAATGAAAAAAATGCCCCAAATTTGACGTCAGAATATTTATATTATTATTACGAGAAAAGATCAAAATAGTTTTTGATTACATTTTAATACTTTTTAGCAGTTTCGGAATTTTGGTTGCAATTTTTTTTTCTTTCTTCCATCAAAGTGGTGGGGTAAAAAAGATTAATATAAGAAATTTTAGCGTGTTTTTCTTTTTTTTTTTTTTTTTACAGTGAAAAACACTTTGATTTTGAAATTCTTGCAGAAATCAAATAATTGTTAGCTTTAATGAATGGAATCGTTAATTTCACCATTACCCTTAAAATTAATACATCTGTTTGTAGGTCAATGTTATTTGAGTGGGTTTGCACCACATGTGTGCCCTTTTTAATTTAGTCTCTTACAAGTATCTTCATAGTGACTCATTTCTGTAAACAGTTTGAATAATTTATACTGATTCAATAACACATTCTTACAAATATCTCTGACCATACAAACCACAACGTCATATTCGGTGACTAAATATTCAAAAGCCCAAAACTGAATGGTACATCAAGTATACTCATATGAAAATTGTTTTTAAATTAACTGCTTAAATATACAGTGTGAAGTGACATTCACAAATGATCAAGTTGCTTTGCTCGTCCCTTTTATTTGGGAGTTAAGAGGATAGTTAAAAAGATGTCTGAGCAATGCATGGTATTTGTGCTCTTGTGAGATGACAACAGACTACTCGAAAGAAAGCAGATGGTCGAGAAATAATTAAGGTAGTGGATAGAATATTGCTGATTTGCTGGTGGTCATTTGTCCGTAGCTGTAAGGGTCAGCAAAAGAGGTCTAAGGTTGTTCATGTCGAATCCGGTGCTGGGGCCACAGCAATGACGCGCATATTGTTTCCATTGTTGTAAGCTGATCGGTGAGCTGTTTGAATGCAGATATAGCAAAATAAGGTTAAAGGATCAGAAAGAGTAGAGCATTCTTTCTTTCTTCACATACAGCAAAAGGAGGTTAAAGGATCAGAAAGAGTAGAGCTACCTTTCTTCAGATATAGCAAAAGAAGGTTAAAGGATCAGAAAGAGTAGAGCTTTCTTTCTTTCTTCACATACAGCAAAAGAAGGTTAAAGGATCAGAAAGAGTAGAGCTACCTTTCTTCAGATATAGCAAAAGAAGGTTAAAGGATCAGAAAGAGTAGAGCATTCTTTCTTTCTTCAGATATAGCAAAAGAAGGTTAAAGGATCAGAAAGAGTAGAGCATTCTTTCTTTCTTCACATACAGCAAAAGAAGGTTAAAGGATCAGAAAGAGTAGAGCTTTCTTTCTTTTTCTTTCACTCTCGCTATCGTTTCTTTACTTTCTTTATTTTCCCCTTTCATCACGCTTTCTCTTCTTCTTTCAATGTTTTCTTCGTTTCCCTCTTTCTTTTTCTCTATCCTTTAATTATCTTTTACTGTTTTATAAATTCTTTCTTCATAAAGTATCTCTTTTGCTTAACGTCAAAAACCGTCATTATTTTTGCACCAACCTAATATTTTTCCTTTTCTTACCGTCTTTCTTCCTCCTTAATTTTCAACTGACTTTCCTTCAAAGTTTTATTTATTTTATTGTTTTCCTTATTACTTTATGTTTTACGGATTTTTCTTTTGTATTTTTTATTCTTTCTAACTTCATCATTTCTTATTGTAATCATATTTCATCTTTCATTTAACTTCCGACTCAAGAATTCATTTTTTTTATTTATATATTGCTATGACCTTCTTCTCTCTAATTCTTTGTTCACTGACTTCTATGTTTTGATCTCCGATTTTTTCTTATTTTAGCTCATCTCATTTTTTTTTCAAAGTTTTTCTTTTTTAACGACTTTTCTCCTCTGAAATAATTAATATAGATTGTGTAGGTAATAATTTATAAGGAGTTGTTATTTATCTTTTAATTAATAAATTAAGAAATAATTACTTTCTCATTATAATTATGCTTTATAGTAATAATAATAATAATAATAATAATAATAATAATAATAATAATAATAAGTTTAAGTCTTTAAATTTATCTATTACTTTATATACCATTTATTTAAATTAATATTTAATACACATACACATATATACATACATATATCTATATATCTATATCTATATATATATATATATATATATATATATATATATATATATATATACATATATATATATAGACATATATATATATATATATATATATATATATATATATATATATATATATATATATATATATATATATATATATATAGTTTATGCAAAATTAGGTAATCAGTATGGGTAGACCCAAAGAGGATGATATCCAGAGAGCTCAATGTAAGTTCAGAGCAAATATATTTGAATAAAAACAGTTCACTTTAAGGTTCCATGTAATAAGTTATTTCCCCACAAGCCTTTTTCATTTTTCATTTCAACTTCTGGAAGTAAAGTCTAATGATCCAGAGCCCTGTAAAAGGGTTGTGGTGAAATAACTTATTACATAGAACCGTAAAGTGATCTGTTTTTATTCAATATATATATATATATATATATATATATATATATATATATATATATATATATATATATATATATATAAATTTAATTATATAAGATATTATTTCTAAAATATTTGCCAATCGCAATATATCACTGTCATAAAAAGCATTATATTTATATTAGCATCAGTAACAATCTAATGACACATCATTGTGTCTGGTTCTGTAAATCCGCTCATATATTGTATTTGTTAATACCAAATCTATTAATATTGATAAATCTACTTTGAGAAACTTTTAACAATCACTTCATAAGTATATCTATTGGTCCAGCAGTATTATCTTCCCTTTTAATCTTTTATAATGAAATTAAAGTTTTCACCTAAATTATATCCCATCTGCAGGTCCTTCAGAAAGTGCCACTGTTACGATTTCTTATAACTTACAAGAAACCAACTATTTACGCTCACATAAAACATTAATATGTCAATTTTTAATTGTTTTATTTTATTTTTTTATAGTATTTTTTTTTTGACAGGGGGACAGAAAACAACTGCAGTTTGATAAATAACAGTTAAATTTGATGTCTTTTCTGACAAGAATCATTATTTTTGCCTCGATCAATGTTACGGTCAGCGCGCTGAATTACCTACATTCATTACTCTTCATTAATGAATAATTAATTTTAAATTATTTCAACACAAGTACTCATTATTTATAATGATTTAGTCTTCCATCTCTTTTAACTAATTAATCAATTTACCATTAATTTAGGTACGTCCACTAATTCACTAAAAAAGAACATATCATGACGAAAAAATGCCGCAAATTTGATAAAAACAAAGTTTTATTATAACAATCTTTGTTATTATTACGAGAAAAGACCAAACTATTTTTATTATATTTTTTAAGCAGTTTAGGAATTTTTGTTGCAGATCTTATTTTCTTGCTTCAAAGGAGTGGAGAGCAAAGTCAGTATAGTAAAATTTTAGCATCGTTTTAAGAGTGAAAAACGCTTTGATTTTGTAATTTTTGCAAAAATCAAATAATTGTAAGATTTAAAAGAACGTTCAGAACTTATTCACAGATGAATGAAATTATTTTAGAAATGTCTTTTTTTAGAAAACGTTAGTAAAAATATTTATATCTGTTAATTCCACTTATTTAATTTTAAGAAATTTCGAGAAATTAAATTCTAACACGCTTAATTTAATATGAGTTAAAAATAAATCTCAATGAAGAATTTCGATCATCCCTTTTTTTCCTTTGTATAACAGAAACACCATTTACCGAAAATCTGCTCTGAATCTTAGAATAAATAATACAATAAAACTAAGACTTATATAATTAGAAAGCTTGTAATCTTATGAATAAGATATATTAAGGACAATATTGCCTTGTGATGAATTATAAATTTTTACACGAATTGTTCTCATATTTTTAAAATTGTTATAGAAATAATACATGCAGTTTAAAATATTTTAAATTTCTGCATTACTTCGACCCTGTTAGTCGATATTGTTATTAAGTACATATTATATTTCCCTATCATAAAAAGAAAAGCTTAGTACAAATCATCAAACACCGATATCTTTAAAATAATTTGAAGTTTTTTATGTCTATGAGTTTTGTAGATACGGTTTTTTATGTCTATGGGTTTTGTAGATACGGTTTTTCATACATGACATTGTCAGAAAACAAGAGCGATAACTCTATCAAATTTAAAGAAAAATAATCTAAAATTCAATAAAACATTAGACTACGTAGGATATTTAATGATGACAGAGTACTTAAAAACATATAAAAATGGCACTCATGTTACGTTCTTCAGTTATTTTTACAGATATAGCCACCTTAGAAAAAAAATTAGATATACATCCATTTGTCATTCAAGCTGTAAATACTTTAAATAAACAGCTACAGTCATGTTACAAATGAATTTCTGCGATATTTTAAACTTAATGTAAATAAAATTTGTTTCAAATCAAATGCATTACGCTCTAAATCAGCTAATATTCGGCAAATAAATTTTTAGAAAGGTATATTTTATTTTTGCAAGATCTTGTAATAAAGGGAATTATATTACGATGAATAATTACTAAAAATTGAACTGAAATCAGTTTTTTATTTAAAACAAGTCTACATCCAGCCAACTTAATTTAATAGAGAAAATAGATTACTATTTAAGCTAAAAACTAAAACTAAAATAAAAACTTCACAAAAGTTTTTTTTTTTTTTTTTTTAAACAAATCATTGGTCAACTTAGGTATCGCGAATCTGTCGAAGTACTTATAATAATTTAGGTATTATCTATTTAATATTAACATAATTACAATGTATACATTTATTTAATTTGTTTACTTTTTAATTATATTCTGTTATTATCTGATTATACAGGTGTTTCCCATCTGGTCCGTAACGATTTGATAATTTCTGTCTGAATTTCTGGGATGAGTAGTTTTTATTGTTTATATTATTTTCATGCGAACATTTATAAATTTTTAAAACCACTGATCTATTGATCCAGTAGGAGTTGTTTCGTGAATTTGGTGATGTATTAATATGAGAACAATCCCGGAACCAGACAGTGCGTACCTCAACTCAGTGGAATGGGGCAAATAATAACTCAACTTGTCATGGTCAGTGGAACGAAAACAATTTACTGCGTAGTTTAAATGAAGGTAACAGTTTGAAATTCCCATAAGCTTACACGAATCTATAACCGCCTGATGAAGGACAGGAGTCAAGGCGGACGAAACATTTTGATAATAATACTAAAGTTTGGTGCGAATGTAAAAAAATGTAAATAATTACAAGTTCTGAGTAGTTACGCATTTCTGCACTTATGAATGCAATAAAAAATTATTTAGAATATTTTCCTCAAATCTCATTAACTATTATGCAACATATACACTTTCAGAGTCTCCAGTTCTGTTAATTGTAATCTATGTTAAATTTCTGTTCTAGTTCACTCTGTGCAGTAAAGAAAAAAAAAAGTTTGTCTTTTTGTATTGAAATACATTGAAACGTTACGATATATGAATAAATGTATTTACAATAGTATATATTACGGTTTATGCGCATTCGAGAAATATAAATAAAAAGTAAATGTGACCCACGCTGGGGACTGAACCTGCGACTCCGTTTGTAGGAGAAATCACTGTTTCAGTTTGGCTTTGCTTAAACTTTCCTCTATATAGTCACATTTTCATAGGTATATATTTTCACTTTTAAGGAAATCACACATCCTCATACTTTTATTAATATTTATCGAATTTCCAAGCCAGTAGACGTAATACACGCGGTTTAAAAATTTAAAAAAATATAGGGCGTCTATTTAAAATACGAGTATCCACTATATTGAAGTTTTCTTTGCGTGATCGTCCACGCATTCCGTGGCTGAGTTACGTCGTTAGACAAAAATAAATAAATATACCGTTTAATAAATAAATGGAGCGACTTTTCAAATATGGGTATCCACGAAAATAACATTTCAGTGATAAAAACTGATAAATATAATCACAGAACTAATATTACAAATGACTAAATTTAAACATGGATATAATATGCAAAAGTACTAAATGAATACCTGTAAATAATATTAATAAGTAAAAAAAAATCAAAGATGGATTGAATACTGAAATGTACAAAATTTAAATGTATTTCGTATTAGTGGAGAAACAGTCAGGCAATTAGAGGCGGTGTAATGATTAACAAGTTAAATTACGACTGAATAGTGAGTTCGATACATACTGGGTGGTCCATACTTTCTGCCTTGTGCCACATCTAAGCTAGGCTTGGAAAATCACTAGTCGGGACATAGTTCAGTTATTGGCTCGGATTAAGGAATCTGAGAGCCGAGTTCGAATTCCAGATGAGTTAATTATATTTATTTACGTACTAATAACTTTGAGAAAGGCTGAATCCAACTCTTACCCCACCATGAGTAAAATAGCAGAAGAAACTGAGGCATATAGCCTTGGGTAGCATCCAGTCTAGGAGAAGTAAACTTAAATTACTTGCGACCATATAGGTGATACGTCTTTAGGCAAAGGCTAGAATTGGGTACCTAAAAAAAAATCAACCACTGAGAGGATGAACGATGTAACCTCATCATACTCTGTGCAAAAGGAACCGGAAAGCCATTGCACTATTATTGTATCAGGTAACAACAGATTGGAAGTCATTTTTTATCAGCGGCCAAATTGACTATATCGAGCGAATTAGACTTATCATTAAGACAGGGGTAAATAGTTGTGTCATTTGTATAGATTCTGATGAGAAGTGATGACATCGAGAAAGTCGTTTATGAAAATTAGGAAAAAAATAGATCCAATGTTAGACCCATGGAGGGGAACACTCGTATTAATGTATGCATGAGAAACGTAGGGTGTCTATCGCGATCATATGAAACAGCATGGGAGCGTTCATCAACGATTCTTACGTAGAATGCATGGAATGAACTGGCTGCCAGCCTCGTAGAAATACTTGAGCAAAGACAATACAACAATTTCCAAACATTTGCCCAGAAGCCAAAGAAGCGTTATAAAGGTAACATAAAGTATCGCAATGGTCAGTACGCCTGACTGTGCGTAATATGCAAATGACTATGCCACTTGGCGGGAAAGAAGATTCGAGATTGCTTTCGAGACGTCTGCAAAGAAATACCCGAAAATTTCCTAATGTGGAACTATCCTACCGAGTTGACAGACATTAACATATCTGTGAAGTTTGTAGTCATTTTTTTCTTTTACAAAGGCGGAAAATTCTAGTCACTATACCAGAGTCCTGACTAACTATGAAATGGCAATAAAAAATACAAATCCATGTGAATATTTCTGGGAAGTGAGTAAGTCAGATGGTGACCTGTAAATATCGGCAGACATTCACAAAAATAAATAAATAAATAAACATAATGACAACAAAACGTGTGTACCTCATTTGTTCCAGCTTGGTGCCAGAAATATTTGTTTGGTTTTAAAAGTAACATCCGTTCAAAGCAAAGCTGAGTCTTTAAATGATGATTTACAATGGAGACCATTGTAAATCATTGGCGATTGAGACAATTGCCAACGAGTCGAAGGCCATCGTGTTATTTGTGACTGTATATATATATATATATATATATATATATATATATATGAAAGAGGACACTGAGGAAAAAGCTGTTCGCGGACAGTCTGTTTCATGTTTGAACGCAACCTTCAAGTCATGTTCGTTACGTTTTCGCATGACTATTTATATATGCTGGCCAGTAATCTATTGTGAGTAGCGTGGTCTATTATCCTAACGGCAAGCTGTAATGGTTATGCTTAAGATTATATTAAAGGTTTTTGATTAGGAAAAATAGTGGATTTAAATACAGTTATTTGTAGCTATTTTATAGTGTTGTTTTTTTATTTTTTTTAACATTTTAAGCATTGTTTATTATTGATTACTTTTTTTTGTTGCTCATAATTTTTATTACATTTATTTCTGATTATGTATGTATTTTTAGTTTATTAATTTGTTTATTTTCTACTTAATTTGTTTATTTAGTATTTTGTCCATTACATATATCTATTTTTCTCCTTTATTAGCTTTTTGTTTAGTTTAATGTATTGGGTTTTTCTAAAGTATTTTGCATTATCTGCATGGTATTCAGTGCATATATTTGCATATTTTATTGTGGTTTCGTTTTTTGTTTCCAACTTTTAAGCAACGTAGTAAAATTTGTTTCCATGTCTAAATTCTGAGATGAATTCTTATCGTTTATTTAGTAATTTGCGTTGGTCATAGAAGATGAATATAAATATTTCTAGATAGCTTTACACATTTGTTTAATTTACTGTTGTAGGCTGATGCCTTTTTCCTTATTTTGTATGATAATTTTTGTGCTAGTTTATTTTTAATTTCCTGCTTATGTTTAAAAATCGTTATACTATCCCCGTATTTACTATTTGTAGAAATATATTTTGAGTACCTAATTTTTCTGCTTGCTGTGCCCTTCAGTTACTCTTATATATTATCTTTCGTCATACAGTGGACTGGTTTATTATATTTTTTTACGAGCAATTGATATTTAAGGGACATTCATTCTATGCTTGTAGTTACAGATAGTTTGGATTTTTTTGCGTGTATTTTTTTTGTTATTTTGTTTTTCTTTCTTTTTGTGTATGTTCTTGGTGCAACTGTAACTGATTTTTACTGTGCTTCTGTTGAATATGTAGAAATAGTTTGATGAAGGAAGCTTTTGTGCATGAGTTTAACTATTATTTTCTCTACGTTTGTTTTTACGTATGGTGAGTTAAAATATATAATTTTTATCTTCCTGTTGGTTCTTTTCTACTGTGTTTATTGTTTGTGCAATAAAATAGTACTGCAGAATATCCACTATCTTTTAGGGCTATTTCATAATCTTTTATGTCTTCGTTGAAGATGGTATCTTAAGAATAGTTTTCAAATAACCTGTGGTTAATTTATTGGTGGAACAGCTTGATTATTTTTGGTGGTTGGTTGGAGGGTGTGGTTTATCGTTCGATTTTCAGTGTGATTTATATGTGTCTTTTCTTGATCTGAGGGTGACATCTATGAAATCTGTTTCTTTAAGCATGTTTTACGTCTATGTCAAATGCCATATTTCTGAGAATTTAACCAGATTGTGTAAATTGTTGGACGAACATAGATTAGGAGTAAAAAAAAAAACAACAAAAAAAAACAAAAAAAAAACTGCTCAGAGCTATAAAGGATAGAAAATTGTGTAGAGACATGAACACTCATGTCCTGAAGAGAGACCGCACTGAGCGAGCCGAACGAAACTCCTATAGGAAAACATAATCAGGATTCTAGTCATTAATTCTTAATAGTTATTTGTCATATTGCAAGCAATTAATTTTGAATGAAAGCAGTTTTCTGATCCCAAAAAGGAATAAACTGTCACCAGATAATAGAAGATATATTGATGTTTTATGAGTGTGTAAATGGTTGGTTGAGTTAAAAGCAATCGTGATTGTGATCGATTCTGAAGGAGTTGCAGGTGGGATTTACTTCAGATGAAAACCATAATTTCTTTTATAATATATTACAACTAAGGATAATAAATAAAGCCGAGTAAATACTTACACTTATGAATAAAAAAGAGTTGTTCAATGTAGATTGATCAGTATCAATGAAGAAGTGATTGGGCTGAACACACAAAGATTTCAATTGATTTATATGTCCAGACATAAAGATTTCTTTTTAGATTGTTATTGATATTAATATAAACATATAGGTTTATTTTTATGATAGTGATATATCAGAGAAAACTGAGACTGGTAAATATTTTAGAAACAATGAAAACTAGTAAAATGCAAAAAAAAAAGGAAAGATATAAAAAACATACAATAAACATTTAGAAAGATGAAGGATTAAGAACCGATAAATAAAGACATGAAAAGAGAAAAGAAAGAAAGAACAATGGGAAAAAAGATCAAAATAAAAATAACGTAGTAACTGATTAAGAAAATATGATAACGTAGAGAAGATATAAAAAAAATGAAAAGAGGACATGCAAAAGAACTGAAATAAATAAAAATATAAGTGAAAAACAATAATGAAAAGGAAATAATGCCAAAAATGTTAGGATGGCTGGTAGGACATAATAGAAGTAGAAAAAGAAGGGGAAGTATGGGTAATGCCATAAAAATACAAAGGGAGACTATTAGGAAAGAAAGCCTGAAGGTGCGGCTGTAAATAAAAAGAAAGCAAAAAAGTATGACGATAATAAGAAATAAAAAGTAGATGAAACTGAAGAAAGGTAAAATGAGAAGATCAAAAGAAGAGATGAAAGGTATATTAAACTAAATGAAAAGATTAATGTGAAAGAAAAATGCCTAAAAATGGATTAATACGGAAATTAAAGAAGAGTGAGAAAGAAAAAGAGGGTAGCAGAAATAAAAATAAATAAAGAAAGAAAGAAAGAAAGAAATAAAGAAAGAAAGAAAGAAAGAAAGAAATGAGAAGTGATAGAAAATTTATTTTGGAATTTCTGGAATTTAGTTAAATCCCTTTTTTTTTTTTTTTTTCTCTACATCGATGCGGATCTGATGAAGGCCGGATGGTACAGCAGCCGTAATGTTGCGATAACAACAACAACAAAAAAGATGAGAACAATAGTTTACATCAAAACAAACACAGAAAGAATTAAGAGAACAAGGAAAGAAAGAAAGAAAGAATAGGAAGGATGACGAAAAGAGAATAAATGTAAATGAGAAAAAAAGAGAAAATGAGAAAAAAGAAAAAAAAACAAACGAAATTTCAAAAAATCTCAATAAAAATTCACGAATTCATAAAGGAAACGCATGCGCACAGACACACTCGCACACAAGACGTAAAGAAGATATCAAAGTAAAACACCCCCCAAAAAACTACCCACACTCTTGTATTAATAGTTTATTTTATTCTATTTTTTTTTCGAGCAAAAGACTTCAAGATAAGGGTTAGGGACAGGCGAAAGGTACCGCAGAAAGATTTATGAAGTGGTCTGGAAGAAGATTAAGAAGTTTAGATGAACTGCAAAAACAGGTAAACAGATTAAAAAAACATTAAACATCTTCCTTATAATGAAACACAAACAACACAATCGCGTTTTAAAAAAAAACGCAGTGACAAGGCCGCAAATAAACAGCCAAACTGAAACCGTTTTAAAATATGATGTGAAATGTGCGTTTACGACTTTTCATTAGAGATTCTCTTTCTCTAAATTTAAATGCGCTTTTAAG
>OZ010572.1:25904151-25906651 GCA_963932145.1 Acanthosepion lycidas
AGCAGAGCGCATCCACTACCGTGGGAATCGAAACCCCGACGATGACGAAGAGATTGCAAATCAGACTCAATGTAGCGCCGCTCACTCCCACATTCCGTGGTGGAACTCAACTGAGATTCACTCTGACCATAGGACTGAGCCTCCTGGAGCCACGACTACTCTCACCAAGCCGCTCCAACTGGAGCATTAGAAGCTGGTTCAAGCGATGATAAACACAGATAGTAATTAGGACGATTTGATAATTATATTAATAGATTCATCGAGTCTGATAGAAATCTCAGAAAGCACTGGACAGCCGTTATATATATATATATATATATATATATATATATATATATATATATATATATATATATATATACTGAATTTTATGAGAGGATTGCTAAATTAAACGCAGATTCAAAGCTCTTATATATCTATATATGTGTATGTATATATATATATATATATATATATATATATATATATATATATATATATAGATAGATAGATAGATAGATAGATAGAAGGGGCGGGAATGCTTTAAGACAGGTATGCGTATTTTTATTCCATCGGTTTTAATGATGTTGGCAATCTTAAATGACAACATTTTAACAAACTTTTTTAGTCGTTTCACTCTACGCCCCATTTATAGACTCAACCAGATGATCTATGTTCAGTTTAAACGATAAAATTATACTGTACATATCTCTTTTTTGCTTCCCGTATGTCTAATTATATACCAATGTTCAATACAGAGAGAGCGAGAGAGAAAGAAAGAGGATAAAAGTAAGAGGGAGGAAGAGTTAGGATCGTGTAGGGATAGATAGATAGATAGATAGATAGATAGATAGATAGATAGATATGAACAAACTGGAATAGATTGTTATTTTGTTATGCATAAAAGAATCGAAATAAAAGTATTGATAAATTTGAAGATAATACTTTAGACAGACAGACATATAGGAATATAGATAGATAGATAGATATATTCTTGTAGTTAAAAGATCAAATCCAATCATTATCGAATTAAAAATATTTGCATTCTACAAGAAAGTAATCAATACAATTTTTCACTTCTTTGATCCTGAAGATAACTTTCCTGCACCTATACACTTACGAAATATTTCATGGTGCGACAATATTTAAATATTCACCCTCTAATTATCAAATCATTATGTTCCAAATGAATAGCTTGATAGGCGTATGCATTATGACTAACTTAACCATTTTCAATGTAAAACGGAATATTATAACTACTACTATTACTACTACTAATAATAAATTCGATATCCCGCTTATTTGCTCTAATTCATTGTACATCTAAATTGAGGATAAATATTGATATTTGTACAGACACCAACCCAAGATTAAAAACAAAATGTACTAAAACATCTAGAAATCGAATGTAAACATGTCAGAAAAACATTTAAAAAAAACACGAAGGAATAATACAAAGCGTTCCCTTACTTGTTTCAATTCAACTCGGTTCAATAGAGCAGCGGTTAGCAATATCTGGGTGAGAAAATACACCATGGCCAATCGAAGAGCAAAGAGCATTGTGATCAAGTCTTAAGCCTTGCAGGCACTGGTACACTATTAAACAAACTTGATGAAGAGCTATTGTTTCGCTGTTACCCTTCCCGAGGGTAAAGTTAGTCCATGGTGAATAGTTTCAGTTAATTTTTTTCTTTCATTGCCAGAAAGAAATAGTGAACAATTTCCCTTTTTACATTCAGAATATTTGTATTCTAGTTGGTTAAATGCAAAAAAAAAAAAAAAGAAAAAAAAAGAAAAGAAAAAACGAACATTGTAAATCCAGAAATCCTAAACGAGCAAAAAGAAAACTGTTATCAATTAAAGTCGAGATGAGAAATCATCTGCCTTGCAGCCCGGTGTCTGCATACATTAATTTCCAGAGACGTTTTTTGCTGGAATCTTAGTTGTGTTAATCTGAGCCACAATTTAGCTCGTGTTAAGGAAGAATCTGAATATTTTAATATTAAAAGCCCACAGAAAAGATAAGTCTTTCATATAACGTATTTGATGATATAAGTCAGAATACCATGTAACAATAGCACTTTACTAAGTGTAGCTTAAATGTGACACAAGGCCGAAAGAATGATGCACTATGCGATGATGAAACTAAGTAATCAGTCTTAATCGATCTAACGAGATAACTTTGCTTAACTCCAACAATTCCAAGTGCACGACAGTGACCTATTGAGCGTAGCACAAGGTCGACAGTATGGAGCACCCAGTATGCACTACACACACTACTTAATTACAAATGATCCTCGAATACAAGGTATTTAATCACTACGTACCGTCAAAGTGTCACTAACTTTTAACAGCATTGGCAGATGTGGCTTAGATCAAACAAAATCTGAAGTAAGAAATGATTCGTTTAAATATATGTTCTAATATACTCAAAAATAAGAATGCTATGGATATATATATATATATATATATATATATATATATATATATATATATATATATATATATAATCTAAAGAAAA
>OZ010572.1:25911651-25934151 GCA_963932145.1 Acanthosepion lycidas
TGGAAAGAGAAACAGTTTCGAACCTACCGAGAGTTATATATTACGTAAGTGCTACAAATGTGTGAGCCTAGCTCGGTTTAAGTTAAAAACTTTCATCTTCACTGTGTCAGATGTAAAGAAATCGTTTACAATCCTCATATTGTAATCCAAAAGCCATTGGTATCTTACATATGTATAGTTGAGTTTGATTAGACTAATTTTACTAAATGTTTACAGGATTTCTATCTGAGAACTAGAGTTAAGATAAAGGTGCGTTGTTCAGTGTTCGCGCCCTCTACAGTATCTCACAAATATGGATTTATTCCAGGCTTTATAAAAGTAATAATTCCGGATGAAGAACATCGTAATGCAGTAATTACGTGCGGAAAGAGAAATCAGGCATAGCTGATCATGTGCAACCCCAATGGTGATAAGTAAAAATGCTAGACAGAACAGAACAGCATATATTCAAACATCGGGAGGAATCTTCGCATATGCCAGGGGAGTAAGACCATCTTCATTAAGCATAGCAGAGAAAAAAATGTCACATTTGGGAACCATTATTACATACAAATGTGAAAATATAGCAAGGCTTCAGCAACATCAACTTTTTTAAAGAAAAGTGAATCCCCGGTGAGTGCAGTCAAGTATGACAGCAAAAACAAGCATGTTAGCAGCAGTTTTCAAGTTCCACGGCGTGAAGCTGGCTTTGAGTTACAGGTGTTCTTCCTCTAAAGGAGATGCCAATATGGGAAACTCTCTGGAGGCCAGCGCTATAAGGATTCTATATGGAGAAAACTTGGAAGGCAATCGTTATGTTGAAGAAGTGCGGATTAAAGCATTGGTTAATGTAACTCATGACAGTAATTATGAGTTCAATACCCAGAAACATGCTGAAAATACCATGGACGGAGCATGTGAGCAAAGAGGAAGATTTAAAATAATGGTAACCAAAAACCGATATCGGAAATATGCAGTGATAATTTCAGTGTCATATAATGTGAAACGAGTATTTATAGAATCTAACAATCACGGGTCTTACTGAAAGCAAGAGAGAGAAGTGAAACTGGTAATAATCAATCCCATATGGTTGTTTATATAGATAGAAGAAGAGGAAATGAGCGCCATAGAAATAGGAAATTCTTGAGATACAAAGAACGGAAATCTTACAGAATTATGATCTCACACGTCCAGAAGGTACAACGAACTTAAAAGAAGAACTTTAGACAGAAATTTATCAGATGAGCTGTGCAACTTCAGTCGCCAGTTCGATTTTCTTTAACTGTTTCACAAACGTCATACTGGGACAGTTGGGTAAATATATGACGGGTTTCGACTGTGAATCTACGACCAGTATTTTAGTTTTGTTGTCGTTTTTCAGATATTTATAAATCCTAATTCATTATTGGCGGCCACAATCTTAACGGCCTAAGATAACACAGTAATGAAACCAGACACAGAAAAGAAACTATAAGGAAGCCTACAGAACGAATAGGAAGGAAACAAAAAGAAATTATTAAACATCAATTGCAATAAGATAGAATGCATGGTCGTCCGGGGAAAAAAAAGCCCAAAATACAAATTTCAAATAGCAAAACAATTACATTAATTTAAATATCTAGGAAATGTTTTAACACCGAATGGAAAGGGCAACGCCGAAATCCAAAGGCACATTGGGATATCAGAAGATGCCTTCCAAATAATAAGTAAATTATTCAGAAACAAATACATGTTGTTAGTCCCACTATATGGTAGTGAATGCTAGACAATCTTCTCAAAGATGAAATAGAGAACTGGATTTGTCACTCAAAGGAGATATTGAAAGTAACGAGGAAAACAACACATAACCTACCTAACGAGCTTGTGTAAATGATTTTTTTGTGTGCTTAGCAATATTTTTCTTTTTACTATCTCTAATAAACCCTGTTCTATCAATCAGTACTTTCATTATAATGTCTGTCGATGACGACGACGTCGTCTGCTCCACCAAATGAGATGAATGAGAATTGAAGAAATCACTGGTCGATGACATAATGTTGATGGCTGCAAAGACCAAACTGAGACGCACATTGTCGTTTACAGGTTGGACACTGAGTGCCGAAACCCGGTGGCAGTGGTCTTCAGACCAGGCGATCATGACGATGTTGTTGGCGAAATTCCTGGTCTTCAGTTCGACTAGTTTCAAATCTTTCAATGGTTTGGCAGCATAGTGTCCTCAGGCTGTTGCGATTGGCTACTCTAATATACAGTTCCGCAGGGTTAATACCGCATTGTTTTAGTATTACTTCCAGTCGGTCTTTGACATTTATTCTCTTCTTCAACATAGCTATTGCATTTCGAGAGTTCCCAATATAGGATCCTCATCGCGCTGGCCTCAAAAGATTCCCCAGATATTGCCACCTCATCTATTTTAACAAATCTATTTTAAACCCGCATTTGCGCGAAGGTGTTACGCAGTCTCCAAATTTTAACTGGAGATCTGGCTTGATATTGCAGAATTTATTTGACCGCCGGTTGTCTCGGATCCAACTTACTACCGGAATTTGGTCCACCGGAGTCAATTTTCTGAGGTGACGGTTTGTGCACCCTCCTCGTTACCCTAATTTGTTCAAACGCAAGATTATGCGCCATCATTCTTCTTGCCAAACACGAAGCAAACTAGTAGGTTATTCACTGCATTCCTCTGTCTATTTAGCATTCAATAAGTCTCGTGAGATTAATACTTTCTAAACCTCTTTTCCTTATTATGTACCGTTTCAATGTTTGTTTGTTTTTTTCTTATTCTTATTATAAGTGTTATTTTTATTTCACGTTTCCTTAAAACTTCGTCATTGTTCTTGTATTCAGTTCATGGTTTTCTCAGCATCCTTCTGTAGAACCACATTTCTGTTGCCGGGTGATTCTGAGAGAATTAGATGTTCTATAAGGATTCCTTATTGAAGTCCACAATCAAAACAATATCAGATCTGCAGACAACACAGTGTGGATAGTAAACAAAGAAAGGTAACTACAGGCACTCCCGCAGAATGTCGTAAAGAAAAGCGAGAAGAAAGGACTAAACATTAATTATAAAAAAACAAAAAAACAACATATGTTTGTCAGGAAAAAGAAGAGTCCATAATATGAACTACGAATTGCACACAGCACCACAAAGCGCGTACAAAAATTCAAATTTCTCTAAATTATTTTGATAATGTACAGAAAATCCGTCACCGAAATCCAAAGGCGCTTCGTTAGAAACAAAGAAATGATTACTGGACATTTATATAATATCAGTTATATTACCTTGGTGCAAAAATAATGTCGTTTTCTCACATATTAACATATGTGAGAAAACGACATTATTTTTGCACCAACCTAATAATATGTGACAGTGTATGATGAAGGATTTCCTCACAGATGAAGAAGAGACGTGATGATTAGAATTATTTTCCTTTGAACCAATTTCTTGTTCTAACATTTCTGGGCGTCTATAAATTTGACTTTAGCTAGACTAAGTGAACCCTAGTAAAATCTTGCAGGAATTATGTATAAAATCCATCCAAAATGAAGCGTTTAAATGTCAAATTTGGTAAATAAGTGCAACCCACTACTATAGATATAATGAAATTCATATGGAATGCGATATTGAAATGATCTTTTAGATTTTTTAATATATTATTTTAAAATTTTTGAAGGTGGGCAGTTGACGATTTACTCAAGGATTAAATGAGTAGGTTAATCTCTGGGTGAGCTTCATAACTTAACGCTTGTTTTTAATATTCTATCAAATCCTCCACTTACCTAAGAAATTAAATGCCCTGTTTTGAACCCCACTGAATACAAAGACAAAATAAAATTGAAATTAAATGAATAAAAAACATATTTTTTATATTATATCATTCGTATTATAAAATCATATATTTCAGAATTAAGTTCATACAAATTTAGAAAGCTCACGTCTTCCTAAAGTGGAAATCAAACAATGAGTTTTAAAAATAAATATTAAATCAATATTAATTATTAATAAATACACTTTCTTTTTACTGGAAAACATAAATATAGCAATTGCTTTAAAGAATGCTTATGGTTTCACGTACAATTTAATGCCACTAATTCTGTATGTGAGTGATTAAGCTGATCCCCTTTTCGATTTGATTTTCTTGTCCATCGTCATCTCTTGAAAAGCTGCATACAAATTCACAATCGAACTGAAACCTGGAGAATTTAAAGGCCAGTTCATATCTGCGTTCAAACCAATTCTTAAACACGTTAACTTTATAAAGAACTAAATTTAAATGATGTTCCATAACAGCGTTCAGCAAATTGAATAAAATTTCATTGCTACAACTCTTATTAAATATGTTCAGTAAAGGAAGTGGTCTTAATATTAGGTTGGTGCAAAAATAATGTCGTTTTCTCACATATGTTACTATGCGAGAAAACGACATTATTTTTGCACCAACATAATATTATGTGTTTTATTTTGGCTGCAAAAGCACTCCACATTATAACAGATTTCATCAACGTATTTTCCAACGGAAAACGCACGCTTCTTTCATGCTTTTCAAGAATTATATTGGAGAAAATTTAAAATCAAGTTTATTTTATGAATCTCTTGACAACATCTCACATCTGATGTCCCAGTAGCGTTTCTCAGTAGCATGCAATTCTAAATTATGTAAAAGTTTCTAACAATGTTTATATATTTTTTTCTTTTTCTATATCACAAATACTGCTTCCCTCTTTATCATCAGTTAGAATTATCTTTTCTTTTCTTAGCTTTATTCCTATCGGCATATTGAAAAAATGATGAAAATTTGATTTTTTTCTGTGAATGCATCATTTAACAACATAAAATTTCTAGAGTCAATTTGAACGAAGTCACAACTTGATATTCTTTTTCATATACAGCTAGTGATGGATAAATTGTCGTCTAAATTACGCATAAAATGAAAATAATACTGACATCTCATTTTAAGGGATTTATTTACTAAAATAACACAAAAATATCTTGAAATAATAAAGAGGAAATTTATTTAATAAAATCGTCATTGGCATCAATTGCAGCCTCCAGACGACTATGAAATTTCCTGCATCTCTTCTGGATGGTCTCCTTGTTTAAGTTGGTGAATGTTACCATAATACTTGCCTTCACTTCATCCTTGATATTATTAGGAGTTTTGTTGCTCTCGCGCTCAAATGTGCCACATACATAGTAATAAAGAGGGTTGTAGTCTGTGGAGCTATGTAGCCAGATGTAAGGAGTGATGAGTTCGTAGATATAATCTGATACCCATGACTGGGTTCTCCTGCTTGTGTGGCATGATACAGTGTCCTGTTGCCAGACATGGGATCTTCCAGCAGCATGTACTTGATGAGACTGAGGCCCTCACCGAAAAATTCAGGAGTTCCATTCTTATCGACAGAGTGATTTTTCCGAGCTACCGTACCTTCGTAATCACCATTAGACACATCCAACTCTTTCCGAATTCTCTGTACTATCCCATTGACACCGAAACACTCTGAAATGTTCGTATTGGATAGCAAGCGCGAATGCTAATCAGTGCATCATACTGAGTGAATTGTGCCATGGTGCTCTTTTTCTCACAGATGATGCCCAACTGACCCTACTATAATGTTCAGGTGACAAAATCAAAAACAAGCAACGAAATGAAAAATATAAAATGGCGAAGTTTGCCCATCGTATCCTCTATGTTATAATTTTATTTCTAACCACGGAAGTTTATTTTTCTTTTTAAATTTAAATCTACTTTAGATGATTTTATATTTAAAATCCGTGTCTTTTAAAAAAAAAAAAAATGCAAACATGAATTTAGTTGCAGTTTGCGATAATTATTTTGAATTTTATAGATATATTTTTTATTGCTTCTTATAATTATTTAAACAATGTTAATCTTACAGATTATGTTTAATAGCATGAGTTTGATCTTCCTAATCATATTGATAAAAGTCCATCCGGACATGGCTAAGCATTGCTAATTATATATCGGTCTGTTCTGGCTTAGTCGTAAGCTGAAACTGGGAGAGTTTAATTTTAACTAACTTCATAGAAGAGAGAGATTTTGATTCGTCTATGACAGCTGTCATATCAATTATTTCTTTAAAATCATCTAAATTGACACCATACCTACATAGTTGTTGTCAGGGTAAGGATAAAAGAAAATAACGCAATTATACAGGATATACGTTTTGAAAATGACTGACACCAGAATAATAAAAAATCGGCGTGTTTGAACTGTTTTCTGTGTATTATCGAAGCGACTGATTTGGTTACATACATGCGTACTATGATGCGGCGACTAGTCATCTGTCCGGGTATAACTGTGTTTGCTCAAAACCCACATTGCCTGCCTTAAAATGTCTGTGAGAGAGCGTATACACTGCCACAGTAAGCTGTTTGGACAACGCCAGTACCCTGAAATCGTCGGTCAGGATCTCTAGTAACTTCATCATAGCACAACCAGCGACGGGACAGTTCTGTCTACCCAATTTCACTTGCAAGAATTTGTTTGCCCCATGGTAGATTGCTGTTATCGCCTACCCTGACCGATAACATTAAGAAGCCACTTTCCCTACAAATTGACCATAGTCACATGGTCCGAAAGCAAAATTTCTAACCACTCGAACATTTATACCTCTCGCACACAGACAAATATATATATATATATATATATATATATATATATATATATATATATATATATATATATATATATAAAGTTGTTTTTTTAATGTAATCTACTTATAGATATGAAATAACAACCTGTTAAAATTTAAGGATGCATTTGTTTTGACATTATGAATTATGACGTAGCCACAGTGTGAAATGTACTATTTTGTCTTTGATGAAAAAAACAAAACAAAAACACGCACACACACACACACACACACACACACACATGGGAATATCAGACAAAAATTTGAATCAATGATTTGCGCGTGTATTTTCTGGAGTAGTTAATGAAATATAATAGATTCCGCCTCTAATTCGGAATAAAGGAAAACAATCCCAGCCTTTATTTATTGACATATACTATTGACAAGTATAAAGATATCTAAAATTATTGATGATTATTTTTTATCACCAGATATACAAATGTTGACTGGGGTTGCACGAAATATTCGAGGCATCTATCTATCTATCTATAAACACACACGCACACACAAACGCACACACATATATAAAATGATTTTCCAATTTGTCATTATTATGCCACATAGACAAATACAGAGACACAAAAGCGTACACATAGTTACTCATGCACACACAAAAACACATGCACACACATGTGTTTGTATTTGTGTATGTGCGTATGTGTCTGTACGTATGTGGCACATTAATGACAAATTCGAAAATCATTTTTGTGATGCGTTTAGGGCTTCATTGAAATTTGTTCTGTAGAACTTCATTGAACAATGTCATTAAGTTGCCTAACATTTTTAGGATATTTAAAAAGAAGATGCCTAGTGTGTATGTTATTTATGCACGTCTACATTTCCTGACTGATTTCGATGAAATTATACACACATGTTGCAAATGTACGGAGAGAGGTAAAGACCATCTTTTCAATCTCCAAACCCCTCCTGGTGTGACAGAAAAATCGATAGAACTGAAGTTGGATAGGATTTTTTGCAAAAACCAAGGCAAAGTTACACGCAAATTACTGCAAATCGTAGCTCATTTTACGAGGTTTATGTAGAGTTCTTGATCGTTTTTCTGTGACATTGACTTCACACAAAAAATGCAGAAAACTGTGCAAAAATTTGGTTTTTCATATGACTTTAAATAAAAATTGTAATAGCTTGCTCATTTTCTATTCGATTTTCTTCACATATGTCGCAAAATGTTTGCCATAATTCAAGAAATAAGTTTGGTTTTAGTTCTGCTCGCTTCGCCGCGTATAACGAAATACCAGGAAAAAGCGTTCAAAAAGATAGTTTTGCGGCCATAATTCCCTGGATTTTCATCCGATGCTTTCTAACTTTGCCATGTAAATTACATATGATATTGTCTTGCGCGAATGTTTTGTCTAGATTATTTCAGTTAAGCGGACGAAATCTGCAATAAACTAGGTGAAAAATCGGCTTTATCCATTTAGCTAATAGTTTCTTCATATGCTATTCAAAACTGGCATTCGTACAACCTTTGATGCAAAAACTATTTGGGAAGGATTATTATAGGTGGTGATCAATTTTTGGTGATTTTATTATCTGCTAATTCAAGTAAAAAGGGTAATTCTTGTTTGGCCTAATAATTTCAGGCTGCATTTCTCATAATAAATGCAATAATTTTCCTAAAACATGTTGAACCTAACTAAAAAAAAAAAAATAACTCAAACTGTGTTTTGGTGTTTAAATTAATCGTTTAAAAATCGACAAAAAAATTCAAAGCAAATTCGCAAATTGAGGTTTATATGATGTGCATATTAACTTCAAATGGACTCTGTATATGTTTATCTGTGCTTGCGTTTATTTGCATGTGTGTGTGATCAGCGATGAACTCTGTTTATTATTACTTAAAATACATTCGATTGCTAAATTCGTTACACTTTGAAACAATAGCCAATGCAATTCAACTTAACTGTACATGTCCCTTATATTTAACTGTTGCAATATGTACAACAAACACAAATCACCTTCTCGATTTAGGCGAAATGATTATTTCATTGTCTGCTTTCTTTGTAGATGTTTATTTCTTTATTTCTTTCATAACAACCTCCTTTGCTCTGTCTATTGATTTTATCGGTCGATCTAAAAACAAAAAGTCGTAGCCTGCACAGCACAATCAGTTCTTTATGTTTCCGACTATAAATCTATCTCACAAGAATCGAAAGCAAAGAATAACAATGGGGAAATCAAAGAAAACAAAATATATGTTTGTTTTGCACAGAGAGAGACATTCTGTCTTGAGGAGAGGACATTTGGTTAATACCAATTGATCATTGAATTGGAATTCCATTATTCAGCCGGTGCCTGAAAGACGCTGGTCGAAATGTCTTTGCAAATTATTCGAACGGATTTTCGAGGTGATTTTCCAGCGCATGACAGTGGGCCGACTGCCAAGAAGGAAGAAACCTAAGTCCTAACTAAAGTTGGTACTTTGACTTCTGAGAAGAACAACCCTAAATGACGTAAACGTACACATTCTCCGGCATTTATGTGTGTATGTCCGTATATACGAGCCTGACAAACATCCAACACACACACACACACACATATATATATATATATATATATATATATATATATATATATATATATATATGTATATGCCCACAGAAAATTGAAAGGCTCCTAATCTGCCAAGAAGAAGTAAAAAGTAAAATAAACAAAATAATATCAATAAAAAAAGTACTTTAACATTTCATGATACACTGTTCAATAGAACTGCCAATATATGAAAGCAGTGAAGAAAAAAAGTTTAAACATAATCCAAGACAAAAATGCAATCAGTTTTCAGTGCTTATTTGTTTCATGCAATGAAGTGTTCCTCGGACTGTTCAGCGACCAACATTTCTTTGTATTGGTAACGCTAAGGCTCATTTCTCTAAGCCTGGCTTAAATTTTAAGGCCACCAAAACAAAACTATTACTATTTAATCAACATGGAGAACCATTTCTGCCTTATATCCGCATTGCTAAACTCTTGGCCTCACGTTTCTCACTGAAATGACATGACTATATCGAATCAAGTGCTTTGTACATTGCAAGGATAGTTGTTCCATTGTGTCATACCCGGAAATTTCTCTCGTCAGAATACATGTTAGACATGTATAAATCTACCATTCGTCTCTGCATTGAATATAATTGTCATATCTGGTCGGGTGTTCTGGTTGTATATCTCAATATTCTTGCCAAAATCCAAAGAAGGATCTGTAATATAATTAATTCTGACTTGGCATCTCGATTTAATCACATTCTCAATGATATGATGTGGCGTGACTTTTCTACAAATATTTTTATGGTAACTTATGAGCATTTTCCCCTACTACATGGATTTAAGATTAGTAAGTAGGCCCCACTGTTTTACTATTGGGCTAGATAGATGCCACAGCCACTTCTACTCTAACACTTTATTTTCTTGCACTTCCCACATTTGGAAATCCTTTCCTATTTCTTGCTTCCCGGCTAACAACAATCTACACAAATTTAAATAAAACGTCAGTCGTCATCTTCTATCATTTAAGACCCTGTTTTTTTATATCATTTCCATAATCATCTTCATTCTAAATCTTCTAATACTCATTCACTGTCACCACCTGATTGGGGGGAAACGATTAAAAAATACCGATGGAGAAATAAAAAAAAAATATGTACGTGCTGTATGGTAAAATTTGTAAATCCAGTAGGAATCTGAAAAGAGATATTGGCAGTCCATGCGAATGAAGTTACTTAGTTTTCCAAGAAATCCTGACAATGTGAAATCTTTTGTATATCATATACGATTCAAGCCGAATAAGTTATCTGCTGGTCTAAAAAGGCAAATTAAAATGATCATTTAGGCTATGACAACTTATTCTGCGATGAAAACTTAATGACACGGCAAACATTTATAAAGATACTCTAAATAAAAGATAGATAGATATTGAATATTTCAACATTATTTTGGTAAAATCTCTCTCTCTCTCTCTCTCTCTCTCACTCACTCTATCTATCTATCTATCTATCTATCTATCTATCTATCTAACAAAATTTGCTGGAAAACAAGACGCCAATAAATTTATCGAGGAAAAAATATGCATGCAAACAAACACAACATTCTTAGATATTCATAGACAGCCGGAAATGCTTATATCTCGTGTATAATGCGTTAAAAATTCCCTTTCTGTACTGCGTGCACTGATAGTCTAAGGATGAGAGACTCAATCTAATGTCAAATCAGTCGCGTTTCGATCCAGGTTAGCAGCAATCGTATGTCTAGCCATGTTGAGTGAGCTGTGATTCTGCCAAACAGTCTGTCTTATTGTAACTTTGATAAATATGCATTTCCTTATGATGGTGATTTAAAAAAAAACAAACAAAAAAAAACGTGTGGATGCGTTTCGTTATAATAATTTTAAAATTTTAAATTCATGCGTTGTAGCTATGGAAATTTTTGTGAAACAAGCATTTCAATATAAGGGGGTCTGGACTCGTACCACTGACGTTCCCTTCTATGATCGTCAACATAATATCTACGTACTACGTGTTGGCTTTGCAATGGGTTCCCTCCTAGTAACATTTAGTAACTTCTACATGGCTAACATTTTCAATAAGATATTTAACACTACTAAAAGCCCTCCATCTACGTAAGATATATAGATTATATCCTATCTTAGTTAAAAACACAGATTAAGTACATGAACTAGCAGAAAAAATTGAAAAATCTCATACATGAAGGTACAGTGACACACTCCTCTGGATATTAGCATTAGCTTATCTGAAAGAAAACCCTGCCATCTGAGATGTTTAAGCAATTCAGAGTTAATTAGGTCCTCTAGTCCTTTGCCATAAAATAAATTGTCTATGATATGAATAACATTAATAGTGTAAGTTAAACTTGGATAATGAATTGAAAGTGTGCCTATTGAACAACCGTAGGCTTACTGCAAGATGCTCATAAAAAAATGCATATTGGAATTCTCGATTCAACTGAACTACCAGAATGTGATCGAATGATAGAGCATAGTAATCTTTTTATTTTAATCGCGATGAGAAGCATTCATCCTACCACGTTTACATATAATAAATGCAAGCAAACTTTGAGCCTAAAATAGGAAAAAATGATTGAAAATATAGAAGATATGATCTGACGCTTGAATACATGAAACGTCATAGAATTTGACTCGCGATATAAAACAAAAACTAACGAGATAGCAGGCAAAAAATGTTAGTCTTTAGTCACGAGAAGCTATATTTAAAAATACGAACAGAACATTAAAAAAAAACAATTGGAAACATCAAAAAAATAAATAAATAAACATCAAAAACGTTCATTGCATTTTCAATCCAAATGAATGAATGAAATTTTAGTGACAAAATACACTAAATGCATATATATATATATATATATATATATATATATATGTGTGTGTATGTGTGTGTGTGTGTGTGTGTGTGTGTGTGTGTGTGTATAATAAAATAAATTTAATGTATGCTAGAGAGAGAGAGAAATAATACAAGTAAAAGTTTTCCCACTGAGTTGATTGATGCTACCTTCAGATTCCCAACTCAGATGAACCCGCCGGGGAAATACTCCGTCCACTCGTCAGGTGTTTTGTGTGAGTGTGGCATGGCTGCTTGGGGAAGAAGCTGAAACTGACATCAGCTACTCACTCTGCGATGTATCGATAGATTGTCTTCAAAACATAGGCTGTTCAAAAGTTCTTTCCCTGTGACGATGATCTTTTTAGAGAATATTTTACTAATTGAACCCTGAATATCTAATTTCTCTAACCTTTCACTTTTCGTGGTCTTCATGAACGTCGTGTGGCAATGCCTTTCTGTTGTATAATATCAATCCCAGAGCGTTATTACCGGTTGTTACTCATTTGGCATCCACATTGAACACAGCGCTTAAATGTCATGGGACTCTTGGCAATTTTGTTATTGACAGTATTGAGTCACGTTCAGATTGCCCAACATCAGGCTACTTCATCCAGATACTTTTAGCCGCGAATATGCCATTCTAAAGAATTAGTATATTGCGGAAGCAGACTCCCTGATCTGGCATCTCGTCTGCAGCCGCTCTCTCACGGACGTGCCGTTATCTTCCTTTGTCTTTTTTACAAATACATTCACGGTGACTGCTCCGATGAGTTGCTTTCACTGGTTCCCAGACTTCATGAATTTAAGCGCTCAACTTCTGGCATCTCGCTTTCACCCTTTCACTGTCGAAACTGTTAAATGTAGCCGTCTCTTCTACTCCAATAGCTTCATGTCTCGCACTTCTCGCCTGTTGAACTCCCTCCCTATTTCTTGTTTTCCTGATAACTATAATCTCCAACTATTCAAATGTACCGTCAATCGACGTCTCCAGATGCCCTAATCTATCCTCTAACCGTCTCTTCATCCTTTCCTATATCACTCCTCTTTGTTCTCGCTCCTACTCTGAAATCCTTTGCGTGCTAGTGGCTTCCCGACTTGCTTGGGGTTGAATGCTTAAGAAAAAACAAAACAAATAATGATGTACTGAGGGTAAATTTGTCTGAATCAGTTTTGACGTATTCAATTCCGGGAATACATTTTCTATAAAATCCCTGGTAAATAGACGTAAATTATTATGCTGAAATTATATCTTTTGTCAGATATTTGGTTTAAATGTATCGGTGTATTGATTAGTTTTGGTTTAAATGTATCGGTGTATTGATTAGTTTTGGTTTAAATGTATCGGTGTATTGATTAGTTTTCGTTTAAAGGCATTGGTGTATTGATTATTTTTCGTTTAAATGCATTGGTGTATTGATTAGTTTTGGTTTAAATATATTGGTGCATTGATTAGTTTTCGTTTAAATGTATTGGTGCATTGATTAGTTTTGGTTTTAACTGATTTGGTGTATTGGTTATTGCGCTATTTTAAACTTTTCTATAGGTTTTTCTCAAGGATTTGTAGGATTTTAGATTTTGTTCATTCGTGTGAATGAATATTGGCATGTACGTTCGAAATTACATAAAAGTCTCCACATTTTTTCTTCGATCAATCTACATGCCCTTCTCCTTATTAAAAAAAATACTATTACAACCTACCCACTTTTCCAAAATGCTAATCATCAGTTGTCAATGCCTGCCGCCTGCACAAAAAGGTCAGCGGCTACTGTCCATCTAAATTTGTTCCAATCATTACTCATTGCTGACATAACCGGACAGAGACAAACAAGGAAACACGCGAGCGAGCAAACAAATCTACTGGACGTAAAAGAATAGGAATCGTGGGGTAAGGATGCTGAAGAAGAAGAAGAAGAAGAAGAAGAAGAAGAAGAAGAAGAAGAAGAAGAAGAGTGATGATGATGATGATGATGATGAAAAAGACTAATAGTAGGAGGAAACTGCATTTATTTTCAAGACACCAGATAAAAAAAAATGCACCAGAGAATAGAAAGAAATTGCTTTGGACATAATTTTCTGGAGACAAGGAAAAATTGCTGTCATTTTGTACAAGACAATAACACGCATCGATATTTTCGTTTTCGCGTTGTTTGGAAATTCGAACCTCTTTTGCTCAAAGAAATATGGAATGGCCTAAATGGTATTTTTGAGAAATGACTTAAGAAATATCAAGAAAAATTGTCTGAAAAGAAAGTGAATGTTAGGAAAATATTAAAAGTTAATCAAATGATTTGAACAAATTACAATCATTGTTGATCAAACTTTCAAAATTTACAGGCATGAAGAAAGTGGATCAAGAATTTGGTAAACTGAAACATAAGGAACAAATAAATGTTAAAGCAAAATTAGGGCCTGCTTTTTATAAAGGTACTCACTGTATTTATTCCACAAAGGTTAAACATAAATTCACATCATCTATTAGGTTGGTGTAAAAATAATGACGTAATAATGTCGTTTTTTGACGTGAGAAAATACGTCAAAAACGACATTATTACGTCATTATTTTTGCACCAACCTAATAGAATACACACAACTGGAAATAAGTAAATTAAATTTAAAGTTAGTAGCGATTTCATATTTTTATTTTTTAAATATAGCTATACAATATATATATATATATATATATATATATATATATATATATATATATATATAACTAATAAATATATATATTATCCCAAACCAATAGCAAGACTCTGTGTTTCATGGTACACGCAGTGTTCGGGTGTTGAGTATAGACTGGCCATTACACAATTTAAATTTTTTTAAAATATGGTTATTGCAATCTTGGTGTAGTTATATATTATTTGGAGATTACGGATTTATTTTATTTTTAAAAATACATTAGTCATTTAAAATAAACAGGATATATATATATATATATATATATATATATATATATATATATATATATATATATCCTGTTTATTTATATATATATGTGTGTGTGTGTCTGTGCGCGTGCGTGCGTGTGTGTGTGTGTGTTTGTGTGCGTGCGTGCATGCATGCGTATGTGCGCGTGCGTGCGTTTGTGTGTATTTGCGTGCGTGCGTGCGTGCGTGCGTGCGTGCGTGTGTGAAATAGTCAATATTCCAAAGCTGTGAATATTAATGCTTTATGGAATATTGCAGCCATACATTTTCCGGTGCCCCCTTCCCTACTCTAATTCTTGAGGTACTCGACAAAATCCAGAGACGGATATGAAATTTGATAGGTCCGGATCTGGCATCTAGTCAACACCCGCTTTCTCACAGACGTTCCGCGGCTTTCTTATGTCTCTTCTATCAATATTTTCACGGCTACTGTTCCGACGAGCTGATTTCTCTGCTTACCAGACTGCATGGATTTAACTGAGCTACTAGGTTGTTATCTCGGTGCCACACTATCACTGTCGAAACGGTTAAATATAGCCATCTCTTCTACACAAAGAGCTCCTTCACTCGCACTTAAAGTTTGTAGAATTCTCTTCTCTTACATGCTTTGCTGATAACAAAATGTTTCAAGTATTCAAGTGTAATACCATTCGACATCTGATAATTTAATCTTGTTCACCGTTCTTCTCTTTAACACGCCGCTTGTTTTCTGTCCTTTCTAACTAATTGCGTACTTGTGGGACTCCTGCTTTTCCTGTATTGAACTGCTTAACAAATGTATTAAGCATAAATGAGGATTAATTGTTCTTAAAGAAATAATTTGAATTAAAATTAATCTGGATCAATGCATTAGAGCAGCTTTCTATTTTTATACCTACATTTAACCACCAATTCATTTCTCTTGTTTAATAAGCTTGGGTTATTTAAGTATTTTAAGATAACTAACTTTTCAACAAGACATAAATTACATCTATTGCCTTCCTATTGTAATTGTTGGCTTTTGCTAAAAATTCCATTGTGATAATAGGTGTACTACCACCATTCTTAAATATTATTAACATTCATTAAATATATAGAGGGAACTCTATTTGTTTGTTTTTTTTTTAATATTGCCTATAGTCATTCTATGATGGTAGAAACGAAAATTCCAGGGATTTACAGTGGAAAAAATTGACAGCGTTACTAGACTGCATGCTAGCTCGGTATATAATATTATCAGTCATACATTGAGCATTTAAGGGATATATTTATATTTTTTTGCAGAGGTATTTATTTAAAAAAAAATAACGTTGTCTTTGTTGTAAATATATTTATTTAATATAATTTTGCGATATATATATTTATCGATGTTACTATCTGTTAAGGGGTCCACCCCTTTTTATACAAGTGGACTCGTCCGGTGTGTACTTGTACAACTGCCGGTGAATAGCCGGGTGTGACAGTGATACAGTGAGATAGTGAGAGAGTGAGGTAACCGCCTTTTAGGAGTCACAGTTGCGAGCACGTAGACTGAGAAGGAAGTCCTACTTCGATACTGAATTTCCCAGACTGTATATATATTATTATTGCTACTAACCGCATTTCTGGATCTACTAACCGTATTACCAATTGTATTATTACGTAAATACATTTATTTGCTATATTTTTCATTCCTGCGTTTGTCATTCATTTCAGACCGGATTTCATCCCGGAATCCTCAACATTAACGTGGCTTTTCTTTTACGTTATTTTTAAAAGTCTCTCACTCTTTTTTCTTCTCTCTCTGTCCCTTTCAGTTATCTGTTTGGATAAGTCTTGTTCTTATGTCCATCGTCTTTGTCATGTTGAATTGATAATGTTAATTATATTTTATGAATATGTCCTGAAGATGGTTTATTAGACCGAAACGTCCGACGTTGACATTATATTAACATTAAAACAGCATAATTGCATATAAGGATTTTTGTTTGTTTTTTCCGTATATTTTTCTTCATACTGTCGGATCTATATCCATATATTTGCTTACACACACACACACACACACACACACACATATATATATATATATATATATATATATATATATATATATATATATATATGCTTATTGGTTCATTGTGTTCCCAAAAATGGGAATCCTGAGGCCACTGTACTATGGAATGCATCACCGACTAAATTCATTGCTAGCGCTCATAGAATAAGGCCACTGTACTGTGGAATGAAATATCGTCTTATTTGTAATAATTTCCAACTGGAATTAGAGCTTACCTGATTCATTTATATTGAAGAATTGTTAAAAGTCCACGCATGAAATTGTAAGCAGGCATTGTCGAAGAGTTGCATCTACGCGCCCATTTAAATACATGTGGTAAGACATTTTTGTATTTTATGTATTTTTGATACTACCAAAGATTATATAAAAAACGCGGATGTACTGTTTATTAAAGCGTTAAAACCATTTATCCTCCAGGATAAGGGGAAATTAGCAGGGGACAATATCTAGGTAGAGAACGATGCAGAACATTCGAATTCATGTACTTGCGATTGTCCTGGATCCCTCGCTTCTCTTCCAAGCTTGAGTTTAATTTGCAATGCAGTCTCGATTGTATCGCCTTAGTTGGTAAACTTTCTAAGAAAAGCTATAGTCCGGATTTGAAAACCAAAGAAAACGCACACATTTATATTTCCTAGTAACCAAGAAAATCCATATATTAAATAAAATTACGTCGTAAAGGCCCAAATAGCTTTTGGCATTCAGAAGATTTTAGAGATATAATGGCGAGTACAAAATAATCCAAAATATTATGTTTGAAGAAAAAATAAAAGAAACTGTTTATATAACATAACATTGACAATTATTTTTCCATATATATATATATCTATCTATAAAAGGCAGGATGTGTGTGTGTGTGTGTGTGTGTGTGTGTGTGTGTGTGTGTGTGTGTGTGTGTGTGTGTGTAGCGAATGCTCGGCCGAAATTTTCGATGGATTTGCACCAAAATTTACATACACATGCTCCAAGTTGAAAGGCCAAGAGCGACTTTGCATTTCCTCCGAAATAATAGATTCTTCCAAGCTTCTACCTCAGTTTTCATGTACTTTGCAGCCATTTTGCACTGGCCAGAGTGAGAGCCTATAGCTAGCTGCCACGAATAGGCAGGAAGATTTTATTGGTCAGCGTGAGAGCCAACATCTGACTGACATGAATGTTAACTAGCATGATAGCATGCAAAAAAAATCGATAACTGCATTCGTCACAAGTGTGAAAAATTTTAATCTGCATGGCACTTTACTGCAATTAGCTCATTCGCTTGCTTAATCTCAACGTTGATTCTAATTCCGCAGAACTGAGTTAGGTATGAAAATGTATTTGTTGTTAACATTCTTTTTTCATTCGGTTTTTCCAGTTACGAGTCCTTTTTTTAAAGCTGATCGTTTTGTGCTCCTTTTGTTTAGTTCTTTGTTCGTAAGAAATTTAATGTTTAGTATAGAGGTTAGAAAAAATTCGCTGTGTGAGATAGACAAGAAGTAACGCATGTAGCAACATCAGCACGGCAAAGGGCACTCCTTTAAAGGCAAGGAAGGGCAAAAATATTTTAAGTCAAGTGATAGCGATTGCTGTATTTACGATTTTTGAATCAAGCACGGGCAACGCCGGACAATGCTGCTAGTATATATATATATATATATATATATATATATATATATATATATACTTGACTGAGTCAGGTTGTGACACAAGGTCAGTTGTTAACGTGGGGACCCGAGTTTTTTTTCACTCGGGCCACTGGTCTAAGATTGTCTTAGCTGGACATAGCTTTCCAAGATTGTCAGAGCTAGTCATAGCCGTGATACAACTAGTACAGGGACGAGTCAAGCTAGTCTGGTTGAATAATCTACACATGCCAATTTATTTTTATTTAATCCTCTGAAATTCACAAATCAATTTCTTAATATCGTTATTGCTCTGGCAAGAAGTAAGGCATGTAGCAACATCAGTATGGCAAAGGGCGCTCCTTTACAGGCAAGGAAGGGCAAAAATATTTTAAGTCAAGTGATAGCGATTGCTGTATGTACGATTTTTGAATCAAGCACGGGCAACGCCGGACAATGCTGCTAGTATATATATATATATATATATATATATATATATATATATATATATATATATATATATATATATATATGTGTGTGTGTGTGTGTGTGTGTGTGTGTGTTACTAGGAATAAGCAGGTCTTAAAACGAGACTGGCGGGAAGGCAAAGCGGAATGAAAAAGTGGTCAATGCATTATAAAATGACAAAGCTTTTCTAAATTACGAATTAGATTTCAGGCATATAGTTTCCGACCCCTACTCTAAATGACATGCTTTTACGCAATCGCCAGGCGGTCAGCAGATGGAGTGCGATAATGGGAGTCATATGTGTGGGTTGTCACTCCGTTTATTTCTAACGCCTGATATTCCGGATGTTCATACGTCGTATGAATGATTCATTGTAATATATATATATATATATATATATATATATATATATATATATATATATATATATATATATATATATATATATATAATTGCGTAAACTGAAGGTTTTCTTGATCGACATGAGAATTTATCAACATAAGCCTCTAATGTATAAAAATGAGTAGAAATAAGACAGAACTAATGTTCAATTGTAGTTTTCGAGAAAAGATCGTAAAAACAGAGTTTAGAAGAAGAAATGGACGTTGTCCAGAAAATATGTTCTTAGGGCCGGGGATAACATTACAGAAGGCTCATAAAAATTAAATAAAATGACGCATTTATACGCATAACAGTTGGTTTGAGTGCATCCAATAAAAATAGATTCAGAATGAAAAGCCACCTTCGAATATGCTTCTATATTAAAATGTATAATGAATATGTAATACATGAGATTCGGGAGCGAAAATTGGAAGGAGCACAATCGCAGGAAAACAAACTTAGAAAGGCAAAATGAGTGACCACGATAAGAGAGGTGGGCGGGAAATATGGCGAGAAGGAACGATAACAGATGGAGCATGAGCTTGCTTAATACAACAGGATCAACATTATTCTTCGATTATTTGTAAGTCCCTGCACAGACGTGGCCCCAACGCAAATATCGATCCACTCATTATTAAATATGCAGTTTGATGGAGAAAAACTGTTCTGATAAGCATTGATATGGAACGGAAGGCATAAGCAATAAAATTATCGAAACGAAAAATGAAACGCAGCTGTTGGATAATTAGGAAGATCTACAACGACTGGGGTGTGTTTACTGTGTCCCTACGACTAGTGTACACATGAAAATAAACACACGCGTGTATGCGCGCACTGGCACACACACACTTAACACACACACACACACACACATATATATATATATATATATATATATACATATATATATATATATATATATATATATATATATATATATATATATATATATATATGTGTGTGTGTGTGTGTGTGTGTAATGAAAAACAAACCACTTTGTGGAAAAATGGGATTAGAAATTGGTGGGTAGTGTAATTTTTGTAATTTAATAGAGGGCGTTGAGAGTGGTAGTTAAACAGACAAAATAAAATATAGGGAGGGGTTAATTTTATATCTCTCTTAAGTATGTTTTATATTGGAGTAGGAGGAGTGACAGAACTTTGACCTATTTAGATGGTTTTTCCTCTCAATTCGTTGTTGGAAGTTTTACCTGATGATCCTGAATCCTTAAAAAAGGATTTAGGTGAAATAAATTATCGTAATGGTACCTTAAAGTGGTTTGTTTTGCCATTACATATTAGCTCTGTCCTCACATTGAGCTCTCAGGATTTCATCCTCTTTGGATTTACCAATTCGGTTTACCAAGTTCCTTATAACTAATATATATATATATATATATATATATATATATATATATATATATATATATATATATATATCTGTGTGTGAGCGCACACACATGTATAAAGATATAAATATATACATACAAATACATAGACATAGTACACTCATGTAATGAAGATCTTGCTCTCCCTAACACACGCAATCTCACATACACACACACACGCATATATATATATATATATATATATATATATATATATATATATATATATATATATATATATATATGCGTGTTTGTGTCTTTCTTTATGTGTCCATGTGTATATATATATATATATATATATATATATATATATGCGTGTTTGTGTGATTACTGATTATAACACTTCTGTCTTTTTATGTTTGACAATAACGAAACAAAATTACGAATTATTTCCAAGATCGATTAAAGTTCGTTCTGTTGATGAAATATCTCTTTATATATTTCATGAATCTGCAAATCATTCTTGAATTTATATACAAGGACTTGTCGAATAACCTACAGACCAAAGCGGAAAAAATTAATGTGTACAAATGAGATTGGACGCAGAATTTTTTTGTTGATATATAGATTTTTATATATCGTTTTTTTTTTATTATATCTACATTTACATCTACATACATACATATATATGTGCGTGTGTGTCTGTGTGTGTGTGTTAAATATTTGTAGAAATTAAATATGTGATTGAAAACGGAACCTGCTATGCAACGAAGCAGAATGTCCATGAACAATATAGTGGTGGATCTACTCCTGAAAGCCACTCATTTTATTTATCTCTATATATCTTGCGTATAAGCTGACAAAATAGCATTTTGAAATTAACGCGAATTTACAATCTTCAGATTTCAAATCATGGGAGTTCTTCAGGTTACTTAGTATACATTAATGTCCTATATAAAAATTCGTAATTACTTTTTTTTTTTTTTTTTTTTTAAGCATTACACCCCAAGCAAGGCGGGAAGCCACTAGGACGCAAGGGGTTACAGAAAATTTAGAGCAAGGTCAGATAGGAGTGATAGAAGAAAGGATGAGGGTAGTGGATAGATCAAGGCAACTGGAGATGTCGATTGACATTACACTTGAATAGCTAGAGATTATAGCTCACAGTGAAACAGTAATAGGGAAGGGGGTTCCACAGGCGAGAGGTGCGAGACATGAAGCTATTTGAGTAGAAGAGACGGCTACATTTAGGAGTTTCGACAGTGAAGTGGTGAGAGCGAGATGCCAGCCTCGTATGGCGCTTGAACTCATGACATCTGGGAACCAGCGAATACAGCTCCTCGGAGCAATTTCCATGGAAGTATTTGTAGAAGAGACAGAGGGAGGCGACGGCGCGTCTGTGAGAATGTGACTGTAGACGAGACGCCAGGGCAGAGCCAATTACATTGCATATCCGCCTCTGGAGCCTATCAAGAACCCCGAGGCAAAAAGAAGGGGCACCAGACCATATATGGCAGCAATACTCCATGCAGGGGCGAATTGTTGTTTTGTAGATCTGGAGGATCGACTCCGGGGAGAAAAACTTCCTGGCGCGACTCAGTGAGCCAACTTTCCTTGCTTAATAAAATAAAATAATCAACCAGTATGATGCTGGATGATGTATTTGACATTAATTATAGGTTTATATAAATGTCCATAAATTACAGGTCGTCATTTTTATTAATTCGTGTTAATACAATCAACTGTGAGAAGA
>OZ010572.1:25939151-25944151 GCA_963932145.1 Acanthosepion lycidas
TATGCAAACTTAGGTAATCCGTATGGGTAGACCCGAGGAGGATGATATCCGGAGAGCTCAATGTAAAATTCAGAGCAGATATGTTTGAATAAAAGGTTCCATGTAATAAATTATTTCACCATAACCCCTTTAACAGGGCTCTGGATCATCAGACTTTACTTCCAAAAATTGAAATGAAAAATGAAAAATGAAAAGAAATTCACACATTTTTGACGGACCTCATCAAGTATACGTAAAATTAACGAAGTGAGGAAGTGAGGTGGGAAAGAGGATATGAATGTGTCATATGTATCATTTCAAATTCTTATTTTTAATTTTTAACTCCAATGTGTCGGCTAGATGTTGTTCGAATTTATTGTGTCTAGTCTCAAGATATAGATGGCTAAGGAGTGGAGGGGTGGAGACCGACTTTAAAGGAAGAAGCTACACTACTTTCACGAGGACAGTTTTTCTTTCAAATTTTTTAGACGCCGTTAATTCGCGTTACTTTAACGGGCATGTTTGGGAGGTTAAAGTTTTTTCTCTATCTAAATGTTTAAACAATCTACGAAGAAATTAATTTGAAATTCGGTGGACTTTTTGGTTATTTTCTATGAAACAGTCGATTAGTAAAATTCACAGATAGTACATTGAAAGTGTAATCTATTTTATATTTAGTAATCTTATTAATTAATTTATTTTTATCTTTTAATAATTAGTAAAACAAAAAACCTATGTATATTCGCATATTTACACATATACATCTGCAGAGAAAACGCATATTCATATATATTCATAAATATCTCCACATACACTTATACTTACATATATATGCATATACATTTAAAGACACCTGTATATCCATATACATCTACATATATACATATATATGTATTTTTTCACACATATACGTATATACATATACACATATACACACACACATATGCATACATACATACACGCATGCATATATATACAAACACATACATTCATATATACATAATATGCAGCATATCCATATACACACATATACGTTAATTTGCACTTACACATATCTACACACGTACATGTCTCTATCCTCATGTTCACCCATGCACCCACTTATGCCTGTGTTCGAATACTCTCTCAGTATTTAATTACATAATCCATATCTATACACATATAATATTACCCGTTCTTTCATATTATGGCAAAATATATAGGTGCCTATCTAAATGTACACCACCACACTAAAAAAAAAAAAAAAAAAAAAAAAAACCTGCTTCTTATTCCATATAAAAATATATGCATGTACATATCAACAGGTGCCTCAGTGTTCAAGCACATTACCATAGTTGTATACATATAGTTATGTGTTGGTGTTCATGTGTGCATAGTAATATTTCTAAAAACAAAGGGAATAAAAGACACTCAAATTTACTCTTATTATATGATTATTTTTCAATGTATCTGCTTAGGTTGAGATTGTTTTTGTGCCGGCATTTAAAAATTAGTTCACTGTGTTTATTCAGTAGTATGTCTGGATCTTTATGTTTGATTATGAAGATTTTCTCCTTTAAACATAAGTTGCATCTGTCTCTGAAGTTTTTGGGAGTTCTGGCTCTTGATATTATTTTCCACTTTATTTGTGGGTTTAGGCCACTCTCCAACAGATTCCAATAATGAATAGATAGTGCCGTTTGGTTCTTTTTGCACTTATTTTTGAAGGATTGGCGATGGTTGTATAGTCGGTGCTTCCAATTACAACCATCGCCAATCCTTCAAAAATAAGTGCAAAAAGAACCAAATAGTATAGTCGGAGTTAAAAATTAAAAATAAGAATTTGAAACGATACATATGACACATTCATATCCTCTTTCCCCCCTCACTTCCTCACTTCGTTAATTTTACGTATACTTGATGAGGTCCGTCAAAGATGTGTGAATTTCTTTACATTTTTCATTTTTCATTTCAATTTTTGGAAGTAAAGTCTGATGATCCAGAGCCTTGTTAAAGGGGTTATGGTGAAATAATTTATTACATGGAAACTTAACGTGGTCTGTTTTTATTCAAAAAAAAAAAAATATATATATATATATATATATATATATATATATATATATATATATATATATATATATATATATATATATATATATATATAAAAGACCGATAGAAAAATATCGTTAGGTTTGCAAAACATTTACATTTGAGAATACTCACAAATAGTCAAAATGAGATTTCTTTTTGTCTTTATATCTATTTTCTTTTTAGAAATATATTTGTATCTCAGTTTTAAAATCTAGCAAGCTAGTTTCAGAGAGAGATAAATCGCTCGTTTTCTCTTTTCTCTCCCTCTCTCTCTCTCTCTCTCTCTCTCTCTCTCTCTATATATATATATATATATATATATATATATATATATATATATATATATATATATATGTATGTATATAAATACATATATATATATATATATATATGTATGTATGTATGTATGGATGCATGTGTGTTTGTGTTTGTGTGTTTTTGTGTGTATAATCAGGATTAAAATAGGGAATATTTATAAAACAAAGAAAAAGTACATCCTATATTTTTGACATGGAGGTTTACGCCAGTTTGATGTTTAAAAATATTTGTTTGTTTAATAAATTTTTCTATAATTTTTCTGTTTTCGACAGTCTTTTTATTTTTATTTAGTAATCACACATGCATACACACACACACACATATATATATAATAAAACACTGATACACACAGAAATACACACGCACACACACACACACACACACACATATATATATATATATATATATATATATATGTATATATATATATATATATGTATGCATGTATGTATGTATGTATGTATATAACATAGAGAGTGAGTGACATATGTGAATGCATGATGCCAGCTTATGATTGATTGTGAGTGATTTATTCAAATGAGTGATACAAATTTCCGCCAAAGGGGTCGTGTACGCGCCTTTTGTTTTCTCAAAATTCTTTGCGCGTCTGCCCATCTGTTCGTAACGGTCGTGCCTCTTGATAATAAGCTATTTGCCCCGACTACCGTGATGTGCGAGTGACATCTAATGATTTGAAGACAATGCATTTTATTCGTTTATTGAATTGGGCATTACATCGCCTTTGCTAATTTACTTTGCTTTTTAAAATCGTCCGGTGACATTTTAACTGCGAGGATTTTTTTTCTTTCAATAAATTTCATCACGCGACCGGTTGATCAATTCTTGACACTTTTTTTTAACAAAAGATACGCACGCACGATTTGCAAATCAGAAGTGAAGACATATATATATATATATATATATATATATATATATATATATATATATATATATATATATATATGCGGTATTTATTAGAAAGTCTTCAATATTCGTGACAGAACTAATATATGCGGCTGTATGGATAACAGTTCGCAATGTGAATACGGGGTTTGCAAAATACTCCCCATGCAATAACACAGACACAGACACATACACACACATATATATATATATATATATATATATATATATATATATATATATATATATATATATATATATATGTATGTGTGTGTGTGTAGTGAGAGGGATAGAGGGATAGATATATATATGTATGTATATATATATATGTATATATATACATATATTCATATATATATATATATATATATATATATATATAATCTGTATGGATACATAGATACATACATATATATATATATATATATATATATATATATATATATATATATATATAGTCTTAAGGTGTGCTATATTTATGGAATAAAGTGCTCAATATCAGAGATAGACCGTGTGTAAATATAAAAGTGAACATAGGTCAACATTTAGAAGCGACACTTTCATGCTATATGCAATCGTCAGGCCACATATGCTGTTATTTTTCTCGGCTATTTATATATATACGGGTTAGTGGTGCATTGTGGCTATTCTATTATGGCGGTTATTTTACCGGAAGTCGTTTGTTTATTTATTTGGGTCAAATTATATTGCTTGTTTTTATTTTTTATTTTTTATTTTTTTTGTTTCTTATTTTAATCATTTATTTATTTATTAACGTAGTAAAAATTGTTTTTATCACCTATTTAACTGTTTTGTTTTGGTTTGAGAATTTAATTAAAGCTATTTGTTCAATTTTGGAGTTGATTGTTGTAGTTCATTCTAAGTTTTATTTTGGCGGGAACAGTTTTTAATTGATTATCTTTATTTGGGATTGGTTTGTTTTATTTATTTACTTGGATGAATTTAGGTCAATTTATTTTACTTGTATATTTTCTCTTTTCGGTTTTCGATTTTTAAGTAACATAGTATTTATTTATGTTTCATTTCTATTTTTTTATTGTTATTTTGTTTATTAGTATATTTAACTGTTTTTATTTTATTTTTTCCGTTTTTCATTTTTTAGGTTACGTAGTAAAAAATTATTTTCATGTCTGCATTTTGAGATGAGCTCGGATCTTTTGTTTAATAATTTATTTTGGTCTGGGAAAGTAATGATAGCTATGTTTTCCTCCAAGCAAAGTTTGAAAGTTTTTGATTTGTTGTTGTAGGCTGATGATGTTTTCCTTATCTTCCAAGATATTTTTGGTGTGATGTGCGTTTTGTTATTAATTTCCCAGATATACTTAGAAAGCATTGAACTCTTCGCATATTTACTATTTGTGAAAGATGTTTTGTGTGTATAATTTCCTTGTTTCCAGGGTCCTTCAGTTACTCCGATGTATAATTTTTCTTCATTATCTGGTGATTTTATCGTGGCTTGGTATATTACGTTGTTTTGTAAACAATTTCCGTTTAAGGGACATTCGTTCTTTATTCTGCAGTTGCACGTGGGTTTAATTTGTTCGTGTGGTTTGTTGATAACTTTCCTATTGTGCTTTTTTATTATTTGTGCCATGCTCTCGGTGCGGCCCTAGCTGATTTTTACTGTGTTTTTGTTGAATATCTTGTGTAAGGTCCTTGATTCTGGGAAGTGTTTGTGTTAGAGTTTGAAGAATATTTTTCCTACGTTT
>OZ010572.1:25949151-25956651 GCA_963932145.1 Acanthosepion lycidas
CAATTTAATTTCAAGTTACCATCAAAATAATTGCATCTATCATTATTATCATTGCACCACCATTAGTAATCACTTTTATCACTTTACAATAACTATTAACTAATATTATCATCATTACCACCAACAACCAGCACCATCACTTACACATCACACCTACTATTATAAATCCTCTACAATCTTTAACGCATATTACCCCACCCAGCATATTTAACACCTTAAAACAATGCGATCAAATATAATTTCCATATGTAACCATGAGAATAAACACCCATTACCAGGATTCATAATAAATAAAAATAAACAAATAAATATAGAAAATAAAATAAAATAAAACCCCAACAACCACTCTTTAGTTCAAGCTAGCACCACGATAATTACATTTATAGGTTTTTATTATTCCCCAACTAACATTACTAATCACTACTAACAATTCACAATAAATATTAACCACTTATATTATTATTGCCACCAATCCCCTTACACATTACTATCACACCACATCTATCATTACCATATAATTATTAACGTAAACTACCCCCTCCCCCAACATATTTAATAACACCATAAAAATAACCAATAAGGATTACAAACTGAAATTTCTACCAGTCACATATACACAGTCATTAAAAAAAACAAGGAAACAACCAGCTTTAATATAATAATAATAATAATATTTTGGTAAATTAAAAATTAAAAATTATAGCAATCTTCAACTACCATAATTTCACACAGAATACCTATTATCAGGATTTATACCACAATAAATTAATACATATAACAAAATAAAATAAAACACCAGCAACCACTTTTAGTTCAAGCTACCACCACTATAACTACATTCATGGTTTTATCATTCTCCCACCGCAGTTACTAACCTTTTCTACCAATGTACAATAACTATTAGCTAATTATATTATCATTGTCTCCAATCCCTTGCAACATTACTCTCACATCATATCATATAGACCCGCTATAATGATTAAACTCAACTACCCTCTCACCCAGCATATTAAATATTAAACATCACCATATAAAATAACCAATAAGGATTACAAATTTCTACCTACTACATATACACAGTCATCAAAAACAAACAAATAACCAGCTTTAAATATAACAAATAACCCCCACTTTTTTTTCAAAAATTTAAAAATAAATATAAATAATAATAATTTTTACCTATCATAATTTCACACAAACCCCACCACACGTATATACATACATGCGAAGAAATTTATTCAATGGAAAGATAAAAATATGACATGTATACATTCACGAGACATTCACGAGAAACTTTCGCTACACTCCCAATCTTTGAATTTCAACATACAAATGCGTATGTATAGACACAACACCACCCGTATACATACATATGTCATATCCGAAACTGCCCACATATGTTTATATATGTATGAGTCCCGACGGACGACCAAGTATGTATGTGTCTGCATACATCGATGTTTGCGTTAGTACGATGACAAAACGACGAAGTTTCCCCCACCACTTCCACAATAACACCAATACACGCAATCTACATAAACCCAAATTTAAAAAAAAATAATCAGTTTGTCTGACGATCGCTAAATCCCGAAACCCAGTGTCACAAACTCACATCTATCCAACCAAATATATATATATATTCGAATTGTGGGATCTACCTATTAGCACCTACTGCCAGAATGTAAAAACCTTACCAACCGAGCCAGACAAATTAAAAGGAAAACTAAAAACGAGTTTCCCCGAAGTATTTTCGGCAGGTCTCGGAAGATGCAAGAAAATGGCAGCTAATATCAAAATAATGGATAACGTTCAACCTATTTTCAAGAAAAAAGGAGTGTACCGTTTGTGTCAATGGAAAAGTTTGACCAAGAATTATCTAGACTCGAAAATACGAGCATATTGAAAAAAGTAGAGTACAGCAAATGGGCCGCACCGACGGTCTATGTTAAAAAGAAATCAGGAGAAATTCGAGTTTGTGCTGATTTTTCTACACGTTTGAACGCAGCAGTAAAGGACTACCACTATCTGCTACCTAATCCTGAAGAAGTATTCACTAAATTAAATGGCGGAAAATATTTTTCAAAAATTGATCAAAGTGAGGCCTACCTGCAAATCCCAGTCGATGAGGAAAGTTCAAAACTACTATGCAAAAACATGCACAAGGGATTGTACAGATACCAAAGACTACCATTTGAAATTAAATTAGTGCCGGCTATTTTCCAGCAGACAATGGATACGATGCTGGCAGGACTAGAATACACAATAGCATATATGGATGTCATATTGATTAATAGCGAAAGCGTTGAACAACACTGGCAACATGTACAAGAAGTGTTTAAGAGAATTCAATGCTAGGGATTCAAAGTGAAAGAAAATAAGTGTGATTTTTTCATGAAGGAAATATAATAGACCAAGAAGGTAGACGTCCAGACATTGAAAGGTCTACAGCAATAAAAAAGATACCAGTTCCTAAGAACATAACAGAACTACAAAGTTTTCTTGGATTAGTGAATTACTACCAGAAATTCATACCTCAAATGCATAAACTTCGCGCACCATTGAACGAACTGCTAAAGAAAGAAAAAGGTTGGCAGGGGATAGATCAATGCCAGGAAACATTTGAAAAAATAATCAATACATTAACATCGGATTTATTTTTGGCACACTATGATCTTAAACTAGCAAGTGATGCGAGCACCTACGGTGTCGGAGCGTGTATATCACATAAAATGCCAGATGGGACAATAAAACCTATCGCACATGCTTCTCGAACCCTACTACCAGCGGAGAAAAACTATTCACAAATTGAGAAGGAAGCTCTAGCAATTATCTTCGCAGTAACAAGATACATCTGTGGTAGACACTTTACTCTGCAGACGGATCACAAACCGTTAATAAAAATTTTTGGTTCAAAAAAAGTTCTACAGGTGTACACCGCAAATAGGCTACTTAGATGGGGAACGATTCTTCTGAATTATATTTTCATATTGGAATATTTACCAACGAAAAGAATCGGGCACGCGGATGGTCTGTCAAGATTTATACCAACAAAGACAGAGCCATACGGTAATCGCAGCCCTTAGAAATGAAGAAGACATAAGAACAGTACTATGTTGTACAGTCAGAAACCTCCCAGTCACATGGCAAGACATAAAAAATGAAGCCAAAAATGACGAATTTATTAATGAAACTAAAGCAAAAATAGCAGAAAAAAATGAGAAAATTTCGGACAGCTTTTCTCTATGCGATAATGTGCTACTTTACAACGAAAGGGTTGTAATCCCCAAAACTTTACAAAAACGGATACTAAAGGATTTCCACAGAGGACACCCAGGTAAAAATAGAATGAAGTCGCTAATCCGAAGCTATGTATATTGGTAGAATATGGGCCAGGATATTTCTCAAATGGTGGAAATGTGCAAGGGTTGTAATTTAGCAGCTAAAGCACCGCAAATCATACATAAACCTTTGCCTGAAACTGATCGTCCATGGTCAAGAATACACGCAGATTATGCAGGACCAATGGTTCATAGCTACGGTAAATGGCCGGAGGTGTTTCGGTGCAAAAATCCTACTAAAGAAACGACCATAAATTTCCTCCACGAGCTATTCGCTCGGTTTGGCGTAGTGGACTGTTTAGACACAGATAATGGAACGCAATTCACGTCAGCAGATTTCAAAGAGTTTTGCGAGAACCAAGAAAATCGTCTAGAAAAGAAAATTACTGAACCTTTGGAAATAGATACAAAGAAAAAAAGATATTAAAATGCCCCCGCTACGCAAAATTTTCAGAAGATGGGTGTTATGGGACCTTACCCATAATAACATAATGGACTATTCCATAAGTAATAGATACTGCGCCTCAAGAGGAAGCAGAGAGTTCAGCCCGAAGTCAGGCGACCGGCTGACCGGCTGATCGGTTGAACTCTCCGCTTTCGGGCGGGGAGGAACCCGAAGGAGGCTACGCCGAAGTGTGGCGTCTCTTTCGGGGAGGTAAACCGACCCTGAACCCGTTTATACGGGTTCAAAGGGCATATTCTTGGCCGAACCCACGGGCTCGGAGATCCCACGTTAAACCGGCCTTGTGCCACATGATGCCCTCGTGGGGGGGGGTGACTAAATACCGTTCAGTCTGAAGTCTGGAGTGAAGTCCGTCAAGAATCTGTCAGTCAGAGTCGAGTCAGTCAGTCGAGTCAGAGGCAGTCCGAAACAGAGTCGTGTTCAGACAATTACTACTAAACCTGATTGTTGGTACTAAAACTTTCTACTTCTCTGTATATATTCCTGTTTGTAGTATATCTGTGTTATTCCATGTCAGTGTCTTTATTGGTTCTACCTTGGACTATCACCGTGGTACAAGGAACCGGACCATAACAATTATAATAAAGAGAAAGATCAGTAAGATATATATTTCTGTGTTCTTATTAATTATATTTATTTTTGCAAACAGTGGTCAATGCAAATCTACAGAGCATACATATTATAAATTTATTAATTGAAAAATATTTTTCCATCGCTACACAGGAATTGTTTCAAAAACAGAAAATAAAAGCTTCAAATTCAATTAGAGAATTAACTTAAAGTCCCTAGTCCTGTTTCTTTTTCAAGCTAATTTTGAATCAACTTTTTTTGAATTTTACTGAGTTTTATAAGCATATACATTCATAATATTAGTTTCTAAAGATACGGGGAAATTCAATCATTTTGACAAAGGCTGGTAGGGTATTCATTTTCATTGACAACTGATGTATCAAGATATGAGTCACTTTTCCAAAGTTAAGGTAGGGTAGAGGGTACCTTTCTCAACGAATGATGACACCAATTCAACACATGTCGTCTGGTCTTTATCAACGACAAAATGTTTTCAGCACTTTTGTTTCGCCGTTAAATTTGTAATTGTATACATAAAGATTTTTTTCTAAAAGGGTTGTTTGCATATGAGTACATCTTATTGAACTAGAATTTTAAAATATTATTCCTAATTCTAATTACTAATAGACTATACTTCTTTTGAAACAAATAAATATAATAGAATTACTTAGATTATTTAAAAATTATTATTAAATATCAGATATAAAAATGCATATTTCATTTATCAGCTTTTTTTAAAGCATTATTTGAAAATGTCGGCAAAGAATAGCTATTTAATTTCTTTAAGTAAAAATTTATTTTTTATAAACCTAATAATGTATAGTTTCTCATGTATGCACAAAGGACATGGGCCATTTAATGACCTACATAATCTACCTTTTCTTATTAAATTCAATTTCACAGTAGGTGTTATATTGATTTCTTTTAAGTGCCAGAAATATTTCGATAGGGACGTCTGATTTCGGTATTTCAAGTGTCACCGTGATATGCCTACATATGATAACTCACTCTTTTTTTCTTCCTCTGTTTAAATCTTTCTTTCTTCTTTCTTCTTCTGCTTTACGATTTGTCTCTTTTTTTTCATTTCTCTTGCAGTCTGAAATTATTTAAGAGGTCAATTTGGTTGGCTTCTTTACTGAGTACACTTAAACCTACGTAAATTATTAAAGATGGTTTAAAAACAACCTTATCCCTACTTTCCATTTCCAATGTAGATCATTCTGTAGTCCTCCCCTCCCACCACCTCTGTCACCTTATATCAATCTAAAACTATCCCTCAAAAACTTGTATAAAAAATAAAAGAAAGCAAATTCCTTTGTAACTAGAGATGTGACAAAAATGCATTTTCTGCGGAAATAAATTATAGTCATGGAACCTTAAGGTTGTCTCTTTCTTAATTATTTAATTAATATTTACTCTGGCATTACATTGAGCTCTCTGGATTATACCGTCTTTGGAATTATGTATTCCTTCAAAAATTGTCCAGTATAGCCAGATAACTATCTAGCAATGCAAGAATTAAAGTGTTAATTCTGCGGAAATAGTCGATATATGTGAAATGGTCAGACGAATGAAATGCTAATTCAGAATGTTGGACACGCACAGACACTTGAATATATAAAGAAAAAAATAGTCAAGAAGATCAGATATTGTTAAATGCCGAATAAATCTGAAAATACTGTATTGGAAGATTTCTTTTTTCTGTGCTCTCGAGAGAAAACGAAAAAAACATATTTTATTTAAACCTTACTAATCAGCTTATGATATATAATTGAAAAGATTTAGAACGATGTCTCTTAATATGTTAAGAAAAAAATTACTACCGAAAAGTGTCTTTTTCCTACAAAATCATTTATATATTATAATGGTATTCTCGATAATGTTTTCGGATTGGTTGGCTGTTTTTTTTTTTTTTTTTTTTTTATAAAGATACACATATTTATATATTATTGTCTATATTTTGATGGCGCAAGGAAATATTTTATTAATGGATTTTAGAAATATATGTGAACATTATAAAGTAGCTTTCACTTGGAAATTATATCGGAAAAACAGATGCAGTACAAAAGAGAAGGAAATTTCAAAAGTATATACATAACTAGGTGTGTAATGGAGGGGATGCTTACATATATAAATATTATCTATTTTAGTATGCCCTATATTAATGGGCCCGTAAGTGAATGGTTAGAACTTTCACTTTCCTATCATGATACTGGCATTTGAATCTTACCATGGTTGATTTATCAGCCTGTTGCACATTTGGATAGTGCCTGAAAACAATACCATGGTTTGACTCAAACCTTGTGAGTGAAATTGGGTCGAGAGTCAATGGATCTACTAGCACGAAGTTACAAGTCATCGTGACAGAGTGTTTGAGCGTGCTGGCATGTTCAGACTGCTGTTTACGCTAGATAATGCACCCTCTCCCAGAAACTGTAACTAAGCTCCGCTCAGCATAGTTGCAATATAAGCCACAGATGGGCTCTTTGGGTGTTAAACAAATGAACCTGAGCAGGCGTCTCCAAGTTAGCGGAAAGACCAAGACTGACTTGGCATTTCCCAACTCCCATAATCTATTATTTTCATGCTTCTACGGCAGTTTTCATGTAGTTTGCGGCCATTTTGTATTGGCCAGAGGGAAAGCCAATAGCTGGCTGCCACGAATAGGCAGGGAGATTCTAATGGCCAGCGTGAGAGGCAACAGCTGACTGACACAAATGTTACCTAGCATGCTAGCACGCAAAAAAATCGATAGCTGCATTCATCACAAGTGGGAAAAATTTAAATCTGCATGGTACTCTACTCCAATCGCTTACTTAAACTCGGCGTTGATTCTGATTCCGCAGAACTGGGTTGAGTGTGAAAAAGTATTTGTTGTTAACATTCTTTTTTTTTTTCAGTTATGAGTCCTATTTTAAAGCTGACCGTTTTGTGTTCATTTTGTTTAGTTCTTCTTTCGTAAGAGATTTAATGTTTAGTATAGAGCTTAGAAAAAATTGTCAGTGTGAGATAGGAAAGAAGTAAGGCATGTAGCAACATCAGCACGGCAAAGGACACTCCTTTAAAAGCAAAGAAGAGCAAAAATATTTTATGTCAAGTGATAGCGATTGCTTTATTAGTAGAACTATT
>OZ010572.1:25964151-25994151 GCA_963932145.1 Acanthosepion lycidas
TTGAGGCGCAAAATCTATTTGTCTTCATGTTCCTCTAGTATCTTGTCATCTGTTCTATTTTTTCAATTATAATGAATTTTGCATGACTTTTAAGATCATGTTTTTCTAAGTAGAAATGTTGTTCTACAGGTAATAATCTTTCGTAGGGGGCCTACTTAATCCGATTCCGATGATTATTAATTATATAGTCAGAGGGCCATTCAGATTTTCCCACGTATTGTTTCTGGCATATTGTGCATTCTAATAGGTAAATTATGTTATGATATCTACAGTTAGAGTCGTGGTGCGTGCGTGTGTGTGTGAGAGAGAGTGTGCGTGTGTGTGTATGTGTGTGTGTTTATATATATATATATATATATGTATATATATATATATATATATATATATATAAAGACATTTTTATGTTTATACATTCTTTATAGATACAAATATTTAAGAAAATGTTCTGTTTATGACAAACAGTATTAACAACATTTACCGGCCTGATTGTCCGAGAAATTGTCATAGAAAATATGCGTCCTCCGATAGTAAAAACAGTAAAATCAACTTTGGTAAGCGAAACGCTGCTATGTGGCGGAATCAGTAAAAGCAGGTCAGGCTATATGACGGTTCCGTATTTTTGGAATAACTAATAAACCATAAATCTTTTTATTCCAAAATTTCGCTTCAAGATGAAACAGACCTTGGTGCTTTAATTCAATTTAATTCTAATATCTATATTGAAGTGTTCAGGTTTTGTTTTTGAAACATAAAAACTCTTACGTAGCCGATGAATCATATTTTTTTAAATAAAAAAAAAATTATTTTAATTTAGGCTCTACTTTTGTATCGAGCACTTTTAATTATAATTTAGGATCTACTTTTGTAACGAGCACTGTTAATTATAATTTAGGATCTACTTTTGTAACGAGCACTGTTTTTTTTAAAATAAAAACAAAAATTCTAAGGAACTTCGGGTTATTTACTTAACGATTTCTTTCTTATTTTCTACAAATTTGCACACACACAAATCCGATCCACCCATAAATATTGGTTGTGTAAATTTGTTATTCCATCTCTTCCAAATCTTGCCTCATCTGTAAGAGACAAACAGCATATCTGCTTTTTTTCTCCAATTGTGAGTGATCAGGTGGCAAAACACCCTGCACAAGTTGTAAATGATACTGCTACAGAAGCTGCTGTTAAAGTAGACTCCATGTGGTACTATAAGATGTACGACATGATAGGGCCATTTGACGTGTGGTGGATTGTCTCTGACAGCTTGTAGAATATGTCCCTTCGTGGTCAAGCATATGAGTAAATGAGCAAACCTCGGGCTTTCTCGATCCATGGTTTGTAGTGCCACGGATCCTGTCTCAGCAACGCGACGATAGACAGCAGCGAAGGTTGGCTAACCCAGCTGCGTTAACTGATAAAGCCGTGCAGCCTCACGATCATTACCATTCGCGTATATATATATATATATATATATATATATATATATATATATATATAAACTGAATATATATAAATTGTTAAATAGTCAAAAAGGTTATCAAGAATATTTTTTCAATTGAATATATGTTTTTTTTCTATTATTGAAGCAATTCAAATGTTTTAATTTCCGATCACAGACAGCAGTTTGTGACCGTGTTCATTATTGATATTGAAGGTAGTTGTTTTCTTCATCTTTTTCCATTGTTAACTCTGCCATATTTTTTTTTTATTGTGTTTCTTGCATGTACCAGAATGTCTTATTTTCGTGTTTTCTATAAATCTGGATAGAGTTTGGTGGGTCTACGTGATTATATTTAATAAGAGGGTCTTAGACTTACCATACTACTCCAGCAAAAGCAAACGACCTATAAAATAACGGAAGCGTTAAAAATAAAAATAAAAGGTTAAAATCAATGTCTTCAAATAAACCAGTATAAAAGAAGAATTGACACCGAAATAGACAATTATATATATATATATATATATATATATATATATATATATATATATATATATATATATATATATATATAATTCATAAAATCACTTTCGCATTTTAAATTTCAAGTGCATATTAAAATACATACTTATAACAAGTAATAATTGAGAATTCTTAAAAAGCGTATATAATTCAGTAAATCAAGAGAAAAAAAAGAAGTAAGTATTAATGAAATTTTTTGGGGATAGCTGAAAAGAAATGCTATTTAAATAAGATAAATCTTATTCAACAGTCTTGAGGATGAAAAAAATATATTTTTAGGCATAAAATCAACATGTATTGCGCACACACTTCCTGATTTTCTCTCCTGTTACTTTGTCTCTTTGCAAGTGTACTTACACACACACACACATATACATATATATATATATATATATATATATATATATATATATATATATATATATATATATATATATGTATTTATGTATTTGTGTGTGTAGAAACAAATTTGTTTTGTCAGAATCCATTAATTCTTTGTTACACTACTCGGCTTTTCGTTGACGAAATGTTTACTCGAAGACATTGACATTAGAATTCTAAACAAAATATCAGACAAAAACAAAAATGAATAGCAACATTTAATTAACTCAACCTTACCCTTTACATATTTTAAGTTTTATGAATCAAGTATAATTGAGTACTTTACACTTTCTTACATATACCTTAACAAATAAGCTGTGAATCATATCCTCTGTGGCACATTTTAAAAGCAAAATCTCACCTTTTTAATTTCGCTTCTTTTTCTGTAATCGTTGCGATATTTTGAACTTAGCCGTATTTTTCAGTTATGCATTGGTTAAAATATTGCATTTTTTTTACTATTTGTTCATCGAATATAACATCTGTGATCTAGTCAAGCGTGTAAAAGCTTATACGTAAATAAAGAAAAAACTTTGTTGTGCAGAGAAATATTAGGTTGGTGCAAAAATAATGACGTAATAATGTCGTTTTTGGACGTATTTTTAACGTCAAAAAACGACATTATTACGTTATAATTTTTGCACCAACCTTATATATATATATATATATATATATATATATATATATATATATATATATATATATATATATCAACATATTTTATTTGAAATCTATTAATTGTATGTAAACATCAGTAAACCTCCTGTCCACATACTTTAAATACTCGTTTTCAAATGATCTTATTGTGTAATAGTAGATTAATAACTTTTTAAACTATGTGAATACGTAATTTTTAGTATTTATTTTAACTACAATCGTTAACTTTCTCAAACTTGCAGACAATGTTATTGTAAGGCTGTTTGCAATAATTATAAAGCCGAGAAAAATACAACACTCGTAGCCTGACGATTGCGTTTAGCATAAAAAGCCTGTCGCCTCTAAGTGTTGACTTCAAGGTTCACTTCATATATATATAAATATTATTATTATAAATGTATCTGTATGTAGTTTCAGTTCACGAATTATGATTATCGTTCAAATCTAAATGGAAATTATTCTAAATTTTAAGCACGCTGTGCAGTTTTCGTAAGAACTGTTTCTTGTCTCGTGAAATACATTTATTTTAAACGACGAATACAAATACAGAATAAGGACAATAATGGTGAAAATATTTCAAACGGTTTTATAGAAATAAGAAAAATTGAAGACATTACATATGAAATCACATGGACTTGTATGCGCAAAAGAGGGACGTAAAAGCCACTCATGCTAGCCAACGAAAACGCAATAAAACAATTGTACAAAGATCAATTTAGATATGACACAAGAGAATAACATATGCAGACTATGCGGAGTCATGACAATCAGATAATTCAGAATGATTGTAATGGTAAACGAGCTAACTGGGGATAATGGTGCATGAGAAACAGCAAACAATAAGGAATCAAACAAAAGTATATGAAACCATTTCTAACCTTAAGTCTCTGGATGGGACCCTGAAAGAAATGCGTATACAGCAGAAATCCAAGGGAACAACAACACCGATAACAAATAATAATAATAATAATAATAATAATAATAATAATAATAATAATAATAATAATAATAATAATGCATGACCATATCTCGCTTCTGATCTTAATTGAATGGAAGTATCATTATGGACATTAATTAATTAATGCAGATGGCCTAGAGCAGTGTTCAGGAACCTGGGGTACACGTGGTACCCCAAGCAATTTCCAATTGCACGCAGCCGCAAATGACAGCGTGAAATCCGAACCAATAACTACTACAACGCAAAGAAATATTTAGCTGTTTCATTTTTAATACATACTAAACTATATATACTATATATTACTATATGAAATATATTGCAGAACAGGTATATTGACCTTGACTTGTATAAAGATACGTATGCTCTTGGCACACTGAATGATTTTAAAACCCTAAGTCGGGTCGGCACATAGTCAGCAAAAGGTTTCCAACCCCTGGTCTAGAGTAAATATCCCGTACAGTACCACTGATATTCTTGTCAGTTGGCTGGCTTTAGCTAGCCCTGCCTCCTCCTTGAGCATCTCAGTTCCAGGATAAGAATTGTAGGCTGTATCATGAGCGAATATGAAGAGGATTGTTTCTTTTTCTTTTTTTTTCTTTTGGAATGATGAGGCTGCTAAGTCAGATCTTGCAAAATGGGAAAACCCACAACCAGAAATCATCTGCGAATATTGGCTTTCTCGACCTGCATGTTATGCGCTAGGTTTTATTTTTATTTTATTTTTTTATTATCAGTGCCTATTTCTGTATCACGCAAATTTGGCTGTCATGCATTCGATTGATCTCAAGCAATTAGAATGAGATTAAAGATGGTTAGAGAGGGCTTCGTAAATCTGTTCACCTGCCTCATTGTTTTAGCATACTGTTCTATCAATAAACAACAACAAAACCAATAATAATAATAATAATAATTAGAGGTGTTAACAGGTACATGATTTAGTCTTGTAGAATTAAGCAATTATGATGGGCTACAGTAAATAACTCATTTAGTAATATAAATTAGCTTGTCACTTGCCTGACCTTAATGAATTGGTCAGCTCCAGTGGCTGATGCACTGTGCATTTCTATTCATAGGTTGAAATAGTGAGCGATCATCATGCTCTGGAGATGAGCGTTTTTAAGTTTGAATAGTGAGACAGGTAAGCCAAATTGGGATTCTCATCTATAAACATGGGACTGTCCAAAATTGGAAACTTTCGTAAAGTATTCCTAATTGGGTCTCACCTGCAATTTTATTCGCTGTTCTTATCAAAATTTCTCACCATATCGTGCAGTTTTGGCTGTGACGTATGTACATAGCATACACTTATTAACCTGTGTGATATGAAGTGATTCGTTTATCTGTATCAGAACTTTTTAATAATAATAATAATAATAATAATAATAATAATAAGAAGAAGAAGAAGAAGAAGAAGAAGAAGAACAATCAGCGCTAATCTCTCAGACATTGCGACTAAAAACCCAGAAAAACAGAATATGCTTTCTTAATGATATGACAATCGTTACAGATTGTATTATATCAAAATCAAGGAACTTGAAGAGAAAATTTAAAAAAACAATGTGTCATATGAGGGCATCAATAATTTCAGTTGTAGAAACCCTCGGATTGATTGGAAAAGATTCCGATATAATCTGTGAAGGGATTCCTGGTCGCCCATGCTTTAAAGAAATAAAAAAAACAACAACATTGTATTAGCAAGTACAGCTCACATATTACGAAGGGCCTTATATATGTAAAATGTGTGTGTTCATATTTTGGCTTTGTTTATTATTATTATCGTCATCATCATCATTATTATTATTATTATTATTATTATTATTATTATTATTATTTAGTGGTAATTGTCATGAAGCCATTTCTGAAATTAGGTCTCTGGTGGGGACCCGGAAGGAATTGCTTATATAACAGAAATGAAGGTAGAAGAAGAAGAAGAAGAAGAAGAAGAAGAAGAAGAAGAAGAAGAAGAAGAAGAAATATTTATCCCAATTGAGCTTAGTATATTTTTACCCCAGCGTCAATTTGTTGGTGCACTGCTTAGTAACTCTGTAATAGTAGCAATAATACCAACTAGTTGTAACCATGCAAATTCCACGGAGTTTTTATAACACTAATTTTTAGATTAAATTATGAAATCTATGTATATGTCTGATATGCGTTATTCTCATTATTTACATTATTCTGACTGTTAGCCTCATCTTCATTGCTATATTCACAACGTTTCGGGCGTTGTACGCTCAGGACTTCTTTAGGTGATTGGGATTTCGAACCGAACCCTTTATCTTGTCCACCTGGATAGATTCTTCTAGTTCCACATACTATGCCTCTTCCGGGTGTCTCAGTTATTTCTTTTCAACTAAATTCTCCAGCATTTTTCATTCACCACTGCTGTAGCCTGGTATTGAACTCAACGCTTTTGACATATGGCTCAGTGGATAAAGACTTTAGTTATGTCCAGTGACCAGACCCACTGGAAAACCTGAGACCAAGAAAGAGCAGAGAGACGCTCTGGTGGAGCTCAGAATCAGCCATGCTGATAGGAGTCAGGGATTCAATAAAAATTCACTCATTTTATATTATACAGTTAAATGTAAGAAAGACTGTGGAAATTGCTAATAAAATTTCAATTACTAGTGTACATATAAATGATTTTCTTACATGAGGTAAAATGATTTTAAAATATTATAATTAAAGCAATTTCATACAAAACATTCGCAACTACAATAGTACATCTTCGTTAGCGTTCTTTGGTGCAATGATAAATGTCACACCTGCTAGATGAATATATTGTTGCAGAATGCAAGGGCAAACATATTATATTGTCAATCTTCATCCTGAAACAGAACAAAAGCAATATGGCACTCACGAGTAGAATAAATCAATTACAAATCAAATAAAAAATCAAATAAAATATGTAACTGCAATTTTAAATTAAATAAAAATCAAATACAACTAAACTTGAATATCGAATCAAGTAAAACCTTTAAAACAATCATTTACAAAACTTTTAACGTCAATTTCGGTTTTCATCAGAATCGGAATTGATATGGTTTAATTAAACTTTAATTAAAATTAGGGCAAAGTAAATTGCTCAGCAAGGGCTACGGGCGTTTAAGCAGAGGATATTATGTTTATTCAAAAGCTAGATTTATACAGAGTCTCACCTATTCGATATATTGACGGCTCAGTTTCACGACTACTTTTTAAGCTCCAACTTTATACGAATAAAAAATCAAAAATATTTTATTTCACAGTGTATTTGGAAAAGTAAAAATAAATATAGATACTGTAACATTATGAAATGGACAAAGTCCGACAATTATTTTAAGACATTTTTACGTTTATACATTCTTTTTATAGATACAAATATTTAAGTAAATGCTCTGTTTATAATAATAAACAGTATTAAACATTTATCGGCCTGAATGTCCGAGAAATTTTCATAGAAAGTATTCCTCCTCCGATAGGAATAGAACCTGTACCCTACACAGAATCTTCATATCGCCTGACGAGCCTTAACCGATTCGTCCACAGAGGAGCTTTCGGCTAACAAGGTCGATTTTACTGTCTTTAAACTACAATCTTCCATGATTCTCTCACTTACATTCATATCTGCTCATGGCGTATCCAAATGGAAACAAATAACGTCACACATTTAAATTTGAATAAATTGAAACATTAATCGACTATATTTCAGAACGAATCAATTATAATTAGATTGAATAATAAATAAATTCAAACACCGAAAGAAGTAACTAATATCTTACTTACATAGTCCATATAAAAACAATATTATAGCGATAATAATATCATCAAAGGAATCTCAAACGGACCAACTTATGTAGTGTTCTTAAAAAAATTCTGCTTTTAAACAAGAAGGAATTATTACGTCAAATATTGAATATCACTTGATGGGGAAAATATCAAATAAACTATATGAAGTGACATATAAGAAAAAAACATAATGCAAAATGAAAGTTAGAATAAGCATTTAAACATTACCTGAGAACGGAGTCAGTTGCGGAACTTGAAAAAGACAATAATGTGAATTATTGATAACCATTGGTAAACGTCCCGAAGAATTTGGTAGAAAAAGTTTGAGGAAATTTGAACAACATTAATAAGAATATCCATAAGGAAAACAGTATAGTGCAAACCAGGAGCAGTTTTATAAAAGAAAACCGTAACATTCTACGTAATTTAAAATCAATTCAGGAAATTCACTCAAGGATATCGAATAATGTTACAGTAAATAAAATTATATTTTTTTCAGATAGACAAGGTCTCTATTTAGCAAAATGTTCTTCTGTGTGTTGTGTTGCCAGGACGGTGGTGATTATGACTCTCCACAATTTCCTGTTCTCTGTAGCTCTTAATAAATGTTGTTATCTCTCCTAAACCCCGTTCATCCATCCATTTACTCAAGCTCACTCAATGGGTTATGGACTGTTTTCCGCTGTTACTCTTACCTTCAATCCGCCATTTTCCAAGCCGTCTTTTCTCGTTATATACTCTAAAAATTTCAACTGTCCCTTTCTCTAAAACTTCGTTGTTGCTCACATGTCTATCCATGATATTCTGAGCATCCCTTTGTAGAACCACATTTCTGTTGCTTCAGGTCTCTTATCATTTATCCTTAGATTGTCCAGCATTCACTGTAGTAGGGAAGGACTATCATTACAGTGCATCTCACTATTCTTTGCTTTATTTTTAAGGAAATTTTCTTATATCATATTACTTTATTTAGCTTTTAGAAGTCATCTTTCACAATCCCAATTCACCGTCGGATTTCAGTGTCGCACTGTCCGTCTTGTGTTAAAACACTTCCCAGATTTTTAAAATCTTGTATTTGTGTGATTTCTTTTCTCCTTGTTTTACAAACTTTTCTATTTTTGTATATAAATTGAAAATCATATCGAAATTTCCGAAGACCTGAACAATGTATCAAACCTGTAAATTTTCTGTTTTAAATTCCATGAGTGGTTCTAGACATGAACTTAAACAAATAGAAAAATGTTTTCTTTATCTTTAAAAAGTAATTATTGAAGAAGTCATTTTAAGGGACATGAAACAACAGTAAATGTTGATTAAAATAAAAATTTGTTTTTATGTGCAATATTCCTGCTTTTAAATTTCAAAATCCTTTTTGAGGTTGCGATAGATAAATTGTCGTCTAAATTGCGCAAGAATGAAAATAAAACTGACATCTCATTTTCACAGATATACACTTTTGTGCAAATTAATTGAAACAACCGATTTAGTCTCCTTTCTTTCATACACAGCCAGTTTTAGACCCACTGGTGTCGCAGGATGTAATCGAATTCTATTTTTTCTCGGATTACGTCATTTGCAGTGGGTGCAGTAATATGAATCTATTTTAGCGGTGTAGGATAAATTTGTTTGGCCTTGAAAATATTGCGTCATCCCTGATTGCACAGATTTTCATCACGCCCAGACACTATTATCTCGACTATCGATCAGTTGTCCTACGGCCAATGTCTCCGATGGATGTTACTCCAAGGAAGTGGACGAAAATTGTAACACTGTACGAACACATTGGCAAGTCTTACCAGTGAGCAAATCAAAGTACTATCGACTAGCTCGGAATCTCTCCTAATTTAAATTCAATCGAGAGTCTGTTGTCAATCTGCAAGGAAAGAATTCGTGGAATGGACATACGGAGTACTGTTGTATACCGTGCCTATGAATAATGGGTATGTCCCAATCCTCATAAACACATAGAAAACTATCGCAAGTGGTGGTAATATACTGTTTAAGTAGTCCAGTACTAGAAGTGGTTTACCTACATCACGCCGCTGGCGAGTATTATATTTTGTTGAAGCTATAAAAATTACCATTTCATTTCCAAACTCCGTTTTGGTTATTCCTCATTCAGTATCCTTTCCTAGGTTATAACAAGTACTAACATTTGCACTGGGCCATGTTTCATTGGGAAAATACGAAAAAAAAGTAAATAATAACGGAATTATTCGTGTTGCTTCAATTAATTTGCACAAGGGTCTATTTACAAAAATGATAAAACAATATCTGGAAATAATAAAAAGTAAAGTTATTCAATAAAACTACGGCCTCCAGACGACTTCGGAATCTCCTTCATCTTCATCTCTTCTGGAGGGTCTGCTTGTTTAAAGTGATGAGTGCTTCTATATATGTTGCCTTCAGTTCAACTTTGGTGTTAGAAAGATTTTTGTTGCCCTCTCGATCAACAAATAATAATCAAATGTGTAGCAGTTTGCGGAATTAGGTGTCCAGATGTAAGGGGTGATGCGGTGGCAGAAATTGTCTGACAGCCATGACTGTGCTCACCTACTTGTGTGAAATTGTGCAGATCCCTGTTACCAGACAAGGCGATAGATATAGGCCTTCGTTATGACTCTGAGGCCCTTTGGAAAGACGAATCGAGGCATAATTTCGTCATCAATGGTGATCACTTCAAACACCTTCGTAATCATCGTTATACGTATCTAACTTTTTCCGAATGCCAAGCAGTAAAACATGCCGTTTCTAAATATCTGGCAGAGTGAATTGCGTCATTGTGGTCTTTTTCTCACAGTCGATGCGCAACTGACCGTACTATACTGTGCAGTTAACAAAATAAGACAAACCCAACAAACAACGTGCACAGCTAAAATATAAAATAGGGACAATTTACCCATCGCACACTGTTTTGTGGAATTAAATCTTTGTGCAATATATATATATATATATATATATCTGTGTGTGAGCGCACACACATGTATAAAGATATAAATATATACATACAAATACATAGATATAGTACACTCATGTAATGAAGATCTTGCTCTCCCTAACACACGCATTCTCACATACACACACACGCATATATATATATATATATATATATTTATATATATATATATATATATATATATATATATATATATATATATATATATATATGCGTGTTTGTGTCTTTCTTTATGTGTCCGTGTGTATATATATATATATATATATATGCGTGTTTGCGTGTTTGTGTGATTACTGATTGTTACACTTCTGTCTAACGAAACAAAATTACGAATTATTTCCAAAATCGACTAAAGTTCGTTCTGTTGATGAAATATCTCTTTATGTATTTCATGAATCTGAAAATCATTCTTGAATTTATATACAAGGACTTGTCGAATACCCTACAGACCTCTTTTTTAAATGTTCATATTTCAGTTAAAATTACAAATTCTGATTGAATCTATGATAGTCAAAATAAAATAATCCTCAAAACAAACTCTCCCTTGTGTTTCAGAAATTTTTATTAAAATTAACTAAAGAAATTTTTTGGTAAATTTCAACTCAAATTTGAATTCGTTTGGGTGAAAATCGTTCTGGCAAAACTGATTAAGAAACGAGATAAAATGTGAATAGATTTCTCGTAAAAATTAAAACAAATCTTATATTTCGATAAGCTATGGAGATTTTAATTTGGTTTATTTTAATGGAAAGCAGAAAGAAAATTTGGAGATGGAAAATATGTTCAAATATTTCGTATTTTACACGTATGCATAACAGTTAGCCACTCGTATTGTAGGATGCCCGTCTACTAGGGTGATTAGTCAATTGCTAATTCAAACTCTCGCTCAAGCATATTTGTTTTTGTTCAACACCCACAGAGCCCATCTGTGGTTTATACTGCAACTATGTTGAGCAGACCTTAGTTACAGTTTCTGGGAGTGAGTCTGTTATCTAGCGTGATCAACAATCTGAACAAGGCCAGCACCCTCAAAGCCTCGGTCACGATGACTCGTGACTTCGTGCTAGTACAGCTACCGACGGTCCTGCAAGTGTTCCGTCTACACAATTTCAGTCACAAGTTTTCAGGCACGTTCGAAAGGTGCCCTACTCTTGGATTGTCCCCGACTCCATCCGATAACATCAGGAAGTCTCCTTCCTGACAAATCAACCGTGGTGAGATTCGACCCCGGGTTCTCCTGGTCACAAAGCGAACGTTCAAACTATGCACCCATATAGCATACATACAAATGTTATTACTTCAAACATTATTATAGTAGACGCCCTATTTTCATTTATTAAACAGTGCGTATTCCTTCTATCGGCGTGCGCATTCGAGAAATCGTAGTAAGGTATATGTGTCTTCCAGCATGAATCAAATCTGTGTCCTTCTTTGTAGCGGAAACTACCTTTTGATCAGGTATCCTTTACCGTTCGGTACCAGGGGAATTCAGAGCAGCATGGATCCATCCAGCTCATCTCAAATAACAACTTAAGAGGGACTGTTTGACCAACACAAGCAGATTTTTTTTTTCTCTTGATGAGGAATCTAAATGAAATAATAATAAAAAGAAACGAAAGTATATGAATCTACAACCCAGTGTGTCTGATGATTTTAATTTTTTTAATATTTTTTTATTGTTCAATATATATATATATATATATATATATATATATATATAATGCTGCCTTCGTAAGAATTTATGAAATATGTGCATATGATGTCTTCATTTCGAGAGACAAAGAATATTAACATCTTCCAAGTCAAATTAAAAAAAAAGAACTGAAATTACCAAAACCAGAATTTCAGTAAAACAAATAATTGTCGAAAAATATTTAAATTTTCTGATATGTGTGGATGTTTTTTTTTTTTTGTTTTTTGTTTTATACTTTTTTTTCTTAAAGTCTTCAGTTTGTTTACATTTTATTCATTTATATTAAAATGTTTTTACAAAAATTTCTTAATTTTTACTTCATCGGTTTTATCAGTTGGCCGAATAAGGCTTTTAACAAATGAAGCCTTTCAAATACGACGATCAAAGTGATTTGCATTCTTTTAATGAGAGAGAAAGAGACAAAGAAAGGGATATTAGAGAGGAGTTTTGTAGAAAGATATCTGAAGGAGAATGAAGAGGTGAACGTAAAAGAGGAAAGTCTTTGAATTAGGAAACCTGACTGGAACAGAGGTAATGGGATGTGTGCATGCTTTTCTCTTATGTTTGATTGCATTTGCAAAATGTCTGAACGTTTGTCTTTGAACTGCCACCCGAACAATTTGAACTAACTGAATCAAATCGGCTGACAGACTGACTGATAAAAATATCTGCGGAAGAGCAGATGGTCGGAGAAAAGACGGAAAGAAAACAGGAGGAATGATTGATAAAAATGAGAAATTGGAGGAAAAATGGGCGGTAATGTAAAGGGGATATCCAAGTATAGAGAGTGAAATAAGAAAGGAAAAATATAGAAAAAAAGAAAGAAAGCATCACAGAAAGAGAGAGAAAAACTTGTATCTGCCAGAAAGAAGAAATAGAATGGAATTGCGACACTTCAATGAAGATGGGAAAGAAAGAAAAAATTATGGTGTACGCAAGATTGAAAAATAATTAAGAAAAAACTGAATGAATTAAGCGCCTAGCAGACTGAAAGAAAGGTAGAAAGAAATGCTGAGACCTTTATTAAGACAGGAAAAATAGAGAGAAAAAAGAAAGAAAGGAACTGTGATTCTTTAGCTTAAAAGGTAAAAAAATGAAGAAGGTAAGAAATGTAGAAAAAGAAACCAACGAGAAACAATTTAATAATGTGCGGGAGATCGAAAAAAAAAAATAAATAAATTAACAGAAGAAATTACATGTCGAGCGGTTTGAAAGAAGGAAATAAATAAATAAATAAATAAATTAGCTGAATCTCGTAAAAAGAGAAAAAGATTGTTCCTTTTGAATAATCATGAAAAGAGAAAGAAAGAAAAAATAGAAAGCTAAAGGAAGCAAAGAATTATCAGCAAAGAAAGCTAAAGAAGGAAACAAATTTAGATAAAGAAACCTATAGGAAACAAATAATTTAATAGCGAGCACGTGATCGAAAAAAATGTTTAAAGGAAAAAAAATGAAATGGTTTACTGCATGTAGGAAAGAACGAAAGAAGAAAGAAAGAAATTAAAAAAAAGAAATAGTTCCTTTCCCGTTTTCAGAACAAGAAAACATAAATAAATAGAAATAAAAATGGAAAACTAAAAGAAGGAATGGTGGGAAAAAAAGATTGTCAAAAGGGAAAAAAAGTAAGCGTAGCTACAAATGTAGCAATGAAAAAAGTAGCCATAAAAAAACAGAAAAAAAAAAAAATAACGGCAGTACTTTCAGACCCAGAACATCGGTTCAATGGAGAAAGCAAGCAACACACAATGAGAATTGCGACAGTCAGGAAAATTGAAATACAAAGAATGACAGTAGACGTGGAAATAAATGTCGGGTTTAAGAATAACATTTACCTTTGATGAAATCAACTTAAATACCAAAAAGTTAGAAACGGCTAATAACGAGGACCTTCTTCCTTGCAGCTAAGCATTGCGATGCGGAGTTTACGTGACGCGAAATATTACTTTTCAAAACGCCATATTCTTTTAGGCCATAAGTCATCATGACACTACAGGGATTCCTTTTCTCTATCTCTGATTTGTTATTTCTTGGGAGAGATAGAGGAGTGGTTTCTCTTTATGTTCTACACTGACAGGAATTCAGTTTTCCTTCTTTTATAGCGACTGACAGCCAAGGCTAAACATCACAGCCTACCCTGCTTATTCCATATCTGGTGGAAGTACAAAATACGGAGACATACTTTTCTCAAATACATTTATGCGAAAAGAAACGCACCATATTAGACCGACATCGGTATTCACCTCGCCGATAGAAGTTTCGTCAACAATACCCGCTACTCTACCCTCACTTTCATCTGTTGGAGTATTTGAATTTATATCTATATCACGCATGTTGCAGATATATTCATAACCATAATTTGAATCTGTGGATGCCAGGAAATTTAGTGTGAGGTTTTCAATCATGTTTATGTGTGAGAGACAATCGGTTGAATGTCCCTGAAACTAGTTTCTTGTCGTCTGTGCAAGATGGATAAGTTGATGTATTTTGCTTGAGAAATCTATAACGACGATGAAGAATTGCGATCATAATGTGTTGAAAATGTGTAAGAACATCTATTTTGTGTCACATATCAGGCAAGATCCAATTTTAATGCTTGCTGAAGCAGATTCTAAAAAAATCACTTAAATGTGACACCATGTTAGTTGTTTTGCCTTGACCAGTCTCCTCCGAGCACGAACTCTATGTTTTGTTTGAAAGGGTTACAAACGTAATTTAAATAGCTATGTTCTCTACTTCAAATAAACTGTAGCAAGAAATGTCGTGTTGTTGTGAAAAAATTACCACTACGGAAGATCATTAGAACCCAAGAGAATGCAATCTATCTGATGTAATGTGTGATGCACCCGGTGAATCGAGATGGAATATAATACAAGAATACATTCCGTTGGAAGTTTTCCCATTGTTTCAGTGACCAGCAGATTTGTTTGTAAATTTCTGCAATTTTTCTCGTTTTGTACTATATTAACATAACATTGCTAACGTTTCTTGAGAAAAGCCATAGATGAAATTCTACAGTTCTCTTGTCTTAAGTGCCATTCCGACGAAGTTGCTCATAAGTCCTGTCTGCACCGTTATGCCTCAGCCAGCTATCGCTACACTACTTCTTTACCTATTGCATTATACATCTACGATCCACTAATTTCAATACACCCCAGCCAAGTCAATAAATCCACTAAGACACAGAAGTTACTGAGTGATAATGATTAGAATATATTAATTATTAAAGAAAGAATAAAAGAAGATAAATTAAGAAAACAGAAGATAACGATTGATATTTCATTTAATTTTTTAAAGATCAAACTTGACTTGAAAGTAAAAAGAAAAAAGAGAATTTCACAAGTGCGATAAAAGGAACTATCAGTGTAGAATTTTCAGTTACATCTTGACATCTCGACTGTAAAATGAGGAAACATTGACGCCAATTTAGTACCGTGTTTACACTCAAAAAGTCTAGTTACCATAGCGGAAAGTTCAGTAGAACAATTACGAGGACATTATTTATAAAAAGGCATAGGGATGCTACAATTATTTTTAATCATTTTAGCAAAAGGCAATGAAGCCCATAAGAGGTTCGATTACATAAAGTTAATTACACGGGTGACTGAAGTCGAGATGCCAATGACATTGCAGATTCTTGTTTGGATTTTATCAAGGATGTCTAAATATATATCAGGATCACCGGATGATATATTACAGCGATATTCTAAGCGTGGACAAATGTTAGACTGGTAAATATATAAAACAGGTACGTCGAGAACAATAGTCTAATTAAAAATAGTGATCCAACTTCCCTAGAAGTAAACCTGGTAATTGGTACTACATAATGATTGCACTTCATGTCAGCAGAAAATGTTAGCCCGAGAAAGTGCAACGAGTTATTCTTTTGGAGATTACTATCAACCATGCAGAAATGTTGCTCACAAATTTTGTCTAGTGTTGATATCTATATTTAAAGAAGAAATACGACAGTCGTATGTAAAAATCTGAAAACTATAGCGATTGAAACAAAGTGAGAAAATTAGTAAATGTATATATATATATATATATATATATATACATATAAATAGATAGATAGATACAAGACTGAAAGTATTAAAGTAATAAATCATCATATAAAACATTCATAGAATATAAGACAAGGAGAAAGAAAATACCACTAACTTTGGTGAGAATTCAACAAGTCATCAGACTTTCAATATGAGTTAAGTGTTAAGTAAAGGAAAAAATTCAAATGCTGAAGATAACAAATATTTGACGAGGCGAAAATGCCTGACCAAGAAGCAAAACATTGCGTTTTTTTTCCTTTTTTTGTTGTTTTTTTGGTGAATATTGCAATTGCATCTGCAGCTGAATAGTTTCGATGGAAGTGCAATTCATATCTATTTGAGAATTTTTACATTTCCAATGAGCTACAGTGTTCATATTGGAAATGTAATGCACCCATAACAGCACTGACGTACCTAAGGCAAAATAACCTAACGAAGCACATCCCTCCATTGACAGCCATTTGAATTCAGTTTCCCTTTTTTAGCCTGATTACAACTTGAATGCAAGAAAGCCCAGTGAGACTAGCTATATTTGCTACATGTCTGGGAATATGGTTTCGTTTGGTCTGTTTTCGTTTACGGCATATCAATCTAAATGGGTTATTCAATGCCGACAACTTTTTTTCCTGGTAATAATTTGTTTTTTCAAAAATCTATTTCTGGATTATTTTTTCCTCAAGAATGTATAGCTGGTAATATTATTTTCAAAAACGTATTACTTGTAATTTTTTTATTCAAAGAATACTAATAGTTTTTTTTTTCTTCAAAAAATATTTCTTGTAATAATTTTTACAAAGTATTTCTGGTATTAAAACCTATTTTTACACTCTCATTATGCTTTTTACCTCAGTTTCGAGTTTAACTATTTGCCCATAGCTTGGACGCTTACAGGAACTACCACCCCGAGTCAGGGGGACCTAGGAATATCAGCAATTAAGAGGTGGTTCCACGCTCCTCAAAGCCTCCTGATCTGACGCCTTGCTGTTGGACGTAGTTTATCGTCATACCCAGGACGGTTCTCGGAATATATACATGTATATGGCATGATGTGTTTCTATATATGCCTCAAATGTTTTCTATCATTTTTGGAAACCTTCTCAGGTAATTTTGCATTAAAAATTAGGTGATGTTGTATATCAATAATACTCGTCACAATTACATTTTCTTTTTCTAGGCGTACTTGAAGACCCCAGCATCATTGTTGTTTGGATAATCTTCATGCTTGTTCGAATCTCCATATCGCATTTTATTTGACGCGCTCGATAACAGCAATTATTATTTTGAGTTTTTTCAGCTCTGGGGTTTCACCAGAAAAAATAGTAATCAAAGGGATCTATCGATAAAAATAGTCTTATGGGTGAAAAGTTTTAGAGTTAAAAAAAAAGTCTTAGATCCACTGGATTAGACAGGTGTGATATCAAACTTTCAGAATATTTTAAAGAATCTATTTCTCGGACTGAGTTTTCGCAAAATATATTTTTGCATCGTCTGCTGCAAAGAAGGTTGTTTCACTGTATCATCCAAGCAATTTTTCTCCTCAGATATTATCTTGCACATTTATAAATCTAACATTCGTCCGTACAATGAAAATTGATGTCATATCCGGTCTGTTGCTCCGGTTATATATCCAGAGATTCTCAGCGAAAACAAAATAAAGTCTGCATTGTTAACAACCTTGGCCTCGCATCCACGACTTCCGTTACTTTCCCACCGCCGTGATGCGGCTACCCACCGGCATTTATGTAAATATTTTCATGTAGTTTTTCTAATGAGCCTTCTTCCTTGGTAACTCGACTGCGTAAATTTAAGCGTACCTCTAGATAATCTCTTAGGTCTCAATAGTCATCTGACGAAATATCTAGATATAACCGTAAGATCTTGTGTGACGTCACCCTGGTTCTGCTCCTGTGTTTTCCTGTGCTTTCCTGTGACGATCTAACTCTTGACTGGTTCGGATGAAAATCTGGTTAGATTCGATATCAGCATTGTCGTTCCCAGCTCGCTTCCAACGTCTGGTTACCGAAGTAACTGCTTTGATTTCTAGTCTAACCTACACACGTTGTGATTTGATCTTAGGTAGACGAAATCAACCAGGCGTCGGGCCGTAGTGCAAGCTGTATCCGGGGCAAAGGTGATACCGCACAAGTATAAGTAAACGAAAATAATGTAACAACACAAAAGATTCAAATGTGTTAAAAAAAAATAACAAGTATCTGTATATCTGTTTGACAAATACAAGACTGCGTTTTTCTCCCAAACCGCTTCTATTGATTCGTGACACTTCTGCCAGATCCGAGATCTTACGAATTTTCAATCTACTGCGAAATTAATACCTTTCTTCGCAAATGAAAATAAAATCTTTACCCATTTGTCATTTGTTAAAAAAAAATAACATCGCTCAGTATGTCTTTCGTTATAGCTTTTTCTCGCCTTAATTATTTCTCGCTTTTAATTTCCATACTTAAGTACTTAGCCAATTAACATAGCTAAATAGTGTCACACTTGTCCAGAATTTCTTTTCCTGCACTTCTAAACTTTGGATCACTGTTCTGGTTTCCTGCTTCCCTGCAAACTTCAATCTTCAAAAAATTATATGGAGCCTCAATTACCATATTCTTCTTTCCTGAAATTCTGTTTTTTATTGGCAGAAGATATTAGTTGTTTTGCCTTGACCAGTCTCCTCCGGATACGAACTCTATGGTTTGTCTGAAAGTGTTACAAACAAAATTTAAATGGCGATGTTCTCTACTTCTAATAAACTGTAGTAACCCATGTCATGTTGTTGTAAAAGTGTCCATTTTAAAATTTACCACTACGGAAAATCATAAGAACCCAATACAATACAATCTATCTAATGTATTGTGCGATGCAACCGTTGAATCGAGATGGAATATGATGCAAGAATATATTCCGTTGGAAGTTTTCCCATTGTTTCAGCGACCAGCGGACTCGTTCGTAAATTTCTGCAATTTCTCTCGATTTGTAGTATATTGACATAATATTGCTAACGTTTCTTGAGAAAAGCGATGAACATTTATCATCTCATAGATGAAATACTACAGTTCTCCTGTTTCAACTGTCACTCCGCCGAAGTTACTCTGAAGTCCTGTCTGCACTCCAATTATCACTTTTATTTTAATTGTATTATTGCCTTACTTGAGTTTAACTAGTACATATATATATATATATATATATATATATATATATATATATATATATATATATATATATATATATATATTAATTGATTCATCGAGTCTGATAGAAACCTCAGGAAGCACTGCACGGCCGTTTCGTCCTATCAGCATCCACTACCGAGGGAATCGAAACCCCGACAGTTAGGTTGGCAAGCGAACACCATACCAAGTGATTGAATATAATTATCAAATACTCCTAATTACTATATATATATATATATATATATATATATATATGTGTGTGTGTGTGTGTGTGTGTGTGTGTGTATATATATATATATATATATATATATATATATATATATATATATATATATATGAGGAAATATACTCTTAAGTTGTGATATATTTATGGGATAAAGTGCTCAATATCAGAAATAGAGCGTGTATAAATATAAAAGTGAACATTGAACTCAAGCCTGACGATTGAGCGTAGCATGAAAGTGTTGAATTCAATATATATATATATATATATATATCGATTTAAATCCCAGTTGGTCGTGTAAGTTATTATAAACTAATTGTGAATTTCCCCTACCTGCACATGTGTTGTATAATATCGAATCTTTCCAAAATGAAATCCAAAATGTTCCCTCTTAGAATTAGCTTTTTTTTTCTTTTTCCTGTCCGTTACCAATAGATAGCAAACATTATCATTCGAATTTTGATGAATAGAGCGCACAGTAGAATCAAACCGTCAGTAGAACAGGAACAGTGCAGCTTCCACACCTCTTTTATACTTGATAAACGAACAGAACATTTTAAGATTGAGCGATTGCTTAAAAAATATTCCTACCCCTTGATAACGCTCATACATACATCCACACATACGTTCCTGCTTACGTACACATAAACTCATTCTTGCGAGGACTACTACGAACATTTTGACGATCTTGTATTAACCAAAATACATTAATTTTATTTGTAAAGACATTAATTGATTTATATGTATATAAATTTGTTGTTTTAATTTAACAATTTGATTTTCTTGTTTTATACCCCTCTTATGGCTACCTAACTAACATGGCCAAATCAACCTAATCTGTTTCAACACTCACACGCTTCACTATAACTGGTAACCCACTATAAGAGCAGACACAGAAAGAAACCCTTCCAGAACGTAGTAGATGAAAACGAGAAAAAGGATTAAACATAAGCTGTAAGAAGACTGAATCTATGGTTGATAGAAAATGATGAGGTCAAAAGTCGAACTGCAAATTAGAAATACAAAAATTAAACAAGTGAGGGAGTTTAAATATTAAGGAAGAGATTTAGCTGAGGACGGAAAGTGTTAAACTGAAATCAGAAGTCATATTAAAATAGTTAAAGACGCCTCCCGAAAGCTAAGCTTAGTACTGAGAATTAAAAAAAAAGATTCGCTAGAATCAAGGAAAAGAGAACTAAAATATTAACTGATATCTCTCCTCCTGTATGGAAGTGAGGACTGGAAAATCTTTTTCAAAGTTGAACAAGTGACTTGAAGCAACAAACGTTTGGCTCTACAGAAGGATTCTGAGGATACCGAACATGGGAGCAACGTCGAAGTTTCAGAGGAGATGTAAACAAAAAGGAAACTTATATTTAATACCAGGAAGAGGCAGTTGGAATTTCTAGAACACAAAATAAGGAAAGAGGGCTTGGAAAATGTCATACTCAAAAGACAGATTGAAGGCAAGAGATAATGAGGGAATAATAATCTACATAAGTCCTGAAGAGACGGGTTGCATAAAAAAGAAAAATAGTTGCTGTTTTATTTCCTCGGATGATCGTAGTTTGCAAATCGAATATTATTCTTTCTGACTAACAGTTTTATAGGGAAACTTCCGTTTTAATTTTATTCTTATATCATTTAGTATTCATCAACTTTGGTTCGTCAAACCATCGACCATTTTTAACAATCTAGGGAACTTCCTGCATATCCAACGATTAATATTGTTCAAATATTTATAGCTTTGATTATTTTTCTATTGTCCAATGACGCGGAATTTTGCATTATTGCCTTGTTTCGTTATCCAGGCCATGTTGTTGTTGCTCTTCTTCTTCTTCTTCTTCTTCCTTCTTTCACCCCTCCCTTCCTCCTTCTCCCCCTTCCACCCTCATTATCCCCCTCCTACTTCTTTTCCTCCGCCCCTTCTTATTCTTCTTTTCCACCTTCTTCTTTTTCTTCTTCTTCCCTCCTCCTCCTTTTTCGTCGCACCAGTCCTCATTCTCCCTTCCTCCTCCCCTCATTATACTCCACCTTCTTTTTCACCTCTCGTTTTCACTTTTTCCGCCATCTTCTTCTTATTATTATTCAGTCCTCCTCCTCCTATTTTCACCCTCACCCTTCCAACTTCTCCCCTGCTCCTCCCCTCATTATCCTCCTCCTTTTCCTCCATCCCTCCCTCTTCTTCTTCTTCTTCTTCTTCTTCTTCTTCTTCTTCTTCTTCTTCTTCTTCTCGTATTATTTTAAATTTTAGCGTCTTCAATTGGCATATTTAATCTTGTTCCCTTTGCTGACAATCATGCATTCTCTCTTTACTTTTAATCGATGTTTATTTTTTTCTTCTCGCTTCCCTGTAATATCTTCCACAGGGTGCCCACAAAAAAAAAATTTAATTGTTGAAATTTTTGTTACAGATATTTGAAAGAAAAGCAAGAAATTTAGTAGCTTAAAACAGAACAAAAACACGAATATTAAGTGTGGTGTTCAAAACACCTTACGTGGGTACCAGCAGAACAACGTAGACGGTCTAACTAACCTCTTGTCGACCTTTGAATAACGTCAAACGGGTTAGTGTTCCAACCTTCTATTAACACTGTTCTTAAGGATTGTTTGTGTTCTCCCTTCTTTGTAAATGAAGTTGGTGTAACAGTAAACCCCTTACGGTAATTTTTTTTTCATCATAAAAAATCTAAAATTTCCTGGTTTTGTGAGGGCCCATTTACTTTTGCTTTAGACTGGAAAGGAAATAACAGTAACTCTCGGAACACTATGTCCAGTATTTTCTTCGGCATTAGTTTCTCAATTTCTGTTATTGCGAAAAACTCATTATGATCTGTAACTATAAATGAAACGTTGTCACATGTTTGGACATGGTGTGCAGTTCTCAATGGAAAGCTCACAAGGAATCGAAATCCCCTTTGCAAATTTTCCCAAATGAACTCTGTAATTGTTTGAAGACCACACATTGTCAGTTAGAAGCGAAGATAAATAAATTGAAAATGTGATTTACAATCATTCTATCTTCTTTTTTATTACGGCGTATTGAGTCAAAATCCATAACGCTGAAATACGTAATTACTTTCTGAACTCCCTAATATTTTTTTCAGCGTTTTTTTTTTTTTTTCTTTTTTTTTTTCTAGTTTCATTCGGTACTCTGCTGGGACAGCCAAATCGATTACCTGACAAATTTTCGTCTCCGTGTTTACGATAACTAGATTTAGTATTTTGCCAGAGTTGAGCGATTCGCTTGAATTCTGGTGTCTAAGATAATTGTGTGTTTTTATTCTTTCAGACAGAATTGGGTTTTTATATAGACCATTTGTTTTAATGTCGAAGCTCTAGATGATGGTACAGTTATTAATCATTATTAAGATATGTGTTCCTGTGGGAGATTTGAGTTCAATCTCTGAGTCTGGCTGTACTGAAAAAGTCACTTATTTTCTGAGAATGTGTAAAATAGATGGGTTTCGTCTTGGAGCCATTTCGTGCCCCATAACACTTTCCCTTCATGGCTTCTAATTTCGAGGAGTTCTGCTATAAATTTCTTGCATTATTTTTTCCTACTAAAATTAAAATTACAAATTCTTTGGTATACTGAATCCACACTGTTTTTATTTTCTTTTTACTAGAGATATTTGTGAATTATTCGTATGGTTCAACACTGTGCATTCAATATACTTATTTTGTTATTCACATATTTTGTGCAATTCAAAAAGGGACCCGAATAGCTCACAAGGTTATTTATCCTTTTGTTCCTTGTTATATCTAGTTTATTGGGCCCATTTCTAACTTTGAACTACTGTTCTGATTTTTTCCGCCATTTCAATTCTGCTTCCTTGTATCAACTTTTAGTATTCATAGATACTTGAAGCTCACATACCGCAGAGGGCCATACAGATTTCCTTGCATCGTGATCCATTTCCTTATATTGCTTTTCACTTTATTTCGGGCATAACCAATAACTTTATCGATCTTTGTACCGTGCCCATTCAGGACATGGGAAATGATGGCTATCCACATCTTCTTTTCTTCTCTAGCTCTTAGCATTCTTTGATATTTTTCTAGATTGAAAACTGAGTTTACACTATGCAAATTATGAGGACATATACACAGTTGATTGACGACAAACAGCCATCGTCCTGAAAGTCAGAGCTTCTATCTTTAATGATGAAAAAGGGACTCAGAGATGTTTTTCTATAGACTGATTTTGAGAGTACCATGGAGAGAGTATGTGTATAACGAGGAAGTTCTCAAGAAAATTGTAAATAGAAAGACATCCATACGTAAAATCAGAAAGAAAGGGTTGAAATTTCTGGGACACATTATAAGAAAGAACGGTTTGGAAAAAATCCATAATTAGAGGAGGTAATGAGAAACGGTAATCAAAAAGGAAATGACGTGTTTGGGTGAATGTATAGCAGAACAAGAAGGACGGATGGTCAAGAGTCAAATGTACAAGTTATGGAGAATATTGACCGCACAAATGTTGAAGTTAGATAGCATATCAAATATGATATATATTTAAGCTTTTTAACATATTTTGTTCTGACAATGTTACCTCGGCCCGATTATCTCCCTTTTTTTAAGATTCATCTGGTTTTATAGATCGAAGAACAACAGGTTACTTTGTCTACTGTTCTGCTTTCAACATTGTATTTTTTCGGTTTTTTTTTTTCATTTGATTTTATTGGATCTAATATGTGTATTCAGTAAGTTGTACCGAAACGAAGATGTTTTTTGATGCAAAAATTTAAATGTCTTTTAATAAAAAGAGTAGATGGTTTTTAATTATATGCAGATTTTAGAATATAAGTCGTCTTTTTCTTCAACGTATATACGGTTACTTGATTTCATCAGACATTTATGCAAATGCTGAATCAGTCTTTTCTTAGTGGCAGCTGAAACCCGAAAAAAATGGAATTCAACATGGCTTGGAGACATCTTGGAGAACATGCTTCATATTTTTTTTCTTAAATCTTATTTTCAGTATCGTATCTGTCTTCGATACAACGCGATTTTCTGATTTATGGCCTCTCTATGTTTTTGATGTGTTTTGATTTTTACCTGTTTTTTTTTTGTTGTTGTTTTTTTTGCTACTGACTTTACTCTCGCTTTTCAATTGAAATACTTCACTTGTCATTATTTTTGTCAATAAAACTTTGTCTTAATGATACAACCGCCTTAAAACGGATAGTATCATAGCAATTGTTCTGTTACCGCGACTTGAAGAATTTAAGGGTTGTACTAGATTGGCGGCAAGATCTCATCATTTTACAGTGGAAATGGCTAGATGTAAGTTTAAGGTCCGTAATAATAATAATAATAATAATAATAATAATAATAATAATAATAATAAAGATAATAATAACATTAGGTTGGTGCAAAAATAATGGCGTTTTTTGACGTATTTTTTAACATCAAAAACGCCATTATTTTTGCACCAACCTAATAACAACAATAATAATAAAAAAAACAAACTTCTCTCTCACTTCTCGCTAGTGAAAGTCCTTTCTGGCTTCTTGTTTCCCAGTTAATTTTTTAATTTTTAAAAATTTCAATGTAATGACAATCATTATATTATTTTGTTCTTAATTCTTGTTCTTTTTTTGGTCTTGCACTTTATGCTTTCTTTCTCATATTCTGTCACAGTCAGTGAATACTTGTATCGTAGTGACTTTATTACCTTGCTCAGAGTGAAATGATTAAAAGAAAATGAAATATACAATAGTGGTGATATATCATACGAACTATGTAAACATATATTTTGCGTTCATATTCTACTTTCATATCCTGTTGCACCTGTAGACAGGTGCAACAGAATATGAACTCTATCAGACACTCAGACTAATGAGTCATAAAACAAAACTTATCTTCCGAATTCTGATGAATAGAGCGCGTAGCAGAAAGAGGTCAGAACGAGAAAAACATTTCCTGCAGGATCCTGAAATAATTAATACCATATTTATGCTTATGATACCAGAAAGAGTAATGTAAATGTAAAAGTCAGTACATCTATGTAATATAGAATATTGTTGCAGCATACCTAAGAACGATGATGTTTATGCCCACATTCATATAAATACAGTAGTAAATACGGCGTGTTGGTCTGCAGTTAGAGATTGTCTCCAGCTTCGGGCAGAGGGGATCTCCAGACGTAGCTATATCGAAGGACAGAATCTCGTCTCGGGAAACAGCTATCCGGCCTTGTGTCTACGTGGAATTTTGGGCCGAGCATACGGGCACGGATAGCCAACATTAAATCTCGCCTTGTGCCACATCTGACATCGTGGGGCGGTTGGTAGATATCCTGAAGTTGGAGATTCGTCACCAGTTGTGCTGGACAAATTCTCTGCCCGCAAGCAGAGAGGATCCCCAGACGAGGCTATGTCGAAGGGCCGAATCTCGTCTCGGGGAAACAGGTACACGATCCTGTTTTATACGGGGACTACGGGGAATTTTGGGCCGAGCCTACGGGTCCGGATACACCACATATAATTAGACCTCATGCCACATCTGACCGTATGGAGGGGTTAGTAGATATCCTGCACTTGGAGATTTATTGTGGAATTCAATTCGCTCGCTTCTAACAGTTGAATACTTCGTCTATGCGCCGCTGACGAATCTTATATGTGTTCTTCTTGTCCTAAGTATTATCGTTCATTACCAATCGTCGTGTGATTATTCTATTCAGTAACCTTCCCTACGTTGCAACAATTATATAAAAGCTCTTTGATAAAGTACGTAAAAAGACATTTGGTACTGCTAAGTAACTATGGCATATTTGTGTGTGTATATATATATATATATATATATATATATATATATATATATATATATATATATATCCGTAACTTATATTGGCTGCAAACGAACTGTATAAGAATAGAAAATGAAATACTGATGGTCACGGGGTTTTTCAACATCAGCTTGTCTAGTACTGGTTGTGTATTGACCATGAAATGCTTTATCATGCTATTATTTCTGCTTTTAATACATTACATTTGCCTTTGCATTCTTTTTTGTAGGTTCTTTGCCGCTGTATTAAGTTTATTATGGTTTATTATTACTTGAAATTCCTTTTTGAATTTGTTGGCTTCCTTTATTACTGAATAGAGTTTATTATATCTTTCACGTTTTTTGACACAGCATCATCCATTCTTTTGTAATTTTCCGGTATCTTTGAAGACCGATTGTCGTGATTTTGAAAGAGCGTTCTAGTTGAAGTAATCATCTGCCTCGAGTGTATGTGGCTACACACAGTCGCTCAGCATCAGCCTTGGGATGATGCATATGCGGGTGTGTTTGAGAAGCTTGCTCGTTTTCACATCCATTCGCTTAATGTCAACTATGGTCTAATTAAGGATGATGAAACTGTATTGCACCACAGGGACGGGTATAATGCCTAGGGTTGCTATTCTTTCTTGTGAATTCAATTCGGCATTTAACACCAGACCCTCACGCCTATAATATTCTTTTATTACGTTCTCCTTCATTTGATTGCGGTATTTCAACTTCTTCGCTACTTATTTGCTGGCTTCTTCTTGTTCCAGTTCCCTAATCTTTGTGAAAATTCTAAATCTATTGAGTGTGTTACTGTATTTTTTCTCTTTACTGAATGTTAATTTGCACATTTATATATTCCAAAATCCCTGCCGATGTCATTACTGAAATATTATACAGTATTGAGGATACCATTCAAACAATTAAATACTTACCTGGCACAGGGCTCGTCCTTAGGCTGGTGGTATCACGGCTATGACTAGCTTAGACCAGCTTAGACCAGCTCTGACCAGCTTGGACAAGCTATGACCAGCTAATACCAGCTTGGACCAGCGGCCTGAGTGAAAACATTCGGGTCCCCACATTAAAAACTGACCTTGTGTCACAACCAGACTCAGTGAGGGGTCAAGTAAATACACCATTCAATCAATTGACGTTTTTGGCAAGAATGTAAAATAGGCGATTAATCCCATTCTTTTTTTTTAACTTGTATCCATAGTTCATAGGAAAGGGATACGGATAAACTGAGTAAAAGAGGCGACAGTGAGTCTCCTTGAAAAATTCTTCGTCGGATATTCAAAGAGTTAGGACTGTCAATACCCTTGGTGTTATTTAGGTATAGTGTGGTTTTCCACAGTTCCATGCTTTATTTAAGCAAACTTACTATCACCAATGAGACTGTGTAAATTTCCAAAGTCTTAAAGATCCAAGAATTTTTTATACTATGAAAGGCTTTACGGTAATCTATAAAAAGCTGTGTTGAAATTTCTACCGGTTTTACTGCAATTTTCCAGGATCATTTCATTCATTAGTCGTTGATCTTTGCACGCATATGAACCAATTCGATATGTTGTTTTAATGTTGTTTAAATCGAGAAAAGTTCATCAATTTATATGTGGTGAACAGACGTTATAGGGCCTATATATTTTAATATGTTTCAGCCGTTTTTCGTAGGAGATATTTAATACCTTTAGAGATCCATTCTGGAATTTGGGCTTATTAATTAGCATTGATAAAGTTTGGATTTTATGGATTAATGACAAATGAGAGTCAAAAGATCGGTACCTTGTCATTTCCTGGTGTTTTCCATCTTGGAGATTTTGTTAGAGCTTACCTAACATATAGCTTATATTTTCGCATTCTTGCACACGTTTATAATTCAGTCTTTCAGGTTCGCGTTCGATTCAGTCTGCATTGGAATTATATTCCTTTGAGTTGCTCCAAATTGTTTCCTAAAACTTTTGCATTTCTTTAGCCGATGGTGGCTTTTTGACTTCTATAACTGCTTTTCCAGTTTCCCTGTAAAACATCTTGAGATTCATTTGAAATATCTTATATTGTGGATAGAAATACAACGTTTTTCATATTGTCTTGTTCTTTGCATCTTTAATTGTATTTTCAGTTTAAATATTTCCTTGATTGGTGGAAATTCATTTAGCGTTTTATTTTTAGAATTTATTATTATTATTATTATTATTATTACTATTATTATTATTACTATTATTATTATTATAACTATTACTATTATTATTATTATTATTATTATTATTATTACTACTATTATTATTATAACTATTACTATTATTATTATTATTATTATCATCATCATCATCATCATCATCATCATCATCATCATCATTATTATTATTATTATTATTATTATTATTATTATTATTATGCTCCGGGTCGTAGAATTACGTTTTGAGATTGCCATTGTCACAATATCACTTTTAGTGTGTTAAGTTGCTCAAAATGATGGTTAACGCCCACAGTCGTCTTTCCTTAGGGGATGAGTCGTTTGCGCTGTGACGTTAGATCTTACGGCCTTCATGAAACCGTATACTAAGTTTGAACTCTATCTGGTAATTCCTAGTAGTCTCAAGCCTACGAAACGAAAATACTTACTGAATTAATGTTGGATTACGAAACATCTGTTAATTTGTTAATTCTAAGACGAATATATAGGCATTCAATACCACCATATACATTCTTTTCTTATTCTTTTTATGCCATATTCAATGCCATTCCCTAATTTGTGAGTTGCGATCGCTAATGACCCCATTAGACATATAATATTTCAAAAATACTCTGTAATTCCAACAACATACAGGGATGTTTATTAGTTAGGATATTATTTTTCTTTCTCTAATTCTTAAAGTTAAATCATTCTCATTTACTAAATAGACAATCTATTAAATGAGAAGTTTTAACAAAAGGAAATTGAAATTACGATAAGTTAACATTATTGAAAACTCTACAATAATCAAGTGCGGTGTATTGAAGAAGGCAAAATAGAGTAGTTCTTGTCATGAATAACTGAAATTTTGAATTAAGGACTTCGCTATATATTCTTTGATGATTCTTTGTTATTTCTACGAAATGTGATTTTTTAATAACATGTAAAGAAAAGCCGGAAAAAGGCTTCGTTCAAGCACGGACATAAGGAGACAGTCGATAAATAATCAGCATATCGTTTGACCAACTATAATTGTTTTATCTTTTTTTGCCTTCCTTCCCCAATGAATCAACTTTCCTTTATTCTCTTTCTACCACTTCAATAAAACCACGCTCTGTCTTTATTTCACTCTTGCTATCCTTCAAGACAGAACACCTATCTTTTCTCTCCTACCTCTCTCTACTTAGTCTTACTCTTTTAATAAATCAGGCTTCCTTTTCAGC
>OZ010572.1:25999151-26001651 GCA_963932145.1 Acanthosepion lycidas
CAACATTATCCTTCTGATTTTAAATATTAATGTTGTTTTTTATTTCCATTTTCCTTAAAGATTCCTTCGTTGCACACATGTTCCGTTCAAATTATTTTCAGCTTTCTTTTCATCCATGAGGAAATTCTTCCGCATACATTGTCATAGAGGAGTTTTATTATTACATAGCATTTCAGATCATTTTTTTCTGGCGGCATTTTCTTGTGTCTCAGATGTTTTTAGCTTTGGGACGATACCTTTCTCTCTTTCAGTGTATCTTCGGATTTCTGTGTCACATTTTCCATCGTGTGTGAAATATCTAAATTACCTTGATTTTGACGTCTCCAATTAGTATCTCTCATCTTGGACTGTCCATCTTTCTAAAGACCATGCACTGTCGCTAGTTGCAATTAATTATGTTTCTACTCGGTTTAAGATATGATGCAGTACATATTGAAGTAAAGGAGAGTTTATTAGACTCAAACGTTTCTAATATAAGAACAGACTGGGTGACAAACGTTAAGTATGACATATTTATCCAGCATATAAATGTATTTTTTTATAATTTATTTTATTATCCCGGATTTTTATCCTGATCATAGCAGAGTATATCGTTTCCCCATTTTCTTAATCATTTCACCCCACTCAAGACGATAATTCCATTAAGATGTAAGGGGTTAATGAGAGTAAAAGGGGACGATAAGACTTCATTGAGGGGAAAGGAGAGGATCAGGAAGACAAAAATGGCGACTGATGTATATCGTAGATGAAAAAGGAACACGAAACCGGAATAAATTTACACAGTGAGAAAAGAAACTATTAAAATAGAACTTATATTTACATCTAGTTATTTAATGATTAAAATGATGAGATCTCGTTGCACGTTTAAAATGATGAGATCTCGTTGCAAGTTTAAAATGATGAGATCTCGTTATACGCTTAAAATCATGCGTTCGAGGTACCAAGAAAGAAAGATATTCATTCTGATCTTTACACTGTTTCTGATCTTCATTAACGATCTTCCTGACGTCATCAGTTCCCAAACAGGCATCGACGCAGACGGCACTACTATTTACTTTTGCCTCAATAGTAAATCTCGTATCACTGAAAAAAACTAACGTGGCTGTGGCTGGCAGGGGTAGGAAAATGGCTTGTAAACTTTAATGCCTCCCAAACGAAACTGCTCACATTTACCTACCACAGAGAACCCTCTCTTCCTCCCATCAGAATGGATGATGTCCAACTCCACGAGAGGGCCTCTCTGTGCCTCCTTGTTCTCACGTTGTTCGCTGACCTGATGTGAAACAAATATATTGAATTAATAGATTCATCTATCACAATGAAAGTTAGTTCTCTGCGTCGTGCCAGAAAGTTTTTCTCTCCTTAGTTTATCCTTCAAATCTCTAAGTCAACCATTCGTCCTTGCATTGAATACTGCTGCTATATATCATCCGGGGGCCCCGCTGTCCTCGTCAAAATCCAGAGTCTGATATGCAGTGTGATAAGTCCTGACCTGGCATCCCGTCTGCAGTCATTTTCTCACAGACGGGATGTGGCTTCCCTCTGTCTCTTCTACATGTATTTTTACGGAAACTGCACTGACGATCTACTTTAGCTGTCTCTCAGACTGGAGGAATTTAAGCGTACTGTTTGGTTGGCATCTTGGTCCCACCTTTCACAGTCGAAACGGTTAAATGTAGGCTTCTATTCTACTCCAACAGTTTCTTATTTCGCACTTCCCGACAATGGAAGTTATTTCCTATTACTTACATTCCTGTTAGCTGGAATCCTCAATTATTCCGGTGTAACGTCAAACGACATTTTCTGATTCTTTGATCTTGTTCCCTGCCCTTCTCTTTATCCTTTCCTAAAACACTCCTCTTTACTCTTGCTCTCAATCTCTGGAACCCCTTGCTTGGGGTGAAATGCTTTAAAAAAAGGACAATTCCCATGAAAATATTTCTAGAAAAGATAGAGGGAAGACACGACACATTGGTGGGAAACTGAGTGAAGTTGAGTTGCCATGCAAGGACCGATAACAATAACGAAATATCAGTGGAGTGTATAATATGTTTCTTTGTACAGAAACCAATATCTGTTATCACTATATTGTTATAAAATATCGTTTGAACTAATCCTTAACTGTCGTAAGAGTCATACCACAAAATTACAATGTCCAAAGAGAAAGGCATAATAGAATGTTTATTAATACTACAAGTTCCTTAATTCATACAAGTTTGTTAATTAAAACTCGGATAATGATAATTGATGTATTCATTTCACAAATATTGACACATCGACTAACTTCATGATGAAATTTCAAGGGAGGAAACAATGATTTTTGATTTCGAAACTTTTTTTTACATCAAGATTAATGTTTTCAAATTAAAATTTAGAGTGAATGTTTTGTCCATGTTTAAATTTACAAAATGAAACGAAAAAAAACTGTTGCCAAGTAAAGCAATATTTTATTTGTTTTCCGATTTGTGGGAGAATTTTCACAGGAATTCTTTTCCAAATA
>OZ010572.1:26006651-26009151 GCA_963932145.1 Acanthosepion lycidas
TGAACAAAAACACACCTCTTCTCTTCAATGAATCTGAAGTATTGTCATCTATAGCCAGATAAATAAAAATGCTTTGCTCGGAAATTGTCTTCCAAATATACTCTTAAATCATCAGGGGTATTTTTGACTGATCCCCTCCCACTAGAACAGCGTATCTGCTGACTTATAGTCTAGACTATCATTTCTTTCTTTGATTCTAGACAATTTACTTTTGGAATCTCATGTTTTAGTTTGTCTTGAAATCTATGGATTGTTTATTTAATTGATCGATTTTCTTAGTATTTATTTAAGACGTTGTGATTATGGAAAGATCATTTCCTATTTTGTAAGTTTTCTCAAAATGTATCAATTCTTGTTCTTCCAACTCATACACGGATGATTTCAGAAATTCGGGCCCATCTAGCGGAATTATATGGTGCGAATTAATCTATGTGAACTTTTAGGAATCACTTTTTCATCAATGCAGTTTTTAAGCTTAGTCAGAAAAGTACGGATATTAATAGTTGTCTGTATTTTCGAATTAAGTACTGTTATATACCGTACCTATGAACACTAATGGTTATGTCCCAAATCTCATAAATCCGTTGGACACTATTGTAAGAGAATAATATGCTGTCTAAGTAGTCCACCACTAGCAGTGGTTTACCTACTTCACGCCGCTGGCGAGTATTGTATTTTTTTGATGGTATAAACATTACCATTTTATTTCCAACCTCCGTTTTCATTATTCCAAATTCAGTAACCTTTTCTAGGTTACAAATAATGCATAAGTCAAAAACTATCCACATTTTGGCCAAAATATATCTTAAAGGTTGTTACACTGCCTTCTGCCTTGACGTGTTTATAGATGGCACCATTATGGTCGGGCAATCAAAGTTTGAGTTTGATCACGCGAACAATCTTGCTGCTTTTGCATATTCGCCCCGCTAGGTATGTGCACTAAAGTGATAAAAGAGCAATGTACCTATTTCTCTGATCGGAAGGTGTGTCAGGAGCTGAAATTCATCAGAGGCTTTTAACAAAACACGGCGATAGTGCATTATTGCCTAGAAGTGTGTATGAGTGAATCGTGAAGTTTAAAAGAGGCCGGATATGTGTGACGTAAAAAGAGGCATGAAGAAAGAACAGTGTGCTCGTTACCACCGATGATGAGGAGATTCAGCAGGAGATGGTAATGGCGAACTGGCAAGTTATCTTTGATGAGATATCATGTTCTCTGCAGATTAGTCATGGTTCTTTCTATCAAAGTATTTACGACACTTGTGCAAAAAGGGTACCAAAAAATCTCATCGCGGAGCACAAGCGAAAGCGTGAAGAGGTTTGTATATGCAGGAGTTGAAACGTGGATCCCTCAAATTCAGCCAGATTCCAAAAAACAGAGTATGGATTCGAAATGTTCTTCAGTCTTCAGCAGGATAGATGCTGCTAACCGCTTTTTGAGCTCAAAATAGCCTATCGTGGAAGTATGCTTGGAAAAGCGGCGTACGCTCAATAGTGAAAGCTACAGTGTTTTACTATCAAACAATTTGATGCCATAAATTCGCATGAAATGCTGAAGCCTATTGTCGAAGAAAGTTTTGTTGTTGTGGAATAATGCATGTCCATCTACCGATGGTGAGACAGTTGACTGTATTAACTAATTGGTGTTGTGATACGCTGGAATACATTGCCTACAGCTGAGATCTTGAGCCTTCAGACTAACACCGCTTTTAACTGCACAAACATGCTTTGTAAGGTCATTAATTTCCTACGGATAAAGTAACGCGGGAAGTGTCCATAAATGTTTGCGCAGTCAACCGAATATCTTCTTCTTGGAGGGAACACTCGGCCTTGTGGACCGCTGGACTAAGGATCCAATAGAAAGAAGATTATGTATAAAAACATATTTGTTTAACACCTGCGTTTGTGTAGAATTAATTGTAAAGAAAATCAAACAAGTGTGCGCATAATTTTTAACTTTCTCTCGTATATATTTCCCTTTTCCCTATTGTCAATGTGTAAAGATTAAGATATAAAAATATATATCTGTAAAAAATAAAAAAAAAATCTTTTCTTTGTTCATGCGTTTTTTTCCTCCGATCGACTTTATCAAGGCAATTGTAAGGATTTAATTTTGGAACAAGTATTTATAAACCGAAGTAAAAATTTGTTTGCTTTTCAAAATGATTAAATTTAACAACACTCATAAATATATTTCAGGCTAATTGAATGTAAGGTAAAACTACGGAGGACGCTAAGTGATATAATTTCATGGCTAATAAAAGAAAGTGGGTAAATGTTATTTTGTTTGTTGAAGTTTTTCTTAATGTAATCAATTTTATTTAAGTTTATTTTGGGAAATTAATTTATGCATTAATATATTTGAATTAATAGAAAGTTTTGAACCGTTTCCTTTTAATCTTTCTTTAATTCTTTATACTCATGTAAGTTGACTTGGAAAAGGATTTTAGGACGGGAGATATTTGAAAAAAATCCGAAGCACAGATATATATTTCGGAAA
>OZ010572.1:26011651-26016651 GCA_963932145.1 Acanthosepion lycidas
ATTTTTGCATAAACCTAATACTATATTCATTTTAAAGAAGCAAATCGTGTCAGTTTAATAGTGGTAAATAGGTCCGCATATCGTCCGGTTCTCACTCCTCTCGTTTTTTTTTTTTTTTTTGACCTGGTATAAAGGTTTATCCCCTGTGTCCTCTTTAGGCTTAGGATTCCGGTTCTTTCTAAAGTGTTCCCATTATCATTCATTCCCAGAAATCAATTGCGTCATAGTGGGATATCGGCATGCTTGGGGTGAACTGATTAAAACAAATGCAAATTAAGTATCATTCGACTGCGAGAAACAGGAAAACGAAATAAAACTGCTAACAATATTCCTGATGCACTTGCATGCAATACTTTCTTGTGTATTGTTTGTATTCTGTGCAATTCTCGAGCCGCCTTAAAAGTCATACCCGTCATAGGCATGCAGATAATTAGTACGTGCTTGTCGGAAACTCTTACTCTTATATATATATATAATTCTGAAATCAACGGTCAACTGCGTAAAAATGCGAAGCTCTTCAGTAAAATGAATGGAGTACTTTGATTGCTTGGCGTTTGTTTACGTTTGTAAAAGCAATACGCTAGATTTGGCTGATTCGCTCAGTCGAGTGAAGATGTCTAAGTGGTAGAATCTCTGACTGAGGCCAAATCGGTTGGGTTTCGATCCGGGCTTGAAGCCTTCGGTTATCTAGCTGTGATACAGCGAAATAATACTGTCATCGATTGATATATCGATATATATATTCATAGTGGAAGTATCGCCATGCTTGGAGTTGTGACGTCACCCACGGCCTCTCTCTGTCACCGTGCTATCCTGTGACGACCAGTGTGACTTGGTATTGGTCGCGGTACCAAATGTGACGTGATCCTACTGTCACGGCACCAAATGTGACGTTCTAACCCTTGGCTGATTCGGATGAGAATCTGGTTAGATTCGGTATCAGCTTTGTCGTTCCCATCTCGACTCCAACGTCAGGCTACCGAAGTAACTGCTTTGACTTCTAGTCTAACCTACCCACGTTGTGATTTGATCTTATGTAGACGAAATCAATCAGTCGCCGGGCCGTAATGCAAGCCGAGTCCGAGCAAAGGTAATACCGCACAAGTATATGTAAAAGAAAATAAAGTAACAACTCGAAAAGTTCAAATGTGTAAAAAAAAGAATAACAAATATTTTTTATATCTGGTTGCTGAATACAGGACTGCGTCTTTCTCCCAAACTGCTAATATGGATACGTGAAACTTTGCGTTTGTTAGGCGAGTATTAATATCTTAAGTTGTTTTTCGATAACTGGTTTTTGGTTGTCTTCAGGCGATATTCGTAAAAAGTTGTTTTGGTGGTATGAGTCTAAGTCGTTCTTCAAAAATAATTGTTCTTGGTTAGAAGTCGAAGTCGGGATGCGTGGATCTTCAGTCAGCTTCCTGCGAGGCTGGTCTCAGAGCTCACAGCTCAACTCTGTCTGCGTCTCTCCATATCCAACTGCTTTCTCACTAACTCTCTCGCTGCGACTTTGCTTATATGGACGCCGAACAAAACCGTAGTGCGCTTGTCGGGGTTTGAGGTTCCTTGATAATTCTAAATCAACAATAAGGATTTTCTTTGTTCTCGGACAGAAAAATTTATTACTTTCCATTCTTGGAAGATCTTACTTTCTACTTAAAGGGAATCGTCCTCCCAAATTCTTCCTTTCTCATATTGGTATCTTACACCAATACCCTCAGAGGGCGTCAACAGGTTCCCTTTGTCTATCACAGTGGTATCTCAAATAAATCCCCTCAGAGGCGTCAACCGGCCCCACCTCCTTCTTCATATGATTACCTTCGCCTACCGCTCACGCCACCATTCAGCCAATGGACGCCCAGCATCGTGGGTCTGGCTAGAATGGCCTCGGTTTAAAAATTTCGCTCAAAGAAAAAAAAATTGTCTTCTTTCTTTTTTTTCTTTTCTTTCTCTTCCACGAGCAGACCTCCCACGACTCGTCGGATGGTCCCTAATCTCTATCTTGACCGAATTTCATCTGGAGTTCGTCAACGAGATTTTCGTCAAATAATCATTGAGGTTGGTCAAGTGAATCTCTTTGTCTCTTCAATGCCTACGTGTTTCCGTCGCCAAAATCTGTCCAGGCAACAAGCTCTTATCATGGCCAGCTCAGACATAAAACAGCTGTTTTTCCCAAATGATATCTCCGAAGAGATTAATGGTTTAATCTTTCCTTCTTTTTAACTTGTGGGTCGTCCAGCTGACATTTTTCTCGGTCAGTGCGTGACCTGATTAATATTATCTCTTAGCATTCTGTTTTGTAGGCCATTTGACCAATTTGAAATTTTCATTATTGCCTTGGGCAGAAGGCTATCTTTTATTCGCTCCGTCGTAACATAAATCAAACTAAATCCGACAGATCCGATATCTTACTTTCTTCGATAATGAAAATAAAATCTTTACCACTTTTCTTTGTTAGAAAAAAAAACATCGCTCAGTGTCTTTTCGTGATAGCTTCTTATCACCTTAATTAATTCTCGCCTTTTTTTTCATGCAACCGTAAATAGTGTCACACCTTAATTCTTTCTAAATAGAGCCCTTAAGACCCTCTTTCTTTATTTAAAATGTTTTACAATAAAATTACTTATTCAGTATAGACAAGAATATAAACTTTTATTTTTTTCATACTTTTCCTATTTATTTTCTTAACAATCCGCTTGAAAAGTATTTCAATAAAAATAATTGCTTACATAATATTGTTAACCATACAAAGACAAATATCATTGAGTGATTATCTATCTGATCTCCCTCAGTGAATTTTAAAAAGAAGTAAACTTGAACAGAATAAATAGCATTATACATTTTTTTATTGTAATTAAATTGATTGCAAGTAAAATTATAAATGAAGTTTATTGTAATCCATACTTGGCTCTCGGGTGATCAGTTTCAACATATGTTTATATTAAGTCTTAATACTCTGACCCTCATAACTAATGTTGTGCGTGAGTGGGGCTCTGTCGGGGTTTGAGTTCCTCGATAATTCTAAATCCACAATAACGATTTTCTTTGTTTACGGACAGGAAAATTTATCACTTTCCATTTTTGGAAGTCCATTACTTTTTGCTTTAGAAGTGTTCTTAAGGGTATCGTCCTCCCAAATTCTTCCTTTCTCATATTGGTATCTCACACCAATCCCCTCAGAAGGCGTCAACAAGTTCCCCCTCTCTCTCACAGTGGTATCTCACACCAATCCCCTTAGAGGCGTCAACAGGCCTCCCCTTCTTCTCATATGTTTACCATTATTGCTCAAAGGCAAAAAAAAAAAAATCTTTTTTTTTCTTTTCTTCCCGACACCAGACCTCTACGACTCCTAGTGTGGTCCTTAATCTCTTTCTTAACCGAATGTCACCTGGACTTTATCAACGAGATTTTCGCCAGCGTCAAGTGGGTGGTTAACTGGACGTATTCGCATTCTGTTGCTAATTATCTTTCCCGCTAACAAATTCTATTCATGGCCAGGTCTGAACATAAAACAAGTGTTTTTCCCAAAACCAAATTATATCTCCGAAGGATAGTTAATGGTTTAATCTTTTCCTTTCTCTTTTCCCTTCCTTTCCTTCTCTGCTTGGGGGTGGTCCAAAGTGATGCCATTCTCGGTCAGTGCGTGACCTGATTACCATTATCTCCCAGCTTCTGTTTCGTAGGCCACTTGACCAATTTGAAATTTTCATTATTGCCATGGACAGATGGCTATCTTTTATTCGCCGCCTCGTAGCATAAATTAATTCGACAGATTCGATATCTTACGAATTTCCTATCTTCTGCGAAAAAAATACTTTTCTTCGCAAATGTAAATAAATTCGTTAACATTTTTCTTTGTTAAAGAAAAATAACATCGCTCAGTATGTCTTTTCGTGATAGCTTCTTATCGCCTTAATTAATTCAGCTTCTTCTCGCCTTAATTATTTCTCGCTTTTAATTTTCACGCGACCGCTAAACAGTGTCACAGGGTAAACTGATTAAACAAATGCCAATTAACATTATAAAGAACTATGCAAGAACTTTTGTGACACTTATTCTAATGGGATATTTAGACATTTTTTTTTATCAGAGATGTATTCGGCAAAATCATTAGTTATTTACGTCTTCGGTAAGCAATTTGTAACTATTTATTCTTAAATATATCTTAATATATGATGAAAAATGTATTACATAGAACAATGTCCAACGCAACATACTGAGGTTTGGCAATAAGAATCCATGACCAAATCCAAGATTTGAGCTCCATGGCAATATCATTCGCTGATTCTTTCCTCGATGTATATTTCATTTCTTGTTCTTCAAACACAATGAAACAGTAAATGCACATTTATACGTCTAGAAGTTATAAAGTGTTCCTAACAGCTTAGTCGAAAAGCACACAATATGGCCCACGAAATCGAAATCTTGAACTATATTTCTTCGGAAATTAACTTTGGACAATTTCTGACAGAATTTCTTACATATCTGAGAAGGATTATGCGTAATTTGGAGAAGTCAATCGATACAATTAAGCAATGCAAATGTCTGCTGTCTTCAATGAAATTTATCTTAAATAAATATGAACACAACCATAAATATATAACACAAAAGAAAGTAAGATCGAAGACTTCGATCGAAACATCGAAAAATATAACAAAATAATATCGCTCCAAGCTCTTTAGATTCAAATTAGGTAAAAACAAATAAATATATTTCTGAAGAATTTCATCTGACATTTTTATTACTTCAAAAGTTATTATAATAGATAATCGTATTTTAAATAGACGCCCAAGTTTTATTTTTAAAAATGGGTATAACGTCTCTCGGCCTGCGTACCTGAGAAATCTTAATGAAAAAAAAAATGTGCCCACCGGCAGGAATCGAACCTTCACCCGCCTTCATAGGAGATCCGAAGGGCGGCAAATTCAGGAAAGCTTTATATTTTCTTTTCCCCAAAAGCCAATATATGCTCAGTTTCGTATCCGGTATTAGAGGCAATT
>OZ010572.1:26024151-26116651 GCA_963932145.1 Acanthosepion lycidas
TTAACGATTTTTAATAATTTAATAATTTTAATGATTTACTAATTTTAATAATTTAAATAATTTTAATCATTCTTAATAATAAACATTTGATTATTCATTATTAAATATCAATAATCATCAAATAAATCAATTTAATTTTATTTGTATTTGCACAAAATGTAAATTAATTTACTTATATTCGTATTTGCGCAACATGCATCTAGACTTGCACCGTAAATTTTCTGACAGCTGTTTCATTTCCCTTACCACTGAGCTGTCAGTTGTGAACAAAAGCTAAGGAACGTAACTTCTGCGTTCCAGTCTCTTTTGTCGGAAACGTTTAACAGAAGCTACTAATTGAAAACTCAGTTTGAATCTGATATTTTTCAATGAAGCAAACTAGAGATCACTGGCCTTGATCTCAACCAATGACGCTTCCGTTGCACCATAAACCTAGCTCTTTCGACCTTTACTTTTCTTCTCCTTTCAAACCATTTACCACATCTTGCGGGCACATTGGATCGACAATCAAACTCCTTTACAGAATAGTTCCATTGATAATATTCGCAGGTCTGAAATAACAAGTGAATAACCACTCGAGTCCGACAGACAGACGGGTATTAAAAATCAATAGAATCTTTCCAATTCGACGTGTGAACAGCCGAAACCGTATCAGATTATCGATTCCCTTGAATATTTGATAGTGCTTTACCCCTTCGCCAGTATCTGACGCCCGGGGTCAGAGAACTCGTCAAATATTAACAAGGTCTTCATCTCGCGATTCTTAGAGAACAAAACACTATTGCGAATACACCGGCGCCCTTCATCTTGCTTTCATACATCGGTGTGTATTGCAAAGGGTCGGGGTTCATATGTAACGGTTACTGAGAAAGCGTGAGTCAGTAAAGAGAGGCTGGCGAATGAAAACCAGACAGATCGATTTTTTTAGAAAGCTGACTGGATGATTTTCTTTCTGAATATTGATAGCGAGAGAAGGAGAGCAGGAAGGGCGTGCTGATTCGGGGTGATTAAAACGGGGATTTTTCGAACTTTCGACTTTCTGAATTCTTCAATATTTGGGGTTTCTTTCGTCAAAATCCACTCTTTGTTTAGATTTTTCTCTAATAGTGTTTCTTTTTTCTTATTTCGTTATTTTAAAGACGTTTCCATTCCTTTAATTATTTTTCTTCTATCTCCATTTTTTTCTCTTATTTTTGGTTTTACTTTTACGAAATAAACTCAAAATAATTATGTGCCCGTCTCTCCTTGTTTCTATCTGAAGGTTCTTTTCGATTTCCGCTTGTGTAACTAACAGTCTACTATTATGCATTTCTCTCCGTTTTTTTTCTGTTATATTTCTTATCTTTGTTTCTTTGACATTTATTCGCATCCTGGGTATGACGATAAACTACATCCGCGTCCTGGGTATGACGATTAACTACATCCGCGTCCTGGGTAAGACGATGAGCTGCGTCCAACAACAAGGCCTCTGATAATACGTTTTTGAAAAAATAATATTGCCAGTTATACGTTTTTGAAAAAAAATAATATTACCAGCTATACGATTTAAAACAAAAAAATAATATTACCAGCCATACACTTCTGAGGAAAAATATTAACAGAAATAGATTTTTGAGAAAACAAAAATATTACCAAGAAAAAAAAAAGTTGTCGGCATTAAATGACACATTGAGTTTGATATGCTGTAAAACAAAACAAACCAAACCAAACCAAACCAAACCTTGACATTTATTGTTAGACATTTTCATGACGGTCGTCTTCGAGTATAGAATCCAGAGGTTGGCAGTGAATATTTCGGAGACAGTAGGAAAGCGTAGTTCAGGTTCGCAGTGGATATCGTAGCAGAGCGTAGTTCTTCCTTCTATCATCTTCGCCTGTCAAGTTGGCACTGGTCCTTCCGTAGGGTAAACAAAGATGGCCGCCTTTATACACGACGGATACAATGTTCTGCGGCTTCTGATTGGTTAACCTTCTATTGGTGGACTATAAAGGGAGTTAAGTCCTTTTCACTAACTCACTAGTTACATATATATATATATGTACACAAAAGACTGTAACATTTATTCATTCTTTTCTATGTCGACCTATATATCAAACACTGATTTTTATCTTTTTTTAACCCTTTCAGCCCTGACCACCGCTTTATCTACCTTGAAACATTACATACAGATTATATGCGATTTTTGACTCAGGTGATCAGGAAGAAGGGTTAAAATTATTCAGGAATGCAGTGATCAAAGGGTTAACGCTGTTCACCATTCGTTTTCGTTTCCCCTTCATATCATTAGCTTTACCTCCGCCATTACACTAATTCTCTTGATTTGATGTCTTAATCGTTATACTTTTTTAAATATTTACACTTTTTATTTACACTTTTCTATACATCAAATAGTAAATCAGAACACTTATTCATTTATCCTACGATATGAACTCTTCTGTATATTTTAACAATTTGTCTATTTCAAACAAACCCTTAAATTATTTTACATTTTCATTTTCAGCATTTTACATTCGTCTGTATATATTTCACAAACTATGTCTCTATACTGGTCTTCTTATTTCTTATTGAAAGTATGGAATGGTGGGTGAATTTTTAATCATATTCTCTCTTTTTAGCTCCCGTTAAATGTGACATAGTTATTGTCATTTCTGTTTTCATCATTTTACAGTCATCTGCACTTATTTCAATAAAGTAGTCTCTAATCTTTCTGGTGAACTCTTCACTATGGTACCTAGACTTGATGAATTTAAACGCTGTACTAGACTGATAACAAGGTCTCATCAATTGACATTTGAGTTGGCTGGATGAAACTGTAAATTCTATGCTTCATGCATCCTAGCCAACATTGATCTTCAATAACTTAAACTCAATGTCAGTCGTTACCTTCCTTCTTGTTCCCCTATCTTTTATTGAACTCTCTACTTAAACGTGTTTCTCTTTTTTTTCTTATTCTATGATATTGATGTAATGAATATGCATACACCTGGTTTCCCACTCACAGTAATATGATTGGCTGGTGTCAGCCATAAATACAGACTGATGTGGAGGTACATGAAAGACGCTTATTATCTTCGCTTATTGCCTACGCCTATTGCCTACCACTACGACAAAGACCAGTCCTTTACGGTTACATGATAGATTGTCCTAGTCGGTTACAGTGGTTAACAACTACTTTGCTACTTCGAACAAATATATCCCTTTCCATACTCAGTGAATCCTTCTGACTTATTGACTTCTGACTTATTGACTTTACTGATTTGATTCTATAAGACATGATAAAAAAAAATGATGTATTTGCTTATTTATCATTGAGCGTGGCGTAATGTGCGGCTGAAATAAATGCATATTTCTTGATCTTTTTGTTTTCATCATTTTAGAGTCGACAGCATATATTTTTTTGAATTTACTCACTATGAGGTCATCGCTTTTTATTTCTCGTTTGTGGGGGATAAGGCCAAAATAATTGCATATTTATTAACATTTTCGTTTTCATAATTGTTATGGTCCAGGTTAGGACCAAGGAAGAACAACACGAACACAAGAGTAGATATAACGTAGGTATATTACATGAAATAATAATACAAGAGGCGGGAGGTGTTAGTATGACTGTCAGACTGGTTTGGATATTTACTTGCCCCCCGCACCACCACCACGAGAGAAAGATGTGGCACAAGGCCGAGTTTAACGTGGGTTTTCCCAGCCCGTAGGCTCGGCAAAAAATGTCCGTAGAAACTGTAAAAACAGAATCGGGTTGGTCAACCTCCCAAAACAAGGCTCTACCATTCGGCGGAACCTCGTCCGGGTTCTTCTCTGCTCAGAGGCAGAGAGTTCGACCGTCAAGCCGAGAAGCTCGACTCGATTCGATATTTACTTACCCACCAACGAGGCAAAGATATGTCACAAGGCCGAGTTTTAAGTGGGTTTCCCGAGCCCGTAAGCTGGGCCAAAAAAAGTTCGTAGAACACGTATAAACGGGATCGGGTTGGTCAACCTCCCCCGAACGAAACTCTGCCCTTCGGCGGAGCCTCGTCGGGATTCCTCTCTGCTCAGAGGTAGAGAGTTCGACCGTCAAGCCGAGAAGCTCGGCTTGATTCGGTATCTAGCCACCCCCACGAGGGTTGCATGTGGCACAAGGCCGAGTTTAGCGTCGGTTTCCCGAGCACGTAGGCTCGGCCAAAAAATGCCCGTAGAACCCGTATAAACGGGATCGGGTTGGTCAACCTCCCCGAACGAGATTCTGCCGTTCGGCGGAGCCTCGTCCGGGTTCCTCTCTACTCAGAGGCAGAGAGTTCGACCGTCAAGCCGAGAAAGCTTGGCTTGATTCGTCCCTCTCTCTTGAGAGGCGTAGTATACAAAGTGTTAAGAAGTGTTCATTCTGTAGTTATAGGTAAGGACCCATGACAATAATCTTAGAGTTTAATATATATTTTTAAATAATTTAGTCGCTATGATCTTATTTTTATTTTATCATCGAACCTGTCATTGTGTGGTTGATGTAATAGTTGCGTATTTATGCTATAAAATATATTAGAAATGAGAAATTCTAGATGCACTATGGAAAAGGACAACTATAAATTAATCGACACCAACATAGAAAAAAAATGTTATATCAAAAATTAGAAAATTCTGCACAACACGTAATAAGTTATTAGCAACAAAAGAAAAGAATACGACACTGTTGTCGGAGTTAAAAACGGAATAAATTATATCGTTGAGTATAATATAAATCCGTAGTAGAGCCATCTATATGCACATTTTGTTAACAAATTTCACAATACTATCCTTTAAAATCTCAATACCGTAACTTCATGGATTATTGTAATATTTTACAATTGATAATGGCAATACATGTGTACACTTTTCTATGACGATATAATTATATCGAGGTTATTTTTGTCACCAAACGTGGGAAAAGGAAATAATAGTCTTCTATTTTTCAAGCTGAAAAAAGAAAAAAAAACAAATTACATAATTCTTACGACAGTTGGGCCTTTTTTGTAACATTAATGATATCAAAATATGACTATCTTGTATATTTGCCTTATTGACTTTTCCTTTTTTAACACAAAAGACGCTCATTTATGCCGATTACTAAACTAATATTGCCGAATATCAAGTACCATATGTAAACAATTATCAACAACTGCCTCATTTGTGTTTCATTGTCTATTGTGGCATCTGTATTCCCAATCTTAGTTTAAATAGGACAATTTTTAAGCCGAGCAAAAATTGCTGAATGCGTGTTCATGTGTATAATACGAACCTCCGGTGTCGCATTTAATATACTTTCAAAGTGAATCATATTGTACAGTAGAAAGTACGATATATATATATATATATATATATATATATATATATATATATATATATATGGCCTGACGATTGCATATAGCATGAAACAGACTGTCGCCTCTAAGTGTTGACTTCTATGTTCACTTTTATATTTACACACGCTCTATCTCTGATATTGAGCACTTTATTCCATAAATATAGCACACCTTAAAACTATATTTCTTATATATATATATATATATATATATATATATATATATATATATATATATATATATATTCACCCGGAGAATAATTCTCTGTAAATGAAAAACACGAAAATATTACATAGGGCAAACTTCAGTACTATTACGGATATTTACCTGCCACATATAGGACTAGAGTGCAATCAGACAACATAACGATCATAATAATATTAGACTGTTACACACACGAAAAAAGCCAAATACTAGACAAACTAACGGTCACCGGACCAATCTTGTTACAACAAAGACAACCATCTATAAATAAAACTATTATAATTTAAGAATTCAGAAACACAAATGCATATAGAAATAAATAAAAATAAAATTAACACGTACGCAAACGTCACATCTAGCCTACGTGAAAAAAACTCTTTGCTTAAGACACAAATCTCAACAGGTCTAGGCAACTAAACATTTCTTTCTACCAACCCTGATGTTGACTGAAAATAGTCGAAATCTTGTTTCATGTTTCTTCCAAAGTGAATTGACTAAAATTTCTACTTAACTGTGAAGGACTATTCGTAAGTTGAAAATGTCGATCAATAAAATTAATCAACTCAAAACATCTGTTGTTTTTAATACTATTTGTCTTAAAGAATATATATATATATATATATATATATATATATATATATATATATATATATATATATATACAGGACACTTCAAATGTTTGACGCCCACTCCTGGTAATTTTTTAAGTTGGCCTAAGAAGTAGTTGTTTTGTATTTTAAATAAGAGAAAATTATTATACATTGTTAAAAAACGAGACATGATTTTTTTCATCAAAATTTTATAATGACAAAAAGAAAAAAAGGTTTTATGATTAAATTTTGCTTTTGTCAAATTATCCTCATTTAGCCTATATTACTGCCGCACAAATCTTTGGCATTCGTTGCCAGAGTTTATCGAAGTTTGATAATTGATTTCATACTTTTTTTTCAGTTACTCCAAGAATTTTTTCCATTTATCTCATTCTTCTGCCATTAATCCCATGGAAATTCTGGGGTGGGGATGGCCTCAAACCTCTCATCAACGGACTAATAGTGGGATGGGTGGTCCGTTAAAGGCGATTGTCCGTAGAAAGGGAGGGATTATATTTTTTTAGTTATAAAACCATTATAGTAACTACCAGTAGTTGTGATGATAATGTAAATACTATAAACATATATATATATATATATATATATATATATATATATATATATATATATATATATATATGTCATAAATAGTTATATACTTAATATAGATATATTAATCAAAACAACAAAAATAGTAGATTTCTCACAGCTACTTTCTCACGTACGCGCTAAAGTATCGTACTTTATATACTGTACACTCGTCTTTGTTTACAATTGAAAGGCCCACCATGCCACCAAGCGGTCACTTTGAGAACTAATATGACTCATTCCGCTAAGCCCGCAAATTTTGAAATACATCGCTGGTGAAGTTTTTATCCTGCAAAACTTTGTTTTAATTTGGCCTGCAGATTTTGTCCGTTGAAGGGGGATCCGTAGATGAAAGTTTTATTCATATATATATATATATATATATATATATATATATATATATATATAAAACACTTAAGGCTTCGGACAAATACTATTCGTATACTTTACTGAGCAATGAAGCAATGGAAATATATGCGTTTGTCTTAAAATACCATTTGTAAATTAATTTATTTATTCATTCTTTTTCTGACTTCTTTAATTTCTAAGGTCTTACTTTTCTTTCATTAGCCAATTTTGTTCACGCTAGCTTCTTCTTTTTTTTTACAACATCCTTCTTCCTTTATCTCTTTGAGGTTTCATTTCTTTATTTTTATTCCGTTTTTTCTTTCACTCCTTGTAGAAGCTAAGTAAGCTTTCTCAACAAAACAATACCATTTTATTTTCCGATACGTATAGAATAAAATCATCGTCTATCTCCACCCTTGAACTTTGCCTTTCTTACTTGTAATTGCCTCTGCTTTGTCGTTCTTTGTAAAATCAGAATTTCTTCTCGGAAACCAAACAAGAACCGAACGCCCAAATAAATGAAAATAAACTGGAATCGATGAAGCGAAATTTGCGCTTGCAGAATTTTTTTTTTTTTTCTTTCTCATGATTCATTCCAGAAATTAGATTTTATGACCAATACTCGTACTGAAAAATTAAATCATCATGAATATCTTGAATTCTATGTCGGTAAATAATTGGCCTGTTATTTATTCGTTTGGATTGGAATTTTGACAAGCGTAGACCTAAAGATATTCGAATGTATTACAATAAGTTTGCCTGTAGGGTTTCTCATTCCCTAATTAATACTGTAAATAACAAATTCAATACTATAAAAATTGCATTCATTCCGAGAAATGGATAAAAGCTTCAAACAATCAGAATAACTAAATATTTAAACATTATGATTTTATTTTGAGTATCCTATAACAAAAGATTAATGTCTTAATTTTGAAGTGTCATTTTAATTAGAGTCCTGATTTCATTATATCTCATAAAAGTAATTCTTAATAAAGTTTGTACGCATTTATCTACAAACACGCAAGCATTTATTCAAACCTTTTCTGTCTAATGACAAGATAATAAACAAAAAGACAGAATTGTATATAATAGTGATATTTTTTCATAAATATCTAGTGAAATGTTTGCAAAGTAATTTCCAATATTTTTTCGAAGACAACATGGAGGTATAATCACTATACTTATCTTGTTTTTAATATGTTCCATACAGTGTGACAAAGAATGATCAATATCGAAGTTTGATCGATTATAGGTAACGTAGCAGGAATATCTGCAATGACATCATGACTCAAAAGAAAAACAAGGAATATTCCACAACCGGAATCCAATAAACCGTAATTCCAATATTAAACTTTCGAACCAAAATGTGTATAAAATTAAATAAATAATTAAAATAAAATAATTGATTTCATAAAAAAAGGATAAAAAAGTGTATCCTATATATACTATGACAAAATAATTTTTTGAAAATTAATTAAATTATTATAAATGTAAATTAATTTCATGAAAGTGAAAATAAAAAGAACAAATAGATGGTCTTGACTATAAATAGTCTAGCAATTAACCCCTAAAATATAAACTGAAGAAAAAAATAGTTTCTCTCCTCATCCACTTCATATAAGGCACCAGGATGATACATATATATATATATTGTTAGGATCCAGTTCCTTGTAGCACGGTGATAGTCCAAGGTAGAACCAATAAAGAAGAACTCGAACACGGATATGGAATAACACAGATATATTACAAACAGGAATATATACAGAGGAGTAGAAAATTTTAGTATGAACAATCAGGTTTAGTAGTAATTGTCTGAACGCGACTCTGTTTCGGACTGCATTTGATTCGACTGAGTGACTGGCTCGCTCTGACTGACTGACTGACAGACTCCTAATGGACTTCTGACGGACCTCACTCCAGACTTCAGACTGAACAGTATTTAGTCACCCCATCACGATGGCATCATGTGGCACAAGGCAGGTTTTATGTGGGATCTCCGAGCCCGTGGGCTCGGCCAAAAATAGGCCCTTCGAACCCGTATAAACGGGTTCAGAGTCGGTTTACCTCCCCGAAAGAGACTCCGCCCTTGGGCGTAGCCTCGTTCGGGTTCCTCCCCGCCCGAATGCAGGGATTACAACCGATCAGCCGGTCAGCCGGTCGCCCGTCTTCAGACTGAACTGTATTTAGTCACCCCACCACCCACAAGAGGGCATCATGTGACACAAGGCCGGTTTAACGTGGGATCTCAGAGCCCGTGGGATCTCCGAGCCCGTGGGATCTCCGAGCCCGTGGGCACGGCCAAAAATAGGCCCTTTGAACCCGTATAAACGGGTTCAGTCGGTTTACCTCTCCGAAAGAGACTCCGCCCCTTGGCGTAGCCTCGTTCAGGTTCCTCCCCGCCCGAAGATGGGGAGTTCAACCGATCAGCCGATCAGCAGGTCACCCGACTTCAGCCTGAACTCCCTGCTTCCTCTTGAGGCGCAGTATTTATTACGTATGGAATAGTCCATTATGTTATTATGGGTAAGGTCCCATAACACACACACACACACACACACACACATACACACACACACACACACACACACACATATATATATATATATATATATATATATATATATATATACATATTGACCACAAAATACTGATAGCTCATAGTCTGATTATCACAGATACAGTAAATGTTAATTTCTCTGTCCACACTGATTCTATCTATCTATCATATCCACTATGAACACAGCTACAATGTGCTGAACGTATTTGGAATACGAAATAATCGCATAACACTAGATATATGCAGAAAATAATGCATACATTCAGTTAAAAGTTAAAATAAAATTATCCTTGATAATGGAAAGATATAGCTGAAAGCTCTCAGACATACAAAACGTTCTGACAATTTCTACAAAATTTAAGTACATAAAAGAAAATTATAAGAACTCAAGAAACATTAAATAAAAAAAATCTTAACCGTTGTACCTTATCAGTCTTATTTAATAAAACTTGCATAAAGCAGGGACTGCTGCACAATACACAATTATATATATATATATATATATATATATATATATATATACATACACACACACACACATATATATATATATATGTATATATATATATATATATATATATATATATATATATATATATATATATATATATGAGGTCTAAACGAATACCAATGTAATTTTACAGAACATTATTGTCAGAAGGCAGACATCCCTTAATCTTTTGTTCGATCAAATTATTTCTTCTATCTTCATAGATTACAATCTTTATTGGTATCATTACTGAGAATAGCTCTTCAAGTAGTGGTGGCATCTTCACGTCGGCATTTCAAGTTTGATTACCTCGTGCCGTGATGATCGTAATTCGACACCGACCTTGCAAGGTGCGAAACGTCAAATAGTCACAATTCTAATTAAGTTTCATCAGCTCCTCCAATCGATCTTCGTTTAGCGTTCTTCGAACCTCACTTATTATCCAATTTGTTCGTTCCAACTTCGAATTGCTGATGTTTCCCGCTTGATGGTGAAGTTGCTTGGATGAACGAAGAAAATCCGTGTAAGCTCGTGGCGTTTGTAATCGGTTGAAATCAGTGGCAATGGAAGGAAATGAGAACGACATAAGGCTATCAGGGGACCTTCTTAATAGAGCTGAACTCATCTATCATGTTACAATGGACGATTATCTATCTATCTATCTATCTATCTATCTATCTGTCTATATATATATATATATATATATATATATATATATATATATAGGGTGGCCGAAAAGTAATGCCCCATTTTAAAATACTTATAATTCATTTATTAACAATAATTTTTAAAAGAAACAGATCTAAATGAAAAGTGTTTAGCGTGAGGTTTTATTTAAAAATAGATATGCCAACTAGATCTAGCTCCTAGCTTCTCTAGTCACTCAGGAATCGCTTCAACTGCTTTCCCCAGGAACTCTTGTGGTATGGAAGAAATGAATTCTTGCAATCGTCCTTCAAGTTCATCCAAAGTCTTGGTTTGGCATGGTAAACTTGTTCCTTTAACCAACCCCGACGAAATAAGTCACGGGATGTTAAGTCAGTACTTCTGGCTAGACAATGATAGAGAAAATGGGGAGTTACATTTTAATAACACATACACACACACGTGAAAATTCCCGAGATAACAACTGATACATTACCTATCGAAATATTTAGCTATTTAGTTCATCCCACTTCGTCTGATAAACACCTCAGCTCTTGATAGACCCAAATTTGCGTGATGATTTTGAACTTAGATTGGCGCCACTGCCGAGTTCTAAACCGCCAGAACAAACACGAGCAGTATCAATACGTCATCAGTACTCCTCCTTTCCCTGGTCAGAGGCGGAGTACACACACACACACACACACACACACACACACACACACACACATATATATATATATATATATATATATATATATGCATGCATAATTGATTAAAACACATCTGAAATTCTATTCTGACTATATTTTATTTACTTTTTCAATATTTCAATGAATTTCTCTAATTTGCCTTTTGTATTTATAAATATATTTTCCTCTTTCTAAGAACTTGAGTTTAATACGAGCCATGTTGGGTTCTATTAGCTTTCGCCTATGCAAGAGAGATCGTGCATTCTAATTTTTTTGTTAGTGAAATTTAGTGTTTGGGGCGTGGTATTTGACGTAATTTTGGTGGAGTTATGATTGTTAGCTTTTTATGCTCAAAGTCCCTTGCGTCTGTAGTAACTTTTTGCACTCATATAATCTTAACAATTTTCTGATTTTGCCTTGTGGCTTCCCTTTGTCTGGGTGAGGATATAACTTTTCAAAGAAGATATTGTCGTTGGAATGTTAAACAGCGTTATAATGTTGTTGTATTTAAAGCAATGCATGCATTTGAATTGCGACTAAAGATTTGATCCCCAAAATTACATATTCATGATTTGTTTAATTTCTTTTTCAATATTTCTAAGAGTAGGATGGAAAACAAATTCGAAAACAATCTCACCGTCAGTTTCTCTAAAGTAAAACAAGTCGTTTATTCATTGTATATTGGAGAGCTCATGGTGTTTGTAAAATCGAAAGACCTATTCGTAATTACACAATTGTCTGCACTCTGAAGTATTATTATCATCTCGGCATATCTGATAATTGAGCGAAAAATATACAATTCCAATCAGTGATGAATCTAATCTCCATAGATTTAATGTCATTTTTTTTAGAATAGCTAGCTAATCATGATTCGACGGCGAGATGCCTCGTATGTCTTGGGTTAATATACAAAGTGGCAACTATCATCACAGTTCCAGAGAGAATAAGTTTTAATTGAATATTCTACGTATTTCATTACATTTTTTAAATTATCGTACATGTTTCGATTTTATGTCTTTCTTCCGTTTATCCTCTTCAATATCATTTGAACTTTGCTCGATTCTGCCTTGATTTCCATAACTTTTTTTTCTTTAGTTATCGCCAACGATGTTTTATGAATATATTATTTAATATTTACCTTCTCTTTTTCCTCTTTCTCTCTCTATTTCTCACTCCTTATCTAATATATTCATTCCTATTCTTATTTAGTCTTTCCTTTTTCGTCTATTTTCATCCATACTTACGCCTTTTAACATCGCAAGTTTTGGATTCTATGGTGGCCAGCACAGGTAAATTCTCTTCATAATGAACGCGAAAAGAAATGCAAAAGTTCTTCGAATAGTTAGAATATATATAACACAAAGTTTTATTCTGCCGTAGTAACTAGAAGCGTTCACTGTAGAAAAAGCACATTGCTATGGTTTCTAACTTTTACTTGTTTAAATCTCGCGTGAACTCCTGCGGCAAACGATATTCTCGCGCAGGGCGAATAAATTCAAGTTTCTCACAAGAACCTATTTGTTGAAGCCAAACAAATAATCTAGCTTTCAAATGCATTGTGAATATTCGTCACAATCATAAAACCACTATAAGAACACACAGACCCACACTGTTATATATATATATATATATATATATATATATATAGATAGATAGATAGATAGATAGATAGATAGATAGATAGATAGATAGATAAATACACCTAGTGAGCCAGACAAACCTACCTAGGGTTCACCTAAACGGATCGTCAGGGATATGCGTTTCTCTTTGCCTCGTTAGCCGAACTTTCCCTGACGATCCGTTTAGGTGAAACCTAGGTAGGTTTGTCTGGCTCACTAGGTGTATCTAGGTCTCCTCTACTGTTGTATTGAGATCTTTTGTTAGTTAGTTGTTTACTCGTATCGGTTTTTGTTGTTTGGGCTTCAGACCTGCATCTGGGCGATTTTTTCGGCAGTAGTTCATGCTTGTAGCTCTTTCTTTTTTTAAAACCTTTTTTTCCCTCGGGATTGATTTGATTACTGGCAAATCAAAAATTCGAGGATTTTTAGAAACGAGTCTTGTTATCTATCTATCTATCTATCTATCTATCTATCTATATATATATATATATATATATATATATATATATATATATATGTGTGTGTGTGTGTGTTTGTGCACGCGCGTGCGTGTGAATTATATGTTTTTCTTCGTAAAAATGAAACATTTATTATCATTATATACACGTACTGGGCGCTCAATACATTTATCCTTGTGTCACATCTTATCTAAGCTTAGTAAATCGATATATATATATATATATATATATATATATATATATATATATATATATATATATATATATATATATACATATACACGCACAGATATATGCACTCGTAATTATTTTAGTGTTTGAATATGTTCTTAAATATAGTTAGGGGTAGGAGAGGTGAATTCATACATTTCCTAGATGAATATTACGATGCTGACTGGAATTAGAACTCTTCACTCCGATTTCAGAAACATTATCCATATATATATATATATATATATATATATATATATATATATATATATATATATATATATATATATATATATATATATATGTATATGTATAAGTATAAGAAATTAGAATTAAAAATTAACATATATAGCAATTAAGTATGAAAAATAAGTTTATCAACCGATTCATCTACGTTGGTATCAACCTTTCGGTATCTTCAGGTCAATTGATTTCCAAAAGCTTTATTATTTTTTAAATTTAATGAAAGCGCTATTATAAGAAAGTATATACATTTCATCTAACCCTCAACCTTTTCCACCTCCTCTTCCTCCCCTTCTATCACAGTGCACGTCGTACATTTATTTATTTATTTTTAAATAATAATGCAATCATTAAATTTTAAAAGAAATAAAGCGTCCGGCATCAGTCGACCGAAATCGCATGAAGACACACAGGGTTTAAAACCAAGGCTGCGGAATCGTCTGATTTATATATATATATATATATATATATATATATATATACATATATATATATAATTTAAAGAAAACAGACAAGTTTAAGGGTCCATGTTATAGTTTATTTCCCCACGGAGTTTCTTTTTCCCTGGCTCATTAGACTTCACTTCCAACAATGAAAATATGAATTTAAATTTAAATTCATTTTTTCATCTTTAAATTAAATTAATCGCTGTGATTTAACATTCAACTCTCCGGATTTCATCCTCCTTGGGATTATCTATACGGATTACCAAGATTTTCATTACACACACACACACACACATATGTATGTATATATATATTAGGTTGGTGCAAAAATAATGTCGTTTTCTCACATATGTTACTATGTGAGAAAACAACAATATTTTTGCACCAACCTAATATATATATATATATATATATATATATATATATATATATATATATATATATATGTATGTATGTAAGTATGTATGTATAAGTATATATATATATATATATATATATGTATGTATGTATAAGTATATGTATATATATATATATATATATGTATCTGTGTGTGTGTTGTGTGTGTGTGTATGTGTGTGTATGTGTGTGTGTCGGTGTATGTGTGTGTGCATGTCTATTTTAAACGGCATTTATGTAGAATTAATACAAATTATAACATTGGAAAGCTTTGTCGAAATGGACATGTGGTAAATAAAACTGCATGATGTCTGTATTCATGCATTAAGAGATCAACACTTATGCAGTGATGAATATGACCTGAGCATCGTCTAAGTCATTAAACATCCATTTACATGCAGTGGGGGTTTCTACACTGTGGGTCAAAATTAGGTTTGCACTTCGTAGGTATACACTTTATATGTTTTTAAAAAACATTTTATCAAATTTATATTTATTTGTTATAATTATATTACTTCAAATCTGCTTATGCATATTTGATAAACACTTTGCTTACATTTGTTTTAGCGTTGTTTAAACTCTTATATGCTCAAAATGCCATACTTCAACATAAAAATTCCTGAAACTCTACAGGCCTCTATAATACACAGCATTTCACAAGTCCAGATCTGCATTAATTTAAGTATATATTTCTCAGATGCACTCTTCTGATTCGACCACTGTGGTGAAATTTTCGCTAATAATCTTTGTTATTTACTACACACCCAAAAAGAAAAGCATTGTTGTTAGGTCAGGTGAACGTGATGGCCACTCGATGCTGCCACTTCTACCGAACTTACGCTGTGGAAAGATTTTGGTAAGGTAGTCCCTTACTAGCAAATCATAATGGGAAGGGGCTCCATTTTGCTGGAAGAACAGTTCGTAAATGGGAGAACGTAAAAACAAATAGTTAAGGAAATGTAAGCCAAACTTTTTCTTTTTGTACACATGTTGCCGATCGTAAGCATTTTTTTCTCCTGATGATCGCCATGCTGTCCGAAACTAGTCGAGGATTCAAACTGAAATAATAGAGAATATTAATATACAAAACAGTGTGTCTGAATATTTTAATTTTTTAATATTTTTAATTTGTTTTATTGTTCAAAACACACACACACACACGCACACACACACACACACACACACATATATATATATATATATATATATATATATATATATACATATATATATATATATATATATATACATATATATATATATATATATATATGCACACACACACATATAATATTCATAATCTGACATTTTCAAATAATTGTTATGAGTAGAAAATCACTTGTAAAAATATTCAAAAAATCAAAAAAAACTTTTTGCATAATTGTAAGGTTATTTTTAAAAATAGCATTGCAAGTTAAAATAATGTAAATCAACAATCGCTTAAAAACACATTATTAGTTGTAACTTAGCAGAATTTGCGCATTATAAAATTGACATATATTATACCTTTGGGTAGAAAATTAAGTGAATTTGAAAAAGGTCAAGTAATCGCACTCAAAAATGAAAATTTGAATAGTAGAGAAATTACCGTTAGGGATTAAGCGTTCTAAAACGGTTTTTAACAACTTTTTATCAAACACGGAAATATATGGATCCAGGCAAAGAAACGTACGATATAAAAAATTAAATGTGATCAGAAAAAGAGGCAAACAATCGTCTTCTAAGTTGCAGGCATCTCTGGAATTGGAGAGAACTTGACCGATCGTCTCAGTTCAGTTATGGCAAGCTTATATGAACGCTTCATGCTTGACAGACACCATATGTCAGAACGCTTCAATTAGCCCAAAGCTCATATGACCTTCGTCAAGTAGTGTAATGGTATTTTCCAATGAAATAAAAAAAATTGGACGATCCGGATGGGTTATCTTATTATTGGCATAACCTCTGAAAGGACAATTTGGTCTTTTCTAGGCGTGTGCAAGGAGGAGAGAGTTTTATGATTTGGGTCTTATTCGGATTCAAAGGGAAAACACCAGCTGTTTTAATTGGCATATTGATGTTTTGGGTTAACAGAATTTATTGTCTACTGCTCTCTTGTCTTATGAAAAAGAAATGGTTTTCGTAATTGGGTGTTTCAGCAGGGCAACGCTCCTGTTCACAAAGCCAGGTCAACTACAAACGAATCAATGTTATGGATTTGCCTGTCAGATCACCCGATCTCAAACCTATCGAGAACATTTAGGGAATATTGTTTAGACGAGTATACAAGAATGGGCATCAATTTAATAAAAAGGAAGATCTCAAAAGTGAAATTTTAAAAGACTGGGATTCAATTAAACAAAACGAAGACGTTAATCTATTCTATAAAAAAATAGTGTTTGAAGTAAAAGCCAATCACGGAAAACAAACTCAATGTTAATTTCTATATTTTTTTATATTTTCTCATTTTTTCTAAAGCCTTTATAATTATGCACCAATCGTTGTTCGAGATTTTGAATAATTTTACAGTATCTGATTTTCTACTCATAGTAATTATTTGAAACTTTCAGATTATTAATGCTATATAATAATATACGAAATATTAAAAAAAAGTAGCTCAATTGCCAAAATCTAAAGTAAAAATTCATCTGGCCTTATAATTATGCACCGCACTATATTTATAGGATACTTCGACGCTGTGTAATAGTTAGCGAACATGACTGTCAACATCAATTACAACTGAATAGTTAGCTCAATCCTCAAGAGAGTGCCCCTAACATCTTTCGGGTTTGTACCACAAATAAACTACAATTTTCAAATCAGGATCACTTCGAACTGGTGTAACGCTTAATAATCTTGTCCCGTTGAGTAGTGAGGTCAGTCCTCAGTGGGTACTCCGTAGACTTGGGATTATGCCACATCTAAGGTACGCTTAAGAAATCCTTCTCTCACTCTCGTTAAATATATATATATATATATAAACACAGACACACACACACACACACACACACACACACACACACACACACACATATATATATATATATATATATATATATATATATGTCTGCGTGTGTGTGCGCTACTAGCATGTGCCTCGTTTAAGATTAAAGACATCTGCTTGAAGGTTAGCAAAACTCTCTTGCAGACACCTACTGGTGTTGCTTCCACTCATAAGTCAAAATGTAGTCTATACTGCAAGTAGGTTTAGCAAAAAGTATTTATAGTTCCTGAGAGAAAGTGCTTTATCTGGTATGGTTTGGTTTGGTTTGTTTTGTTTTACGGCATATCAGCCTCAATGGTTTATGTAATGCCGACAAAATTTTTATTGCTGTTAATAGTTTGTTTTATCAAAAATCTATTTCTGGTAATATTTTTCCTTCAAAAATGTATCGCTGATAATAATTTTTTTTTCAAAAATGTATCGCTGGTACTAGTTTTTTTCCTTCAAAAAATTATTACTGGTAATTTCTGGTAATTTATTAAAACCTATTTTTACATTTTCATAATGTTTTTACCCCAAATTATGGGTTACCTACTTGCCCATAGCTGGGACCCTAACAGGTGTTACCACCCCGGGCCTGGGTGGACTTCGGAGCACCAATAATTAAAAGGTGGTTCCACGCTCCTTAGAACCTCCTGATCAGAAGCCTTGTTACTGGACGTAATTTATCGTCTTACGAAGGAGGCGGCTGTAGTTTATCATCAAACCCAGAACGCCTTAATCTAGCATGATCAACAGTTAAACAATTATGCTATGGAGAAAATTTCTGACAATGTTTCACAACCATTGACGACTTCAGAGCAGTATCGAGTTTATATTTCCTCTAAAAATGCACAAAGCGTGGTATTTTTTACAAGCATTTCCCAACGGTCTACGCAAAATTTACAGATCGACAACGGTCATATACGAACATACGCTTCATGGTGAAACAGTAACGTTTTGACTGTGCACACTAGTAGATATGCATATGTATAATCATTTATATTATCTTTAAAATGTAGTTGAAGAGGCATTATAATCACCTGCCATTAGATATAAACAGACAGATGCGCCCGAATACATACATACATATATATATATATATATATATATATATATATATATATATATATATATATATATATATATGAACAACCGTAAATCTCCACCTGATGAGACGTCTAAAAAAGGTTTTCCCTTTTTGACGTTGAAACAAAAATGTACAATTTTGTAGTGGATAGGTGTATGTTCTAATGTAACACTGCATAAGAAAAATAAATATTTACGGGTCTATTTTATGTATTGAGCACTATTTTTAAATTAATGTTTTGAACGCTGTAATCCTACTCTTCGTTCTCCTACACTTTGCTATATATATATATATATGTATATATATATATATATATATATATATATATATATATATATATAGATAGATAGATAGATAAGATATGGTTGCATTAGGCCCTTATGTTCCCAAGTTGCACTATTTTCATCTACGATTTGCATGTATAGCAACCGAATTTATTTTCAATCTCCATATACATGCAAATATCCACATGCACAGAGAAGACGAATTCCTACCCTGATCCATACATCTATGTATATATTACACGGCAATTTTCTCTGTTCCCATTTCTTTAATTTCATAGTCTACCTGTTTGGTCTGCTTTATTCACCATCCGATGAGCCGACAATTTAATGGAAGGCAAACGCGATTGGCCAAGTCCTGGGATCAGCATTCACATGTTATCTTCGTCAATCGTCATTCAGGCGTAATCGCAGCGCGGTGAGAAGATGACGTGACTCATAATCGAGATTTCAGTTCGTCTATCTCGTGGCGTAGATGTCGCTGCTAAATGCAATGGCAGACACCAGTTCTGTAAAAGTTAATAATGTCTCGCGAACGATATTGAAGATGAATAGGTTGATATGGCCGGCATCACGAACCTATTATGACGGGTGGGAGAGAAACTGGAAATGATGGAATTAAGAAGGGTAATGGAAGTAAATTTTGAAGATTAAATGGGGAAAATATGAGTCCGGTAATGACGAGGTCAGACGAAGAGGTGTAAAAAAAAAAAAGAATGATAAGAATAGCGGAGGTAGAACGAAGAGAAATAGAAAAGAGGGAAGGTGATAATGATGAAGGAAAATAAGGCGAAAACAAAAGGGGAAAGTAAACTAAATGAATAAAAAAAAACAATAAAGAGTGGCCGGGATAAGAGTAGAAAATAAGAATATGAAAAAAAAAAAGTTTTGCAAAATGGACTGAATTAATGAGATATTACAAGAAAAAAATTAAAAAAAGATACGTCTAAAATCAAGAAATCATGCATAAAAAATAACATAAAAGCAAAGGAAAGTGAAAGAAAACCAAAAATAAAGAAATGATAGAATTAATGATGCATTAAATTTAAATGAGAAAACATAAAACACAACAAAATTGCAAAAGAAAGGAAAACAGATGACAGATAAGAAAAGATGGTGGCACAAACGCGAAATACAAAAGCATCTTAGAAATAAATAAATAAATAAAAAGAAATAACGCTGTTAAAGCTATTGAAAAGAAAGATCCTAAATTTGGTAAATCAAAGACAAAAAAAAAACAACAAATGAATAAAAAATACAGTATAAGTCTAAAAAGCTTCAATAAATCTGTAATATTCACATAGCGCTTAATCGAAGGAATGTTTTCATTTGAGAAAAAAAGTTGAAATAATGAGATCAGAAATAAATGAGCTAGTTAAGAAAGAAATAACCAAATGTTAAAATAAAAGCGATAAACAAGAAAGAAAAGATAAAAAATGTCGGTAAGAAATATTATGGGATCAAGGCAGAAAATTATAGGATACTTGCTGTGGATGGAAATTGCGTAAATGAAGAGTTAACATCTAATGTAATTTGATACCATAATAGAAAAAGGGAAATAGGAGAAGCAAATATTCTATTTGTAGATTTCTAAGTCTTAATTTCTATACAAATTAAGATATATATATATATATATATATATATATATATATATATATATATATATATATATATATATATATATATATCTTGGTATAGAAATTAAGACAGGTGAAAGTACTTGCGAATATATATATATATATATATATATATATATATATATATATATATATATATATATATATATATATATATATACGCAAGTACTTTAAACTGTACATTCAGTCATCTTCAGCCATGGAAATTATTTTGTTTTTGGTAAAATACAGGTAGCATCCGAGAGGAAAAAATGAAATGCGAATCGAAATATGTTTTTTTTTTTTTTTTTTCAGATGACTGGATGTACAGTTACAAGTATTTGCGTATTAAAGAAATACCTTATACATCTCATAATTTTTTAAATCAAGTATGATAATATTAACCGAGTGATTTGTAGGTCAATGCACATTTAAATCTTTGTTTGCGAAGGGATTTCGTCATTTTATATCATTAAATCTACTAATCTATTTTTGTATGAATGATTCATTGTAATACACACACACGCACATACGCAAACGCACGTACACACACACACACACACACACACATATATATATATATATATATATATATATATATATATAAAATGGTTGGCTAATAGTTTCCGAATATGCCCATCATTACGAAACAATTAATAATGTCTTAAGATCAGAAAACTCAAAAATTGTATTTGAGTCATGTAGTCTCCAATTTTCTTGACAAGTTCATGCATTTAGATGACATTGGATCATTACTAAGACTCAGTATACACATAGTATTCATAGAATCTGCCCTGTTATTAAACCTGTAGCTAGAGCAAAAGGTACCAATAGCTTTTCTTGGGGTATTAGATTGGACACCCGTCTGCTAGGGCGCCGAGCCAATCCCTATTGCAGACGCTTGCTCTGTGGTTTATAAAATATGCTGAACAGACCTTAATGAATGTTTCTGAGAAAGAGCGTCTAATCTAGCGTGATCAGCAATTTGAACAAGTCCAGGACGCTCAAACTCTCGGCCACGATGTCTTGTGACTTCGTGCTAGTACAGCTATGGACGGCTCCCAATGGTTCCGTCAACCCAGTTTCACTCAAGACGCTTGGGTCAACCGGCGTATGAATTTCAGGCCCCTCCAAGGTTACCAAACGTTGGGATCGACCGCTCCTGTCTGATAACATAACAAATTGATCAGAAACCTCAGTGGATGCGCACTGCTGATGAGTCCCAAATATAGGACGAAACGGCCGTCAAGTGCTTTCTGAGGTTTCTATCAGACTCGATGAATCAATTAATATAATTATCAAATCCTCCTAATTACTATCTATGTTTATCATCGCTTGAACCAGCTTCTAATGCTCCAGTTGGAGCGGCTTGGTGAGAGTAGTCGTGGCTCCAGAAGGTCAGAGTGAATCTCAGTTGAGTTCCACCACGGAATGTGGGAGTGAGCGGTGCTACATTGAGTCTGATTTGCAATCTCTTCGTCTTCGAGGCCCGGTGGAGCAGTTGGTATGTTGTTCGCTTGCCAACCTAACTGTCGGGGTGTCGATTCCCTCGGTAGTGGATGCGCACTGCTGATGAGTCCCAAATATAGGACGAAACGGCCGTCCAGTGCTTTCTGAGGTTTCTATCAGACTCGATGAATTAATATATATATATATATATATATATATATATATATTCTAACAATCGTTTCCTCTATTTAAGCCGGTAGATAAAAATACTTTTTAATATATAAATGAAGCCTTCAACTTTATTGACATATTCCTAAAGTTTCACATGAAGAGTTGAGTTATTAAGACCGCTCGTACGCCTGACTACGAAGAACACGTTCTACAGGTTGCCGGGGACGATCCAGGCATCAGCACACATCAAGTGGCCCTTACATCTCATAGTACCGCATGAAGGTTACTTCAAGGGCAGTTTCTCTATCCGTATTATTTGCAACGTTTCCAAGGTTTTCGCTGTTTGATCATCACAACAGTAGAACATGTACCAATGGTTTATTGCATAAATTGTCGATACGTTGTTTGCTTCTTCAGTCTCGTTTACGGATAAAGGGTTATTTGGAAGAGGTGAAATAACAACCAAAATTTGTGGGTGGAACGGATTACTCATGTTACCGTACAGACTAGACATCAGCATCAGTTTACGATTAATGTGTGGGCTTGGCTTGTAGATGACTGTCTGTTAGGTCCATATGTTCTCCTGACAAGTTTTATACAGGGGCTATATTTCGAACATACTTCCAGACCTGCTGCTGATAATACGAAGACAAATGTGTTTCATGCGTAATGGAGTTCCAGCACATTCTAGTCACATTGTTCGCGATGCATATCTGAAATCTACCATGAAAGATGGATATGTAGGTGAAGGGATCGGTTTCATAGCCTGCACGTTCACCCTACCTCATTCCTTTCGGTTTTTATATTATGGGCTACACAAAACACTTGATTTATGCAGCAGATATTAATAATGCAGAGACGCTTCATCAACGTGTCAGGGGAGCCTGTGAAACTATTCGAAATAGTGTAGAAGTATATGAAAATTTCCACCAATCAATGATTCAAGGTGTGCATGTGTGTGTGTACAAGCAAGCGGTTTTGAAGATTTTATATAAGTAGTTGCATAGTGGTAAAATGATCACCGTTTGGACATATGTTTATATGACATTTTACCTTGCTTTGGTGTCAGGAATCCGTACCCAAAGTTTCCAAATGTATTTTTGTATTGCATCGTGTATTGTACGTCTAAGAGCACCTACCGTAAACCTCAAACTTAATAAGTCATAAAGGAAGGATTTGCGGACATATATTTATATCGACTTTTGTACTTCTTTTGGAGTGAAGAACCCTCCCACAAAAATTGTGTTTTTAATACACTATATATATATATATATATATATATATATATATATATATATATATATATATATATATATATGCTTGATGATTGCATCTAGCATGAAACAGCCTATCGCCTCTAAGTGTTGACTTCAATCTTCACTTTTATATTTACACACGCTCTATCTGTGATATTGAGCACTTTATCCCATAAATATAGCACACCTTAAGAGTATATATATATATATATATATATATATATATATATATATATATATATATGTATATCAACTGGAAGGGATAATTCCGAGGAGAATATAAATCCAGGGAGAGCTCAATGTAGACTACAAAGAATTAAAATGATAATAAGAAGATGGAGAATTTAATTATCTATTTCGATTATAATTTATTTCGTGAACACCGAGGTATTCAACACTTCAGATCAAAATATGTGTGCGGGTCAGTCTTTTTATGTCTAATCATAGGTGAATATAATGCATCTTCACCTACAGTTTGAAGATATTCACATAAAGAATTATACATATGCGTATTTACAACACCGCACAGTCGAGAGATTAAACATTAGTGTTTCTACCATGAAACGTGAGTTCGAATTTGATCGTTGTCGGTCTGTAAGTATCGTTCAAGATAGTCTAACAGCGTCTACCGTAAATTTCAAACTTAATAATTCAAAAAAGGAAGGATTTGCGGACATATTTTTATACGGGCTTTTGTCTTTGCTAACTTTGATGAACCCATCCCCAACTTCTGTAAATGTATTTTTGATACACCATATATATATATATATATATATATATATATATATATATATATATATATATATATATATATATATATATATATATATATATATATTACTTGACTGAGTCAGGTTGAGACACAAGGTCAGTTTTTAATGTGGGGATCCGAGTTTTTTTCACTCGGGCTGCTGGTCTAAGATGGTCTTAGCTGGTCATAGCTTGTCCAAGATTGTCAGAGCTAGTCATAGCCGTGATACCACCAGTACAGGGACGAGTCAAGCTAGTTTGGTTGAATAATCTACACATATTATGTCAATTTATTTTTATTTAATCCTCTGAAATTCACGAATCAATTTCTTAATATCGTTATTGTTGTGACCTGTTTAGGGACCAGAAAGAAAGGCACGAAAGACGAAGATGTAGGTTGAACAAGTGTATTGAAATAACGGATATATACAAAGAAAGAGTGTCAATAATAAGCAGATAGATGTGTACGTCCGGACGGTAGTCGTAGTTATTTGTGTTTCATTTATTTTCCCAAGTACTTTCAATCTCATCCAAGGTCATCTTCAGGGGTGAATTGCTAAGACAAAAAAATTAATCAAGTGTTCTGTCTATGTTTTTAACTAAGATGAAAATATTTAACTAAATATTCACGCACGTGTTTTCTCTACATCGCGTCTGTTAGGTTGGTGCAAAAATAATGTCGTTTTCTAACATATGTGAGAAAACGTCAATATTTTTGCAACAACCTAATATAAATATATTGATGAGCTTTATACTTTGGTGCCTCGATCGAAGTTTAATTGTACTACTAGAATGGCAACTAGTTTTCATCGTTTTATTGTTGAAATGCCGAGATATAACCGTAAGATTTATACCAAGGTTTCTTTTTTCTTACTATCTGTAATCTTTAAAAGTGAAAATTGAACTTCTATTGTCATCTAATCATCTGTCTTTTCTCTCACTATTATTTTATTCTTTTATTGTCCTTTCAACCCCAATCTTTCACTCACAGTAACCACTTGCGTCTTAGTGGCATTATCACACACACACACACATATATATATATATATATATATATATATATATATATATATATATATATATATATATATATATATATATATATATATATATATATATATATATATATATACTTGCGAGAGTGCGTGTTAAAACAGGACCGGGGACGTAGGAAGGGACAGGAATATCTAAATTGAAAGCTAAAGATAAAAATCGTTTATGACTTTGTAAGAATATTTTCGTGCCCCGCGGGAAGAAATTATATTAAGGCAATACCTCGCCCAATCTGAAACCGGAAATTTCCGTGCTAAATGCAACCAGAAACGGGTGGAAACAAAAGATCATTTCCATGTCTTGAAAGAAGAAAAAATTAAATAAATACAGTATAAACCTTTTATCATTTTCCTTACACGCTCATCATGGGAAGACGAAAACGCGGGCTCATTTGGAAGAGTAATTTTCTCGTGTTGTCAGTTCGATTCCCAGCAGGCACTCACCAAAAAAATCACTGTCGCAGCCGAAGTTAAGATTCGTATAAAAAGATATGATAGTGAGTAGGGGTCTGTGGTAGTGCGTTTTTTTCTGAATCAAGCATCACCTATCCGATATCTAGTATAATTCGAATGTTCGATAGTTGGGGTGTCATAAATTCGAATTATAACACATATAGTTATAATTATGAAATAACTAAGGGCATTAAGATTAAAAGCCTTAGCAAACGATGATTATTGTGGTATAAAATCCTCAAAACTAGTAGCAATCCGCCAAAATTAGTAGATAATTTAATAAGCTAATGTAATTATTCATGCGTAATACGCACGTTTTTCTTAGATCTTTAAGCCTAAATTTGGCTACTTATACGCAATAACCTTTTCCGTCTGTGTGGTGCCATTTTCCTGACTGTATGACCAAAAGTAAGTTATATGTGTAATCCAGATTAACTTTTTATTCTATGTGCCATGGCCCGTAAGAACGTTGGCGTTCTTGATCGTCCACTATTTCCTGTCCTTTGTCGAGCTTACTAAATTTTCGTCTTTTTGCTATTTCTCTTAAACCTGTTCTGTCATCCATTTACACAAGCTTGTTATGTTGGTCATGCACCGCTTTTCTCTGTCAATATTGTTTTCACTATGTCCTGAATGTGTTATATTTTCTATGTCCTCTTTCCTCATAATATGCGCTAGAAATGTCAGCTATCGCTTTTTGATGTTAAGTGCGTGTCCTTTTTTGTTTCTTTTTTCTCTAAACCTCTGGCATTGCTCACATGTTCAGTCCATAGTAGTTTTCATCTACTTATCTTCCTTACCCTCTCATCTTCCTTTCTGTTTTCCTCCTCTCCCTTTTAACCTTCCTCAACTTTACTCCCATTCTTTTTTACCTCCCTCACCTTCTCATCTTCTTTTCTGTTTTCCTCCTCTCCCTTTTACTTTCCTCGAATTTACCGCCACTCCTTTTACCTTCCTCAACTTCTCATCCTCCTCTCCTTCTTCTTCTCCTCACCTTCTAATCTTCCTCTCCTTCTTATCCCCCTCCTTCTTTTCTTCTTCACCTTCTCACCCTCCTTTCCTTATTTTCTTTCTATTCTTTTTAACATTCTCATCTTCCTCTCCTTCATTTACTCTTCAACTTCTCATCCTACCCTTCTCATTTTTCTCCTTTCCTTTTTACACCTTCTCTTTTCAAACGCATCTCCTCCTTTTCCTCTTTTACTTTTTACTATTCTCATCTTCTTATACACCTCTCTTTATTTTCCACACCCCACTTTCCACGCTTCTCATTCTTACTCTCCTATTCGTCTTTCCGTCCTCTCTTCTTTTTTTCTTCCTCGCCTTATTTCTCTCCTCTTTCCTCTCCTCATTTCCACTCCTGTCCAATATTTTCCTGTTTCTTTAATACTTTGTGAGCTTTTGGAAGGTATATTTTACTATTCCAATGCAACTTCTGATTTCGGTGTTGCACTTTTCCATTTTTTTTTTTTTTTGCTAAATATCTTCCCAGATATTTCAATTCTTGTACTTGCACCATTTTTGTACATTCAATTATTAATTTGTATTTTGGGCTGTTAATTTGCTGCCATCTATACATCTATAATTGTAGCCATTTTATATATTTGATTTCGCGCATGCGCGTTGTTCGTTTTTTTTTTTGTTTTTTTTTGTCTAATGCAGCCAGTTGCCCATCGTCTGTGAGAAAATAAGCACTATAGCGCAATTCACACCGCGAGGAATTTGAAAATGGCATGCTGTACTGCTTGGCTTTCGCACCGTAAGTCCCAGTACGAACATTTCAGAGCGTTTGAGTGACAGTAGAGTGGATTCGGAAAAACTTGAATGAAATTATTGTCGAATATGAATGTGTATGCAGTGGTCACTAGTTATGGCGAAGCTATACCTCAATTAATCTTCTTACACGGTGTGTACATCAGGTGTCTTGCGGAGACAGTATTACTTCCTCTAGGCACCTGATGTACACATCCTTCTTGAGTCTGGCGCCATAGTGTCTTCAGCAGCCATCTGGTAGAAGGCACTATGTCTGACAACAGGACTCTGCATCATCACACACAAGCAAGAAAACACAGTCATGGCTGTCAGACAATTTCTGCGACCGCATCACCCCTTACATCTGACCGCCTAACTCTCCAAGCTGCAACCCGCTTAATTATTGTGTGTGAGGCGCAGCTGAGCGAGAGACCATCAAAACTCCTTGTAGTACCAAAGATGACCTGAAAGCAAGGAGTATGGCAGCATTCACCAATTTAAACAAGGAAACCAACCAGAAGAGTGGCGGGAGATTCGGAAGCCTTTCTGGAATTCCGGGTTGAAGCCAAATGCAATGTTATTGAATATACTTACGCTTTAGTATTTCAAGCAATTTTTTTGTGTAATTTTGGGAAATATATAAATTATAAAATAAGATATCACTATTATTTTCATTTTGGCGTAATTTAGACGACAATTTATCCATCGCACCACGTACATTTTCTATTCTCTTTCAGGAAAAGTCCTCTAAATTTGTTAGAAGGTTTTATTCAATGTATGCCAGTCAGTGATATACTGAGACTATTTCATTTCTTTATTGAGTGATTGTTAGTACTTGCTATTCTTTTTTGAATATGACTATGTTTTACACCCAAACAGTAATAAAATAGGCAATAAATTGAACTGTAACCGTAAGAAGTGGGGAAAGCTAAAACTAAACATACGTTGATTATAAACCCAAATAGTAATCCTCATCCTGATTCTAAGTCTAACTCTACTCCTATTCTTAAACCAACTATACTCATAAACTAAATCTAAGCAGGGAATAAAATCTAGACTTAAGTAGTAAATAAAGCTAACCTTATATCTAAGCAGTAAGGAATACTAAAATTTAACCCCAGTAAATAAGAAACAAACTTAACGCAATCCTTAACTTGATCACGAACATTAACCTAACCATAACCCAAAAATTAACACTGGCCCTAAACCTGAATGAACCCATAAAAATGCGCCTAAGGAATAATAAAAGCACTAAACCATACATACACACACACACACACACACACACACACACATATATATATATATATATATATATATATATATATATATATATATATATATATATATATATATATATAAAGCTTATTATTGAAGGAATTATATTGCATGAAAAAAAAAACGCCGACTGGTAATCAAGTTCCTCATTCGTATGAAGACTTTGATACATAAATGCATAGACGGCAACTAATCTTTAATTCGCTTTCTCTCTCTCTCTCTCTCTCTCTATCATTCTGTCTTTCTCACATGGACACATTCAAGTGCACTCGCATGTATACAGACATACGTCCTAGAATAATTATATGAATGTTAATGTGAAGATGTCGTATTCAGACACAGTTTTAGAATTCCCGCTTCGTTGCTTCTTGCGCACTACCGAACAGAGAGGCGGCATATATAAATGTAAGGGCTTGCACATAGGCATATAACGCCCGACATCAACATTCGTAAAAATCTGCATGGCTGCATCCCCACGCATGGAAAGATTTAAATAATCTTGTGTAGATTATAATGATTCTTATTTTTTTCCCCAAAAAACGAAACTGATTCTTTGCGTCCGTATGTTCGTAGAAGCAATGTTTAAATAGTTATGCTCTGTAGACCGTCACACACTTTAGTGATACATGTACCACGTCTTATATATATATATATATATATATATATATAGAGAGAGAGAGAGAGAGACAGACAGAGAGAGAGAGAGACAGAAAGAGACAGAGAGCACAAGCGATTTTCGTTATAATGTGAATTGCATTTAGTGTATATATCATAATTTATTTTTAATATTTCTGCTACACACGTTTCTGGTTTCTTGACTTTCTTCAGGCAAATAAAAGGAATAAAGTAGTGAGCCTTGAGTTCATTTCTGGACTACAGAAATGAGATCATGTCTCCTTACAAATAAAGAAAACGAACAATGAAATATTAAAAGCATATAAAGAAAATTTATTCCTTTAAAATGTATTCCTTTTATTTGCCTGAAGATGGTCATGAGACCGGAAGCCCGTGTAGAAGACATATGAAGAATAAAATATAATATATACACTAAAACACATCCGCATTTTAATCAAAAATATTTACGCTTTCTCCCCATTTTTTAAATATACATTTTTCTCTGACTCTGTCTATATTTCTGAGATGAGGTATTATGTACAGTATTTACATTAGTCGGACTATTGTCCTCATCTTTGTCGGCATATTTGTCACAACGTTTCGGCCGTTGTACGCTCCGGCCTTCTTCAGGTGGTTGGAATTTCGAACTGAACTCTTTATTTCGATCACTGGGGTAGACTGTTCTAGTTCCACGTGCCATGTAAATACTGTACATTTTTCTCTAGTTGGAACAACTATAACCTTTTCCATAACATATATGTATATATATATATATATATATATATATATATATATATATATATATATATATATGGCACGTGGAACTAAAACAGTCTACCCCAGTGATCGAAATAAAGGGTTCATTTCGAAATTCCAACCACCTGAAGAAGGCCGGAACGTACAACGGCCGAAACGTTGTGACAAATATGGCGACAAAGATGAGTACAATAGTCCGACTAATGTAAATACTGTACATTTTTGTCTAGTTGGAACAACTATAACCTTTTCCATACCATATATATATATATATATATATATATATATATATATATATATATATATATATCGGTTGTCCATAAAGTCCCTTTACAATTTAAAAATGTATACAAAAGCAAATGAACAGACAATTATATGGAAATGATTAAAAAAGAGATGTAGATATTGCAGTTTTTTTACTAATTTAATACACATATATATGGCTGCCATTAATTGCACGGATCACATTAAGACCGTACTCGAGATCTTGCTATGTTCGCTATTGCATAGCCTCATCAATGGTCGCAATGATATCAGTGATCTTTTGCTTTAGATCAGTGGTATGCCATATTTTTGTTCGATACACGATACACATAACATAAACCCATAGTAAGAAGTCCAGGAGAGTAATATCAGGTGAACGTGGTGGCCATGGAGATCGGGATATCCTTTCCAATCCACTGGTCTAGAAATGTTCGGAGTTCATTTAACTGTACATCTTTCATCAACAGTAAAGCTGAAATAAACAAATCCAATGTGATTACAAACTTTTATAAGAGCTTAGTAGGTAGAACAATCTGATTAAGATATCTTATCAATTGCCTTTGAAATATATTTTTAATTGTAAAGAGACTTTATGGAAATCTTGTATATAGATAGATAAACTAATAGAAAGATAGATAAATGATAGTTGTTAATCGATTATGAATATATCCCGTACCCTATCATATATGTTAGGCTAGGTATTGCTTTGGTAATTTAGACTATTACACTAATTATAATCTAAATAAAACACGTGGATAACAAAAATATAATGATTTGAATTTATATACAAAATAGATTACTAATTACAAATGGAAATAGTATGCTACTAAAATGATAAAGCATGTATTATTACGCTAAAGCTGAAAACGTTGAAACGATTTAAATAAATCAATGTAACAATTACAGGGGCCCTCTAAATTGTATGACTGAAATACGTTCATATAAATAGTAAAGCATTTAAAATTTTTCCGCGAAGACGATAAACACAACAAAATTCAAAAAAGGATCTATAATGTTACTGGTCTTGCCCTGTAATCACGAATTTCTCACCGACTTGACGTGGCTTCCCAGAGACTTTTCTAAAATATATTCATGGCAGTTGTTCTAAGAGAGCTTTCCTTCTTGGTACCCCACAGACAAATTGTACTTATGTAAATTAGTTAGGATTACATTTTGAAGTTCTATAGTGACTTTAGTAAAAATGGTGAGCAAGAATGTGTTATTTTGGTACAGTGAGGTCTGTGCTATGTGTGGGTCAGTAATCGGGTCTAGCTAAGTTTAAAATCAGCCTTTCCCTATCCCCCTCTTTTTTAGACTTGTAACACATTTTTGTATCATTGAAAAAAAATTGCTTTCCTACTTGGTACCCCAACCAAGTAAATTTCTCTTAACTACGAGATTGGCTATTGGGTTTCATAGTTTTCCTCTTTAAATATCTAGATATAACCGTAAGTCCTATTCTAATAGTTCCTTTTCTCTCATTTCTCACAGCTTGAAATATCTTACAATTTCATGCGCCTCCACCGACTGCAATCTTCAAAAATTTAAATGCAACATGATTCGTAATCTTATGTCACCCTGAATCCTGTTCTTTTATTGTTCTTTCTTCTCAGTAAATGTTTCTAATCCTCTTCTACTCTTAGTAACTGCTTGCGTTTTAGTTACATTTATCGCTTAGGTTGAAATGAAAAATGTGTTGGAAGAGTTTACCTGTCTAACTAATCTGTACCTATTTCTATACACTTTAATAAAATTGGGTTTGGTATATCTGGAAAAATTAATTTCTTTAGATATTTGGCGGTTTTAATTGATGTTTACGTTAAAGGATTGTACTTCCCTGTTGTCATTTTTATTTTCTGTGACTGCACGTCTTTTCTTCAAAGATATTTAATACCTTGTAAATTCGTTTCTTCCATATATCCGCACTGATTTTAAAAGCTGTGAGCGGCTTCGCTAAACTTTGCTTTTGGTTTATGCTGTGGAGTTTTAACCCCTTTATCTTTCAATGCATTAGTTATTTTAGTATGTGTGTATCTTCCTCTCTGATCAAATGGCTTGTCGGATGTAGCATTTATTTAGAGGTTTGCGTTTCACTTGTGGAAATGTAAGCTGTCTTCAAAAAAAAAAAAAAAAAGTTTCAAGTGTTTTTGACATCCAGTGAGTATGGCCCATAAGCTGATATGTATTTGGACATATTTCTCAGGTTTCACAAGAGTAAAGTAGACAACCGTGTACCGATGTTCTATAAACCCAAGTAATATATATATATAATAAATCTATCTTCCCACGACTTTCCAGTTTCTCACAAGACTGAGTGGATGTTAGTATGAGGATTTTGTCATCGTCATGCAAAAAAAAAAAAGTTTTAAAGTGATTGCAGTGTACCTATATTTTTACTGAAATTTGAATCTTAATTTTCTCTGGGAAGATACAAATTTGTCACTGACAAATAAATCAACAAGATATTATACAATTTAGTCTGAAGAAAGCGATTCCTTAATTTTTTAAAACCTTAATCTAGGTTTTAGTACGAAAATATCATCAATCTATCGAATATATATTGAAGCCATGGAGAAATTTTTAAAGATTTAGTTGTTTATAAGTGTAATGAAAAAATTAGGTAAAGTAGATCTGAGATAGGAGTCGATAGCTACACTGTCAATCTGGGTAAATATTAACATAATGATCCTATAACGTTATTTGTACCTTCCATGTTCGAACATGCTTAAATAGAACTGTTGCTAGATTTTGGAGTGAGAAACACTTATACACCGTATATACACGCGCATTATGTGACATTTGAAGAGCTAATTTTGAAGCTAATTTTAGTGGTGGGTCGCATAATACACGCGATATAAACTTAGCGTATGTACCACTGGCCCTGGCTACTCTGTTGACCAAACTTTATACCCATTTATTAAAAAAAAGTCGAATGATAGATGAGTATATACGGTGTATATAGTCGACTCTCCCGTCGAATTCAACGAATGAGGGTCATGCAGATCAATTCCCAAGAAACTGACAGCCCGGCAACAGCACATGAGATTTCATTATAGTGGTGAAGGTTTCGGGCAGGACCATCCACACTTTTTGAATGGACGAATTCAGAGACCTGGTGCACTAAGTGCCACAAGGTTCCCAAACAACCTTCCGCAGGTTTTGAATTCAGAGTTCTTCTTCTAGACCAGTTGCCATCCAAGGCTATAGAAACCAGTCTGTCCTGATATTTACCCATAGCTAGAGGGAGAAGAAGGGTATTCACACCTTTCAAAAGGGTATTAGCACGTAAGGGAATGTAATGGATTCGATTGGAATTCGAAGTCGGTCTCCGATTCCTCAATCTAAGCCGCTATCCATTGCTAACTCACTATATATGTATATATACCCAAGTATATGATTGGTGTATATGGAATGAATTCCAATAACCAACAATTACTATTCTTGATAAGACACCGAGGGTGTTGAAACAAAATGGCTATTTTTGTAGTGATTTTATAACATATTTATGTTATACATTTTTTTAAATAAATAATTATATATATATATATATATATATATATATATATATATATATATATATATATTAATCTCCATTATGAATGCAGATTAGTAAACAAATTCATGTTGTATTGATATGCAAATCTCTACCGCATAAATTGCAACTAAATCTTGATACTGAAGACTAAATCATTAGAAAAAATAGTAGTGAATAATTATAGTTCACGACATTCTATACACTTCTAATATTTGGCTACGGATATCAACATGGACAGGGTTCTAAACCTAAAATTCAGGATCTAGATATTAGGTTGGTGCAAAAATAATGTCGTTTTCTCACATAGTAACATATGTGAGAAAACGACATTATTGTTGCACGAACCTAACAGTAAGAACCCTGACACAAAGAAAATATGGAAACATTTTAAAACTTCCTCAAGATTAATGAGGGTAAGAATTTGGATGTTGTTATGAATTACGTGTTGCCTGATGTATAGGAACTGTTCAGCGAATATATGAATTTTGAAGCTATTAACATTCCATAAAGAGATTTCGTTCAAGAAAAAAAGTATGATATACGCCAGGCATGTACTTACAAACGAGAACTCAACAGGCTAGAGAAAACTTGTATTAATCTTTTCGATCATTGAACATTCTGGCGAAGGACTGTAAATTCAACGATGTTACCGCTCAAGTTTACAAAGATGAAGCTATTAAAGATGCCTTTTATTTCTCGGTTATCTGCACCTCCTAGTCGACAGAGACTTCTTGAAAAGAAAACGCTCACCCTTACAGAAGTTGAAAACTAAGCGTGAAAGGGATATCCTAAATTCTGCTCACGCCCAAACAAGTTTTCAAGCGGCATCTGTATCGAAACCCGCGACTAACGCCTTAACTTCACAGCAAGAGAAAAATTTAAAGGAGGTGGACTCTCGGACATCCGCTGTTAGCAAATCCATTTTAAAAGAAAGCTGTTTTTTCTGCGGAGGTGCTAGGCATCCTAGAAATAAGTGTCCAACTCCAGAAACGAGTTGCTGCAATGGCCAGAACGATGGTAATTTCGCTAAAGTCTGTCATTTGTAATGTAACAAGTTTTCTGCTGCATTACCCGCCATATGCACCTTAACTACCGGACTACAGAGAGTTTCAAAAACCACGGTAAAATCCCTCACGAGCAAAAAAAAAGCTTAACGCGATGGTAGATTCAGAAAGTAGTCATAGTTTTATCGACAGCTCAATCTATGGGTTTGTAGGTTAGACATACTAACTCTATAGTCAATATTGCTCCGTATATAAACTGTAGGATAAAGGAAAGCGAATTTTACGGTGGGTAGAGAAAATTACAAGAAAATATTTCATACTTAATGGATAATATATGTGCTGATGTTATCTTTGAACAAGACATTCAAGTTCTGTATATAACCGAAATTTTATGAGGGCGACCGTCCACCTCTAAAACTATTTGGACTAGCTAGCATGAAAATTTCACCTACACCTAGGTGTAAAAATATGTCGCCTGACTGTAGACCTATATCCGTGAAACCTTGAAGGTATTCTAAAGAAGTGGAGGCATTTATATGGAAGGAAATAAAAAGCCTGTTGGATTCAGATATCACATAACCCAGATCTCTGTGGAAAGCGTAAGTGATGTTAACTAAGGACGAGAAACGAAAAAAATAGATTAGTCACAAATGATTAATAATTTTACATTAAAAGACGCCTATCCGATACCTCAGATTACATTGATGGTTTCGGAAATAGGAAAGCATAGTCTGTACTCTAATCTAGACCTAAAAGTGCGTTTCATCAATTTCCACTCCGTAAAGCAGTTCGCACTTACATGGCTTTTGAAGCCAGTTTAAAATTGTATAATTTCAAAAAGGATGCTGTTTGGAATGACAAATGGAGTGAGTGGGTTTCAATGAATTTTAGCTGAAATATTCAAAAAGGAAATGACGTAACAATTTGCGGTATTAATGAAATAAAAGATGACACTAACTTGGCAAATTTCAAATAACTGATGGAAAAATACAGTCTCACCTTAAATGAGAATAAATGTTTCTATAGAGTAACGAAAATAACACTTCTGGGCTATAACATAAATATAGGGACCGTTAGACCAGATCATGAAAGGATGAGAACTCTGCAAGAACTCTTTGCTCAAGGCAATATGAAATCTCAGTAGAAAGTCATCGCAATGTTCGTTTACTACAGTCGTTGAATCCCCCACTATATTTCCCTTATGTACAAAAAAAAAATGAATATTTGAACAGGTAATTAGAAAGAGCTGCAGTACACACACTAGACGAGGAAAAATCCCTTGAAATTGAAACAGATGCTTGCTACGTAAGCTTAGCTGCGCTGGTAAATCAAGGAGGCTAGCCAGTTGCATTCTGGCCGAGAACTCTAAACCCCTGTTAACGAAATCACTTCCCAGTAGAAAAAGAAGATAACACAATCATCGAAGCAACCAGGGAAGGAGTTCATTATCTAAGAAGTAAATATTTTATTCTTTTCACGAGCTAAGAAGCTCTATGCTACATTTTCGATAAGCATAAACCTTCGAAGACTAAAAACCACAAAATTCCTTGCTGGCGAATTGGACTTTACACTTACAAATATGGCATCAGATATCGGCCGGATATCAAAAGCGCATGCTCAGATGCGTTATCGAGTGTACATTGCGCTTCTGTTGTAATTATCGACCTTAAGGAATTATATAATATCATATATCATCCTGCAGTATTAAAAATGATGCACTTGATCAGGTCGAGAAATTTTCCTTACTCACCAGAAGATGTAAATAGCGTGAGTGAAAAATATAATATGTCTGACATAGAAAAGCCAAGATTTGTGAGAAGAGACAAATTAATCAAATCCATTCAGACCTTCGAATGATTGAATATAGATTTCAAGGGACTTTTTCCTTGAAATCGAGGAGGAAAACAATGTTTATTGTTTATTATTGATGCATATAATTATTTCACTTTCATTTTCGCATGTAGGGATACGCTTACTGCAGCTGTATTGACTTGTTTAAGTAAATTATTTTCCATATTTGGTATTCCAAATTATATACACTCTGATAGAGGACATATATTAATGTCAAAGTAGTTAAGGAATTTTTTTCAAGATAAAGAAATAGCTACTATCACATCTAACGAGGGAAGGGACAAGTGCAGAGTCTGAACGGAAGTCTCTGGAGCTTTAAAATCGAAAGGTTAACATTCGCATTAATGGGACAGCGTTTTATCTGACTTTCCCGATTACACTCTTGTTATGTTACCAAATGAGAGAGAAAGTACTGTTTCTTTACATCACTTCGCTTCTGCCAGGGTGGGAACAATGATTTCTGTACATGAAGCAGTTACAATAGTCACAATACTACACAGGATTCGGATGGAAATAAATTAGCAAAGTCAGAAGATACTGTACCACAACCGGTGTCTAGTAAATTTAGCTGAAGATACTGAACCAGGAATCTGTAACCTTTCTGGACCAAACACTTCAAAAATATCCTCCAAATTATCTAAGGCGCTCTAAGCGTACCACCAAAGAAAAGGAATAAATTTCGTTCAGTTGTTTTTGAATCAGTATTCCTTTTCTTTTAATGAATTAATGAATTCAAAATTTACATTGTGAAAAAAATAGTTGGGGAGAATTTTTCATTCCATCATATAAATATCAGTCAATACAGCTTGGTGGCGAAACTAGTCTTGGCATTGAAAACTAAACTACTAAAGAAATAGTAGTGAATACTTCTAGCTAATTATATCTTAGCACAATTCTCATATTTTAAGAGGTTAGGATGTCGTTATTAGGTTGACTCGAGGGCAGAAATTCAGAGGAATTGTCGTTAGAATTTGTTTTGGAACTATCAAGATTCACTCATACTCACAAAGACACATGTATATGTTACTCCATATCAATTTTTCCTATCTCCCCAATATATATATATATATATATATATATATATATATATATATATATTGCTCCAGACCCGTTTATAACGGATACCCGTATTTGAAATAGACGTCACATTATTATTTTTATTTTAAACAGTGTGTATTACGTCTATAGACCTGCGTTATTAATAGATAAAATACGACAGAATGAATCTGCTTTTCATTTTCATGGACATATATATATATATATATATATATATATATATATATATATATATATATACATGAAGAAATATATTTTTAAGGTGTGCTATATTTATGGGATAAGGTGCACAATATCAGAGACAGAGCGTATGTAAATATAAATATATATATGTGCGTGTGTATGTGTGTTTCGGCACCAATTCTTTTTTAGGCATGTCTGATAAAATAAATTACAGACATCATGTCTGCTTATTTTTAGTATAATCCGGGCATACTCACGAATAACCTTCCGTGTATTGCAATTAATTCATGTGAGAAATGCGCTATAACTGTGAAAATCGCTTTTATTTTCCAAGTACTTTCGTTCTTCTTCTATACCGAAACAATTAAACTCATGAACAGCAGCTAATTATGGATAGCAACACAAAGTTTTGTTAGATTCTTGGGCCTCTGTAGAACTCACAGTTTTGTATTAAAATGATCTTGGAAGAAGATCAAATGTACTTGGTATATAAAAGCTATTTTCACAGTTATAGCACATTTTGCGCATCCTTTAATAGCAATACACGGAAGGTTATTCGTGAGTATGAACGGATAATGTTAAAAATAAGCAAACATATTGACTGTAATTTATTTAATCATACATGTCATTGTATATGTGTTGACAATAATTTATCTATTACTTATGCATGCTTAAAATGAAATACATAAGATAATATCATCAACAAATAGACAATTACACAAACACGGACACAATGCGAAATAATTTGGAAAAATCTACAAACCTGTAAGTTTAATGTATAGCACCTTTTAACTCTATGTGGCAAGGGAATTGAAGGAATGTAAATTATGAAGGCCCCGTCCCCACGATGAACTATCCAAACGTTATCAACGACAATGATTAATCACTTGCCTTTGTTAAATATGCCACAGCGAGCTTCGTTGGCTGTCGGTTTTCAGAATTCTACTTATAAGGAATTCTGGGCGCTCTAACAAGCCTCATTGTAATTATACGTTTACACCCCCCTGCAAGTTATCCATTATATCACAATTTGTAAATATTCAGAACGCTTTTATGTAGTAATTCTGTGAATGCTTCACTGTTTCACTCTTTACGATTGCCTTCTAGATTAGTGCTGGAGTTAATACTGCTAAGATATACGAGTGTCGAGTCAAAATTTCTCATGGAATTTTTTCTTTTAAAATTAACATTTTTTTTTTCAACATAGTCCCCCTAATTTACATTATTTGGGCTGTTATCCTCACCTTCGTTGCCATATGCACAGGGTCGAAACATTCTCATTCCCTTTTGTATTTCATTAAGAAGATCTTTAATCGGAGCTCTTTTTCCCCAAAACAGCTTCAAATGGAAGCTCCAACGATCGCTACTGTTTTAACCCTTTTTGATCAACCTCATTCAGTAATCCTTTAAATCGAGTGGATCTGCTATTGGGTATAAAATAATAAAACTATTTAGTCATTAAATCTAAAGAGGTCGAATAAATTATTGTTATCAAAAGGGACACAACAAGATTATGAAATAAGTATCAGTGACATAAAATTCAAGCAGATGCAGTTGTATAATTCTGACTAGAAGCGTGTCACAAAACTGAAAGCTAGAGGAATATTGAAAAGATAATTTAGAGTAACTGAGCAAATTATAATGGAGTCCAAAAAGGTCATAGATAAAACGTAATCTGTGCTAGACTGTTTTTGACGTCTCCCTACCGGGTAGCAAGAAATATTGTAAAATTTCGTTTCAGTTTTCAGTGACAAAGAGGTCGGAGGATCATTTTTCGTTGATAATTTAATGGATTTGAAGAACTAATCTTCTACAGTATTCTTTATTGAAATCGTACCTGGAAAATTATCCCTAAAAAAATATGCATTTAAAAAAACTGTTTTCTACATATTCTACAAATAAGGAAACAATAATATTCTAAAATAAAAAAAATATACTAAACAATATTTTGACTAATAAATTGTTAAACTCTTCCATGGCTACATTATATGCATTCACTTATGGGTGTCAGGCAAGATAACAAATTAATATGATAAGTAGCTAATATTATCGTTATTTCCCTATATTTTACGATAATATGTTTACAAACTCTTTGTTGCTTTCCATTATTTTTATCTCCATTCAGAATAGGTTTTCAAACATTTCCAAGAATTTTTATCTTAAAGAATAACTTTTTCATAATTTGCTAAAGTTTTTTTTTTTTAATCAGCATCCACTCCTTTCTTTGGGACATCCTGGATATGAAGATAAACTACATCCAGTAGGAAGCCCTCATATTGGGAGGCTTTGATGAGTATGGCATCAGCTTTTAATTGCTGTTGTTCTCAGGTCTGACCTTACCAGGGAAGGTAACAGTTGTTGGGGTTCCAACGACGGGCAAATAGTGTCCAACCTCTACAGTGGGGTCAAAATAATATGGAAGTAAAAAAATACATTTTAATAGTAAAATGTAGATTCCTGCAATAAATTTTAATAGAAAAAATCCAGAAATGTATTTTAATATTTAAAGAAATTACCAATGTTTTCAAGAAAATTAAATTTCGGCATCAAAACACCCATAATGTTGGCATGCAGTTAAACAAACCAAACCAAACTTTATTTGGGCTACTATGTTTTGATTAAACAGTAAATATTCTTCAAATTGAGAAATTTATGCACATTAAATGTTGAAGCGACAAATATGTATGTTCCGATAAAATACCTTTTCCCAAAAAATTTGACCCATAACTCCAAAACTGACAAAGAAATTTAACAACTGCCCAAGGCAGAAGTATTTCGAAAGCCCATAGAATTGTATGCCCTATGTAAAATAACGTGAACCCAAGTATCCTTCAAAATATCGTCAGATGAGATTTCATTAATGCACGAGCAAACGTTTTTAACGCTATATCAACAAAAATGTTGTCGGTCACCACAACAGAAATAAACTCATTAGCGCTAAACAATACAGTGTTCGCTCTACAAGGACCACTGTAGTTTGCTGCTGATGTCTTTAATATCATCACGCATAAAATCAGTGAAGCACTTGATAGTAAACACGCCTGGAAAGCGATCGGCTTATATATCTTGAAGGGATTTTAAAATGCTTGGCATAGAATATTTCTCAGAAATTTCTCGGAAATTTCTCGGAAATTTTCTCAGTTATCAAGATTTCCTTTTCAGGTACGTGTATGAATGTTGTTGTTAATGGCCAATAATCTGAGGCACATGAGATCAATGTTGGTGTGTCCAAGGTTCGCTCATCTGCCCTACCCTCTTTCTGCATGATATTACTGACCTGCCTAAGAATATTCCGCACATCTTCGAAATACAGGGTGCTATGAATAAATTGTCGTCTAAATTACGCAAAAATGAAAATAACACTGAAATCTCATTTTAACATATATATTTACCAAAATTACAAATATATATATATATATATCTTGAAATACTAATGAGTAAATGTATTCACTAAAATTACCATTGGCTTCAACCACGGCCCCCAGACGACTTCAAAAGCTCCTGCAACAATTGGAGCGATTTTTTTAGAGCTGCTGTACCATCACTATTAAATTCATCCACCTGTTTCCGCATCCTCTGCATTGTCCTCAGATATACAACCAAACATACTGAAATGTTCGCATTGAAGCTTCCGGTACGAATGCCAAGCAGTACTGCATCCCATTACCAAATTTCTGCTGGAGTGAATTGCATCACAGATGATGCTAAACTGACTCTACCATATTCTGCTGTCGACAAAATTAAAAACAAGTAACACGCATGCGCGATATTACACAATTTTCCCATTGCACTCTGTAATAATGGGTATGATGCTACGGTGTAATAGAGCGTCTTCAAATATTTGGTTGCCCAGTCGCTAAAAGTCGATCTGTCTTCTGAACGTACTCTCACAGTACAGTAAGTCAAGTAACGTTTCCTCACGAACGAGCAAGCCCTATTTTTGCTCCAACTATAAAGCACAATCAAGGCTGCAAATTGGACTCGTATATTTCTGCATTTGCTACAGATTTTGGATGTATGGTAGGACACTTGTATCGTTCCCGAAAATACCTAACTCAAGTTGACATGTTCTATCATTACAAGAGTCAGATCAAAATAAGAATGGGTAATATTACGGTATTCTTCTTCTTCTGTTTGTTGTTGTTGTTTGGTAAATTATTCGCAGTTTTCCTCTGTCTGTTTGCCTTCAATATATCATGTAAGGTTCAAATTCACGAAGTCCTATTATCTCATTATGCGCCATAAAAATGATCTGTCTTTCTGATTCAAGGTATAAGCGTCTTTTTTTCCTTATTTGCCTTTAAAAAATACTAGTTTCTCACATATTCAGCGCATGGAATGCACAGCATCCTTGTGTAGAATAATATTTCTTATGCCTCTTCTTTATCTTTGATGACATTCACTGTCAATAGGAGGTCCGATATTACATAACAGTTCCGCCCATCCTCTTTATTGTCTAACGATATTTCCTGTTTCTGGATACATTATATTTGCAAGGCATTTTTCGGTATTTAAATGTGCCTTCGGATTTCGATGTCATATTTTCCATACTCTATTAAAATACTTCCAAGATATTCAGATTTACGTACTTCCTTGATCCTGGTGTCTCCAATTCTTAATTCGCGTCTTGTGCTGTTCCACTTGCTGACAATCAACAGTAATGAATAAAGAATTTTAATTCTATTTCTCGTTTGAATTTTATCTATCATTTGCATATTCTGTTGACTGTTTTACGCTTTTTAAGTAACCGGTTGCCAACACGTGATTCACTTCAACAATCTTTTTAAAAGAGAATTATATCTCTTTAGTGACCGCAGAAAATGAACTCGCAAGTCTTTTGCAGATGTAATAAAATCAACGACCGTCTTTTATTTTAGATACCGTTTTTCCTAGTTTAGAATTCAAGTTCATGCAAATTTATCTGAAGATCTGAAGTTATAAGACATTTAAATAAACTCTAAATGTTATATTTTTCTTCAATTCTTTTCATGATTGATCACAGGTTTTAAATATTAAGATGAGAAACTCATATTAAAAGTTATATTTTTGTTGTGTTCATTCTGTTGATTTAACAAAAATAAAAAATAAGGAATTGATATATAGTTTGTTAGGTCTGAAACGATTTCTTAAACGGAGAAGCGTATAAAATATTAATTTATATTTGCGTCCTTTTTACTCACTTTGCACAAAACTTATCAAATAGGTAAGTTACCTATATCATTGAATTTTTTTTCTGCATTGTTTTCTTTTGTGTTAAATATCCCAAGATTTTTCTTTTATTTTCATTCAACAGGTTCTTTCCGATTTTTACCATCGGTTTTTGTATTTGCTATTATAATTAACTGACGATAAATTCCACCCGGCAGCAAGGCTTCTCATCGGAAGTTTTGAGGAGAGTGGAACCACCTCTTAATTACTGATATTACCAGGTTCAACCTGACCCGCAGTGATAGCACATGTTATTGTCCCAGGTATGGCTAAATAGTTAATGCCCCAAACTGGTCTCAAAACACTCTGAATGTACAAAAGATTTTATAGTAAAAATACCAGCAATAAGTTTTTAGAGTAAAAAAATTTATCAACAATACCATTTTGCAAAAATAAAAAATAAAAAATAAAAACTTTTAGCAGGAATACATTTCTGTAAGAATAAAATATATTACCATCAATACATTTTGGGGAAAACGAAAAAAATTACTAGCTATTCATTTTTTAATAAAAAAAAAAAACACATAAAAAACAGCAATTTGCTTTTGTATAATAAATTACTAATGCTCCCAATAAAATTAAATTTCACCATTAAATGACCCACAATGTGTTGGTATGCCGTTAAACAAAGAAACCGAAAATTCTCCTTAACATTTTATTTTCCTTTGTTCTGTTGATAATACACTCAAAATTTGTCTATAGACCGAAATCAGTATTGCTGAATGTAATTATTCATTTATTAAAAAAAAATATTTTAAAAATTTATTAAAAGATTGCCCGGCTTTCTCATATAGGGGAGTAGATCCCACACAATAATCCCAAATGATTCTCTTTCTTTCTAATGCTATTTTTAGATCCGTTAGCAACGAATTTTTTATCTTATAACCATTTTCACATTTAGTACGCCCCTTGAAATTTTCGTTACACTACCGGTCTTCTGTTCTACTAAAAAAAAAAAATTGTTGAGTTTATATAATCATTTAGATTTTAGCTCCCTGATGTCTAACTGAAACCTTTGGTAATATTCTTCTGTCGCTAACATACATTTCCTCTTCTTACAAATTAATGTTCAAACTGTGTTCCTTTAAATTTATTTTTGTAAAATCATTTTACCCCAGGCAAAGCGATAAAAGCCGCTAAGGTGCAAGGGGATATTGAAAGTGAAAGAAAAAAGGAATACAATAAAAACATAGTTCAAGGTGATAGAAGATGCCGACTGAAATTGCATTTAATTATTTAAAGATCATGGTCGGTATGAAAGTAGGAAGATGGAAGAGAGTTCCAGAAGCAATATATATGGGGAGAAGAAACTTACGGTTAGAATTAGCAACTTCATAAGTTTACTTATGAGATCTACTTCCCACTCTCGAACTGCCCTTAAATTTGCGAACTAGAGGTAACAAAGATTAAAGCTCATCATAATAATTACCAGTAATAGGCAAAGAGATATGGACTGAAGCCGAGATGCCACGGCGGGACCGATAACATTGCAGATTCTTCTTTGAATCTTGTCAAGAATCGCAAGTTATATAGAAAAATCACCAATCTAGATATGGCAGCAATATTCGATGCACAGGACAATGGGAAAATTCTGGCGAGAACCGAAATTAGGACCTGCGAATTTATCTATTAATTCAATATGATCATACCATTTTATGTCAGTGAAAAACGTATGACCAAGAAGGTGCATCGAATTGTCCTGCTGGAGTTTAGCATGCTAATGGAAGGCAAAATAGTTCTTTTTTCTATGATTAATAGAGAACAGTTTCATCTTCTAGCTTTATTTGACTACAATATTTAGTTCTCATTCTTATATTTATTTTCATCTTTTAAGAGTATTATTCATTCAGTTATGTGTCATGCGTGATTAAAGCTTAGGCGATCATTTATCTTTCGATATATGACTGGCGAGGCAGATTTTTCTCCCGCAGTAAGTTGCCTATTTCCTTTTGCGGTAGACCAGTTGCCATCCAAGCCTATAGAACCCGGTCTATCCAGCTATTTCCCCATTTGATGGTCGGGGAGAAGAGGAGGATCCATATATTTCCCAAGGGTATCAGCACGTAAATGAATGCCATTTGTCCGAATGGAATTCGAATTCGGCTCTCCGATTCCTCAATCCGAGCCGCTATCAATTACTCCACCGTATTATATAATAATAGATATTGTTAGTTCCTCTAAGTCTCTTTGAAACGCAACGTACCGGTTATACTACACAGTCTTCAGTTCGCAGTCTTACATGTAGTATCATCTGCTATGAGTATTATTAAGATTTACATAATAATAAATATTAGCATTTCCTCTAAGTCTTTGAAACGCAACGTAAGGGTTATAAACAGCCAATGACAACACAGATCCTCAGCGGACGTTTCTTTTTTCATTTTGTTTATCTTAAAATATTTATTATTTAATTCTTTGTTATTTCGCCACATACAAATATAAACAGAAGACTATTCATATAAATTAACTTTTCCAAATAGTCCTCATTCTTTTTACTGTATTTTATCAAATACATTTATATAATCGATGAAACAGGAGTAGATTTTTTTGTAATTTTTGCTGTTTGGGTTTTTTTTTAACAATATTCTGACCTAGAATTGGACAATTGTTTTTGACTTTCTTCGCGTTGTTCTGTCACCCATTCGGATTTGATTCAGCACAGAGCTACATACTTTAGAATCCTGACTTTTCGTGTGAATTCTCAACATGGCAGTTAGAGGAGGCTCGCATTCGTTCGTACTGCATGTCTTGAGCAGCACTATAATTGATTTCCATAGATCTTTTAGCATTCCATCCACTTCCTATAATTCATATAACAGAACATAAAAAAGAAATTAAATCACGAACATCACTGAGCAATAGCTCAGATGTAATTTATTCAAAGTGCAAGGTTGAAACAACGAAGAAATTTCAAAACCTGATTACACAATATATATGCATATTATGGTGTCTTCCAAAATTGACTATTCTCTCTAGCTACATGTACATCAGAGTTACAATATCTAACATTTATGTTTAATATAATAGGTGTGTGTGTGTGTGTGTGTGCAGTTTTACTTAAAAATAATGTCAATTCTGCATCCTTTATTGAAAGCAGCCCTCAAATGTTTCAGTGAACAAAAGCAATTTTACATTTCACACTACTTTAGCGATTATACGATCAGAAGTTGACATCCAATCAACGTTGATAGCGCCGTTAATTATTTAAATGATGCTCTGGATCTACGAATCTGGTCACTTGCGAAATGCTCATCATGAACTTAAATCAAGCATATATGGCTTCAATGAGGAAAACTACTCAACAATTGGTTGTTTCGTTAATTACTTTCGAACACAGAGATTTTATGTTTGGCTTACCTCGAACCAATAAAACTAATCTTACTTAACTGGCAATCTTTTGATATTTTGAGACTACGTGATCATTTAAGCACCAGTGCTAAAAGGATATTTATATGCCTTTTCTGGCACAAGTTTTATAATGAAAATCTGGAGGACAGTTGGTCTTGCATTATGGAAGCGCACCGTGTGCCAAAGCTAAGACAAGCAAAGAAATTACCGTATTTGAAATTATGTAAGTCTTAATTACCTGCGAAATGATAGCTAAAAAAGTCGCACAGGCTCATTGAATTCACCCCTAAATAAAACATCCTCTACACTCATTACTGTAGGATATCACTTTACATCGGTTGCTTAATTCTTCATAGTTTGTAATCTATATTAAGTTTAAGCCCATATCACGTTGAAACATCGGTTCCCGTACGATCACTACGTTAATAACGTCGATCCTGGTCAATACTTAAATATGTGACCGTTCTGGAATACAAGCTTGGATGTACTGGGGGTGTAATTGATAATGTCGCGGAATTTTTATTCGGATATCCGAGATAGAATTCTAGTTGGGTTTGTTCTATTCGATTACGTGCAAATAACCTTGGAAAAGGTATGAATTCTGCCCAGCTATGGATTACTTAATACAACTTGTATCAATAAAATCATTATTGAAGCCGCCAGCCAAATCTTACAATCTACAAACATCTGTTTTTTATAACCGGCAAATGGTTGATAAACCATAAAAATTGATCAACGAATCAATCGATCAATCTATCAACCCTATTAAACTTATTTATTCTGACGATATAATAATAATAATAATAATAAGAAGAAGAAGAAGAAGAAGAAGAAGAAGAAGAACAACAACAACAACAACAACAACAACCACAACAACAACAACAACAGCAGCAGCACCAACAACAACAACAATAAATGATCGCAGCAGACGGTTAATGCTTTTAATAAATTGCATAATTGTTTATTCTGAAACTTGAGAATTAAGGTAAGACTTTTCTGGAAATGTTTGTGGCATCTGAAATATTTATCCAATGACTGGAGATAAGTAAACAGAAGCTCCAAGGCATGTTAAAAGAAACACAGCATCATGGTCAGTTTTTTTTATTTGTTTCTTTTTTTCGGAAAAGACAATTGCGGAGCATAGAAGTCAATTTGTGTACAAGAACGTCAATAAAGAAAGAAAGAGAGCCACCTAAATTTTCAGAACGAATGCAGTGAAGAGGATGATTAATAAAGCATAGGAAGAAATCAAATACTGGATCTGGGCAACTCAATGAGACGGTGACCCATATCGTCGGGGAATATCCGAAGGTTCGCACGGAAAATGTATAAACAACGATGTGACTGGATTGGGAAGAAAAGCTATTCAGAAGTATGCTACAAGTCTTGCATCGGCATCAAATTGCAATGGTATGAAGAACAGCCAGGGGTAATTGTAGGAAATGACATTACAGGATTTCTCTAGCAAGCATATTATAGCATTGAAACACGAAGATCAGGCCTTATTGTTATAGATTAGGAAAGTAACATGCGCCAAAGATTGAAAAAAATACCAGGACCTAGTTGGGGAGATATAGAAGTTATAGAAAATGACTGTTGTAGTAATTCCTATAGTAATGGGTGCGCTTGGAACTTCACTTATAAATTTGAACGAGAGCATATTTAAAACTTAAATTGACACGAAATTTGCAGACCTCTTGAAAATTGGCATCATTGACTCATTCTTCAAAAGTTTATTTTGTGAGCAGCCTTGTAGACAATATACCACAAGAACAGAACACAGAAATAATAATAATAATAAACTTCATTATTATTAATATTATTATTATGATTGGTACTGTAAATGGAATTATCATAACAAAATACCAGGGACGTTCATCGATAACAGCCCATCTGCTATACCTAAGTGTCCTCAGAACGATTCTAGCATTACTGATCAGGAAACTGGAAAATAAGACATTTATCTGAGAGTAAATACTTTGCGTTATGTTCATCTGTGATAGTAGCTTGTATTTTAAATTTTTCTCTATTTACTATCCCTTAAGGTCTTTTTATAGATGGAAACATTGTGTATCGTTCTCTGAAAAAAAATCAAACAAAAAAACGTTGAATCACCGGAAGATAACGGCATTCGGACATTTCAGTAGCTGGCAGTAACTTCCGGCCGGGTGAGATACCCTTACCCGTGCTTTCAAATTGATTTCGTGCAAAAACAATTGTCTTTTCCAATTTGTGGCGCTGTCAGAACCACTGTCGGGTAATTTTACGTAGTCTTGTGAAGTTTTGTTGAAATCGGTTGAAAAATGTAGGAAATACGACCCCATATATAAACTAACAGACACACACACAGACACACAATCTGCGTTTTATAATAAGTACGATTCTGCTAGATTAATTTTATATACTGTAATGTTTTCTGTTATAGCTAAAGTAATATTGCAAGGGAGAGAAAGAGAATAGCTTACAGGAAGAGGAAGATAATGAGAGAGTTTTAGCGTGGATAATTGAGAAAAGGACAATAAATGAACAGAATCCAGGAAGATAGAAGATGGTAATTGGCATTACGTTTGAGGATTGTAGGTAGCGGTTAAGTAAGAAATTGTAAGGGATTCCACAGACGAGAAGTCCGAGGAAATAACATATTATAATAGAACTAACGGCTGCATGTAACTAGTTCAACAGTAAATATACGAGAACTAGTGTCAATCTATTACCGTGCTTAAATACATATTTCTATGTGATAAAGCAAATCTTAATTCCCAACACACACTTTTTCTAACAGTGGATATTTCGACTTATACTAAATTAGAAAAAAACTTAATGGTTGATTCCATACTGCTATTTCCCTACGTAACTTAACACAGTTACTAGATAGGGAAGTAAACCCCAACCATACATAAATTTACTTCCCCTCGAATAAACGTTACTGTTTTTTTTTTGTTTTTTTCTTTTTAAGCATTTCACCCCAAGCAAGGCGGGAAGCCACTAGGACGCAAGGGTTTACAGAAAATTTAGAGCAAGATCAGATAGGAGTGATATAAGAAAGGATGAGGAGAAGGATAGTGGATAGATCAAGGCAACTGGAGATGTCGATTGACATTACACTTGAATAGCTGGAGATTATAGCTCTCAGGGAAACTGGAATAGGGAAGGGAGTTCCACAGGCGAGAGGTGCGAGACATGAAACTATTGGAGTAGAAGAGACGGCTACATTTAGGAGTTTCGAGAGTGAAAGGGTGAGAGCGGGATGCCAGCCTCGTAGGGCGCTTGAACTCATGAAGACTGGGAACAGACAGAGAGAGGCGACAGCGCGTCTGTGAGAAAGTGACTGTAGATGAGATGCCAGAGCAGAGCCAATTATATTGCATATCCGCCTCTGGAGCCTATCAAGAACTCCGAGGCAAACTTCTCCGATAATATTGAATCCAATGACGGTAGGGGATGCTGATGTACCCCGATCAAACAATGTAACCCACTTCTAACAGTGGGTCATTTAGTTCTATATCAGTGAGCTTTTCTTGGTACCTAAGGTCTGATACAATTGTGATGTTACTAGCCAAAGGAATACTTCTGTTACACTGATTAAATTATTTTGTATTTGTTAAAAATCCAGCAAAATTATAACAAAACTTTTTCAACATGCTTGAATGTTCAAAGAAACAAACAATATTTCCGAAATCATCTCACACTTTTATAATAGAAAAACAAAAAAATTTAATAAGGCATATTACTCGCCGCCACGCACACATAGTCATTTTTCATGATGCTGACGCCAACAAAATCGATTCTTATTGACTTAACCTATCTGGAAGGGTGCCACATCATTTTAGTAGATAGTGTATATTAATCTCACTACGTTTTATAATAATCACTTAGATTATCGATTTTTTTTTACATATGCTGAACGGTTCAAAAATTATTTCTCTTTGATTAATGAATACTTACTTGTCACCGGGGGGTGGTTTCCTCATATGATAATTCTTACAGTTCACCAAAAATTCTGGTATGAAATTTTACATAAAATATTTGACGGTAATTTCGAGACAAAGAATGCTGGTTACTAATTTTTCGCATGAGTGCATAAACAAAGCATCAGCCACCATCCTCTTGACTTCCTTCTCAAGGCACTTTATGTAGGCCTCCGTGTTGGGTCTGAGACCCTCAACAACAAAGGGAGTTCTTTTGTTAGCAGAAGGGATCAGAGTCAGTTATCTGAGTTGCCGTACCTTCGTAAAAACAATTAGATTCGTCCAACTCTTTCCGAATCCTCTACACTCTATTCAGATTGATACTCAAACACTATGATACGTTCGGATTGGAAATTCCGGTGCGAATGCCAAGCAGTAAAAGACACGGCTTTCAAATTTCTGATATTTTTACACACAGATGGTGCCCAACTGACCCTAATATACTGTGCAATCGACAGAATAAAAAACAACCAACGCGCTTCCGCGAAATAAAAAATAAAAAAATACCGACAATTGGCATTAAACCCAGTAATATATATATATATATATATATATATATATATATATATATATATATATATAATCCTAGTGAGCGAGAAACTACCTACCAAGTTTTCACCTAATGGAACTTCAGGGTGAACTGGCTGGAGAAAATAGGACAAAGCGAAATACTTATTGGTAAAAACAATCACTAAAAACTAAATCCCATACGACGTTAAAAAAAAAAGAAATAAAAATATCAAAATAATTCCTATTCGTTTATTCCATTAACCAAGCTTTATTATGTTTACATCCGTTAAGGATTTCTGATCTTTGGTTAAGTAACATATCGGGGTTACTAAAAGCAGCTATGGCTATTTTTCCTCCATGCATAGGAGACAATAATGCCGGTTTTATATCTATAACATTTCTTTATTATCTCCCATTTTAAAATCGCGTCGATTCCTGGTTCTTTTCTAATCTTCTACATGTGGTTAGATAGGCTCGTACTATGTCTATAACTTTCATGTTTGAAACTGCCTATGTGATTATAGCGTCTTTTTTAAAATGCTTCATGAGTAGAACCATTATAGTTTTTTTTCTTCTCACGACTAGAGCTAGGTTTATTTCTGTATACTTCTACTTTGCAAAACAAGCATTCATGTTGACAATTGCCCTTAAGAGAGAAAGATGTCTTTATTTATACTGTTACATTTAGGGGGATTCGTATTTTGTTTATTTTTAGTCTTTTTTAATATTTGATTTGTTAATCCAATTAGCCATATTGGGCATACAACTGTAGCTCACTTTCACTGTATTCCTATTGTAAATTTATACTCTGCTCTACTTAGTGTATTGAGTATATTACTTCTTTTATTATTTTACTCCATTAGATCTTTTTCTTTTGGCAAGGCATTGCGTTGTTGGACAATTTTTTTCAACCAAACACGAATGGATTTAATCTTTTCTTTCTTTTCAATTCTTTCCCCTACATACCAGATCATTTAAATGTTTTTATTTGCAAATTGTACTACCAGATTTTTATATCAGTCGAGTATAGCTATTAAAATAAACATTTTCAATTGAGAACTATTGAATAACAAGTTAATTCTAAAAACAAGAGTCACTTGCATAAATGTGAAGATCTTCAGTAAAATGAACGGAACCCTATGGCTGATTGTCGCTTGTTTACGTTTGTAAAATCAATACACTAGATTCTGTCGAGTGAAAATGGCTCAGTGTTAGAAGATCCGGCTGACACAAAATCGGTGGTGTCTCAATCCGGCCTGGAGGCATTCGCTTGTCTAGACTCATTGAGGAGCTGTGATACAGGGAAACAATACTATCTGTGAATATATATATATATATATATATATATATATATATATATATATATATATATATATACGCCCTCGAAAAATAAATAACAGAGAGAAAGGGCGATTTCTTAAACAGTGACTGCTACTGCTAATAATGCCAATCTCTTCTATGAAACGAGCGCTCTCAGTCACTGGCTTGTTTATTCAAAATAAATACGTAAAATTTACCTTCCTATATTTCAGTAAAAGGTACATAATTTCGTAATATGAAAATTAACTTGACCAAATATCTTTCAAATGATTTCAGATGATCTAGACATGTGTCGAAACAACTCTAATACCTAATTCTAATATTAAAATAATATTCTAATAATAATTTTTAATGTCTTATGCCTTCTTTTCCATATCTAAATGCCATTTCCTGGAGAAGAAAAGGCTTTTGTGTTAGTGTATTCTAGAAAACAGTCGAAAAGGACTGTGCGTCGTGAATATGTGAAATATTTTTCCGAAAATGCACCAACGGCAATGCCGATTTGTAAATGGCAAACATTTAAAGAGGAAGGCTGTCTGTGCAGAATAAATTGATGTGGACAACCACTTGTATCGGATAAGATGGTCGACCGAGTTCTGAAAAGATTCTGGGGAAACTGCAAGAAGTACGCAAGACGAGCAAATCTGGAAACACCGATTCCGCTAACGCCAATTTGGTGTGTCGCAATGAAAGGTTTTCGAATGACCCGCTACAAGCGGCAGGTTGTTCAGGTCTTAAATTCAGATGACAAGCAAAAGAGCATGCAAAACTGTGTCGATATGCAAGATACACTTAAATACGACGAGTTTGAAGGACGTCTTGTTTTCCCTGATGAGGTCACTTTTCAGAAGAATGGCTACAAGCATATTCTTCACATTTGGATCGAGGAAAATTTTCATATCACTGTTAAGAACAATATATATATATATTTATATATATATATATATATATATATATATATATATATATATATATATATAAACACATACGATATTTCAGAAACTTCATATAATACACATCAACACATCAATATTCAACAGCATCATGGTCCACCTCACTGCAAGATAGCTGAGCGGGGATTTGTTAGGGAAATTAATCGGTCGGGCTGGTGATAAAGACAGTGCTGTCGAAATGAATCTGAAACCGTGAGATTTTTACTCTGGGGCTGGCTATATGAGATGACTGGCCTATGCTAGCCTTGTCTTTCTTTTTAGAGGAACTCCAACTGGGGACTGTTACCTAACACATGCTCCAGGGTGTTTGGCGGAAGCTCGACTGTCGATTGAACGTGTGACGCACATTGAAATCATGTGAGACCCAGTGAAATCATCCAGTAAATTTACTTACGTTTGAATTTTTCATTGGAATTTTAAAGAATGAATCTAACTTTACTCAATAATAAGCCAGTTTCTTTCATTTACCTAAACTATGTAGTTCCTGAGATAATTACATCTCAAATCATATCAAAGATTTTAAGCACCACACACACACACACACACACACACACATATATATATATATATATATATATATATATATATATATATATATATGGGTATTAATGTGGATAAAAGAAATAACTAAATCATTAGCAACCTTATATACGTACGTGCGTTAGCATGCATTCATAGGTAGGCGAATAAATATTTTATATATATATATATATATATATATATGGAATATTTGTACATATAATGATTATTATCACCGAAATCCCTTCATCATGGTAACTATGAATTCACTCAACAGGCAATCATCATATATCAATTTTTTCTTTCATGGGGAATTTACTTTGTTCCCCATCTTTTTTTATCCTTTTTCATCAAGTATTTTTTTTTTTTTAATTTCGGATGAAAACCTGAATATTTTCAAATAGATTTAAGCGAAATTATTGTTTTTCAGAGTTATGGCTTATGATTTATTGTCCTCGCCACATTAGTACAATTAGAAACGCCTCACCACGTTAGGCTCTGCTCCAATACTTTCCATCGCAATTAGGCTTTTCATGCATGGAGCTGCCAGTTTCAAACAGAAACGTTCTTTAATTCGGAGTTTACTTTCAACTAGAGTGGCTGACGGTCAATACTCTTTAACTCATAGCTGGAGGAGAACAAATTGGATAATATCTTTCCGAAGTGTATTTGCAAAGTCGCCAGAAATTTAATGCCGGCACGCCGATTACACATTCCGCACGGATATGCTCTACGTTACGATCAGATTTACAAATTATTGTTTAGATATATAGTTTAATCATTCGACAAAGCCCGGATGTGATTTTTTTGGCTTTGAAACAATTTTAGGTTATTTAAAGCCCAAACATATTTTCGGATTGTAAGAGAATTTTTTTGCGTATAATAATGATTTTTCTGATACAAACCCTACGATTTAGCCCATAGCTGGAAAGAGAAAATTTGTACTTTCCCAAGCGTATTTTCAATTTACTGAATATGAGTAACACGTCTTGGACTCAAACTTGACTCTCCGATTTCAAATTGCCAGCTATTATTTATGACACCAACCGCTCATCCAGATTTGCAGAAGCAGATATTCTTCAGCGGTTGCCCATCAATATACTGACCATGTTCAACGTGGCTTAACTTCAGCGCTCAGACGAGAGTCGGTGTTTCAACGTGATATGGATGACCAAGTGTATCTGCGTTAAACTCTTCTTTACTTTTAGTTTGAATTCAGCAAAAGCAACTTATTTTTTTATCAGTTTCGAATCTTTTATCCTTCTAAGATATATTCGACTCTATCAAGTAGTTAAAAATACGCTTACAACATAAAATTGAAAAAAAATGGCTTTAAATGATGTTTACCCTAAATGGTTTATTTTCTGAAGCCTGACAAATGAAACTTAATATCAAAGCGGCTCTCCCGAAGATAAAAACGAAACGATAAAATAACTTCAATACAAATGTCCCAGTCCCAACAAAACGTAGACAAAGTAGAAGAAACAAGTAGTGCCTCTGGCCATATGATCAACACACAACCAAGCATTCATTGTGTAGGGCCTGACCATCTGTCCCCAAGACGAGAGAACGAGATTCTTAATATCGCACGTGGCCTGCGGCGAATGCTGGAAAGTAAAGCTTGGCACTTGTCGACTGGCTTCAAAATTACATCAATGCTTTGAGACATGCGCCAAGACACATCTGTATTAATGGTAAAATGCTAGCCCCGAGGAATAAATGGCGAGTTTCAGCGTTCGGACAAATTTGAAATGTAGTTAAATTTGACGCATGTGCAGTAGAATTGATGGCTTTAAAGTGTTTCGTTAGATGGGTTCAGTCAAAGAGATATGCGAATATATTCTGGGCTGGGTCAAAGAAATTAGACAGGGAAAGGGAAATGGTACTACATTGGCCGCAGGTCAGAGCCTTATATTACGGCGAGAAATTGTTAAGTGCGTTGGATATAGCAAAATAATGAGAAGAAAGTGGTATTTTAATAATCAGTGTAATTGTTATAATAATAAGAAGAATATCAATTATTAAAAATAAAAACAAAATGAAGAAACCCTGTCAGATTTTAAGAGACTATTAAAGAGAACGGGTTCTAAAATTGTCGCAGATTAAAGCTAAGTTTGTGCATGTGCTTTTAATAATTGGTTAATTTGAAGCAGCTTCAAATCCCAAGTGTCATTGTTATTTTCTAAGTCGCTATAGTTGACTATGTTTAAGACAAATCTTCTAACAGTTAGACCTATTTAATTTAGCTCCAACTTACAATTACAAAATTAGTGTTGATTTTAGTCTCACTTAATATCTTTATGACAGTCTAAATTAATACACTACATTTTGAGGTTATGCGTATAGTAAGACACGTGGAAATGTATACATATATAAATCTTATCAGCATATATATATATATATATATATATATATATATAGACAGAGAGAGAGAGAGAGAGCAGTTTGTTTACATTCGTAAAAAATAATACGCTATAATTTACCATTCTCTATGATGTTTCCTATGTGCTCTGACCGAAACCAGAGCGGACAAGACAGATTGGTATCAAATGACAATCGGAAAAAATCTTACATTTTGCCGACGCGTTTCCTGTTCCGACATTTTCAAGGCAAAAATGAAATCGAAATTTTTTTGTTGCTATAGTTACATTAAAAATCCAAATTTAAAAAGACGCTTCTGTCTAAGTCTTTTTTTCTGGTTAATGTAAATTCCTTTATATTAAGGGCTTATTATTATTATTATTATTATTATTATTATTATTATTATTATTATTATTTCCATATCGACAATAGAGTTAAATTCCAAGATGAATTCTCTGGACAAGACATATACCAATAAAGATACCAATCTGTCTTGCTATAAAGGTAATTTACATTAAGCAGAAAAAAAGGCTTAGACAGAAGCGTCTATCTTTTAAAATTTGGATTTTTAATGTAATTATAACAACAAAAACATTTCGATTTCATTTTTGCCTTGAAAAAGTCGGAAGACGAAATGCGTCGGCAAAATGTAAGATTTTTTTCCAATTGTCATTTGATACCAATCTGTCTTGTCCACAGAATTCATCTGGGAATTTTACTATATATATATATATATATATATATATATATATATATATATATATATATATATATATATATATATATTGTAACACCAAAAATGTCCTAATTGTGTAAAATTGTCGAAATATCTGAGATTTCTATACCCCTATTGGACACTATTTTGAGCATTAAGAATGTATAATTAATCTCAAATCTTAACAGAAATATTGTAATGAAATCGATCAAAAATAAAAATGACATATTCATCATTAATTAATAATAGAAAATGATGACAAGCTCATGAAGGATTAAAATAAAGTTCCTCTATATGTATATATATATATGTGTGTGTGTGTGTGTGTGTGTGTGTGTTTGTGTGTGTGTGTGTGTGTTATAGTCCAGGTTAGGACCAAGGAAGAACAATACGAACACAAGAGTAGAAATAACGAAGGTATATTACACGAAATAATAATACAAGATGTGGAAGGTGTTAGTATGACTGTCAGTCTGGTTTGGAGTGAACTACTATCGGCTCGACTCGATTCGTCCCTCTCTCTTGAGAGGCGTAATATACATATTGTTAGGAAGAGTTCATTCTGTAGTTATAAGTAAGGACCCATGACAATATATATGAATGATCTTTTCCCTCTCAGCATTCCTCATTTCCGAAGAAAGTTTGGCTGACGCAAGTCCATTGTAAGCTTTTCTCTTTCTAACTGAATAACTTTTCTCTTTCTAACTGAATAACTGATCCTTACGACAAATGGTGTCAAGATGGCTAAACGTCTTATCTGAAAACTTGGTTAAAGAAACACAATTTGTTTAGTGTGTTTTTAGGTAATAAACTATTGGAGGATGGACAATTATGCTGTTACACGATTTATACAATTTTGGTGTTATTTTACAACTGGTATATAGATGTGTGTGAGTCAGTGTATGTCTGTGTGTGTGCGCGCGTGTATGTGCTTATAAGACAGAAAGAGGGAGATATATATTTTATTCATGTTATATATATGGGTAAAAGAGTTAATTACCAAGGATAAACCATGTACACAAGTGGACAATTAGGTCAACGCCGGGTGGCAATAGTCTATTTAATCATTGGACGCGATCTTCAGGTCACGTGTGTTGTTTGGTGGCTCAACTATTCGTATATAAGTATTTATATCTATCTACAAACACACACACACGCGCGCATGCACGCACGCACGCACGCACGCACGCACCCCCCATATATATATATATATATATATATATATATATATATATATATATATATATAAACCATGTTAAAAATCGCTAAATAATGGCGATTATTTTTCAACACTACAAATGTGTCTCCTCGGGTGATGTAAAATTGCAGGCCACTAGTTAAAACCGCCCAAGTAGCGGAAAAATCTGGCTGGTTGCATTCAATGCCTGGAAAACATCCTAGTTAAATGATATCATCATTGCTCGGACCCAAAACTACCAGAACTCACGATGATCGTACTCTCTGCTCGGGGTGGGTCCATGCTTTGAATGACTATTGCGCCTGAAACATGCGCCTGACTTTAATTGGAACTCGTAGATGCAATCCATTGTTAAAGATGCAAGAGAAATTGAAAAGCGCCTGCGCGTCCTTGTGTGTATTAAATTATTTTCCATCCTGAAACCTCTCTCTCCCAGATGGGGTGTTGCAAAACTCTCACTGCTCTGTCGCTACTTACATTGAAAATGTTCGGATGAAATACGTTCCTTGCTTCCGCCAGTTTGAACACTTACAGCTAGGACCCGGCATGCGCCGCACATTGTAGAAAACCATCGTCATTCCCTCTGTATTCCATTGGTAAGAAATGTTCCACTCGAAGAGCTTCTTCCCATTAACCACTGTTTTGTGGAACAGATTTCCAAGAGGATGTTTCACTACAATCTTAACCTTTCCAAATTCAGGGTTAACCTATCCACATAAACAGCCTCTTACGCTGTAACACGCTACCTCGAGTGGCCCTTAGGCCTTGTACAGAGTTAACCTCACTGTAAAAAAAAAGAACAAAATAACCGTTACCATTGCAGAGTAATCGTTAGGATGATAAAATACCCCGGAAATTGGTACCAATAATGCCCTATGGACTAGCATGTACAACTGACCCATTCAGCACACACTCACAAGGACTGATAATCTATAGTTGGGGATGAGAAGAGATGTATACATATATTTCAAATACTATTTGCGCCTAAGTTAATTTCACAAATCCAAACACAATTTGAACTCGGCTCTCCGGTTATAAATTCCGCGCCTCTGCTCAGTACACCAACCGCATATTAAAGCTTGCAGCACATGGTATTCCCTAACAGTCACCCACTACGCTACTGACCTGGGTCGACGCTTCTTAACTTGATCGTACAGCAAATGGTTTTAACGTCTTGAGATGGTAAACTCACTTTATTTATTTATACATACATACATACATACATACATAAATATATATATATATATATATATATATATATATATATATATATATATATATATATATATATATATATATATTATTTATCTCTCTCTCTCTATATATATATATATTATCTATCTATCTATCTATCAACATATATATATATAGAGAGAGAGATAAAATGTGTATGTATATAAATATATATATACACACATATATATATATATGTATATATATTTATATATATTAAATGTCTGTGTATGTATGTATATATATATATATATATATATATATATATATATATATATAAAAGTATATATGCATTTTTTATATATATTATTTATATATTATATATGCGCGGTACTTATTGGAAAGCGCTCAATATCAGTGATAGAATTAACATATATATATATATATATATATATAGAGAGAGAGAGAGAGGGAGAGAGAAAGAGAGAGAAGGGAGAGTTAGAGATAGGGGAGAGGCAGGTGAGAGAGAGGGGTGATATCGGAAGTGCTACTACAGTTATATCAATAGATCGACAAAGATTTACATACACATATACGTAGGTTGATATAAAACAAGTAAAATAGACATATAATTCAGGAATGAATGAAAAATAGTGACATACGAAGAGAAAATAATGGACGATAGCGAACTAAGTAATGATTCAAACAAGCAACTGTAAATTCATTGGCCACATTTACTGACCCTAAACACAGTTCTGTCGCCTGTTGGAGAATCAAAAATCCGGCAAGTGGACGCCAATACAGATAAGAACATTTGCAACACAACGCCAAATATTATGTTACTTTCTCACTGAATGATAAGGCGGTATATTCTTTAATTACAAGGTCGCCATATCGATTCTTCTTCGCACATGATTTTTCTTACATGGACGTATTTCCTCCTTTATGGAAACGATTAGCGTTTGTTTTGGATATTCATTGCATCTAAATTTGTATAATCGTCAGGTGCTTGATAAAAGTAATATTTCCTCTTTCTCAAAAAATATAAAAGAAATGTCCTAAGACTTATTCATTACATTATTTGAGGCGGGTGAGTATGAATATCATTGTTATTTTTCTGAGCAGATGCTGATCTAAAAAATTGTTCATAGCCTATATTGTTTTTGGAAATGATTTGCTTGTGTTTTCAATTTTTTACCAGTACTGATACAGATTTGTTCAACACATACATTTCTGAAGAGTTCCAAAAGCCCGTTTTACTGTCAAATTCTGTGATTATCACATCAACATGGTTATAAGTTTTTTATATTCTACTTTCACTTTCGAAGAGTTATTAGAAATTTACGAGCCTCGATTTTACTGTTCAGCTTTAATTGTACCTCTCATCGAGATGAGGCGCTACTGTACCATTCAGCTGAACGAGCTACAAGGGTACGATTCAGTCGATGTTATACCGTTCAATTGAACGATCAGTTCTTGTAGCTTTCAGCTGAACAAGCCGCAATTGTACCATTCAGCTGAACGAGTCCCGAGTGTACGATTCATTCGATGTTGTACCGTTCATTTGAACGATCAGTTTTTGTAGCGTTCAGCTGAACGAGCCGCGATTGTACCATTCAGTGGCGATTGTACCATTCAGTCGCAACTTTAGCGTTCAGCTGAATGACCCACCATTGTACCGTTCATTTGAACGAAATGTGCTAGTGGCGTTCAGGGGCAGAACCAGGATTGTACTATTTGCTCAGGGTTGGTGTACTGAGCAGAGGCGCGGAAGTTTGTGCCGGAGAGCCGAGTTCCAATTGCGTTTGAATTCGTTATATTCACTTAGGCGCAAATAGTATTTGAAATATATGAATACCCCTCTTCTCCTCCCTAACTATGGATGATCAGTCCCTGTGCGTGGGTGCTAACTGGTTTAGTTGTACACGCTAGTCCATAGGGCTTTATTGGTACCAATTTCCGTTGTATTTTATCTTCCTAACTGTTATTGGGTAGTAGGAGCTGTTATTGTGTTCTTTTTAATACAGTGAGGTTTACTCTGTACAAGTGTAACGATCCTATAATTCAGCTCCAATGGTACGATTCAGCTGAAAGACCTGTGATTGTACCGTAAAGCCACACTGCGATTTTACCCTTCAGCCCGTAATTTCAGCTGAAGAAATCTCGATTGTAACATTTCACGGAAATGCAGCACAATTATTACACATTAGTACGCACCTTAGTAAGTCTGTGCGCAGACTTTGTGCTATTTACCTGTTTCCGTTTACTACACGTGGTTTTGTAAGTTTATTTCAGAGCGCGTATTTGATGATATACGACTCAAAGATCTATTTGAACTGCCAGATAAACAGTATCTTCCGAGAGATATATTAGAATAATCAATTATATCTTAGTTATTTTTATTCAGCAGAGCTAACTCGGAGGTTCATGTGTCTTTCATGACAATCATCACGGTCCTGCTTCAAGTTCGGAAGATCATTAGGCTTGTCATTACATAATTGTCAAATGTAGGTTGGCGCTGTGTGACCAACGGTCTTGCGCCATGGCTAGGTGTCCAGGTCAGTAGATCAGTCGCTTGTTCTTAACTGAAATGATAGGAAAATTCGCATAGCTAAAGTCTTGATCGCCTTCAATAAAATGGATGTAAATGTTGAAATTTCATTTACCTGACAAACTCAAACGTCACTTCTTACCCGCAATCATAGACTCAGTTTTAATGTACGGTACCCCTGCTTGGACATTAACTAAAAAAAATTGAGTCTAAGCTTAATGGAACCTACATTCGGTCGCTGAAAGCAAAAAATTAACATCACTTGGAGACAATAGCCATCTAAATCACATCTCGACAGGCTCATCTCTGATATTTCCACAAACTAACATGAACGCAGAATGCGCTTTACGGGACACTGCTCGTGACCAGCACATATAATTGAGCCATCTACCTCTATACGGATAGAAAATTGAGCTAGATACACTACGAGGATTTATTATCGGTGGGCACTATCAAAAAATATAATATACGCGGCAGACACTGTGTTGATCGGAACATACATGTGATAGGGTAATAATATAATACAGGAGTATTGTACAGGAGTAAGGGTTTATTCCTTGTTTCCTGTTCAAGACAGAATTTCCGTTTCCTTCTAATGTCTACTTCACCTCTGAACTCCTAACATCTCCGCCTGAAATTTGAACTCTGAAATTTAAGTCACTAACTATTCAATTCATTTTATTCTCTCCTATACCAATAGGAGTAGATAGGTTCGCCTATCGCCCGGTTTACTCTCCTCCCTATTTGGACATGAGTAGACGTTTATCCTAGTTTCTTGTTTAGGATAGAGTTTCCAATTCCATCTAAAGTCTGCTGCAGCTCTGTACTTCTAACTCTTCTCCTTTCCTACGTTAATATAACGCCACACAGTAACCCTCTAGCTTGAGTGGCTCTTGGTGCTTGTATTGGAAACATTAGTAAAAAAAAAATAAATTATGGGTTTGAATAAATGTCGGAGTGTGACAACAGTTAATGGGATAAATATATCATTACGTCGTGCTCCACTAACAATGAGGTTTAATATTACGTCTACAGGTAAGTCACCAGATAAAGGGTGAAATATAGAAGAAACTGAATATTCCTCCATTCGTAATTTTTACATTATGGTCCGGATTCATGTGTTATATTGCTACTGAGGATATATTTCATAAACCAGGAAACGGTAGGCCATCTTTTTTTCCCCCTAAATTGAGGACTGCGAGCCCGAGATAACTTCTATATATATTTCCATAGGAAAATGGCGCTATGGGCTTGTATGCTGCCCTACGTGGCAAGTGATTGCCGTGGGTACAAGCCCAGGTGAAGCAACTGCACGATTCGACACTTGGAAATTGACCAGAGGATCTGCCACTTTCCTCACTGTATGAAGTAAAGCCAGTAAGTGGGCGTCATCTCGACCGGGAAGTTTCATACGTGATACGCGCTTGAGCGGTCATGTCATTTTCGATTAATGACTAACTACACAGAAAATGTCCCCTCAGTAGGTTTCTTTTTGTCGTAGACTGGTTGCTTAACAAGGGCATAAGACCAAGTCTGTCCTGCTATTCAGCCCATACTGACGGGAGGAGATATTTTCGCATAATTGAATTCGAAGTCGGCTGTTCGATTTCTCAATTCAGAGTGATATCGATTAAACGACAACTGACATCCCAAGCAAAGGGAGATAACTGTTTTTTTTACTCCTACACAAGTAACAATACAGTACCTCCTTGACAACATTATTAAAAGAAATGGAAATGAAAGGAATACTTATTATTTGTAAGAAGAGAGAATGTATAGCTGTCAGCAAAAAGAAAAAAAATAGATACAAACTAAGAATTGTTGAAATCACCATCGAACAGGTACTTAAATCTCTTTCGTTGATTTAACAAAGAAGCAACGAGATCCCAATGGGAAATGATAGCAATAGATGTCTATTAAAAAGTAAACAATCTACTAAGTAACAGGAAAATTCCGTTATAGGTATAGCTTGTTTATTCATCGTGCCGAACATTTTTAGCACTCTAGATTGTCCGCTAAATTCTGTTCGGACTTCAACAGGAAGTTTATATCTATTCATTTGTTCCCTAAGTGTACTGAGCCGTGTTTATTAGCATTTCATTTGCAATCGCATTCTTCAAACTGGAATTACTATTCAGAGTGTCGGATATCCAGGGAATCTTTTCTCAAATTTAACAACTCCACCTGCCATTGAAATGTCAGTTTAATTCCTTTCAGCGTGGCATCAAACTCTGCCATGTTAATATTCAATGCAACGTTCATTGGAAGCAGCGAGCACTCCTCGACAATAATAAATGGACTTGCGTCCAATAGAACACCAATTGCCAAAGATGAAATGTTTTGAACTCAATTTTTATTTTTTTACTTTTCCCTTTATATATCATTTTTTTTTTACACTCTTAGGATGAATATCAATAACATACACTTTTAAAAAAAAAAATCATTTAATCCTGGGTAAAATGAAATGCCACTAGTTGGCAAGGGGTTAAAAGGAGCGAAAGTGAAAGAGAAAGAGAAGACTGAGAAAAAAGAGGATAGATGGAAGGACAAAAGATGAACGTTTGTATTTTCCCCATTATGGGCCGGATTTATGTGATATGTAACTATCGAGAACATATTCCGCAAACAAGGAAACGGTGAGCCACAGGTTTCCTAAATTCTGGACTGCGAAAGAGAAGACAGAAGATGGCGATTGACGTTGCATTTAAATTTCTGAAGAATCTACTTATCAGGGAATCTAAGAAAGTGAAGTTTTCCATAGGAGGTAAGTGCGAGAAAATAAACTTTTGGTTTAGAAGAGATGATTTCCTTTAGCTAATTAAACAATAAAAAAATAGGACCTGAATGATAAATTTGAAGAACACTTAAATCTATGTTTTTGGGGCACCACTGAAAAAATGTCGTTAGGGTAGTTTCCATGAAAATATGTTTTTTTAGAAAAGGTGGAGTGAAACCACGTTACGTTAGTGGGAAAATGTCTGAAGTCGAGATGCCTGGCCAAAATGGATTACATTATAGATACTTCTTTGGATTTTGTAAAGAATCTTTTGATGTACAGACCAGATATAGCATCAGTATTCAATGTATGGACGAATGGGAGATTTATAAATGCGCAAAATGGATTGTGATGAGAAAACATTCTGGCACGACGAAGTGGCCCAATATTCCTGGAAATGAATGCAGCTATTGATCGGATATAGTCATTCCACTTTATGTCAGTAGAAAAAGGTGAAGGCTAGAAGACGTCGTGAAGCCAAGAATTTCTCCTAAAATCTAGCATCAGCTAATCTGATAGCAGACAGAATACGTTCTCTGCGGTTGTTAAATGAAGGCAGATTTGTTTTGAATGCGTTAAAATTTATAGCCCAGTTCTTGCATCAGCCACTCATTGCAGGTCATATCCGAGAGCAGCTGCTGGGTTTACTTTGTCAGATCTGTCGGGTTTGCTATTGAGACACTAAAGGGTAGAGTCATCTGCATAAATAACTATTGAATATGTTTTTAATGCATCACCACGGTATATTCTTCTTTCTATGAATTTTTTTGTGTAAACCTCACTGCAATGTTCTCCACGAAACGAAAAAGAAAATTTCACTAATTGCATTACAAATGTTCGGAAAAGTTACATTCTTTACTTCCACCCTTTCAACCAAAACTAACTCCAGGGAATTGAATCAGACTCTTCTCCTCCATATTCCAATGATAAGGAAAAAGTTCAAATTAGAGAGTTCTTTTGCAAGAAAGGCTATTTTGAGAAACAGATTCCCACGGAGATGCTTTCCTGAAACTTGATCTCATAAAATCATTAACACACACGCACACACATACGCGCACGCACAGACAGGCCCACACACACGTATTTATATATATATATATATATATATATATATATATATATATATATATATATATATATATATGTATATATATATATATATATATACGTGTGTGTGTGTGTTATGTGTGTGAGAGAGAGATTGAGAGAGAGTGAGAGTGTGTGTGTATTTAGACAGCAATCCTTTCATTCACATTTCAATGAATGCAACAGACAAGGTGCTTTGATTTAATTTTTTTATACAATTTCTCACGCTATCTTACTTTTTTTCTTTTCTATATATTTAGCCATTTTCCAGGTTAAAATATATTAGCTATTAAGAAGAAATAGATTGTTGTATGTATGTGTGTATATGTTTTAACTTTCAAAGCAAGGCCCATATATTGTGTCTATGTTAATAGTTGATATTATTAAGTGTTTTTTTTTTGTTTTTATTAATTAGGTTTACATTATTTGTAGCCTTTTTTGCATGTAGATGATGCTATTATATATGTATTCTTAACAAGTATGTTACGAATAGGGTCCAGTTGGTCTTTATGAGTATTTAAATGAGACCTAATTGATCTGTGGTCAGAAAGATGTAGTATGAATCTTCGTGTCAAACATGTTGTGGTATGGCCTATATAGTTATTTACGAATTTTGATTGACCCGGAATGCAATTCCTTAATGGGCATTTAAATTAGTAAATAATATGTCCTATATAAATTAGTAAATAATATGTCCTATTTAAATTAGTAAATAATATGGCCTATTTAATTTATTATTTTTAAATATAAGTTTACAGGTTTTAAAATTTTTGTAATAAATAATTAATTTAAATATACTTTTTGCTATTGTCAACTGGTGCTGTGATTTATTTTTATAATATTTTAATTCTAGTTTCGTCTTGCTTGTACTTTTCGTACATTTGTTTTTTATAAAAAATATTAATTTTATTGTTTATGATTCTATTCTAGTCATTGCTATTAGCTACTTTGTCGTATTTAATGAAATGCGCATATATATATATATATATATATATATATATATATATATAAAATGTGATTGAAAAGTAACTCCCTATTTTATGCATGGTGGGGTCAGGAGAGTCCATCATGCATATATTAGTAGTTACTTTTCAATCACCATCTATAGCTATCATCCCTATAATATGCACTTCCTACTACTTACGCTTACATCATGACTACACACTTCATTATTTACGACTCTAACTGGTCGAGCCTAATATTGGGCGAAATTTATTAAAAATATGCCTTCCTCATTTCCAACGTAATTTCTGATTCTGCTCTCAGCGCCCGAGAACCGCTTCATTGTGGGTCATTAATGATTAATCTAATATTTAGCCTTTAATTTTTGCCCTGCAGCAAGCAGGATATTTTTATTTGCAAATATATTGTAGCCTACATCTACGCTGTTGCCGTATGATGAAATCAATCATTTGATGATTTAAAATGGCGTCGGTTCAGTTTTTCGTTATGCTCAATAGCAGAACCAACGCCAAGTAAAGGCATTTCGCATATTTGACTAAATACACTCATTTTGTTTTATCTTTCAATATAAACCCGAGTTGGCAAGAAATCCATTCATGTAGAGATGTAAAGGAAATGTTTCAGATTTTCTCGTAACCTTATCACAAATGTAGAGGAGAAGAATATGTTGGATGCTTCACCAAAATACCATAATTCTACCAAAAACACAAATATTGATTTTGGTGAAAAACTGTATTGTTTATTGGCGACAAACCAATCAAGCGTAAATGCTCAGTACAAGGCTTCATACTGCCGTTCGATTTTTTTCTCTCTTAACTAGAGAAATAAAGCAAACGTTCCATTGAAATGACACCCTCAATTTTATTTATGTCACACAGGTTATGTATCATCTCATCATTTGTTATGTACGTTTGCATTAGGGTATATCTCTAAGGTAGCAGAAATATCTCGTAGCAAATTTGGTAAAAAAACAAAAACAAAACAATTATAAACACAACTTATATCGATTGAAGATACACACAGTTCAGCGTAGTAACACTGTCCATAAAAGTCAAATGCTGAGAGATAATTCAAAGACAACTTCTGTTGTGGAAAAATATAATAAAATAAAATAATAATAATAATGCAAATGCGTGAAACACCAAAAAAATCTTCAGTTCCAATAAGGGAAGTTAAAATAATACGTCTCAAGGATTTTGGTATCTGAAACGGCCAAACAATAGATGGTGCTGTTTTCGTTCATGATCTTTATTACGAAATAATGTCTCCGATTAAAATAAAATAATATAATAAATTGATAAGTAACTGAAATTAAACTAATTTCTTTATCCTCTGTAGTTCATATATGTCTAGCATATTACTGTGATACTATGGAGACGCCCATATAAATGGAAGAGGTGACGTTATTTCGATCTCAAGTATTTCTGTTTGATAGACCAGCGGATCGTTCATTTTGAAATTCGAGCTTCTTGCTGCAGCAAATTTAAACGAATAGGATTTGGAACTAAAGAGATATCCCCAGATCAATTGCCAACAAAACTGGATATAGAGTATAACCGGGTGTTGATCGAGTATTCTTTTCCGCCATTGGCAGGAGAGAGACTTGTTCATCGATCAGCTACGAAGCTTTCATTTCATATTAGCAGTCGCCACATAGGGATGAGTAAATGGGCGAGCAGTTTGCAAGGGGAAAGAGGTAACATAGCTGAAGTTGCTGCAAGTATTATCTACCCATCCACATGAACGAGCAGACGACACAATGAATGAAAAATCTACATATATCATCTGAGACTGCATTCACCTTCTTATTTCACGACATGTTGTTACTGTTTGAGCTTGCAACACTTCCTCTTTCAGGTATCGGAGCACACCACAGAGATCGAGATTCGAAATGCAACATGTGGCAGTCATTGGCAGGTCGGTCGATAGCATAAGCGAACGCAGCGTTGTATGCATACATTTCAACATATTAACTTTCCAGACAAAATTGCTACAAGTACACTAGGAGATAAGTAAAGAGAATAAAAATATCAATTCCAGATGAAAAATGAAGTTTATATACAGAGTAGGTCAATATTTAAATTTAAATACTAAACCCTCTATATGTTTCCATAAGAACTGACTGGTGGCTGTCGAATTATTCTCCATTCATATCATGAACTGACTCCGTAATAAAACACATTTTAGTGTCTGAAGATTTTTTTTTTTTAGTGAATCACTACACTAGGCAGTTTTTCAAAAGGCTATTTTCACTAATATTCACAAACACACCTGCGCGTGTGCATATATATATATATATATATATATATATATATATATATATATATATATATATATATATATGACGGAAGGTAAGCAACGTTGAACCAGATCAGAACCTACAAGAGTGGCCGCTTGAGAATACTAGGTGCAGTTGGCTGAGCTACTTTTGTAATGGATAACGAGTCAGAATTGGAAATCGAAAAGAGAGTTCCAAATCCAGTCGGATTGATTATATTCACTTACCCGTAAATGCTCTTGGGAAAGGTATGAATCCATCACTTCCCGTCCTAACTAATGGACACTTCGTGGTAATTAATCATTCCTTTTTATCTCCCAAATTTTCTTACAATCTAAAAATTTATCTGGCTTTAAATAACCTGCGAAGTGGTAATAAGCATTGGAAACTAAATCAATCAATCCATCAATATATATATATATATATATATATATATATATATATATATATATATATATATATATTAATACACAATAACGTCCAATATCCCCTCGTATGGGGAATAAGCTTATTTCGACCGAAGGTTTGTGGATCAGTTTTTGTATTTTATATTACTAGGATCCACTTGGATTACATACCAACGGATTTATTCTTTTTAATATATATATATATATATATATATATATATATATATATATATATATATATATATATATATATATATAATATATATATATATGGCCATCGGAGTTAGCGTCCCAAGTGGCGACAGTCGGTTTCGTGATTAAATGCAATTTTCAAGCCATTTGTGTTGTGTTTTGGCTCGGCTCTTCATATATGCTGGCCAATGGTACATTACGACTTGGTCTATTGTATTTTCTAACGTTTATTAAAGGAAATGACCGTAGTCAGGATCACCGAATCAATTCGAATGATCCTTTCTTTAGCTGCGTATTATGTGATACTCCAGGACTATATCCATTACTTCGTGGACGGTCATGCTCGATTAATGCTCTTGTATTTAATGCATTCAATTATCTTATTTTGGTGAGTGACGTCAGTTTGCAATTTGCTGGTATTAAAGTAGAAACTGAATTTTCTCTTCAGTGAAACGTAAATTCTCATTGTTCAGGATCAAGAACCAAGAATCTTTCAGGAACATTTTATTGGAAAAGAAAAACACTGTGCAATATCCGTCCACTTATCTCATAGTGATTGCTAGACAATTTCCTGCGGCACCATTAAGTGTTTTTTCAGAAGGTTGGATTTAGGTTCATTTTGTTTTATGGGCTCGCAACATCAATGGGTCATTTAATTCCAACACGATTTTTCCGATAGGTTCGCGTGAAGAGAATATGTATTGTTTGTAAGATAACATTTTGTAGATCAGGTTTTATTGACTTATTTTTATAAAGATGGATTTATCGAGACTCAAATGTATTGCTAAAAATGTTTTCTTTTCAGAATTCGTATTGCTGGGAATACTTTTTTCAAAAAATATATTCGTATTTTTACTATATATATATATATATATATATATATATATATATGCAATTTTTTATACATATTATTTATATATTATATATACGCGTTACTTATTGGAAAGCGCTCAATATCTGTGATAAAGCTAATATATTTAGTTGGACTGATGTGAGGGTCACAAACTCACATCTATCTATCTAGTCTATCTATCTATCTATCTATCTATCTCTCTCTCTCTATATATATATATATATATATATATATATAAGTATATATGTATGCGTGTGCGGGTATTCATATTATTTTGAAAGCTATTTGGGTGTTAATGATTTGTCTATAGCTGGGACCATAATAGATGTTGCCACACTGGGTCAGTGTTGACGTGGAAACAGCAGAAATTAAGAGGAGCTTCCACGCTCCTAAACACCTCCCAATCAGCCTCATTTTCGGATGTGGTTGAGCATCATACTCAGGACGCTGTGCAGAAGAATGGATGGAGACTCTGCGCAATGAGGAAGTTTAAAGGAAAATTGAAACAGAATGGACGCTTATGCTTAGAATCAGAAATATATAGTTGCAATTTCTAGGACGCATAATGAGAAAACGGTTGAAAATTTTGAAACTCACAAGGCATAAATATAAAGCAGCGAGTATCATGTCTAAATATTTTGGGCAACGGTATGGCAGATCATTAAAGAAGAGCAATTATATAATATCAAATATTGCTAAGAACAAAAAGGATATGAAATTCTGGTGAACAATCATCACCCACACCATATAGAAGAAGAATACATCTGAGCGCATTTGAGCGGCATCTAGCAAAATAATGTTTGTTAAGAAAGTGCGTACGAATGACAATTGCGTCAATATGTTCGTCTTCGTATAAAGGAATTGCACCGCTTAATATCCGTTATATTGGTGAAGAAAAAGTGGATATAAAAAGTCAATGGTTTGTACAACTTTCCTGTTGCGGTCAAATATGTGTGAAAATTAAATAATCTTTGCTTGTGCAGATTTTTATGAGCGCTGCATATAATGGCGATAATTCGTAACCAACGAATAGAGAAAAATATTATTTAGAATGTGAAAAAAATATTCTATCGAATGGTGTTATTGCGTTCATTGTTTCTGTTGTAGGTTTAATGGAAATCTTTATGCTGCAGTTCATTTAGTGTGACTGTCATATATTGAATATATATACGCAGTCATACTCATTCATTCATATATATATATATATATATATATATATATATATATATATATATATATTAGGTTAGTGCAAAAATAATGTCGGTTTTTTACCTAAAAAAATACGTCAAGAACCGACATTATTTTTGCACCAACCTAATATATATATATATAATACAGAACCTAGTAATATTAATTATTAGAACTGATCCACTGATCCACAGAGAGCTCGATATATTTATTATAATAGACCATATGTATTTTTTACAGCAAAAAAACAAAATTACCTCAACATGGGGGATAGTCTATTTGAATCTGGTCTGTACGCAGCTCTCATCAGCTCCTAAGTGTCTGTCTCAATGCATTGTTTTAAATTTATTTTCACTATCAGTCCTCTTCTTGTAGACGCCTTGTGAGAACAGGTTTGCGTTAGCGAAAGGTATATTATTCTGGAGAGGCAGTCTGGGGTGGGAGTTTATTTATGGCTACAGCCTTTCGTTGTTTTTAGCTAAATATCTGTTACTGTTATGTGGCGTTTCCTATATAAGCATTAAGTGTGTTTTCCTGGGATTCACAGTAAATAGTTTTTATACTACAAGGGACCAATATTATTAATTAAGTGATGGGTATTTAAACTTAAACCCGTTATGGTTAAGGTAAATTAGATGAATGGTAAATTTATAGATTATGGGTGATATCATAGGACCCAAGGAAATAACTCTTGCTGTCCAACACACTAATATGCGTACATATCTTCACACATAAACATGTACATACATATGTGCCACTATACGCTCACATACATCCCACATATATACACATTTATTCTTATGTAATTTTGAATCTATTCTTATTTCTACATTTCATGGTTAGTTACCTCTGGTGATTTCATATTTTGCTTTGTCCTTTATATTTTATTATCCCGATTTTTTGTTTTAAATATAGCTTGCACCTATCCTTAAAACTATTGGGGTTTTTCGCGAAAGCCTAAAATTTTCGTTTTATTTGAGGATTCAGTCCCTATTTCTTCAATCCCCAAAATAAGAAATAGAAATTAATAACCTCAAATTAGTGTCCTAAGGTTAATATTCGGGTTTAATTTTATAAATTTGTTTAAGACAAATACCTTGCACCAGACTCGACTCCTTCTCATGTGTTATAGAGTGGTTTCACAGTGGAGGCTTTCTATTTGTACTAAGTCGGTCCTAAAATAGGTTCGACGTACAAAACGTTAGGAACTTTATATAATAGATAATGACGCAGAGAAATCTAGATACTATTTACGTCGCTAGAAAGAAAGAAGAAAAAAAAAGGCAAAAAGGCCATCACGAAAAGGACACTAAGCGGTGTAATTTTTCTGACAGGGAAAGTGGTAAGATTTTTATTTCTATTGTCGAGAAGGTGAAACACAGAATTTAATCTGATTTATGTTACGGGGCGGCGAGTAAGATATATCCAATCTGCCAATGGCAATGATAAAAAACGATTTTTTTCAACTTAGACAAGAGACCTCCCGCAGGGTGCTGGGAGATAAAAATTAATTAGGTCAAGCTTGACCGAAACCAAAATGTCCGTGGAACCACCTCCATGTCATTTGGGGAAAACACCTGTTTATCGTCAGGGCTGGCTATGATAGCGAAATTATTTTATCAGAATAGTTAATTAACAACAGAATGCAAATACGTCCAATTGACCACCCACTTGTTTGGCGAAGGCCCCGGGTGATAAAGTCCAAGTGACATTTGACTATGATAAGAGTCTAAGATTTGTTGTCGGGCAGAAGGAAAGAAAGAGAAAGAAAAGAAAAAGAAAAAAAAAGAAAAAGGAAGATAATTTTTTTTCTTTGAGCAAGATTTTTTAAACCGAGGCTAGTCTGGCCACACCCACGCCGCTGAGCGCCCATTGGCTGAATGGTGACGTGAGCGTTAGGCGGAGGTAATCATGTGAAGAAGGAGGGGAGGCCTGTTGCGCCCCTCTGAAGGGATAGGTGTGAGATGCTACTGTGAGAGAGAGGGGAAACCCGTTGACACCCTCTGAGGGCATGGGGAGATACCAATATGAAAACAGAAGACGGTGGGAAGACTAAAGACTTCCAAAAATGGAAAATAATAAAATTTTCCTGACCGAAAACAAAGAAGTGGATTGTGGGCTTAGAATTATCAAGGAACCTCAAACCCCGACAAGCCTACCACGGTTTTGGTCGGCGTTCATATAAGCAGAGTCGCAGCGAGTGAAATCAGTTGGGGTTGGAGACAGAGGCAAGCAGTTGCAGTGAGCTGAGAGCTCTGAAGACCCGCCTCGCAGAAGCTGACAAAGATTCGCACAAATTCTGAACTCAATTTCTAACCAAGAACAATTTACTTTTGAAGAACGACTTAGACTCACATCACGAAAGCAGGTTTTACGAATATCACTTGAAGATACACCAAGAACCAGTTTCTTAAAGACCAAACAACTTGGGATGTTAAGACTCGTCTAACAAACACAAAGTGTCACGAATCCATATAGCGGGTTGGGAAGAAGACGCAGTCCTGTATTCAGCAACCATATAAAAATATTGTTATCCTTTTTTTTAGCCCATTTGAACTTTTCGAGTTATTATTTTCTTTTCTTTTACATATACTTGTGCGATATCGGCCTTATTCGAACTCGACTTGCATTACGGCCCGGCGACTGATTGATTTCGTCTGCCTAAGATCAATTCACAACATGGGTAGGTTAGACTAGAAATCAAAACAGTTACTTCGGTAACCAGACGTTGGTGGCGAGCTGGGAACGACACGGCTGATACCGAATCTAACCAGATTCCCATCCGAATCACCAGAAGGTTAGAACGTCACATTTGGTGCCGCGACCAATACCAAGCCAGTTGGTCGTCACAGGACAGGATAGCGCGACGGACGGGGCTAGGCAGACGTCACATTTGGCGCAGCGACACCGGGAGGACGTCACATCTAGTTGTAGTCGCTAATACTTTAGAATCCGACTAACGGTCGTCCGGCATCGACTGACTGACCGAACCACTGAGCGACTTCTACTACTCCTGCTTATTATAGGTGGGAGAGTCTATTAAATATTGAATAGGTGTGTTTCACTATAACATCATGATCTGACAAAAACATTGAAATGGATAAATTCTGTATAAGTTTTCCGACTGGATATTTCTTTCTTTCCTTCTTTCTTGTTTTTTTTTTTTTTTTTTTTTTTTTAGCTTTTACAGTTAAATTTCTATTTCTGACACATCGGGGTTGATAAGACAGTCGACCGATATCTTCGTCTGCTGAAATCGTCTATTCCCCATATTAGATAATTTTGGATGTTATTATTTATTAATTAAATTTTTCTGTAATAAGCGCATGGGGCTCTTTTTGTGGCTCAATTTTAATAGTTTAGGAAACTAGGATCCACTTGAATTTTATTCCAAGGGATCTGTTATCTTTACTATATATATATATATATATATATATATATATATATATATATATATATATCGTGACCTGACGATTACATCTAGCATGAAAAAGAATGTCGCCTCTAAGTGTTGACTTCTATGTTCACTTTCATTTTTACACACGCTCTTATCCCATAAATATAGCATATCTTAAGACTTTATTGCTTCATATATATATATATATATATATATATATATATATATATATATATATATATATATATATATATATATTATTTTGGTGCAAAAATAATGACGTAATAATGTGGTTTTCTGACGTTAAAAATACGTCAATAAACGACATTATTACGTCATTATTTTTGCACCAACGTAATATATATATATATATATATATATATATATATATATATGTGTGTGTGTGCGTGTGTGCGTGTATGTGTGTGGATGTATGTATGTATATATATAGAGAGAGAAAGAGTGTGAGAGCGGGAGAAATAAATAGTTAGATTGATAAATAGATAAATACGAGCGTACCAACATAGGAGTTTTTTTAGATAGGAGACCGATTTGACCGATTTTTGTCTTGATATACGAGTTGAATTTTTGGAAATGATAGCGACTTTCAGTTAAGCATCTGAAGTACATGTGCTGACCGCTGACCTCTGCTCTCGAAGGATATTTTTTTGTTCAGTGTTGTGTCTTTTCTGTCGTTATTTTGCAGAAATATTTAGTGACATCATGGGTTCGAAGAAAGTATTTTTAAAGAGCTGTGGACAATTGTTAGGGACCTGAAACAGATTGGAAATATTTCCATTAATTTAAATGTGTAAAATTGATTTGAGATACGAGTCATTTATGTTACGAGCTCGGTCTTGGAACGAATTAAACTCGTATTACAAGGCATTGCTCTATTTGGCTACGCAATTTGGTTGTGGAAAAAGTGAAGAAATAATGGAATATACGTTCGTCCATATGTAATTAGAGGAAACACCGACTTCTGATTAATCACAGTGTTCTTGCGCAGCCAAATGTTGTGGTGGTTAGACCACCTGTGGAGTCTTAGAAATCTCCGACCGACTGACGCCTTTGTCATCTTAATAGACACTCACTGCAAACAGAAGATATATATATATATGAGTGTATATATATATATATATATATATATATATATATATATATATATATATATAGCTTGATTCTTGTTGCACATTGTACAACTTCAATAGAGGCATGTGTTTTTGAACCTACATACATTTCAGAATCTAAAATACATTCTTTTCAATACAAAATAACCTTCTCCCATTAAACATTGTTAAATATTTTGAGCCATACTAGACTTTGACTTGTAAACTAACCACACCAGCTTATCAGTCGTTTTCAACGAAACTTGCATAAGAGAGTAATTGCTGCCAAGTACACATTATATATATATATATATATATATATATATATATATATATATATATATATATATATATATATATAGCTGTGTGTGTGTGTGGGCGTGTGTGTGTTTTCTTTAGATTTCTCTCTTTTTGTGTCTTTGGTATCGCCTAAAATATTTTAAATTTTTTCTGAAAAAGAATACGCAGATAATAACATTTTTTTTCTATCCAGCTGGACTGATTTTAAGATATTTTATTATATACATATTAGATACAATAAAAGACAAATCAAATTGACTGATGAGAAATCTTATAAATCTCTTCGAATTATCCGGTACACTGTGTGTTTCCATATGAGCGTTTTCTCCGACCAATCTATTCTCAACTTGTGTTAATTTCGTCTCTTCTAGGTGCTGCATCATTGTGAAATTGTATGAAATTCATTTGAGTTATGCCAATACCGTGTCTCCGTGATTATCTGAACTAGGATTATTCAAATATCGGATTATCATAAAATGTATCTAGGTTTTGTAAATATTGAATTTTACCACTTCCATTTGTGATCAACGTTTTTGGAGTTTAGTGGTTTATCTATTTATTTATTAATAATAAAAAAGACGCGTAGGAAAGCATTTTTATGGCAACGCTTTTGGTTTCTTGGGGAACTTTAACAAGGCATGTTAGAAATGCTGTTTTTCTTTCTTTTTATGTGCCATATGCCTTCAAGCCGTAGGCGATGCTGGCTCTCCCCTTTCTCCTATCCCTTGTAGCACTCAATGTTTCGTCCCTCTGCCACATCTCCCACACTCCGTTCTGTCATCCACTTGCTTAAGATCGCCAGGTATGATATGCCTTGCTTTCCCTTGTCTCTCTTTCCCTCTATTCTACCTGTGAGTATCCAGTTTTCCAGACCCTCCTTTCTCATTACGTTCCCAAAAATTTCAGCAGCCTTTTTTTGAAGCTTACTCCTTGTTTGCATCCCCTCCAAAACCTCATCGTTGCCCACACGTCGATCCATGATATCCTTAGCAACCTTCTGTAGGATTATACTTCCGGTGCTTCGAGTCCATTCTTAATTTTTGAGAGTATTTTTTTTATTATATTAACGGCATGTAGTCTGGCAAAAATGCCCCTAATGGCAGCCCATTCTATGTTCAATGTGTCTGATTTTTTTTTTAAATCAATTTCTCTTTTTTTATGTGCCGTGTCCCCCAGGACGTATGCGATCATAATTCTCCACTTCCCTCTATCCCTTGTACCTCTCAATAAGTTTCGTCTCTCTGCTACCTCTCCCAGACCACGTTCTGTCATTCACTTTCTTAAACCCCCCAGATATGTCATGCGTTGCTTTCCCCTGTCTCCCTTTCCTTCCATTCGACCGATGTGTTTCGGATTCTCCAAGCCCTGCTTTCTCATTACGTGTCCCAGAAATTTCAGCTATATAGGGACCTGTATTTATACACATAAATAATAAACGTGATAAAAATAACGTTGTTCGTTCATAATTTGAAATAGCAAAGGTTTTCAAATATTATCAAATCCTTCGGCATTAACGAAAGGATAATCAAAATACCGAGCACGCTAAGTTAACTGCGTTTTTCATATAATAAACGAGAGTGAATTCATGTCAACTTTGTTGCTGCTGTTCTTATTGACTTTCAAATAACTATTTTATTATCTTTTTGCTGTAACTAGGGAAGGTTACTGAATAGAATATTCAAACAAAGGTTGATAATGAACGATAATACTTAGAACAAGAACAACACATATAAGATACGCCAGAAGTGAGTCAAGTGAATTCCACAATGAATCTTTAACTCTAGGATATCTACCAACCGCCACACGCGGTCAGATGTCGCATAAGGCCGAATTTAATGTGGGGTATCCGAGCTAGTAGGCACTCCCAAATTTTCCCTGTAGACCACGTATAAAACGGAGTTGGGTGGGTGGTTGTTTCCCGAGACGAGATTCTGTCATTCAATATAGCCTCGTCTTGGGATCCTCTCTGCCGAGAGGTAGAGAATTTGTCCAGCACGACTGGAGACGAATCTTCAATTACAGGATATCTACCAACCGCCCATGCGGTCAGACGTGGCACTAGGCCGAATATAATGTAAGGTATCCGACCCCATAGGCACGGCCAAAAATTCCCCGTATACCTAGTTTTATACGGGGGCAGCTAGTTGTTTCTCGAGGCGGGATTCTGCCCTTCGGTATAGCCTCATCTGGGGATCCTCTCTGCCCAGAGACATAGAGCTTGACCAGCACAGCTGGAGACGTATCTCCAAATGCAGACCAAGATACAGTGTTTACTACTGTATTTATGTGAATGTGGACATGCACATTATCGACTACAAGACTTTTTCACTCGGAAATATTGCGTTATAGCTAATCCCGATTAAGTCGCACACCTTCACAATGTAGAGAGCAGTGTTTACTGAATATTTGAGGAGCCAAATAACGCAGACTTCTGCAAGGATAAGATATCAGTTTTGTTCCGATTTTCTCAATATAGAACGTTTCAACGCCCCAAAGATAACTTGGAAAATAGTTGCCTAAACGTCGCACATCCTAGTAAGGTAACTCCGGATTGTTCCCTACGATCACCGAAGTAACTTTGCGTCTCGTCGGTTTCTAAATGGCTGACACCTGGTGAATACCTGTTGTTGTAAGCTTGGATGTGTGGGTGGTAAAATAGATAATGACACGGAATTGTTAATCGGCGAGTCGCGTTCCAATTCCCGTTGAGTTCTTTGCATTCACTTACGCGCGAAAGCCCTTGGGAAAGGTATGAAGCCACCACTTTTCCCCAGCTACGGGTTAATTAGTAAGATTTGTATCATTAAACAATTATTTTGTAAAAAAAAATATAAACATATTTTCTGGTTTTAAATAACCTTCGAAGGGTTAATAATCCGTAGAAGACGAATCAATAAAAAAAAAAAAATGAAAAAAAAGATTCCAGAGGTTAAACCTATTTCATGTTCTTTTCAGTTACTTGAACTTTCATATTATGGTCATCATATACCGGCGCCTCAATTAAGAGATATTTTTCTTGTTTCTATGTCCACGATATGGTGAGAATTGATTTAGTAGTCTCAAGGGCGCGGTCTTTTTGCGCGTTCAAATTCAAGGGGATGGTAATATTTTTTATTACTTTTGGTATGTACCTGTGCCATTTCTTGCTGAAAACCGCAATTCATATATCGTCACCATTTAAGATGAGAGACAAGTTGTATTATAATTCTGCAAGTTCTCGTTAAATGTGGCGAGATTCCTGTTCATAGAAAAAAAAAAAGAGACCGACTTCCCAAATACAGATATCTATAAAAAGCAACGCGTGGATCTGTCTATCTCTATATATGTGTACATATATATATATATGTATTTATACACACAATATTACACACACATATATATATATATATATATATAGAGAGAGAGAGTAATGAGGAGGATTTGATATATTAATTGATTCATAGAGTCTGATAGAAACCTCAGGACGGCCGTTTCGTCCTATATTTGGGACTCATCAGCAGTGCGCATCCACTACCGAGGGAATCGAAACCCCGACAGTTAGGTTGGTAAGCGAACACCATACCAACTGCTCCACCGGGCCTCGAAGAGATTGCAAATCAGACTCAATGTAGCGCCGCTCACTCCCACATTCCGTGGTGGAACTCAACTGAGTTCTCTCTGCCCAGAGATTCTCTCCTGGAGCCACGACTACTCTCACCAAGCCGCTCCAACTGGATATATATATATACGTCATGTATATTTGTAGATGTGACATGAGACTGATAGAACTCTACACTCTATTGTGACTATGACCACAAGCTGCCTGTCTATCTATTCAACTATTACATAAATATGCTCCCCGCGCTACCAACTACTGATTTGAAATTAATATTATCGCGGCTCATAGACCATTAAACTAATTATGAAAACACACGCATACCGTCACACATATACATACCGTTACACGCATGTGAGTGAGCGTGTGTGTGTGTGTGTGTCTATCATTTATTTCAGTATTGATCAACATACAAATATCAACTTGAGAAATGGATGCATTACTGATGTTAAAACATTCAAAAAGGCAAGACAAAAATACTGGTCTAAAAAGCACGAACAGTAGTGAGAATCTCATTCGGCTAGGGTGATATCAAAATAGCTTATCCTATCTGGCAAGTTTTACGCGCGAAAAATCCTGTCGCAGAAAACTTTGAATGTAGATCTTTGTTTATTTATTTATTTATTTATTTTTTTATCCTGTGCTGCATCATTTAAATTTCGCTCAATTGTTCTTGCCAAACTGTAGAGGCATCACTAACTACCAAGTATAAGCATATCCCAGATGTTAGGCTGAAATCTTACAAATAATTATGTTGCAGAATAAAATACCTCAAATATATTGTTACCAGGAAGCTATTTCTTAATTAGTTAGACCAGTGCATTCAAAATATCACTTTTGTTTTTATTGACACAGCAAACGTGACTAGAAGACGAAAAAAGGGAAGAATGGCAGTGTTGAAAAAGCAGAAACATTGTGTCAAAATGTTCGTAAGGTAATAAAAAACAGTCTCTCGGCGAGTTTACGCCTTTGAATATATAACCAGAAAGATATGCAACGAATAATATGTTTCAACAAACGTTAACGCTGCATTTTTATTTGTCAGCTGAACATTCTGATATGTGAGAATATCATTGTTTTTTTTTTAGATACGGGTTAAATAGAATATATGATAATAATATTTACAGCAAAAGTAAAACACAAGCATGCACGCACACATATCTATCTCTCTCTCTCTCCATATATATATATAATGTCATCCACAGACAGACTGTTTCGCTGTATCACAGCTCATCAGTGCGGCTAGACATCCGGTTGCCTCTAGCTAGGATCGAAACCCGACTGAATTGGTATCAGGCGGATATTCTACCACTAAGCTGTCGGGGCACGGTCGGGATGAAGGTGGATTTTTAGCGTATTTTTTTGGAAACACGCCCAGTGACCGACAGTGACTCAATTCGGCTTGCGAAGAGTCTCGCTATATAGCTATAATAGTCACTGTTTACAAACCCATACCTCAGCCCGAGAGTGCTCAACTAGAATTAAATTTAATTCACGAGCTAATATAATGTCATCCACAGACATATATATATATATATATATATAAAATAAGTATAAGGTTTGACACTTAGCTGATTGATGTTAAATTCAGCATCCCGACTCCCGAGTTTCGTAGACAGACACGTTCGTCCACTCGTCAGAGGGTGCCATCAATTGACTGCTTATATTTCTCGATTTCTCTCTCTCTCTCTCTCTCTCTCTCTCTCTCTCACACACACACACGCACACACAATAACTGTTTTATCTACTCAAACCTATGTACCGGCTTTGCAGTGGCGTTTAGGGCGATCAAAAATATTATCGGAATATAAGAATGCATTACCTGCGTGTGTGTGTGTGTGTGTATATATATATATATATATATATATATATATATATAAGAAGTGTTTGAATCTCAGCATATCCTATTTTGTAGAAAAGTGAGTATTTAATGTTATCATCCTACAGAAGATTAGCACTAGCAGGCGCAATCCTTGTGATTAGTTAGACGGTATGTTTTGAAGTTGCCAATAATGATGCTTGCAGGAACTCATATGTCATGAACGAGAATTCAAATGTACTAGCTATGCCAGATTATGCTCACTGTCTTCCCACCTCTGTCGCTCGCATTCTCACTCACCCTCTCAGAAACTCTGTTATGTTAATGTGCAAATATGCTCAAATTCAGAGAAAGTGCCTATCTGAATATAAATATAAAAGTGGACGCTGTGAAAACCAAACGCCGACAACTTGGTTCATGCTTCAACAAAACTTTCTTAATATATATTGTCATCCACATACAATCCGTTTTTGCTATATCACAGCTCCTCAGTGTGACTAGACGTCCGATTGCTTCAAGCAAGGATAGATACACGACTGATATAGATACAGTCAGAGATACTACCCCTAAACTATCGGCGCACTTCAGGGAAAGGGAAATTTTAACGTATTATATACGATATATGCAAACGCCATTAGTCAAGAGCGTTCAACTTGTAATTGAAGAGCGATGCGTTAATAGCAGCAGCAGATTACATTGTTTTTAAGATTTCCATTTCTCTAGTGCTCGATCGGGTAATGAGAGCATAAATAAGAACACACTCTCACATACACACACATACACACATATTGTGTGTATTTGTCTGTGTTCTTATATTTATTTAAGAAAAATTGAAATAAAAAATAAATAAATACTATGTTACTTAACAATCGAAAACCGAAAAGAGAAAATATACAAGTAAAATAAATTGACCTAAATTCATCCAAGTAAATAAGTAAACAAACCAATCCCAAAAGAAGGTAATCAATTAAAAACTGATCCCGCCAAAATGATAGTTAGAATGAATTACAACAATCAACCCCAAAATTGAACAAATAGCTTTAATTAAATTCTCAAACCAAAACAAAACTGTTAAATAAGTGATATAATCAAATTTCTACTACGTTAATAAATAAATAAAATAAGAAACAAAAAATAAAAACAAGCAATATAAAAAATAAACGGCTTCCGGTAAAATAACCGCCATAATAGAATACACACAATGCACCACTAACCCGTATATATATAAACAGCCGAAAAAAATAACAGCATATGTGGCCTGACGATTGCATATAGCATGAAACAGACTGTCGCCTCTAAGTGTTGACTTCTATGTTCACTTTTATATATATATATATTTATTACTATTTTTATTGTCATCGACCAATGTTAATAGTTTCTTCCATGTACATATGTGTAATTATTCTAGGTTGGCATTATGGGATTTTTTTTCCTGCGTTAACAGTAACCAAATATTAATATGAAAATTTGACAAACATTAACGGTGCAAATCACATTGATTTGTAATTATTGCAAAAATGAGATAATTGTCAGATTTTAATGTAACTTTTGGATATCAATTCATCAAAGTTTCTTTGTTTTAAAACATTAGTCAAAAATATTATTATAACTGTTGTCTATCACTTATTTAAGATATATTATGGACAGTATTATCTTAAGAAAAAATCTAAGAATAATTAATTTTTACAGGAACTGATTTTATTTTTTAAACATGTAATTAAAAATCTAATAAATCTTTTAAAATTTTGTAGTATTTTTACGCAGAGAGGCGCTATTTTTAATAAGTAAAAAGTATTTTTAATAATCAGAAATGAAAAAAAGCATACTACATTTCAGTGATACACAGTATTTTAAAAAGAATTTAGAATTTTTTTCTGTGTAAACGCGTCGATGTTTGTAAATTTAAATTTTATTGGAAATTTCCTAGCGTTTATTAATACGCGTTTTCTAAAGGAAGACAATAATGTCAAAATGTCTTAATTTCAATAAAATATTAAATCACTTAGAAAATTTTTGTTAAAATTTTAGTATACAAGATGTAAAATAATTATTTACTTTAAGGGTATTGCTAAGAAACATTTTTATTATTTGTTACCTTATAGTATATTGAAAATGTATTTATTATTATTTGTTGCATTACAGTGCATTGAAAAAAGTATTTATTAGTACTTGTTACGTTACAGTGTATTGAAAAAGTATTATTATTTGTTACATTATAGTGTATTGAAAAAGTATTATCACTTGTTACGTTACAGTGTATTGAAAAAGTATTATTATTTGTTACATTATAGTGTATTGAAAAAGTATTTATTATCACTTGTTACGTAACACTGTATTGAAAAAGTATTATTATTTGTTACATTATAGTGTGTTGAAAAATTATTTATTATCACTTGTTACGTTACACTGTATTGAAAAAGTATTATTATTTGTTACATTATAGTGTATTGAAAAAGTATTATCACTTGTTACGTTACAGTGTATTGAAAAAGTATTATTATGTGTTACATTATAGTGTATTGAAAAAGTATTTATTATCACTTGTTACGTTACAGTGTATTGAAAAAGTATTATTATTTGTTACATAATAGTGTATTGAAAACGTATTTATTATCACTTGTTACGTTACACTGTATTGAAAAAGTATTATTATTTGTTACATTATAGTGTATTGAAAAAGTGCCAATTGCACAGTTAATCTCGAAAATTCTTACATACTCATTCTTACATACATTTGTTTAAGCCCACCCCAATTTTTAAAGTTTTCTAGAATCGTGTCAAAACTCTTTCTACGAACTTTATAAAGAAAATGGCCACCAGCCTTCTCCTTGATTTCTAAAATTATTTTCATTATGCAGTCACATATCTTTATATTACATAGTGCTTTCGCCTCAATTATTCATTATATAATGAAATTCCTGTTAGGTCAAGATTATTTGTGCTTGCTTGACCATAATTTATTGTGTAACCCTGTTGCCGCAAGCTAAGGTTATTAGTATCGGAGGAAAATAGGATTTTATTATATTGTATGTAAATAAAGTTCCAGACTGAAAGAAGATAAGTTAAGTCAAGAGAATCCATTTAGACTAATTGCTAGGTTAGATAGATACGTATTTCCGAGAGTTGTTCTGCGGTCGGTGTTCGGATTCACTAATAATTCAGAGATGGCATGCATATTATTCTGATAGGCTGAGAGTAATTTTTTTTTCATATCTTTAGCACCTGTTCAATGGCGATCAAAACGTTCTGTCCGTAAAGGAAGGCTATGATTAGGTTTTAAGTGTTTATTTAAACTGCATGTTAGTTAAGGGAAAAGAATCGGTTAAACAGAACGAAACATAAAAATAAGGAATTCAAAATAGGAATGGAAACTCTTCTACTCTATATCAAAAATATCGTGTATTCCTTAAAATGTTACGTTGATATTTAAATAAAGAGTCAGTCATTCCTGTCAAACATATAAATAAATTAGTAATTTCCATTATATTCAAGGTAATTTTTAGCGGATAAGCACATTTCAATAGACGCTCTGTTTATTTTAAAGAGTATTTTAATTTTCACAATAAATGAAGCGTCAAGCGAAATATGGGAAACCTCTATTTAATGTCATACCGAACATTGGGATTAATAAATTAAAAAATATCTATTACTGCTTTAGAACTAAACTAGTATATATAATGGTAGAATATATTAACATCAGTCAGTTATGTGCCATTCGTGATACACGCTTTGGCGATCATGTATCTTTTGATATATGATTGACCATGTAGATTTTTTCACGCAGTAGGTTACCATTTCTTTCTACGGTAGACCAGTTGCCATCCAAGACTATAGAACTCAGTCAGCTATTTGATCATAGTTGGGTGGAGAAGACGAGGATTCATACCTTTCCCAAGGGTATTAGTACTGAAATGAAAGTAATAGATTTGACTGGAATTCGAACTCGGCTCCTGGATTTCTCAGTACGAGCCGCTATCCATTACTCCACTTACTGTGCAATGAGATGTAATGGATAACGACCCGGAATGAGAAATCAGAGAATTAGAGTTGGTTACATTCATTTAATCGAAAATACCGTTAGGAACGGTATCAATCCATCTCTTCTCACCCAAGCAGGTACGAGCTGAATAACAGGACAGATTGTGTACCCCTTTCATCTCGATTGGGTCAGCTTTATATACTTCCCATGTCTGTATATATTTTCTCCTTTCCCTCTACCTCAGCGTGGAGCTTCTTGATTTTGTCCAATGGGCAGAATACAGCCTCTCTTTTTTGAAGTTTGGACAGGTCCTACTAAAATCAGTTATGTTTAGTTTGCTTTGAGTTGATATTTAGTTTGTTTTGGGGTTCATCCCTTCCCCTCTCATTGTCAAACATTCGATTTTTAGCTATGAAATATTTATTATCATCAAATGTTTAAACCTCCGGGGACGTTTTTTAGGTCCCCCTGAGAGGATGTGGCAATATGGTGTATGGGGGATTGATTGGTGACGGACGAGTATTTGTGGTGAATGCGCAAATTGTAATGAGTGAATGGGTTGTGAATCGGATTAGCTAGGTATTAGATAGTTAGTGAAGACCAGCCTCAACCACTTCCCCCTTTTCGGCTTTGTGCCATCATTGAATTTTTAATACAATAAACATAGACTTTGTCCTATAGCCTTAGTTGATAACCAGTCAATCAAAGAAAAGAAACGGTAACCTACTTCGGTAAACTTTTCTGCCTAGTCAGTCATGAATCGTTAGAAACATGATCGCCCAAGTGTAAATCGCGTATGGCACTTATGAATAATAGTAGTATTTCTATATTCTTACGCTATGTATTCTACTTATTGATGTCATTTAGAGTTTCCCGCGTTAAGTTTTCTTTAAATGATATTTAATAAGATATCTAATTAGTGAGAATCTTCTACAGTAGACAAATACATCAAAATAATAAGAAAAGTAAGAAAATGATGCTTTTCTTTACATTTATAGCAAGATAATTCTAACTAGAAAACCTAAGAGGATTTATTATGAGCGGTCATAATCTTAACATCATAATATACGCAGTTAACACTCTGTTGGCGAAAGAATCAGAAATAACTCTTAGATAAGGTAAGGAATAAAAAAGGACTATCCTTAAGAATTGTAAAAGCATTTCACCAAAAGTAACAACCAAGTTGGGAGCTACGTTTTGAAAATCAAGCAAATCTCGAAATTATCTGCGTAGTGAAGAAAGAAACGGGACAAAATGTGACAAAAAAATGAAGAGTAACTAAAGAGGCCTTTGAGAAAGTAAGAAGAGTAAGATATAAAAAAATGACTATAGAAACGAGAATCGCATGATAAACTGTAGCATGTAACGCTTAATACTCAATGTGGCAATAAATAGTCGAAAATCTCACAAGAGAAGATATATGAAACGATAAAAAATGCAGAAAGAATACTGATAATACTACCGAAGGAATGTTTGAATAAAAAGGACGTTTAGAGACCTAAAACGAAAATAACTATAACAAGTAGAATTTCGAGTGTGGGAAAAGCATTTCGAATATTTACCACTGACAGGCAGTACGGAAGGCAAGAGATGTTGGAAGAACAAGTACGAGTAATCTACATGAGTTTAGGGGTAGGGATAACATAGAAAAGAGAAAAAAAAAAGAATAGTTATTAATAACAACAAACGAACAATACCTGTGTGGAGACATGAACATGCACGTCTTGAAAGGAAATGGCATATAAAAAATGAAAATGAATGTCTTGTGTAGTTAACTTATTTTGAATAAATATACGAATGCAAATAAAAGCAAATATATATTATTATAAATATTCATAGAAAATATAGATGTATCCCTGAACGTATAAAAAGTGTCAATTCACCGGTTCGTACAGGGTGCGATGGATAAAATACCGTCTAAATTACGCAAAATTGAAAATAACACTGACATCTCATTTTAATAAAATATATTTACCAAAAGTACACAAAATTTTTTTGAAATACTAAAGAGTAAATTTATTTAATAAAATTGCCATTGATCTCATCCACAGCCTCCAAACGGCATCAGAATTCCCTGAAACTCTTCTGAACGGTCTCCTTGTTTAAGGTGCTTATTGCTACCATAATCCTTGCCTTGAGTACATCCATGGAAAAAGGAATTTTGATTGTCTCTCAATCAACTGCGCCAAACACATAACAATGAAGAGGTTGCAGTCTGGGAAGATTTGTGGCAAGATATATGGGATGATATGGTAGAAGAAATTTATTGACAACTATGACAGACTTTATTTACATTATTCGGACTATTGTCCACATCTTTGTTACAATATTTATTACAAAGTTTCGGTCGTTGTAAGCTCCGGCCTTCTTTAGGTGGTTGGAATGTCGAACTAAATTTCACTCACTAGGGATGACTGTTCTAGTTCCACGTGCCATGCCTAATGGATGTCAATTATCAGTTATCTCCTGTTAATTCCCCTCACCAAATTCTCAAGAACACATGGCACAGTAGATAAAGGCGTTAGTTAGATCCAGTGACAAGAACCAAAGAGTGAGTTTAATACCATGTAAAGGCGATGGAGATAGCAGCCCGGTCTGTGAACCAAAGTTTACGGGCACAGGTGGCAGGGAATCATGCCCGGTGCGGAATTGGCAGGTTTGCAGATGATATTGGCGTCGCCTCCTTTCCAGCGCTCCTCCTCTCTCTTCCTCGAAGTGCGCCACTCCGCTGACACAGACCGTCAGACGATCCGATCCCTTGCGAGGTTCTCCACTTGCGTTGGGTCAATATATATATATATATGAAGAAAGAACAATAAGATATATAATCCGGTGTTCTTATTGATATTTTTTATATTTTTTTTTATTTTTACAAAACAGTGCTCAATATAATATTACAGAGCATAAATATTATAAAGTAACTCATTTAAAATATGTTTTTTCGCTACACAGTAATAACCATGTTTAAAAATGGAAGCTAAAAACTTAAAATTCAATTATATAAATCTGTCTGAAGGTTTTGATTTCTCTGTATCCTTGTAAACAGTAAACTATGAATTTATATGTGCGTTTAAATCTCAGTAAATTTAAAAATAATTTATTCCAATATTCGCTTGAAGATGAAACAGAACTAATGCTTTTAATTTAATTATATATTTAAATTTAAAGATTTTAGCTTCCATTTTTGAAACAGGGTTATTACTGTGTAGCGAAAAACATATTTTAAATCAGTTAATTTATAATATATATATATATATATATATATATATATATATATATATATATATACCCCCAAGTTTAGGATTGGTGTATACGGATTAAATTCCAATAACCAAAATTACTATTTTTAACAGAGTGCTCAATACAGAGTAGAGTGAATATAAATTATTGGAAAATTATAACATAGATATGTTATAATTTTGGAATAAATATGTGTATAGAAAGACAGACAGGTATTTACTTAAGACGTTTCATCCCAAACAAGACGACAATGCCACTGAGATGTAAGGATATCTGAAAGTTAAATGAGATCGGAAAATGTCAATGTGGAGAAAAAACACACACAAAAGAACAAGATTGAGGAAATCAGAAGATAGTGATTAATGTTATTTTGAAAATTTTGAAAATCGTAGATGACAGAAAAGCAAGAATCAGAAAGATTGATGTACAAGCAAGAAGTTCGAGAGAAGGAACTCTTAGGATAGAACTTACGGTTACATTTGCGTATTTCAACAATGAAACCATGCGACCTAATTGCCATGATGTCTGATAGATGATGCTACGTCTAAACTGATCAGGTTGAGAGTCCAAAGAGGAAAGCTTTCTGGAACAATCATTATGAAAATAGTTCTACCAAAAATACAGGAAATTCGAATTTCAGCGATCGGAAAAAAATTAAAGAGAAAGAGAGAATCAAAGAGATAAAAAGGTAGATGAACGAATCTAATGTATACTAATACAGTTTAACCCGGATATAAGAGAGTTGTCGGGATCGTATAGTGAGTCTCTTATATCAGGGTTTCTCTTATATCCGGGTTTGGTCTATTATATATACATTAACGCAAGCTCTAATTTGGGACCAGATAAAATGTCTTATATCCGGGTTTCTCTTATATACGGTTTTCTCCTATATCCGGGTCTCTTATATCCGGGTTACACTGTATGTATCTCCGAATTGACATGTAAATTTATATGCTTTTTGATGCTTTAAGAAAAGTACTTTTACGGTTGACATTTATTTTGTTTGAGCACTGGGATGTAGGTGTGTTGCATGCTTGTAGAAACATATATAAATATATTTATATGTATACGAATCTATATGCAAACACATACATATATCAGTGATTATATTTTATATATAGATATAGATCAGTGTACGTATATACACATATATATCAAGATCGAAGCAAAAACAAATTGCAAAGGTGTCAGAAAATTTTCAAAACAGATCCGGTAGGTGTTGCCTCACTTTGTACGTATGAAAAATATCTACAATAAAATTTGTCATTTAACTTTAAGGCCTTGCAAAAACTGTTTTGAAATTAAATATATATATATATATATATATATATATATATATATATATATATATATATATATATATATGAAGAAATATAGTCTTAAGGTGTGCTATATTTATGGGATAAAGTGCTAATATTACAGATAGAGTGTGTGTAAATATAAAAGTGAACATAGAAGTCAACACTTAGAGGCGACAGTCTGTTTCATGCTATATGCAATCGTCAGGCCACGTATGCTGTTATTTTTCTCGGCTGTTTATACATATACGGGTCAGTGGTGCATTGTGGGTAGTCTATTATGCCGGTTATTTTACCGGAAGTCGTTTATTTATTTATTTGGGTTAAATTATTTTGCTTGCTTTTATTTCTTATTTTATTTATTTATAACCGCCATAACAGACTACCCACAATGCACCACTGACCCGTATGTGTATAAATAGCCATGAAAAATAACAGCATGCGTGACCTGACGATTGCATATAGCATGAAACAGACTGTCGCCTCTAAGTGTTGACTTCTATGTTCACTTTTATATTTATATTTATATATATATATATATATATATATATATATATATGTGTGTGTGTGTGTGTGTGTGTGTGTGTGTGTATGTTTGTGTGTGTGTGTGTATTCGCTCCTGGTTTGCATATAATGACACTTTTATATTTTCCTGGAAAATGAAGAAGTTCATGCCAAATTATGCGTTGATGTCTAATTTTCAGCCAACGGGCAAGGATCTACAAACATATTTTGTACAATTTCTTCATGAAAAATAACCAATACACGGTATGTGAAAATATAGACATGTCACTTATAAACACACATGCGGACCCACGCTCGTCACGCCCTCACATACACACATATGCTTATAATAATGTTTATATTCTTTTGGATTATTTTCAGAAAACAAACGACTGTATGTAAACACTGGTTCTGAAATATGGAAGCACCATAAACTGCACTCTGTGACAAAAGACTCCATAACATATATACAGGAAAATGCAACTAAACAGGCCAGAACCTGAATAAAATGCAAGAAGATGAAATAAATAATGTAGCAAAACAAATCAGCCATATTAACATCAAGAAATTGGAGAAATTACTTGTGAACGGTAAGTAAAATATCAAATCTTGATCCCGATATAGATCAATCCCTTACACCTCAGTGATTGGCTGGACCTGATTTCGAACCAGAATCTTAAGGATTCACAATTTTCGCCCAAGGTCAGGATTTTACAACCAGAATCTACCAATGTAACACCCAGGAACTTAACACCAGTCCATCTGGAGAAAATTGATCAGATTATATCTGAGTTTGAAGTATTGAGCAGAAATGTTTGTTCGGCTCAATATATACATTTGACAACTAACCGCGCATTCAACATCGTTCTTGAGGAGAATTTATGGGAACATATGCCATTATAGAATGGAGAGGTTACTATCCTCAAGAATATTAGCGTTCAGACTGATAATACAATCTAGACATTTGTTAAAAATCATATTGAAAACACATATCTCTTGATAGATGTTGCAGTCTCAAGACGAGGTGAACACACCTTTGAAGTAAAAACAAAGACTTTACGAGATAAAGTGAATGTGTGATATCAAAACAACAACATTATATATTGTTATTGGCTATTTGGCAAATTACACATTCCTTGAAACCAGAAAACATGATTTGCATAATATAATGCTAAAAAGTACTTTACACTCTCTATATATCTGAGATCAGGTATCATGTACAGTATTTACATTAGTCGGACTATTGTCCTCATCTTTGTCGCCATATTTGTCACAACGTTTCGGCCGTTGTACGCTCCGGCCTCAAGGACACATGGCACAGTGGATAAAGGCGTTGGTTAGATACAGTGACAAACCCAAATTGTGTGAGTTCAATACCCGGTTAAGGCAGTGGAGAACTTTCAGAGGAAAAATTAGCAGGAGATAACTGATAACTGACATCCATCAAACATGGCACGTGGAACTAGAACAGTCTACCCCAGTGATCGAAATAAAGGGTTCAGTT